>OY776677.1:149929443-150609916 GCA_963675555.1 Leptura quadrifasciata | reverse complement strand
CGTCACACTTTATTTCATATGCCCCCGATTTTTTAGTATCTTCTGTCTTTTCTTTATGATTAACCAACAAGCGACCTAAATTATTTCTATTCGTTGATATTGTATTAATAGCTAATTTATTTAATCTGTTACATACTGAGTTGCTAACCTTATTTACATAATTTATACTACTCCACTTTTTGTTTTCTATATTTGGCACGTTATAAAAATGTTTTTGTAATAATTTTCTCTGTCTATTTTTTATTAATTTGTCCACCATAGCCATATTGTTTTTTGCTAGCGTTTTAAGAATTTTTCAAAGTTAAAAGTTTAAATTTAGAGATAATAGTCTGTGTACATAGCTATGAAACGGTGACATTTTTATCTTCCAAGATTGATTACAATTTGCATGTGTAAGAGTGTCAGTAAAAGTTGGCTTTCTGTAAATATCAAGTTCTAGCCCATATTCTTTACGTGTCAGCGTAATATCTAAAAAGTTTATTGACCGTTCTTTTCCATTTCAACTGTAAACTGAATTTTGTTGTTTAGGGAGTTAATAACATGGATGAAATATGACAATTCTCTCTCAGTACCGATCCATATACAAAACACATCGTCAACATATCTCACCCAAAAATGTATGTATTTAAGGAGATTATTGTTTGTGATACTATTTGAAATAAGATGTTGTAATATATCCTTAAGCTCATGAATAGGGATAGAGGAAAATAAACTTTTAACATTAATGGAAACTAATTTGGCATTTTCGGGTAAGGTTATGTTTTCCAATCTGGTCACAATTTCTAAAGAATTTTTTATACTGTAAGGGGATTGAAACTTGATCAACTGTGGTAAAGTCGAATTGAGTTTATTACATAGTCTATAAGCCGGTGCATTAATATAAGACACTACCGGTCTCATAGGAAAACCCTCCTTATGAATTTTTGGTAAACCATAAAGTATGGGGGCTGTAGCATTCATTAATAGAAGGTTGTTTATTTGAAAATTTGTTATATTGGGTGTATTTTTCTTTAGTAGTGCCTGGATTTTTGACTAAAATTTTTTCGTAGGATCATGTTTAAGTTCTTTAAAATCGTCAGTATTTCATAATTCGTTCATTTTGTTATTATAATCAGATCTAGATAAAACTGTCGCAGTATTACCTTTATCTGCTGTATTCTTTTATGAATTTTTTATAACCTTTGACACAAGGTATTTTTCGCCATTGTTATTGTTATTTAGTAAACTCATTATTACTTGTTCAACATCTGCCTCTGGCTGTGGTGCACTTTTCAGAAATATTTTTCCCAAAACAATTTAAGAGTTTATTATCTATTACAGTAGATAAGTATTCTGCAAATATGTTGGAAATCTCGTGTTTATCCGTAAAGAGTTTGTTATTGTATTCTATACAGGGAATAGGTTGTCTTTTAGAGGATGTTCCACAAGTTTTGTACTATTTTATTTTTATTTTTGGAAGTTTTTATTAGTTTCTTACAATGTTCTATTTCTTCAGTTTGTATATTTTTATTTATTTGTAATTTTGTTTGTATTTGTTATCGAAATTTTCGTGACTAACTTTTCTTCTCAACTAATTTGATTTTTCCAATATCAATAATTTTGATACACAATTTTAAAGATAAAAGTATTATACATTGGTTTCCTTTTTCCAAATATCCAGTGATAATCGGTGACTTCAACCTCGAATATAATTTGAATGTGAAAGGAAGCTAAAGTAGCTCTCCAATAGATTGTTATTGGAAAACAAAACCTTGAATAACGTAAAAATCATGTTTCTCCAAAATCCACCGCAAATAGAGATATAATCTGTTTACAGTGTACACAAGAATAAAAACATTCCTACAAACAGAGTCTGGTGAAATCGCGCCGGCTCTGGCACGTAATTTATCCCACAGAGGAATTGACTATTTTATACCATTATACCTGATTCCACCCCCTACATCTCAACTCCACGGTGGGCTTTCTAATGTTAATTGTATTAATTTGGTGGATAAGACCGACTCATCATCTCCTGGAGTCTGACAATTATTTCCGTAGAACTTGTAAATGTACTAGCTCTGATTAAGGCCATTACCTTGCGTCTTTTGTTAAAAAAGTAATTAATGATGGTAGTTAACACGAAATGTCGCGAAATTTTTGATGAGATTGTAATTTCTTTGAATCTCCAATTACTTGAATGGGATGTTCCGTTAAATTAATCTGATTTTCACGTCTTACAGGGTGGCTTCATCCTCGAATTCACACAATTACAACATTCCTTTAATTAGTGTAATCAATCGAAGTAAAAATA
Source organism: Leptura quadrifasciata (assembly GCA_963675555.1). NCBI lineage: Eukaryota > Metazoa > Arthropoda > Insecta > Coleoptera > Cerambycidae > Leptura > Leptura quadrifasciata. The sequence continues at coordinate 150,607,626 of OY776677.1, read as the reverse complement.
ATTTGGTTTCTTATATCAAGATAGAAGCCCGTTGAGTTGGAAAATAGCTTGTATACCGGTGACGTAAAATTAGTAAATTCGTAATTATTTTTTACTTTTTCATCGGTGCGTTAAAATAATAAAAATTAGATATTTTTAACATGCTTATGGAACATATAAATCAAGGGATACTGGCTGATGGTTCATCAAAAGCCAAGAGGCAGGGGGAAAATATATTCGGCTCAGTGAATCAACGCTTACGTGTTAGGCTTGCACCAAGGAGTCCCGGGTTCGAATCCAAACTAGGACATGGATATTTGGTGGTGTTCTTCATGTGTTACCGAGTTTGTATCAGTGGACTAGACGAGATAGAATGTTTGTTGTATAATTGTCTATGTGTATGTTTCCTGGTTGAGTAGTGGAATAGCTTTTTAAAACAAATGACGAACATGCGTCCTTCTCAAAATGCTGCCCAAAGTTGACGAAAAAGAGTTTTTTACATTAAAAAAAACTTGGCGTTGTATAAAAAAAGTTACATGGCAAAGTTGTGTAACTTTTCAATACGGATCGAGCTGGCCCTATTCTCCTCAATATTTGAGCAACTTCCTCTTCATCTTAATTTCAAAAAATTGCGATTTTTAACGGTTTGTTTGCACTAACTAATTAATTTTTTTAGACAGGACCGGGCCAGCTCGATCCGTATTAAAAAATTACACGATTTTGCCATATAACTTTTTTTGTACAGCACCAAGTTTTTTCTTAACGTAAAAAACTATTTTTCGCCAACTTTGGACGCCATTTTGAAAATGACGCATGTTCGTCATTTGTTTTAAAAATAGTATATTGCATTCTATGGAAAACTTCCGATTTTTTACATACCTTTGTTTGCTGTTAATAATTTTTGTAGGTAAAAACCCTGAGTTACTGGATTATAAACGCACTTTTGAAAATGTAGAGTAAAAAAAAATGTTATTCTTCGAATCAATGGCATAATTTTATGAGGCTGCGAAAATTGAAACAACTACTCTTATTGACTTTTTTTTAACATTTATTTAACGTCGGTCTATTTCCGCTACTGAGGCCTATCACCGACGCCTGTAGACGAGCTAGCCCCAACCAGGAATGCGGAACCTCTTTCCTTAAGAAGAGTAGGGATCCTTTACTTGCCTAATATTTAATTGACAAGGGACTGACGGCTTTACATCCCCTCCGAAGGATGGTATATCACGTACACAACCCTCGCCTAATGTTGCATAGCTTCCGCGCATACACTGATATACAAGCCGCTGGAAGATATGTGTGGCGAGGACACGGTCTTCTTTGAAATGGTCGCCCATCCAAGTACTAACCGCGCCTAACGTTGCTTTACATCGTATATCAAAGTATGCACGTAGTAAAGATGCATCTACGCTCGCCCCCTCTTATTGACTTCTATTTTAATAAATAGTAAACAAAATGTATGTATAAAGAAAATACATTAAAACAAAATAATTTGAAAAACACTTTAGATTACCTATTTAAAAAGTATTGGTGGACACTATAAAACCACCTCTGAGTAACACATTTTTGACCATAGTTTTATATTTTTTAAATAATTTTGCAAATTTTTCATTTCCGTTGGGAGACTATATTGAACAATATAATGCAATTATGTTGTGGAGAATGTTCATAATTTGTTGTATGGTGTAACGGTATACTAGGTAGATCTCCATGTCTAGTTCTGTATGAGTGGTACTCATTTCTTTGGGTGAATAATCCAATATTTTTCTTAGTGTATGTCAAACATTTTAAAATAAATATTCATGGTACAGTCAGAATTTTTCTATTTTTAAACTTCTCGGCGCAACTTTCATTATATCCCATCTTAAATATAACCCTAATAAATCTCTTTTGGCTAATAAATACTCTAGATCTATCCTTTGAATTACCCCAAGCAATAATATTAGAGAGATATGTTCAATAGTTCTGTTTTATCAAGTGTATTTTTCAATTGTAATATAACAAAATAGGCCCTATTAATCTTTGAACACACGTGGTCGATACGTTTGCTCCACGACAATTTACTGTCCAGATATATACCAAGCAATTTGACATTTTGTGATAAGGAAATATCGTCGTGTCTCACATTGTGTGGCAATTGATTTTGCAAAGCAAAGTTCACAACAACCGTCTTACTCGCATTTAAAATTAGTCCCTCTGCGCCCAAGTACTCATCCCTTGAAATATTTGATCGACTAGTGAATGTATTTGCTCTATTGAGTCCGCTGATAAAATTACTGTGATGTCACCCGCAAACATTGTCAAATGCCTCATAGTTAGATAATCAGGGATGTTGTTTATATTTATAATTCATAAAAAGCAAAGGCACTAAGACAGCGCCTTGAGGAACTCCAAACATGACGTCATAAGTGTCTGAGTGTACGTCGTTAAGTTGCACTTTTAGAGATCTACCTTTCAAGTAACTACCAATCCGTGATAATAGATCGCCCCTTATTCCAATGTATAGTTTTTGTTTTAGAAAGAAATTATTTACGGCATCGAATGCTTAGAATGTAGATTATCACCTCTATTTTTCTTGTTAATTATTTAAACTAGTTGCCCCAAGTCTAATTTAAAAATGTAAAGTCAAGTTTGGGTAGTAATTTATTTTGACGGAAATGTGTATCGCTCTGTATACATCTGCATACATATTAACTAGTCGTTTACTTTAATATTTATGTTATTGGCTTTAAGTTTGTCTAGTTTACTATTTATAATTTTCCACGGTTTTATTTTTGAAAAAAATTAAAAAAAAATTATTTTTTACTTTCATTTTTTATTTCACTTGATTTTCATTACCTCCTATGAATTAAGTTCAATTATTTTTCATGTGGAATCGTTTATTGTCTTTTACTAAAATATTTATCGACTTTTTCCTACGTATACTATACTATATAATAATTATAATAGATTTAATTTTTAAAATGATTATCGGAAAGAACTCTCAATTATATTTAACTCCGTAATAATGGCTCTCGTGTTCAGTGTAAATCTTATCACAAGTTTTACTTAGTGTTATGCAGTAGACTTTCTCACGCGATATAATATATTACAGATACCTCCTGATAAAATATCGATGTCAGGAAATTCTATTACTTGGAAAGGGGACTTGTAAAATGCTATTTTTTACCTAAATGAAATATATATTCTATATTTTGCTAACAATAAATAAAAATGTTTTGAAAATAAATACAAGTAAAAGGCGGTGCTCAGTTTGTTGCAAATACTTTCACATTCAACCAAACATTGTATAAAGAAAACATAAAATAATTTACAACATAGCAAAGGAAAGAGTCATTCAATATACCTGAATTTCATTATCAACAAAAAATCTAAAAATTCATATTTAATTTTTTGTAGTGCTTTACGGTTTTACATATCAGGTAAGTCTAAATAAAATATTCAAAAAGTATTAGTTTGACCTCACACTCCATCGGGAAAGACGTAGACATGACCTCCTGGTCATTGTTGACAGAACTGACGGCTTTTTGTAGCAGCCGAAGAAGTGACAGCCTCTGTTACTGTTGCCAAAGATTGCCTACCGCTACAGAAATAATTGAAATGCTTATAGAAAAAATGAATATGACCGTTTATAGAAAAACATGCGCAGTACACTTCTGAGCATTCTTGTACTACCTCTCTGACAGAAAACTTCTTGTATAGCTTCTAGTCGTCAACTACTTTCGTATAGAGTTGGTAGTAGAAGATTGTTAGAGTAGCCCCGTAGATCCCCAGACCTTACACCTCTTGAATATCTTTTATTAGATTACTTATAGTCCCAGTCAATATCAACACACTATGAAATTCAGAGAATTAAAACAGTTACATTAGAGGTGATATGCGCAGTCATTCAATTGCTACCTCCTTTCCCTTGTTATTTATTTTTGAGAAAGAATTGAGGCAACATATGCGGACGACTAGTTGGTTTAAGTCGGAGCAGAGAGCCGTGGGTCCAGAGTATTCGTAAGAGTGGAGAAACTTATCCTTTTTGATATGTACAGCATAAGCGACAGGTTTCTGTTTAGTTCGAGAAAAGGAGACAAAGAAAAATTGATGTTAAATTGGGCACCATCTATAGTAAAATAAGTAAAATTGTCTCTTTTTCTCGAATAACTAGTCTACTATAGATCAGACTGAAATTGTTGGTAAGAGAAATAAAAAGATAGTTTAAAATGAATGTTAAAATATATTACATGAATAATAGACAAATCGGTTTGTAAAGACTAATTGAAATTTCAAAAAAAAAATATATATATATATATAACAAATTTATACCAGGATCCTAGATTGACTATCATTAAGGTGACTGGTTCTTGAACAGCAATCCAGGCCCACAATTGTCTCTTGTTGCGAGAATGGATTATAAAGTTTCCTTGGCAATTTACGTCTCTTAATGAAATGGAGTGAAAGTTGTAGGAAAATTAACCAACTATGTGGTTTACTAAAAGTGAACGAAATTTTATCTATATAAAGATAAGCTGTGCAAAAGCTATGCAGGAATGAAGAAGCTATGCAGAAACGTATACAGAAATGCATATGTATATACGTGCATAAACATATAAGTACATATAAATATATAGAAATATATAAGTATATAAAAGCATATGCATATAAGAATATAAGTATATAAGAATTTAAGTATCTAAATATATAAGTATATGCAAGTCTAAGCATCTAAGCTGACTTCATAAAAACTATAAATTGCAAAAAAATGAGAAAGAAAGTAAAAAAAATATTTTAACTACTTATTAAATTAAAAAGAATTGACCTTGAAATTAAATTTATTTTAAAAATAATTGAAATTACATCAAAGACAAAAATTGAAGATTAATTAAATTTTAAATGAGTAATAAGTGAAATTACCTAGATGTTGTTGTTAACGCGGATATAAAAATGCAATATCAATTACTGAAGTCCACAGTTAAAATTTATATACGTTCGAATCAGTATAAAGGCTACACGCAAATGATTTCCTGTTGAGTTTTACTAATAAGGTAAACTTTTTTTGTCCTACTTACTGGAAAATAATGCTACAAAATAAACTTGAGAAATCTAATTCCCTAATTAAATTGAAAGCTATAAAATATAAAAATAGTACAGGTATGGCCATGTGTCAACTGTTGAGTTAAGCGCCACAACCTGTCTGATGTAGATTCCCGTACTCACAACTAAAATAGTGGCATATGATCGATAAAAGGAATCTATAATAAAAGTTTATATTACTTCCATCCCACAGCTGATTTGCCTTTGCCTCAGTTTGTAATTTCTATTTTGTACATAACCAACAATATGAACAGCTGTAAATAAATATTAAAACGTATTGTGATAACTCAGTAAATATATTACATCTTGTAAGATATACTATATATAGTAACGAGAAAAGGTAAGGAAAATAACCATATGTATTTACATAGTAAACAAAAATATAAAAATTGAAATATAGATATCTGATGTAAATAAATGTTTTGTAGACAATTGTTGACATAATAGTTAATAGAACACGACTGAGTTTCTAAGATATAAAAATATGTACATAAAACAGTGTGAAATGGTTTAGCAGTTATATAAATAAAATTCTGTTGGTTGAAAACAGTTTCACTTACAAAACTGAATCAAAAATGTTATATAGATCGTGCTAAATATAACCAAAATACTAGTTTTTATATAAAACTGTTAAATGGACATAGGCCATGTAACAGAATGTGTGAAAAAACTTATCTATTGTCTCATTACCAATTCGTGCAATTTAGTTAACAATTCTATTTGCTTGGCAACTGTTTGTAAATAACAAAGAATTTCTTTAAACATCAAAAACAGTACTTTTCTAACTAATTTCGTGAACTTAAACTGTCAAATAACATGTTTTATGAGGAGTAAAGATATTTTTTAGTGCCCTTCTCGGATTCGTTTCGCTCGTCCCTCAAGTACATCCTCAACTCAAAAAATGTAACTTTTACTCCATATATAACAATATACTAGTAAGCATCTAATTTTCAACTATCTATTGTTAGAAATTTTTTTTTCGTAAGGCAACACAATTTTTACACTTCTATTTTAACAATTAGAGCAACAAGATGAAACGCAAAAATATTTACACTTAGCTAGTACTGGTATTAGCTATAAAAGCTACATAACAAATAGAAGCATAAAAATGATTAAATAAACAATATTTAACAATAAAATCCGGGAATAGCGCGACTAATATATATTATTGAACTAATCCTTGACATTTTGCTGTTTACAATAATTATTGAGGTTTTTTAAGTATCATTTCTAGTAAATTTTTAATTAAAACTCTCTCTGTGACAAAGAATAAGGAACGGAAAATTTCTAGTTATAAACAGCGGTGACAGATACTGAAAACAATCGTAGTCATAGATCCAAAGCTTAATATTTAATTAAAATTTTATCCAATGCCTTTAATACTAAAAATGTGCAATTGTAAATGAGTTGGTGCGAATAAATCCTCTTTTCATTAAATTTTAATGCAATAGTATGCCTGTAAAAAAATACAAAGCGTAATGAAATATTTGGAAGGTACTCTCTAATACCCTTATTGCTTTGTTTGTAGCATTTTTCAATGAATATTATTTTGTGTATTTGTTTTATAATATGGTGGAACTGTGGTGGTTAAAAGAGATGTCTATTATGTTATAATTTAATTTAATTTTAATTTTTAATAGAAATTCTGTTTTAAAATGAATTATGTCGAATACAGAACTAGTATAATACTATTGTTCAATGCAATTACCTGGTTCTATCCCTGTTTCTAAAAGCCTAGCGTAGATAAACTTAATATTCCTTTGTTGGTCTGTGGTATATTCATCCCCTCTTATTGTTTGACTAATTTTCCGTTTCGTGTAAAACATAAGAACGAATGCGGATGACCAAGGATACACTAATAGCATCATGTATGGGAAGTATATTTTCAGCCCAATAAGGTTGACATCATCTAGATCCTTTACAATGAGGCAAAGAAGCTTTATCATGACAGATGTCAGCTATCAGATGTGCTGGGGGCATCAAATTATTTTTCTGATTGTAAATAAAAACCTAAGTTCTTACGTTCACAAGGGATAAGAAAAAAGATATTGTTATTTAAAATTTCAGTAGTTATTAGAGCTCTGAGGTCTTCTAATCCTTACAGCCTCGGTTATTTATTTGTTTTTATTTCCATATACACACATACATACAATTCCGTAATACATACAAACAGTTATTTTAAATTATTTAAAATAATTACATATTATGTGTATGTTAGGCCTCAATTAAGGTGTTTAGAAAGTGGCTTAGTTGTAAAATATAATCTAGTGACAGCAGTGCTCTGAGAAAAACTCTCGTAAATCTTGTTCAAAAAAAATTGTTAGTTGTCTTTTAAAATTTACTAAGTTAGCAATATTCTTTACCGTAGATGGTAGGTTATTAAAAACTCTTATACCGGCGTACAAAGTCCTTCTTCAGGTAGTATTGTAAGTGAAATCTGATGTAACGAAGACAGATTTATTTCTGGCGTCATATCCATGGAAGTCTGAGTGAGTTCTAAGTTCTGTGCGTCTTTGAAGTGTCATAATTGCCAATTTATAGATATACTGGTTTACAATGGTCAGTATACCGAGATTGTTAAAGAAGAGTCTGGCCTGCAAGAGTCCTATAAGAATACGAATAGCCCTTTTCTGACTTATTAAAATTCTTTCTGATAAGTTACTTCCACTCCAAAACTCCAGACCATACTGTAGCTATGGAAATATGCATAGTAAACGTTAAGTGCACATTGGTAACCTAATTTGCTTTTTATTTTGAATATAACATAAATAACTTTAGATAATCTGTTTTTTAAATCAGAAATATGGACATTCCGTTTCAGTTGCTTGTCAATATGAAATCCCAAAAATTTTATATCATTTGTAGAGCTGATGATACCATTTGTAGTTCTTATCTCTGTGTTCCTTTCTATCGACGTTTGAAATGTTATGTTGAAAGTTTTTTCTACGTTCAACAACAATTTATTTGTATTAAGCCAATCGATAATTTTGTTCATGAATATTATTTGACTAAGTCTTATTAAGTCCTCGTAATTTCTATTATTTAATATGATACTTTTTTTTTATACATTTATTTAACGTCGGCCTATTTCCGCTACTGAGGCCTAACACCGACGCCTGTAGACGAGCTACCCCCAACCAGGAATTTTGCCGAACCTCTTCCCTTAAGAAGAGTAGGGATCTTTTACTTGCCTAACATTTAATAGACAAGGGACCGACGGCTTTACATCCCCTCCGAAGGATGGTATATCTCCTATACAACCCTCGCCTAAGGTTGTATAGCTTCCGCGCATACACTGATATACAAGCCGCTGTAAAGACGCACCTACGCTCGCCCCTAGTATGATACTTATATCATCAGGAAATAAAGAAAAATGCAAGTAGGGAAAACTGTGGACAATGTTGTTTATGTAAATAAAAAAGAGAATTGGGCCCAATATGGAACCTTGTGAAACACCGCACTTTACTATATTCTTCCGCGAAATTCATTTTACTAATAAAATCATTGTTCTAATGTTCAATTTCTGCAAGAATTTTGCGACCCGTCAAGTAAGACTCAAACAACTGCAATGGTATCCTTCTTATAGAGTAGTAATTAAGTTTTTCAAGTAAAATAATATTGTCCACACAGTCAAAGGGCTTCGACAGATCACAAAAAAATATCTAGAGTACCTACCTAACTTCCTTCTCCTCCAGCGTCTCAGATATTTTTTTATTAATGAAGGTATGGCGTCACTAGTATTTTTCCCTTTTTGAAATTGCGCGGTACTCAATATACTGTGTTTGTATAAACAATTTACCTATTGCTCCCCTACAGGATTTTCAAAAATTTTGGAAAAATTCGGAAGAAGGGAGATTGGTATATAATTATTTATTTCCACCTATCTAAATAATGGTATAACAATTGCTAATTTTAATTTATTGGGAAACTAGCCTATACCTAATGACAAATTAATAAGGTTTGGTTAGCGGATTTTTGAATAAATCAATATTTTCTTTTATTATTGTAACGGGAATATCATCAGAACCGCAAGAATTATTTGGTTTTAATATCTTTACAATTCTCGTTGTATCGTTTTCAATGACGGGATGAAAGAAAAAGGAAGATATGTTATTAAATTTTGAATTTGCCAGACAATTTTTAAAGGATGTATTACTTTTTAATGATGCAGTTAAGTTTGTAGCTTGCGCGGAGAAAAATGTAGAAAATTTGTTTGTCACAGAATCTGGATCCATAACTGAAATATTTTCGTAACTTTTTCTATTATTTTTTAACAATAAGTTTACAATTTTCGGTCGTTTTAATTTTATTATATTACCGAAATTATTTTCAGTATTAAAATTCAGGTTAAAATCCCCACACATTTTTTATTTAAATGTTTGTAATAACTTGTTTGTTCTACGAGCAATTCCCATATTAAATTCAAAAAAGTGGCTTCACTACCTGTTGGGGCGCAATATATTAATAGTTTTTAATTCATGACTTACAGCCATTCCAATTTATTTATTTTTTCTATTTGGCATAACAACTTAATTCTGTACCAATAAAATTGGTATTTGGCACAAACAAACTCAACGAGCCCTCGCATGATAATATTTCTCTTAAAAGGTATATCACAAGTATCACCTCCCAAACGTTTGTGATACATTTTCCAAATGCCCTGTATATTCTTAATAACAGGATGGTGTGAAATGTAAACTATTAATATTAAAATTTAAAATGCTGAAAAAAAGCTCCACAGAAAATTATATAAAGACTATATGAGATTAATTAATTATATAAGATTTAAAAAGATATAATGGGAACTTGAATGACAATACATTACATGACAATTACATTATTATTATTATTATTAGTCGTTACTCGAGTCCGAGTATAAAAATGTTACAGTCGATAAATTGTGTACAATAAAAAACAAGTAAAAGGTGTAGTCTATTGTAATTCCCATTCATCTACGGTGCACACGACTATGGCTATATAGGCCAATTCGGGAGAGCACATGTCGACTGCAGTCTGGACAAACATAGACCTGGTTAGGTCTTGGATTCGGCCTTCTTGCAGCAACATTTCCTTGATAGCTGGCCACAACCCCTCGCCATTCGGTTCTGTGCGCTGCAAGTTGTTCCCATTGCTCGTCTGCAATACCGCAGGATTTTAGATTTTCATGGAGAGCGTCTTTGAACCTCTTTCGTTGACCGCCACGCCTTCTTCTACCGATTAGCAATTCACCATAAAGTGTACATTTAGGAAGGCGGTTATCATGCATACGATGAACGTGACCTGCCCATCTTAGGCGTGCTCTTGAAATAAGCACCTCAATTGGAAGGCTGTTTGCTCTCCTGAGTACTTCCTCGTTTGATATGTGATGGAACCAACGGATTTTCATCATACTTCTGAGGTGTCTTTGCTGAAAACGTTCTAATTCTTTCACATGACGACGGTAAGTGACCCAGCTTTCACATCCATATAGCAGTGTTGGAATGACAACTGCTCTGTAGACAGCCATTTTCGTTGACAAAGCAAGGTCGTGGTTGTCAAATACTCTCTCTCTAAGTCCCCAGAGTGCTCTAGATGCAGCGTTAATTCTATTGCGAATCTCGCTGTCCATGTTTGCTTTGTCATTAACAACGTTGCCTAAGTAATTGAACTGATCCACCACTTCAAGAGAATTTCCGTTAAGTGTAATGTCTATTTGGTTCACTTAATGAGGAGTTGACATAATCTTAGTCTTTCCAATGTTGATTTTAAGTCCCAAGGAATCATAGCTATGGGCATACACAATTACATTATCGTGTAAACAATACAGCAGTGGTGTCAATCTATCCAATTTTTTGCTGTATATGACAATATTTGAAAGTCCCGGACATAATATAATAGTTGTACTCCGGTAATGAAAATACGAAACACCGAAACAAATTACTAGACGTCGAGCTTGAGAATTCTATCATATAAAATAAATTTACAGACACAAATTTTCGTATAAATACTAATAAAAATGCGAGCATAATAACCATCTTATTCCATGTTTCTAAAATTAGAGACTGTATTGAGCAATAAAGCCTGCCTTTTCAGCCGTTGATTCAAATCCAGCCTTATTGTGATTGTCTATTCAGATCTCATGCTTAACCAGCGACGTCTTGTAAAACAGTGATAATCCTAAGGAGTTTTCTTTTAGTTATTTTTTGTTTCAAGGTTCTTACATCCATTCAATATCATTTCAACACAAATTGATATCTATATCTTGCTATATGTTCCTACTCCGTAAATGTTGTTAGCATTATAGAATAAAATAAATTGGAACCCAGATTTTCAGCGCTATGACAAATTTGACAGTAGTGACATTGATATTAAAACATTTTGCACGATGGTTTTTACATACCATGGGCGAGATTATTTCGTTATCTATTTTCCATAAATATACATTTTTTATTGTCAGATTTTCCTGTGTTCACTCAATTCCTATCACTTTGTGGAATATCAACTAAATCTCATTTAAAAATTTTAGCCTGGAGGTTAGAAAATAATGCTTATTTTCAATAATTATGTGAAGCGATATTCAGCTGCAGTGCTATCTGCAATATACCGCTGGTCGATGTTTGACCTACTATTAACTTGAAGGTATAATAATAAATATAATGTCTATTTGCAGCCAGAATATATACAACTTATCAATGATAATTAACAGAGCCAACGCCAAAATATTTTTTGAGACATTTCGTTTTTGTATACACACTAAATCAAATTTAATTTTTTTTTACTCCCTTTCATAATAGTGCGGGGGTGGTAGTGGAGGGGGTAGCTGATCCTGACTTTTCATACATGCCTTAAATTGGACTCTTACCTGCTTGCTTTGCCTATTTACCTCCGAACCCTTCAACGGAATTAGATCAAAATATCATCTAGTTCTAGATCTCGTTTTAATATATAAGTGTATCAAATTTTAAGTCAATATCATAAACGGTTCCAGAGTAAACTTGCGCACAAAATAATTTACAGACAGACAGACCGACAGAGAGGATTTTTTTTGGCTGAAATTTAAAATCTCGACGTTTCATGACATTTTAAGCCTATTTCAACAAGTCAATAAGTACAGGTATATTTCCAAAACTGTTGAAAAAGGCTATTATAACACCTTTATATAAAATCAAAAAACATTTAATAGAAAACTATAGACCCATATCGCTCATATCAAATTTTGGCAAAATATTTCAAAAAATACATAAGATTAGATTGACAATATTTCTAAAAAAAAAACACAATAATATCGGAACAGCAATATGGATTTCAAGAAAACAAACCTGCACATGGCGCGATAGCTAAGTTGCTAAGTGATAAATAAGTGCTTTAAATCTTATATTTAAGGTATGGACATCCATTCTATACTTTACCTTATTATATAGATAAGGGGGGTACTTAAGTTGATATTATGAGAAAGAACTGTGGAATGGAATCTTCGTCCGCCCTTCAAAATTAACCATTTCCATTTTTTTATTTCTGATGCCATATATGACCGCAGACACGACTTTTAAACATCTTCAATTCGATTTATGCCCTGCTTGTCTAAAACACGGCCCATGTCATCACAATAATTAAAATGATGTAAGAGTATCTGTAAGTTTAATTTTAAGAGACTGTGAGAGAAAGTGAGGGTTTGGAAATAATATTTTTAAGGAAGCATGAGCTCTTGGAATTCTTTTGATCATATCTTTCTTAAAACGTAAGTCTATATCTATCTCAAGACCTAAATTTGTCGCACTTTGTGTACTTTACAAAGTCTCATTTTTTATTGACACGTTTTTATTTTTTAATAACAAACTCAGTCTCTATTTACCGTCTACATTTACCAAATACCATAATTGATGACTTTATTTGATTTTGATGAAGTTCATGGCATTCGGAGAATGTAACCAAGCATGTTAAATAATCATTCACAATATTTTTAGCCAAATCCATATCGCCTGTAAAGAAGGAATAATAAAGTTATTATCCGCATAGAGGTGTACTTTGCACTCCTTTAGGCAAGATGTCAAATTACATGTTTATATACTAAATGAGACAGTACGGATGGTCTACTCCCTGTCCAGGAGTCTGTATCCGCTCATGGTCAGGGGTAGCAGACTTAACAGACAGAATAAAAAACTATTGTACACTATGGTAGTCAGACCGTCCATCACATACGCGGCGCCGGTATGGTGCAGCATACCGGCCACGACAATGAGAAAACTCCAAGTGTTTGAGCACAAATTCATGTGCCTCATTTCAAATTCTGGAAGGTACACCTCCCTCAGAGATCTATACGCACGTTGCAACGACATAACCCCGATAGCGGACTACGTCCAGGATATCTCCCAGAAATTCTACTCCTTCAAACTAGGTGATAGTCCGCTAACAAGACACATAACACAAATTAGACAGCATAATGCCCCATTTCGAATCAAACACCCGTTACCGTACCAGACGTTTCCGATTTTCCGGCAACCTCTGTAGCCAAGTTTCACCAACTATAACTTCCGCTTATCCTATCCACCTTTACTAGTATTTCATAACTTTGTCTATCTTTAAATCTTTCCTGTCCCCCTCTTTAATTCTGTTTGTAACCTTTTTGTCGTGTTTATTTTTTCTCGTTTTCTGTTTGTACATTTTTGTTTCTAAATTCGTTTCCATCAAAATTTCAAATAAACTATAATTTTCTAGGAATCCAAATTTTTAAAATCACAGTTTAGGCCAGCCTATGCGCAGCCCGATGTTACACGCCTCGCGGAAGGCTCCTTGTTTTAATTTGAGGTGCTAGCGTCAACTGCGAAATTAAAAAGTGTTTTGTGCGAGAGTTCTCTAAATATAGTGTAGTTTTTAAGTTTTGTTAAATCTGTTTTTTGGATATATTTTAATTGTATTACCTATTTTTTATTTGTTCATTGTAAAATAGGAGTTTAGGTTTAGTTATTCTTAATTGTTGTTTTCGCCGACCCAGACCTGTCCCGTCCAACCATGCAACCTGCTATCGCGTCAGCGCGGTGGTTGCACGATCGGCCCCGGGGCAAATACTGGCTAGGCAACTGTTCTGTATCATTTAATTCAAATAAATCAATTTTGCTTGCTTGCTTGCACGCTTAATGCAAGAGATCATAGGTTCAATCCCCACATATAGCTACTTTTTTTTTGTAATAATATATCTAAAATTTTGTCTGTATATAATAATTTCAATAAAATTTTAGGTGGTATACCGTTTATCGATTCTTCACTGGAATCACTCATTTTAAATTATTTTCTAGCTCAAACTGCGCGAATACACACTGACAATTACTTTGACAGCTTACGCACTAACTTGAATTTTTTAAAACGAATAGTTGCCTATGTACTTAATACATGAACTGTGATTGGTCGATTTCATATCCATCCTAGAACGTATATGAAATATATCCGTTCAGTGAATGAATGAAAGATTGTTTAGATGCTAATTAATCATGTTGTTGATGAATCAATTAGAAAGTTTGCAAGTAAATGAACAATTGATCGAATAAAATTTTACCTATGTTGCCGAGGGAAACCTGAAAAACTGCACAGACAAAAAACTACTGCAATCAAAACTGAGCCGAGTGACATAGCAAGTATATATATAAACGAATTGTATATTTTTAGATTAAATCCAGACGAATTCAGTACTTGGATATCATAAATATAAAGTGATTGATTACCACCGTGACATCATCCATATAATTTTTTGAAACTCATTTCAAATTCATTTATATCAATGTATCATTCGCCGCGAAAGGTTTAAAGATATCCATATCTAAACAATATTAAGTTGAAAAGCTTTGCGATTCGTTTGAAATGGAAAGCGGTTTACTTTTAAAATAATGGAAAGTCATTTGTAACGTTATGAACGTTGGAGTTTTAAATACTAAGAAATTGGTATTCGCGCAGAGATTTATAAACATTTTTATTACATGGTATATGAGGTGAGCTGGAAATTACATAATATGCTGAATTTTACGCTATGATGAAATTTTTTTAGACTTTTCGTTTTTATATATACACTAAATCACATTTTATTTTTTGTACTCCCTTTCATAATAGTGATGCCAAAAACAAATTTTTAGACCTTAACTTTTCGTACATGCCCTAAATTGAAATTTTATGGACTCTTACTTGCTTGTGTTGCCTATTTACCCTTATTTACCCCATTTACCCTTGAACCCTTCAACGGAATTAGATCAAAATATAATCTAGTTCCAGATCTCGTCATAATACATAAGTGTACCAAATTTCAAGTCAATATCATAAACGGTTCCAGAGTAAACGTGCGCACAAAAAAGTTACAGACAGACAGACCCACAGACCGACAGTCAGGAAATTTTTTTTCAAATTTAAAATCTCGACGTTTCATGACATTTTAAGCCTATAAACAAATAAAAAAATTATTTTTCTTTGCGTTACTATACTTCCACGTGAAGTAAAAATATTAAGAAATTTCATAGGGTTATTTTGTTGTACATTATCTTCAGTGCAACTTACTGTTTTCAAATTTTTATGATGACATTTCGTCTCGTCAGGGCCACCATCAACTTTCTTTTATTTAGGGCTTGGTTTTTCAGAAAATTAATAGAATAAAATAGATTTTTATTTAGCATAAGCTATTTACAATACTAACATAATTTTGTACATAGTCATTATTGTGTTATTGTGTTCTAACATCTGTATATAGTTTTATAACATTTTTAGTAAACAGTTTTAAACTATCAGAGGATTTAATTTCAGCGGGTTATACATTGTACGCATGTAAACCGTCACTAAAAGTTGACTTTTTTAAGATTGATATTTTTGTGTAGTCTATGTTGTACTTTTCAGCATATCTCATTTGATAATTGTACAATTTAGCTCTTTTAACTAAGAAAGGTTTAAGATAGCTAGGTATTAGATTTTTATCTATTTTATATAATAAAATTAAATTTGCTCTTTCAATGCTTTCCTCCAATGAAATCCACCTCAGTTAATTTAGCATACTCGAAATAGGCGTACATCTAAAACATAATATTTTTAGTCGCAAACTCCTCTATAAAATCCTTATTTTACTATAAAGCACGTAACCTTAAAATAAGGATTTTATAGAGGAGTTTCGACTAAAAATATTATGTTTTAATATTCTACCCTCTAAAGCACATTATTGAACTATGATAAGCCCAGTCAGACTATTTATTTTTCGATTGCAACAGACACTGGCCCGCTAGATGGCGCCTGCTGATTGTTTTACATGTCGCTATCCTATGGATACCGAGATGTACCAAATAGTACAGGGATCCTTGTGTCAGTCGTCACATGCCTACCTTGCACTGACGATAGCCAACAGCTCGAAACTACAGTCTGAAAGTGGTGTGGGACGATTGACACGAGAGCTCCTTTAAGTCAGTGTTTCGGCTGGTGTTTCTTGCAATCGAAGCATTAGCGTTGTGTTGGTAATATACAATTATTACACTTAACACGCCAGGCTTGTAACTTGTAATTCAGCGCTCGGCGGGACACATAGCCCGGAGAGTAGCTGTTGGTTGCAGTTTGGTTACGTTCCTTATAATAAATAATAAAATAAGGATATATTATGTTTTTAAAAATCCCACTTAAACCCCCAGTAAATCAGGGTTCCTATGTAATGGATACAATTTGTTTATTCTTCCGTTCGGTTTGAACCGTCGAGGAGTTTTGGAGGGTTCTTCTAGACGTACTTTTTCTAATAATTTTATCAACAAGTTCCCGAAACCGTACATAACCAAAATCACTTCTATTACCAGTTTTGTGGTTGATTGAAAATAATGAAATATTCGTATATATTTAAATTTCCTTTCAAAAACTATCTATTGTTAGGTGCATGGTTTTTTTTTATTTTTGTTTGTATAATTAATATACTTTTATATTTATTACGATACGATGCAATTTGTAATCAATTTTGATGTTTAAGTATCTTGAAGATCCCAATATAAATCAGGCAATCATGAATTACTATACCATTCTTCTCAGGATGTATCTAGTGAATTAGCATTACTCTTGTCTCGTGAAAATAATTTTGCGGGATTAAAGCAAAGTCGACTCATTCTACATTAAAGTTTGTAACCAATTCTGTGGTCAGATGGGTCAAAAGTATGTTAAAATAAAATCACATCATTTAAGATATTCGTGGCGAGTATGCTTCAAGACAAAGGGTTATTTATCTCTTCATTGCTAGACAATGGTACTCTCCTAAATTAAATTTATTTGGCATGAATTGAAACTGTAAGTTATTTATTGGAATGAAATGGTGGTTATTCGAGAAACTATGATATGTGTAAATGAGCGGAAATTAAATTTACACAACCCCTCACAATAGGATATAGTATTCCCGTATTGGTAAGTTATGCACGAATACATTTATTATCATAAACAACATATACAACAATTCCTCCAAGTAGGCAACTTAGATCATCCCTGAGAACAATCAGTTAATTAACTAAACTACTTAGGATGATAGAAGTCTCATAAAAGTTTTATAATCATAGAATATTTTTCAATAATTTCAAAGAATTACGTCAATAATCATCACGTCATGGTGCATATCCGGGTCAATAATTAGAATATGGACAAGGGCCTTGTGCCGAGCTGTACCATCATAGCAAATCCTTCGTTCTAATGAGATTACTCGAATCACTGAATACCTAATATTAGCCAAATGGAATTATGGGAATGCCCTTACTGGACTTGCAACAATAAACACTACAGCTATTAAGTACGGACACTTGCCACAATGCTACGTATTGTACATCAAATATTTTGTTGACCTATATGTCTCTTGATAAAAAGAACCTTTTACTTGTATCATACCCCGCCCACGGATTGCCAATTGCTGGAATACTATATATAAATATTCGCTTGCTCGTGTATATTTCTATACTTAATAATAAAATCACTTTAACTTAAGTAAATCAAATAAATACAAATTATTCGTAAAACTGGACGTGCAACATATTATTTAGCTGATGATCTAATAATTTATTTGCGCAGTAGTTATTAATAAGTACCCTGAATTTTAGTTGATTTTTAAACAATAATTTTAGCATTTAGATCTACGTGCAAATACCGTCTGTCTATTTTATGAGAGCCACACCAAATATCTGGCTTAATATCTATTGTAGAAGAATAAAATTCTAGAAACAGTTAACCCATTTTTTGTGAGCTATTATCTTTCAGTAAAAAGAAATTTGAAATCCATAGCCTAATTTGTGAGGTATATTACAAAAACCTGAAAAATAGGAAAACCACAAACGGTTATAGCTTCCTTATTTGAGGAGATACGAAAAAAGTTAATGGGATGAAAGTTGACGGTAAAGACAATAAGAATAAAAATGTGTATCAAAAAAATTCTAAAAACGCAGTTGGCTTTGACATTTGCTCTTGTACAAAAATGAAAAGATCAAATCTCAAAGTAAGCCATAATCATGAATTCCGTTTATTTTTCTCTTTCCATTGATATAAAACATGTCACAAAAATTTTAACTGATAGTGTCAATATTTAATATTTTACGAAAACCACAACTCATATCATTGAATCGTAAATATCAGCTACGCCATAATAGTAAAAATTCACTTTATAATAATTATAATTCAGTAATCATGTTATTACAATTTAATACAAACAAACATATATCTCATAAATAAAAATACAAGCACAAAATAAACATATAAGGAAACAAAAAACTACAAATGTTCACCCAGACGAAAAAATCCAAGAGAGCAATATCTGGTGATCGAGCTGGCCACAGAATGGGTTCATAGGTGCCTATCCAGCTATCTGGCATAACTTGATTTAAATAATTTGTACATATTACAACAGTGTGAGATGGAGTCCCATCTTGTTGAAAATATGAATAATTTAATCTTTCTGCCACTGTTAATAAAGAAAGTCTTGAAATTCGTTTTGCAGGAAATTAAGGCATCTACGAGCGGTTAACTTTCCATCATAAAAATTCCAATTACTTTAGTCTCTAAAAGATCTACCCAAACATTCGTAGAAAATCTTTCTTGGAAAGCAGTCTTTCTGCACCAATGTGTATTTTCTCGTGTCCACTTATAATGCATATTTCTATTGAAAAATCCATTATTAGAAAAATATGATTCGTCCGACCAAAGAATTTTGCTGCATATCAGCGAGTCATTCCTTATTTTATTTAACAACGATCTACAAAATCTTACTCTCCTCGGCTTACCTCCCCCATTTAAATGTTGAACTTTCCTCACTTTGTAGCATTGAAATCCGTTTTATTTATATATTATTCTTGCACTGTCTTCTTTATGCGACAGTTTCTCTGAATTTGTCTCAGAGGTTTTTTTTTCAGCACTTATTTAATGTCGGTCTATTTCCGCTACTGAGGTCTATCACCGACGTCTGTGGACGAGCTACCCCCAACCAGGAATTTTGCCGAACCTCTTCCTTTACTTGCCTAACATTTATTAGTCAATGGACCGACGGCTTTACATCCCCTCCGAAGGATGGTATATCATCTACACAACCCTCGCCTAAGGTAGCATAGCTTCCGCGCATACACTGATATACAAACCACTGGAAAATATGTGAGGCGAGGACACAGTCTTCCTTGTGAACATGAACAGTGCCTCTGGCTTGGAAAAAAATAAAATATTTTGGACTGGAGAGCTTTCTTTATATGAGACTCTAGAGGCCTTTCGTGCACTTTATTTTGTTTGATTCGAGTTGGGGTGGTTAGTTCTTGAAAGGCTGGAACGGGACAAATGCTTCGCCCTGTATACTTTCAGAGCTGATTTACACACGAAATTGATTTTATTTAATTTGTTTTGCAATTGTATGATTTTTTATTTCAGCTGGCAGGGCCAAAGGTTACACCCTGTATAGTATTATTGCACTGTTTTAAATTAAACACTTTGATTTAGAACGAAAATTAACAAGATATTTATTTACATTTAAAACACAGAATTGAGTATTTAATTATACGAAATTAAAATTTTATTTACACAAAAAATAGTTTATTAGGTTCTATTTGATTTGTTGAATGATTTTTGAAGATTGAGAAAATTCACTTTTGAATTAATGCGCGATTTGATTTAATTTATGCACTGGGGCGATTTTATGAAATGTACTTTTTTACTAGGGTCTGCCTAGGAAGATGCACGGGCACTGGATTTAAATTCGCGAGATATACCTGAAGACACACTTGGATTTATACGCTGGGGCAACCGAAGAGGTAACGCGGGCACTGGATTTATTTGTCACGAGATATTCCGAAAACACAACTTGCCGGGGACTTGGCTTGCTCTCTTATTTATATTGACGAAGGGGATGTGGGTTGCGGAAGTCTAGATGAGAGCCGGATCAGTCGCCAGCCGCTCTATGGGGCTCGAATTGCGAAATATTGCGGAATAAATGCTGACATTTTGGAATTTCGGGTTAAAAATTATATCAAGAAAACGGCAATGATAAATGGAACATTTTGATGTAAAAATGTCAGTGGAATCTATTTTTGTTTTAGAAATATGAACAATAACTGTCTGAATAACATGGTAAATTGAATTGGTCCCGTGAAGTAACGTCACGAGTCTTACTTTAATCCATATTTGATGTTATATTAAGTCATGTTAATCTATATTTGATGTTACATTAAGTCATATTGAGGGTATGTCATCGCCGCCGGTGTTGAACGGAGCGAAAGCCAATTTTAGGGTAAACAGAATGAAGATAGCGGTGAGTTGCCAGCACTCGATGGGGAACATGTAAATTGGACTTATGATTTTTTAACGAAGTGGAAGCCAATTTTAGGGTAATTGAAATGAAGATAGCGGCGAATTGCTAGCACTCGATGGGGAACATGTAAACTGGACTTATTTTGAGACGAATGTTTTATGGGCTGGTTGGAAAGGTGAATGAAAGATGTTTTGATATATTAATAGAAAGTTGAGTTTGAGAAAGTTAAATTGAAGAGAAATGAGCTTGTAGAAAATTTTTGAAAGTGAATTAAAATATTTTGACTTGATGTTTGGGGAGTAATTTAGAAGTGATTCGACATGATGGAGAGGGAGGGGGGCTGTATTTTCTAGGGCGGTCTTTTGTAAGGTTTTGAGTGTATTTTGGTGAATTTTGATATTGGGATGGTTTTGTTGATAGATTCGGGGATTATTTGTGAATTATCGATGCTGCGTGAATTTTCTCAGAAATATTTAAGTATTGTGATTTTTGAGTATTGTGAGGGTTTTAATGACTTTTTTATGGGTTTTGATAAGTTGACTGACGATTGAATTATTTGGAAAATTTTAGTAATTTTTTCATCGTCCATTTTGTTAATATGGGGAACGTATTATAACACTTAAAACGGTCGCCCATCCAAGTACTAACCGCGCCCAACGTTGCTTTACATCGCATATCGAAGCATGTAGACAGTAAAGCCGCATCTACGCTCGTCCCCCAAAGAAGTTTTCTCATGTTGGTTAACATAATTCAATACTATTCAGTTTTCTTACACGACTCGACTCGACTCGACTCGACGAATTGCACTGACAATAATACATCATAATTACTGATATAAAACTCGACAATTCAACATATGACAGTGGCAATCTGTCAATTTGTTAATAACTGTATACATTGTTTTTCACTAATCATGACATAGCTCATTTTTGCGATTCAATGATATGAACTGAATTGTGATTATCGTAAAATATTAAATATTGACATTATCAGTTACAATTTTTGTGACATGCTTTATATCGTTGGAAAGAGAAAAAATAAACGGCCATGGCCATGGCCTACTCTGAGATTTGTTCTTTTCATTTTTGTACAAGAGCATATGCCAAAGCCAACTGCGTTTTTAGAATTTTTTGACACACATTATTGTTCTTTTTGTCTTTGCCGTCAACTTTCATTCCTTGAACTTTTTTCGTATCTCCTCAAATAAGGAGGCTACAACCGTTTATGGTTTTCCTATTTTTCAGGTTTTTGTAATATACCTCCCAAAGTAGGCTATGGATTTCAAATTTCTTTTTACTGAAATATAGCTCACAAAAAATGGAATAACTGTTTCTAAAACTTTATTTTTCTACAATAGATATTAAGCGAGATATTTCGTGTGTCCCTCATAAAATAGCCAGACGGACCTATTTTAAATCTGATATACTTTGTCGACGACTTAAAACTATTTTGCGATTCTTTATAGTATTGTTACTTATACAATATCTAATATACCGGGAGTTAGAAAAGTATGGGAACGGTGGAAAATCTCGAACAGTTTGCATCAAATCGAAAAATAAAAAAATACGTGTAAAAAATTTTTCAAAAATTTATCTACTGATACCAAAATGACCTCCCCACCCACCGACCTGTGGGTGGGGCGAGGGGCACATTAAAATTTCAAATGGAAACCCCTATTTTTTTATTGCGGAATCGGATTCTACGGCAAAAAATAAGTAAATTTTACTCCGGACATTTTTTTCGATTCTTACATGGTGTCGCTGTAATCGCAAAAAATGAAAAGAAAACATTACTGTTTCAAGAGTAGCGTCTTGTGCCCATAAAAAAATCCAATTCAAAAACTGAAAAACACGTATTTGATATTTTTACGAAATCTATAGAATGACATTGGATTCGACTCTCCCACCCCTAATATAGTGGGTGGTGCGGGGGCAACTTTGAAATTTGTAATGAGAATTTCTATTTTTGATAGCGGATTCGGATTCTACGGCCAAAAATACGTGAATTTTATATCGGGCATTTTTTTCGATTCTAGCAAGGTGTCGCTACAGTCGCAAAAAATTGAGTGGAAACATGAAAGTTTTGAACGCATACTTAAAAAAATACGAAAAGTAAAACTACTGATCTCAGAGTGAATGATTTCCCGAGCTGTTTTGAGAACAGTGATTTTACACGGTCGTGCGGAAATTACAACAACTATTAACATTCTGTAAATTTATTAGCAGCTAGTAATTTTCAATTTACAGGGCAATAAAAAACTCGATTTTTAAAAAAAATTAACAGTAGTTTTACCTCTTAATTCAGCCACTTCAGGCAAGTTCTTGATCCCAGCCAGTGTAGGCAAGGAGGTAACTCAGCCATTTAAGGCAAGGTGAGGATTTCGGCCAGTTGAGGCAATTAGTTTACAGCTTAACACTAGCGGGTTTTAATTTCAAGATTATAGCAGGTGTTCAAAATGGTGCCCATTGACTTCTTGGCATTGTCCGAGACGAACGTAAAAATTTTCAATAGCACTTATTATCATTTGAGGTGGTATTTCTGCAAAAATGTTTATTATGCGTTGCCTCAGCTCTCCCAAATCACGAGGTTTAGTGAAATAAACCTAACCCTTCGCGTTGCCCAAACAAAATAATCAAGTGGTGCGAGGTCGGGAGATCTTGCGGGCCATTCAATAGTTCCTCTTCGACCTATCCATCGTTTTTTGAAAGTACCATTCAAATAATCCCTAACAATATCCCGATAGTGTGGAGGAGCCCCATCTTCCTGGAACCAAATATTATCGAACTCATCACCAGCAATTTCCTGTATTGATTACCTATTTGATTTGTCAACATTTCCAGGTATTTTTCTCCATTCAAATTTCCATCTATGAAAAACGGTCCTATGATTCGATCCCTGAAAACTCCTGCCCAAACATTTAATTTCTTGGATACTGCGTGGGTGTTTCAAACATCCAATGATTGTTTTCATCACTCCAATATCTGAAATTATGGCAATTAACTTTTCCACTGAGTTCGAAAGTTGCTTCATCTGAAAAGACCAGTAGAGATGACAAAAAATTTGGGTTCTTGTTACTCCTTTCCATCATTAATTCACTAAATTCAAGTCGCCGATCAAAATTATCTTCATTTAACTCTCGGTGAAGGTGAATTTTGTAAGGATGAAATTTCAAAAGTTTCAAATTCTTATGAACTGAAAATGCACTCATATCAAGCTATTGACTGGCTTTTCTGATTGATAACCTTCGATTTTCAACAAGTGCCCGGGCCACTTCCATTTGTCGAGCTTCCGATGTTTCAGATTTTGGTCTTCCAGATTTTGGACGATTTTTACTTGTCCTTGTATCTAGGAATCGTTTGATGGTTTGATTTCGAAATTCCCACTTGATCTACACGGAAAATTTCGTTGAATAAAATCACAACTTCATCATATTTATCTTTATCGCCCCACCCTCGCATCATTAAAAGAAAAACTCTCTCTTCCTCTCTTAAAGTAGACATTATGCAGAAAAAAACGCAAGAACTAATGAAAAATGAAATAACTTTTTCCGTACAAAAGTGCGCTCCTGCCTCTACAAAAGTTGGAAGGAACTGAACGTTCTAGTAGAAATTTCACAAAACAAATACTGTTATTAAGAACACTTTAAAAAAAAGATTCATAAAAACCAAGATATCACAGATATTGTTTTTTCAACTGAATGTTTTTTTGTCAACACGAGTAGCTAGAGTTTGTAAATATTTACAAACTTATGGACGCTTAAGGTTTATTTCAATTTTGTGCGATTGCAGCGACACTTTGCGAGAATCGAAAAAAATGCCTGATATAAAATTCACGTATTTTTGGCCATAGAATCCGAATTCGCTATAAAAATAGGAATTTTCGTTACAAAGTTGCCCCCCGCGCCACCCACTGGGCCAGGGATGGGAGAGTCGAATCCAATGTCATTGGATAGATTTCGTACAAATAACAAATACGTGTTTTTCAGTTTTTGAATTGGACGTTTTTTTATGGGCACAGGCCGCTACTCTTGAAACAGTTTTCTGTTCATTTTTTGCGATTACAGCGACACCATGCAAGAATAGAAAAAAATGTCCAGAATAAAATTTACGTATTTTTTTCCATAGAATCCGATTCCACAATAGAAAAATAGGGGTTTCCATTTGAAACTTTAAAGTTGCCCCTCGCCCCAGCCACAGGGTAGTGGGTGGGGTTATTTTGGTATCAGTGATAATTTTTTGAAAAATTTTTCACGTATTTTTTTATTTTTCGATTTGATGCAAACTGTTCGAGATTTTCCACCGTTCCCATACTTTCCTAACACCCGGTATACAGTATGTAATAATAGACAGTTAGTTACCTCTGAAACATCGATCCTAAGGATTGAAATTCATAAACAATAAAATAGATTTTTCTCTAAGATTATTGCCTGAAGTCTTGCAATTATTTCACATTCCGCCAAACTGAGTTTTCAATATGTAAGTATTCATATTTTACTAGGATAAAAAAAACAGTTCTGAATTCAAGTTTCAATATAAAATATACCAGTTATATGGATATATTGCGAATATTCAACTGGCAAGTTCGCTCTAGGCTACCTATACAATTTTATTTCAGAGATAACCTTTGAAATTAATTTTGCGTATTTGCCGACCGTGCTCTTTCTGGAACTTTTTATTTTCAGAAATAACACGCGACTGAAAAGAAAACTGCTAATAAAATTCGCTTCAAGCCATAATTTCTTCGCATTTTATCGAAACACCTCAGTTCTTTCAGTTGTTTCTGTCAAAATGTAAAGTGAGGAACATCTCGTTTCCAGCAAAAAAAAAACAACTCACTAATAAAGATAAACTAAAAAATAATTGGCAAAAATTAAGAACAAATAATTCCATACAAGTATATAAAAAATATAGAAATAATATTAACAAACTCATGAAAGTAACAAAAAATAACTATTACAAAAACCAAATAATAAACGCGGGGAATAACTATAAGAAAATATGGAATCAAGAAATTCGGTCGGGTTTCGCAGCTAATTTTCGAACGAAACAGGACCTATTCATATACACCAAGAGATTGGTTTCCGCGCCGTCTGGATATTTCTTTTCTTTTATAAAAAGAACATAATCATTTAACATTGGTAATTACATGTGAAATGAATTGTTTATCGTTTCATCTTATTTGTGTACCTTCTAGACGGAAGTACGTCTTCAAAAACGGAAGTATGACATCGACGGATACGTAAGTCGCTTAATTTAATCATGTGACAGTGACATTTATAAATAATGTGAACATAGACACAAACAATCTAGTATAAACATAACCTAAAATTTTTTAAAGACATAATGAAGTTAGGCGCGAGTGGGTTCTCTAACTTAAAAATCGAATATTTAAGTAGGATTTTTGCAAGCACCCCCACCCCCCGGTCGGGGGTACATAACCTCGAAGAGGTTTAGAACACTCTACAGAAAGACGGTCGGTGTCCTCCGAGTACAGGACGGGACATTATCTACGGAGATCCGAAGGCGTACAAGGTCGGGTGGGGTAGCAGTTTCGACTATACCGACCACGGGGAATCGATTAAAATAGTTATCGATTCGATCCGATCACTCCCGAGGGCGTTATTCACCATTTTATCAACGACTTGAGGAATTGAAAAACCGAAACAAGTTTCAGGGGAGATCACACGTGTGAAAGCTAGAATTTTAAACAAAAATCTGAACTTCGCATGAACACTTCCGAAGTTTCCCGAAGACACACGAAGGCGCAGAACTAAGTCGATCACGAGAAATCGATTCGGACCATTGCTGAATCGATCCGACCAACGGTTCCGGGAGGACAAGTAGGACCTCGATGTACCTTTTGCACCACTTTTGAGCGACCACCCAAACTTTGACCGGGAGACTTAGTGACTCTGGAAAAAGGAGTTAAAGGCAACGCAACCTAGGAGGTCAAGAAGTGCTAAGACCGAAATCAGTAAGTTCTTAGACACCATCGAGACCAGTAGATAGATAGATATAGATAAATATCTTTATTAGTTCCAATTTGCCAGCAATGGATAGGACAGGTCAAAAATAGTACATAAAATGTGGTTACTTATAAACTAAACAGAAGTATATAGTATGTAACAATATAATACAGTAAATATAATATAGGGCACAAAAACAAAACGTTTAAAATCTACAATAATTGTACACTTTCATGACAAAAGAAATTTAAGAGACAATAAGCTCGTATAAAACTTAACAATAGTTGAAAATAGTTTTGATACCAAATTTTACATAATTGTAAGAGATCTGTCTAATCGTTGAAATCGAACAATTCTCGTAGGCTATAAAAACAGTTAGTTATAAGAAATTTTTTTAAATATCTTTTAAATTTGTGGACACTATTTTGGATTTTTATTTTTTGTGGTAGTTTGTTGTAGATGGTGGTACAAGTATAGTAAGAACTCTTCGTGAAAAGTGTTAGTGAATATTTCAAATTTACTTTTGTTTTGATATACGAAAGTAACGGCCTCTAGAATTAATATGTTTTATGCTGCTGCTTTTCTTGCATAATTCAATGGGTATCCTAGCCAGCGAAAAAGGGAGCCCTACTACGGTAGTATTACTAGAAGTAAAGACAAAATAGAAATTCAAGTAAAGTAATCAATTATTTATCTACGTTTAGAAAATGAAGTTCTTCTCCAACAAGTCCAGGTTCAGATTTTTGGCTGCATTGTTATGAAAACAATGTTGAAACATTAACTATACATCATTTCAACAATTTATATCCTGCAGTATTTGGCTTTTGGCTATCATTATATATTAATAAAATGTATTTCACAATAAATCGGGTTTAAAATAAGCTCTACACGATTTTAGAAATTTCTGATCTGTAATATTTTCTTTCTTACCTTCTATCAGTATATGTTAATAGGAAAAATAGAAAAAAAAACTTAGTCTGTTAAAACGAATAATCGTAAAAACCAGCATGATTTCATAAATTTCTAATCTGTATTTTGTTGTGGTAACAGTAACGCGATTTTTGTTATATTTTATTCTCTACCATCAATGCACATTAATAGGAGAAATTTTAGTCTGTTAAAATAAAATAAATAAGGATAAAGATGAGCGATAAAGCACTTTTTGTCTTCCAGTTTGGTTTAAGCAAAGGTTATGTTGGTCAACATGAAGTATATAGTCAAAAAGATAAATATGATAGATTGTCAGGGAGTGCGGGGAAGCCACATAGAAAATTAGCTTGTAGTATTATACATTGGAAGTGTGTCACTCAGTCACCAATAATAATAGTAATACAGAAAATAAAATAATGGAAATTAAAATGGAGGATGGTCAAAGTATACAAAACACGGAAAAAATGTCAAAATATTTTAATATGTATTTTATAAATGTAGGTGAAAAAATAGCCTCAAATATTGACAAACCAATTCAGTTTATAGAAAGAAAAAATGTCACACTTTTATAAATAAAATCTTTGAAACAGGAGAAATACCTTATCAATTTAAAAAAATTATAGTTGTACTTATTTTCAAACAGGGTGATGAAACAAAAAACGACCTCTTTAATTAATAACTTAATTTTTAGAAACGTGTATTAAAACTAGGTTGGTTGAATTTGCCGAAAAATTCAATTTATTACCACCTAATCAATATGGTTTCAGAGCAAAAATGAAAACGTAAAAAGCAATAGCGAGACTAACAACAAATATAACAGAGAATATTGACAACAGCAGGAAAACAATCGCAATTTTTCTCAATCTATAAAACGCTTTTGATTACATATATAATAATATATAATATATAATAATAATAATTGTCGGTTATCGGAATAAGGGGGCTTCAATTGGAATTATTGAAAAACTAAAAACTAAACAAAAAAATTAGTAGTCCTAAAACAGTCAAAACTGGAACACAGTATTAAGGACCTATCCCGTTTACACTGCATCTAAATAACTTATTAGAGCAAAGCGAATCTTACGAAATTATATCATTTGCTGATGACACCGTACTATTATGCTCTGGGGGAACGTGGGATGAAGTTTTCACAGTTGCTGAAAATTGTCTAAACAATGTTAAAGACTGGCTAGATATTAATCTACTATCACTTAATCTAAAGAAAACGAAATATATCACTTTTGCTGCTACAAGGGCTGGTTTACCAATCACACCCAAAGATATTGGAATAAAGGGAATACATTTGAAAATTGAGAGGACAGAATCATATAAATACTTGAGGGTGATGGTGGACCATAATTTGAATTGGCAAAGTCATATAGACTACTTAAACAAACGCTTTAAGAACAATATACATTTTTTATACACAGTAGAAATATAATGTCAAAAAAGAATCATTGTTTACACACACACACACACACACACACACACACACATATATATATATATATATATATATATATATTGTTATTATACATGATTTGCAGGAAACAACTACTCAGCGGGCAAATACCCCGACCTGCATTGAATTACACCTTACAAATCATGAAAAATTGGTAGCCACTCTCGGTACTTGCAAAATGGCAAGTCGCTATACACCATGGAGACATCTGTGTTGTCTGGTGTATAGTAGCATTAGACCACATGAGAGGATTCACTTACCTCTCACCACTACACCATTTACATTAGTCTGTATAAGACTAGCAGGTTGGCCACTGTCATTTGTCTGCTCAATGACCTATGGCATACTGAGGAGAACTAATAAGTTCGAAACCGGTCTATGTCTGGTCAGGGAGTTGACAAATGACATTGGCTACCAATTTTTCATGATTTGTAAGGTGTAATTCAATGCAGGTCGGGGTATTTGCCCGCTGAGTAGTTGTTTCCTGCAAATCATGTATAATAACAGTATATAGGTTAAGTCCACCAAGGGCTGAAGGTCGCCGCTCTCGGTACTTGCAAAATGGCAAGTCGCTATACACCATGGAGACATCTGTGTTGTCTGGTGTATAGTAGCATTAGACCACATGAGAGGATTCACTTACCTCTCACCACTACACCATATATATATATATATATATATATATATATATTTCAGTTTGTGAAAAAATAAGTAAATAAAATAAAATAAATAAATAAAATAGTGTAGTGTGGGGCATAGTCAAAAATATTGTCTCTGTTGCAGGCATATTGGATTAAACATACTAAATCCGTTCGAATTTTAAAATGTAAGTATTATAGAGGCGTCCTAAACCTATTTCGAATCTCTCCAGATGCTTTGGTAATATCCCTTTTTTATGACATAATTTATCTCTAGCTTTGTACGAAGGTATGCAGTTGCAGTAAAATTCCTTTCAACGCGCCAGCAAGTAAATCCCGTTTTATAAGGATCATTTTATAGACCATTTTTAGTATACCGTTAAAAAGGAGTTACAGTCAGTATTTTATGTAAATATCCTATTAGAAATATGGCAGTGGTACAGGCAGGATTTATGCTCGTCCTACAATCGTTGAATGCTAAACGTTCTCGCTGCCTAAGCTTATTTTTTATTGAACAAAGGTCAGACCTATTATCGGGTGTCGGGAACAACGTGACTGTGAGGAAATCGTAGGAGGCGTCCATTTTCACTTTGATTTCTGCGGGAAAATAAAACCAATGAATACTATTAAAAGTTACAGTCGTTATAATAATAATATAATAATAATACTTTATTTCCATTAGACTGTAAATAGTATTGGCATTGTCAATTAATTGACTTGCATAAAAAACTATCGTAAAAGAATACATAAGTATATAAAACATTAAGGAGTATATCACAAACTATGATATATACACATATATATGTACCTAAATCTAAAAATCACAACATTTAGGTAACAAACTGGCAAGTAGTCATTGTCATTTCACATCCAGATTTTGTATCCAAGTCTTATTAACACTAAATCCCAATGTAATATTTTACTCCCTTTAATAATAGGGTGGAGATTGCAATTGGGGTGGTAGATGGGGGTGAATAATGTCAAAAATTGTTTAGAGGCCCTTGGGTCTCGTATACACACTAAATCCTAATTTAATTTTTTACTCCCTTTAATAATAGGGTGGGGGTGGCAATGAGGGTGGTATAGGGGGTGACTAATGCCATAAAAACTTTAGAATCTCTTGGTTCTCGTATATACACTAAATCCCAATTTAATTTTTTACACCCTCTAATAATAGGGAGGGGGTGGTAGAAGGGGTGGCTAACGCCAAAAAAATATTTTGAGACGTTTCGTTCTTGTATATACACGAAATCACATATTAATTTTTTTACTCCCTTTTATAATAGTGTGGGGTTGATAGTGAGGGGTGGCTGATGTTAAAAAAATTTGAGACCTTGACTTTTCGTACATGACCTACATTGCAAGCAATTTTATGGACTCTTACCTGCCTGCTTTGCCTATTTATCCTTATCTACCCAATTTACCCCCGAACCCTTCAACAGAATTAGATCAAAATATAATCTAGTTCCAGATCTCGTTATAATACATAAGTGCACCAAGTTTCAAGTCAATATCATACACGGTTTCGGAGTAAACGTGCGCACAAAAAAGTTACAGGCAGACAGACCGACAGACATAAAAAAAAATTTCGCTCAAATTTAAAATCTCGACGTTTCGTGACATTTTCAGCCTATTTCAACAGAAAATATATATATGTTTTTTTGCGTTACTATACTTCCACTGGAAGTAATTATATACAAAGAATTCAGAAAGTGAATTGAAATATCTGTGCTTTAATAATTCTTAAACTGTTGGAAGCTGTCTATATTTTTAATTCTCTGAGGAAGATGGTTCCAAAGCTTAATATAATTTGTATATGGTCCTCTGCTTACTGTTTGGTGGAACATAAAGTTCATTTGCGGCCCGTGTAGTATACCTGGTTATGTCACTACATCTAGGAAATTGTGCTACATTTTCTCGAACATAACAGACACATTGCAATATATAGAGCGACTAAACTGTAAGAATTTTATGTTGCTCAAAATATGGCCTACATAAAGTTAGAGGGGTGAGATGAAACATACTTCTTATTATTCTTTTTTGTATTATGAAAACTCTCCTTACTAGTGCAACTTCCCCAGCAGAAAATGCCATAGGGAAGTATAGAGTTCATGTGTCCGTAATGAAAGGTTCTTAAAGTTTTAGTATTAACCATACTCTTTAGTTGCATTATTGCATAATAATTATTGCTGGCAAGTTTATTGGTGAGACTTTTAATATGGTAATCTTAAAAACATTTTGACACCATTCTACCATTCTGTCATCCGCTTTGCATAATTTGTAGCTTTAATGCTAAGGTCTTCAAAATTATTAGCAAACATAATATATGGTGTGTCATCAGCATATAGTGTTAAAAACGTATTGTCAAAATATTCTGTTGTATCATTAATGAAAATGAGGAATCGCAAAGGGCTTAGTACACTTTCCTGCGGAACTCCAGTGTTTACCCCTAAGATGTCTGAGCAATATATTTTGCCTTCCCGATTAATTTTTACAGACTGCGTTCTTTCTGTTAAATATGACTCAACCAACGATAAAGCTAAATCACGAATACCACATGATATAATAGTAAGTCAAAAAATATTCCCGCCTGTTTAACGTTGTTATTGAAATTTTCTAAGACTGTACCATAAAAGGAAGGAAGTGCATCTTGCGTGGAACGATTTTTACAAAACTCACATTGTCTTGTAGTTAACATGTTATTTTTCTCTAAGAAAGCCAATAATTTAGGATGACCTGCTTTTTCAAAAACGTTGGAGAACACCGACGGAGGCGCTATGGGTCTATAATTTTGAATATTCGAGTATCATTTGTTTTATATACTGGAACTATAAGTGAAGTTTTTAATATCTAGTCTCAAACGATATATTTATCAAATGTGCCAATGGGTACACGATATATTCGGCAATATGTTTCAACAGACAGCATACAGTTTCGTCAATTCCTGGGAATTTTTTTGTACAAACAGATATTATTATTTTAAAAAACTTCCTCAACTGTTACAGCAGCAATATAAAAGGCATCTTCATTATAGAATATTTCACTGCCTATATTGTCAATATCTACGGGATCACTTGGAGGTATTTGATTTATAGAATCAATAAAAAAATTGTTAAGCCCATTTGCAATCCTTGGACTTATCATAGATGTAATAATTAAATTTTATTTTAGTTGATATTTCATGTTTTTCTTTTCTAATTTGTGTCTTGTTTTATGATTTGCCAAACAGCTTGACTTTTGTTTTCTACTTTATTTACCAACTGTTCATAGTTGCCGAATATCTATTTAGCTAAAATGAAATCTTTGTTTTACGAAAAAAGTAATTCTTGATTAAAAAGTATGTCTCATCAGAAACTCTCTTTTCGGGTATGCACCAGATTATTCGTTACACACTGCGCGCAGCGGTCATGTACAAGATGGAAATATGGAATGTGGACTTACATTGAGATGTGAAAATGTGGTTCCAGAATCCTCCAAAAATCGCTATTGTTGTTAAATGTCTTCTTAGGTTCATTTTTTCCATTGAATATTTTGATTTCTGTTTCTTTTCCGACGTTACGAATATCATCAGGCAAATCACTGAAACCTTCTAAAGTGTTCAATATTAACATTCTAAAAGCTTGATTTGTACAGTAAATTAAGTAAATCTAAAAATAATTCCAACGAGCGACATGCAATTTCAGCTTTTTCAGCTTCGCATTCTGCGCCATTTTCTCATGTTTTAAAACTTGGCTAACATCATTAAATGAAGTTCTTCAACTGTCACCAGAGCAAATTAACTGATATGCTATCTCCATCCAGCACGTGCACAAATTCTTGGTTAAGGCGGCTAATTTAACCTGTCCTTATTTTGCAGAAAAACTACACTTTGAACGAAGCCCAAGAAGTTCATTTCATTAAAAATATCCTTTAAATTATAATGCTTATTGATAAGTTGGGAGTGAATCCAATTTAGCTTTAAAGTGCATATCAACTGTTTTTTTCAATAAAATTAAATTATGTAATTGTAAGACGTCATTTACAAAGAAATAATAATAATAACTTTATTTTCATACGACATACTTATTATACATGCATGGAAAAATGTCAAAAGAGAAATAACAATACAATGTATATACATTAAAAAGTATCAACACATCAATATTAAAATACAAAGAGAATACGGTACAAAACTTTTGTATTGATAATACGTTAAATAATAAGATAACTTTATTCCGGCATTTCAGTGTGGGAATTAAAATACTCGTCTACAGAATAAAACGAATTTTCTAGCAGATATACTTTTAATAACTTTTAAATTTATTTAAATTGTTTAGTTGCTTTATGTTTTATGGCAAATGATTATATATTTTAAAAGCATTATTGTCGATGCATTTGCTGAAAGTGACAAGTGATGATTTGGCAATAGAAGGTTGTCTTCTACACGAAAATTATAATTTATTTTCCTATCAGAGAAATTTGTCATTTGAGAAATATTCTTTTTTACATGAATAGCAGAAGGCACATTGGACAGTGAAGGTACCATTAGGATATTTAAATCTTTAAACAACTGTCTACAGGTTTGAATTATATTTCTAAATATCATTGTTCTTATGATTTGTGAAATAAGTAGGTCACTTGCTTTGCTTGATGCAGTAAGTTAAGTGTGAGTTCACGTGTGTAAAATAAAATATTTTAAGTATATCCAAACTTAGATAACTGCGCAGTTGCCATAAAACACTGTTGCCATTTGGTCATTTAAAAATTCAATATGAGCATACCATTTTAACTGACTATCAACTTTACGACCTAAAAATTTTATGCATCTATTTTCATAAGTCGATTTATTATTTACTTTAATAAGGAGACTGCAATTAAGCCATTTGGCAGAAAATGACATTAGTTCAGTTTTACTAGTATTTAGTATAACACCGTTATTAATACTCATTTGCTTAACTAAATTGGTGCATATGTTGACTTTAGTACTAGTTCTATTTTGTCTACCCCAATAACCACATCGTCTGCAAAGAGAGAGCCTAATGAGATGTCAATTCTGTTGCTGATGTCAACATCTTTAATGAATATTAAAAATAATATGGGTCTAAAAGTGGAACCCTGTGGAACCCTATTTGGTACTACCCTTTTCTTTGACACATAAGCTGAGTTATTATGTTTTAACAAGACTTGTTGATGATGTTCGCCAAGATAGCTGGATATCGAATTTAGAGGAGCTCCTCTTATTCCATACTTTTCCTTTTTGCTAAGTAGTACATTATGGTTCATCGTATCAAAACCACAAGTGAGATCGAAAAAAATACAGGAAACTTTTATTTTGCCTCCTAAATTATTTATAATACAATTATAAAGTTCATTAATTGGTTTGCGTAGGATATTCCCAGTAATTTAGAAAATGCTGACAAGAGTGAAATACCCCTGTAATTAGACCTTTTATCTCGTTCATTTTTCTTATAAATAGGTATGACTGGCGACTGTTTTAAAATATCGCGTACTCGTGAAAAAAAAAATGATGTACTGTAACAAAAAGATGGTTTCTACTTAAACGCAGGTAAGTAAATCTGAAATTACCAGTGGTATAGACTAGTTTTTTAAATTTAAAAATTAAAGAGAAATACAAAATCTTTTTTAGATAACACGTCTAAGGGACTCAGGCAAAATATTATATTAGATATTAGAACTACTAATATAAAGTAGAGACAGTAAAATTAATATAAATCATTAATCTAATAAATTCTGGGTGTACGTCAATAATAAGAGAGGGATAGCAAATGTCTTTAAAGATGAAATTTTTTTGGAAAATCGTTTTCGGCAATTGATTCGGTAAACATAAGAGGAAGTTTCAGTAGCATTAAAAAAAAAATAGAAAATAAAACCGAAGCGCTCACTAAATTTTTGCATTTTTGTTCAAAGGTTATTCGCTCATCTTTTGCTTTCTACAAAATAAATGTTGAATAATCATTCTCCGTCAGAAATAAATACAAATAACATAAAATATGTAATAAAATAATAAAAGTACCTATCATTAATTTTATCTTTACATTTTATATATATTTTATAACGAGGATACTCTCAAGTTGTTTAAAATTAGAAACGGTATAAAAGCACTACAGATGTCTAGCCAAATAATAAATACATCTAAATACTAAATCATTACGTATTTTATTTTAAGTAATAAAATTTTAAGAACACTGTAAAATTTCTTGTATTTCTTTGTATGTATCCACCAATCTGGAAGCCGCCTCCCCGAAAGCCCTGTTGTGAGTTTGTAATGATTTGTTTGTAAGTGCGATATTTTCTAAATATTTTTTTTAATTGCTCTATTCTTTCTATTTGTTGTGTTGTCGAAAAAATATTATTTTCTTTATATTTCATAAATTACATATGAAATTATCTGTTTTACAGAAACTTGGATAGATGACAGCCTTTTCGATAACGAACTTTTCTGTAGTAGATATATCTTATTTAGATCAGATCATAAATTTCAAAACCTGGGTTAGCAACGGGAGGCGGGGTTTTCTGTCCTGTAGACAAGAAATACACAGTCTCTCCTATTGATATAAAAGAAATTACCATAAATATTCCCAGTGTTGATCAATTAGGTTTAAAAGTTAAAATTAATTACTACATTTTATCTTAATCATAATATATATTCCACCGAATTCAGCTACCCGATTTTATGAGGAGTTATTTGAATCTCGTTTAAATTTAGAACCAATCCAAACATAGGATACTTGCGCATTGGTGACTTTAACTTGTCAGAATATAATGAGTATAATGTTAATATTGCAAGTACATCTGCGAAACTATGGGCCTTGCAAAACTGTTGTAAATTTTATAATTTTGATCAACATAACTTAGTTTTTAATGTTAATGGTAGATTGTTAGACTTAGTCATAAGTAATATCAACTCATTACAAGTTGAAAGATCAGAAATTTCCATGATAAGGAAAGATTTGCACCACAATGTACAATTCGTTTCTACAAACAGATTGGTTTTTTCTAACAAACTACGAAGATGTCAACCTAGCCGTAGAAGACTTCTACACTACAGTGTTATTAATAATATATTTAGGACACGCATCCCGAGGACTTATCCCTCGAATTATCCCAAAAGTCATCGGTATCCTCCATGGTATGGTAGAGACAAAATCTATGATATTAAGGGAAAAAATCAGGATGGAAAAAATATAAACAATTCAACAATACTCAGGACCTTAAAAATGTTAAAACATAGATCAAAAATAAAAAGAAGGTATTAAGCTTGTGCATGAACAGTATGTCAACCATACTGAAAATAACTTTAAGGCGAATCCTAAATTATTTTGGTCATATATTCATGGCAAAAGGAATACGACAACTATCCCAAATAATATGGCTTACAATGATAATTCTTTGGGCAATCCTTTAGAAATTGTCGACGCATTTGCTGAGATCTTTAAAACTGCTCTTACAGAATCATCTGAGTACGTAGACTGTGAGAATGTGAACGATCCATTTTTACACGTCTGAAGGACTTTTATTATATTTTCTAAAATGGATATTAAACTTTCACAAAGAATGGTTCAAACCGACTGTTTCAGACAGAGAATAATACAAAATCTATACTTACTGTTTCGTTTTTGCTTAACCGCTTCACTGATGGTACCAATTGGACGTCGTAACACTATAAATCTGACACAGTAAATACTAACACTTTCTTAAATTTAAACCTGAAAAGGATTTTTGAAAACACAAGAAAAAGACAATATAAAGTTCAAAAATATATATTAAATCTTAAAAAAAACATGTGTTACAAAAAGTTCAAGAAAAATGTATTGATAAACTAAAGTCTGGCCCGTGTACAACACATAGTGAGGAAGTGAACAACTCATAATGTACCAACTACCATCCAATGTGCGGTTTATAGCTAACGACTACACAAAAAGATTCAAGAAAAGTTCAATGTTTATAATTTTGGTGGGCTTTTGCTTGCCTGTCTATTTACGTATTATCAGTTCAATATTAATTTAGTTCACTCCTCGAAGCTTAAAAATGCTTGAATCGCAACGAATTTTGAATTATATTTTGCAATTATAAATTCATACGTTCAGGCAAGGCCGTCCCATGCACGTTCTGAGTACATGGTAACTATACTTTTCTGACACCGAATCACTGAGGAACCGGTTCAGGGCAAATTCGCTTAAAACCTATAATTTTCCCGTCAAAATCGACAGCTAGGAAATGATAGGGCACCCTCGACGCTAAGGACTATTTTCACTAAAACTGTCGAAATACTTTGACTAGAGACTGGATAACTTGTCCTCATATTTAACACAACGCATGAGTTGCAGTGCTACATAACGTGGATTCGTAAAAGAGCTTTTATTTTCAAAATTTCCGAAGTCAAAGTCGGTATCGTTATACTTTTTAAATTTTGTGGTCGGGGCGACATTACGTCCCCGTTCAGCGACATTTACTACACTTTCTAACATTACACTCCTTGATGAGTTTCCAAGATTTTGGCATAAAAAACGCTCCGTAGAGCGAAAATGTGAATTTATATATAAAAACCTCTCCCAACGGCATTTTTACGTGAAGCTCGCTTTTCATGCCGTTGGATTTTGTTACAGTTTCGAAAAGTTCATCTAGGGTTTTGGTGTGCTCTTATCAAGAACACTGACATAGATGTAAATGGACATGAACCGTCATAGTTAGTCCAACAAAACGAAAATAAGATATATAAAACTATCAAAAAGTTAAAGAACAAATTCGCCGCTGGTGCTGATGGTATACCGTCATTTCTTATCAGAGACTGTGCTGATGTCTTAGCGAAACCTCTGCTTATTTTATTTAACTCAGCCTTAATAGTAACACATTTCCAGTGTTATGGAAAAACTCCAAAATTATTCACGTGTTTAAAAAAGATAATCGGACTGACATAAAAAATTATCGTCCCATCATTATCATTAATAACTTTAGTAAAGCTTTTGAATTGACTCTATACGAGGAGCTCCACATACATGTCAACGAACAAATTTGCCCTAACCAACATGATTTTGTGGCACGCCTGTCAACAATCAGCAACTCGGTCTGTGTTTAATGGCAATGGACAGGTAAATGTCATTTATACAGACTTCTCAAAGGCATTTAACAGCCTAGACCACGGAATCTTACTGAGAAAGCTTTTTGATTTCGGCTTTAACCGAGACTTAGTTCTATTATGCTCCTTCTATTTAAAATGTAGAAATAAATATGTTCAATATCGTGGACATAAATCTGAAAGTATTGTTTGTACTTCTAGGGTACCACAAGGGTCAGTGTTGGGTCCCTTATTCTTTATTTTATTTATAAATAAATATACGCTACAGGTAATGACGACCCTCTTTATCCCCGAAGGCTCTAGAAGAGCCTTGTGTGGGAGGAGGCTACACATTTAGAGGCAAGGGACACACACCCAAATATCCGTGTATAGTGGAAAAGCCCTCTCACAGTATTTTCCACTGCCACGACCGGGGATCGAACCCGGAACTTTTGGGTGAGAGGCAAGTGCGCTTACCTCTCGACCATTAGTCGAGAGTACGGCTCTGTCGTGTGAAATCCTAATTAAGCTGTACATAGTAAAGCTATAGGACAAATTCATAGACGGTTTAAAAAATTTATGGCATTTAAGAAGGACAAAATCTATCCACCAATAGGGTTTCCACATGACAAACTGCTAGAGAGGTTCAATGCTGACGAATTAGTCAGAAGGCGGTCTTCACGCTGCTATGTTTTCACATAAAATTGTCAATAATGAAATAAAATGTGCCAAACTCTTGGCAAAAGTCAATACGCTTGTTCATATGCCATTGGT
Source organism: Leptura quadrifasciata (assembly GCA_963675555.1). Lineage (NCBI taxonomy): Eukaryota > Metazoa > Arthropoda > Insecta > Coleoptera > Cerambycidae > Leptura > Leptura quadrifasciata. Next base: position 150,568,005 of record OY776677.1, on the reverse strand, counting down.
GCAAACAAGACTAACTAATCTTTTCTACTTAACCACCCTAACAACAAATCTATTAAAATTCTCACCGCTGTACGTTGTGTGTCATAACTGGCATGATATTCAGGATAATATTAACCTTTTTAATTGCAGTGTGTTGTAGATAATTGTGTATTTTATAATTTTTATGTATTTTTATATATTGTGTATAGCGTATTTCTCCTACCCTGTAATTGGAACATGTTCTGTTGGGTAGTGTATATTAAAATCAAATAAATAAATAAATAAAATAAAATAATAAATCACCAGAAAAAGAGGCATTGATAAAGAATATTTAAGAAATACATCACAGAACATTACAAATAACTTTGATTAAGGCACGAAAATTAAATTAAATGTAATTCTATAAACAAAATTTTGCGTAATATTTTCCTTTTACTATAAAAGAATTACAGCTGGCGCTCTCTTACTATCTGTTTAATGTTTTCTTACCTAAGCCAGTATTTCATTTTATTTTTTGTTGATTCTGGGACCGTTTGTCACTATTATTCCTTGAATAATAAACGCCAAATACCAAATAAAAAGAAAGACTTGTGACGCCTGTGAATTTTGCATAATACATTTACATACTGGGGCCGCTTTGTTGCTGTAAGAGCTGTAATTACCAGGACAGTGTTTTGTGGAAAAACAGAAACCTCTGTTATGTTTCACAAGCACAAGTACCGGAGAAGTACGATAGAGAACTGTTTGCATTTCTTAACTTCTGATTTGGTTTACAGAACGTTGTAACGTGAGTAAACAAGTCACAGGTGGTTGTTTCTGAATTCCAGATCAACTACTCAGGCGTGAGAGGCTAATAGAATTACTGTGCACGGAAATATAAAGCTATAAAAATATTCCGGAAGCACTTAATAATGTGATATCAAAGGGAATAAAATTACAAATTATGCTGAACTTTTATTTAAATATTTAAAAGAGTGATTTTTCTAGCAGCCATTTTTTTTATTTGCTTTTAATAATATTTTTATTAAAAGTGAGATATATTAATTTAAAGCATAAATAGAATACCTTCAAACAAGAATATTGACCTTAAATTCCATATTTTTATAATTATCTGTCGTGTGACCGAATCCTCCGCCAAAACTTCGAAAGTATAAAATTGGTCAAATTAGATAAAATTGCCTTATAGTTCAGTGGAATCAGCATTTTGTCAGCACCTAAATCTGAGTGGATAATTGCGAAGTGATTCATGAACAGGGAGTATCAAAGGTGATATGTACAGACTTTGTGGATGCAAATTCGGTGGCATTTGTTTATAACAGCACTTTGAATGTTGTTGTTCTTTCTTATTAACTTTGATCATAGCGCTCGACGAGAAAAAGTTTAATATAAAAGATGTACGTATTGATATTACGAACATTTTAAGCCATAGTTTATCAAAATCGGTTCAATCGTAAAAAATCGTTGAAAATAAAAATGATTTTTCAATTGTTATTATTTAATAGAATAATAAACAATATCTACGTGTAAACTATTTGAAAGTTTAGCTTGTGGTATTCTTGCTTAAACTACGGTTTAAATTTGATAAAATGCTATTCAATAATATCCGAGATAATTTAATTTGTTTACAGAATTGCGATACTTTGGGCTCATTTGAAAGATAAATGTTGCTACTCCTTAATGCAATTGTTACCCAGTCAAATAATAATATTTGTGAGTGTTTAAAATGGCTTTAAACATGGCGTTATATTTTCCGCATAAAAGAACTTGAATAACTTGAATTACTCGCTGAATTTTCAACGCAACGTATTGTCAAACGAATCAAATTAAAACTTGAACTTTATGTTGCGCCGAACTAGAATTTTCCATATTGATTTGGAGCAAAGATACTTTTTTCAAAAAATCATAGCTCCCATATTTATTTATATGAAGCTATGAAATTTGACCCGTATGTAGAGGTATAGTTGAATTATACTTGGACAGTATTTTCAACTTCCCTCGGATAAATATATTAATAATAATGCAAGGGAAAGTATAGCGTTAATGCAAGGGAAAGTATAGCGTTGATGCGCGTCACTGGAGAGGGGGCAGGAGAGGGGATAGATGCGCTCCTGGGCTCGCGCTCACTCAAAATTTGCCCCGACTGCTTCTCGCTGCATAAATCGTCGATATCTCAACTTTTAATCATCCGATTTCGATGATTTTTTCTTATTCGCACTAGCTTGACGAGCCCATTCCAAATTTATCAAAAAGAAATTACAAAATTCACTGTAAAATGGAGAAAATAGAAGAGTATTTAGAAAATTCAATTTTATTTCATATTTTATTAAACAAATACATTAATATATTATAATCTACGCCTTTTTATTGTATTTACATATTCATTCTCATCATCCTCAGACTCATCACACTCATCACGCTCATCGTACTCATCGTCATCATCAATATTATTTGTATTATCATCATTTTCTATCTCTTTTTCGATATTTAAATTACTAACAATTTCTCAATATGAGTCAGTCGAAAGATCATCATCCATACCATCGTTTTCATTCAACATACTATTAATCGATACTGCACTTGCATTTTAACAGTTTTTCTCTTCACAATTAGTACACAAATTTGAACATTATAATCCATGCTACCTACATCCACATGCTCTCAAATAATCTGTCGTACAACGGTAGGTTATTATTTTTTAAATATTTTCCGATACAAGAGGCTTTTCACTCTTAATAGGCCTCAAGCCATACTGACTCTTCTCCCAACCCCATTGTTTCGGAACTATTTCATTTCCTAATCACTACTGGATTTGTCGATTTGCGCGAAATGAAGCTGGATCGTTGCTCTTTCTGTTGGAGGAAGTGATTCCAATTTAAAAGCCGACCTAGTTGTAGGCTTTTCCTAATTTATGAAACGAATTTCATTCAAAAATCCTTTGTCTTTTTTTGTATTGTACATACGCGCGACTATTTCACAACCATTTTCGCCAATCCTCTTTCTATCAATTACATCGGCTTGAACATAGAAATATTTCGCCAAATGCAACAAATTTTCATTTTTTTATAGTAATAATCAACTTATTTTATCTTGATTAAAAAAACAAGAAGTTGTGTCACATCCTGTGAAAGCATGTAAAAATGCGATCACAGACTTGGCTTTTGAAAATATGAAGCAATTTGGCGTATAAATATACTTGGTTTTAAAAAGCAAATGTTAGAAAGACTTGATGCAATTTCATGGAGAATAAGAAACAGGTCAATATCTTCCCCAACGACAACGACATTGTAAGGTATATTCTTAGCAATTTCAACTGCTCTCTGAACTATTAATCCATCTGAATCCTCCGTAGTAATTTCTACAGTGTAGCCTGTATTTTTCATTTCCGCGTGTAGAAATTCTATAATAATTTTGAGTGAGCGCGAGCCCACATAAACTGGTGACGACGTGATTGACCTTCTGACGTTCCCGGCATTTCCAGTGGACCACATGTTTGGTTGTAGAAACAACTCCATTGCCTGAAGAGAAGACGCCAACGAGGAGCAGCCAGAGAACGACCTTTCCTTTTCCCACGTAGTAGCCATTGAATTATTGTCCTGATGAGTACGTTGCATATTCTTTTGATCCACCTCTTGTCAATAACGAGGTAGGCGAACGCTCCACCAACGCTGTCAGCCAACAGTTTGCGACAGCCATCGAATTGCCCTCTTTTTGGATGTCAAATCCTTTAATTTGGTTTACACAAGTTGAGGCGCAATTTAACGTTGCTCGGATCACCTTCGATCACACCAAATATGACCAAATTGTGGCTCAGTTGCCGTTAGAGGTAGTGAACAATATTAATATTATTATTAATCCCCCAGAGCGAGATTTGTATGATAATTTAAAAAATAAAGTCATTTCACGCCTTTCTTCTAGTGAAGAGAAAAGGTTAGAAGATATACTACCCTGTTCCGAAATTGGAGCCAGGAAACCTTCAGATTTTTATCGTTTCATGCTAGGGATAGTAGGAGGTTCTCATATGGTGAGTCAGAATTTGTTAATGAAATTATGAAAACAGTCTATATTACATTGACTGCTTCGGGAAATTCGGATTTGCAAGAACTTCTGGACATAGCCGACAAGCTTTGGGAACCTGGCCAGAGCCCAGTTTTATCACCAGTACAGTCTAATTTCTCTACCTTACCTCTTTTAATCCCTGACAAAGCTCCGTCTACAACGCTATCAGACATTTTAACTACCTTTAATAATTTTTTTACGAATTTCCAGATGACTCTAGAATCGCAGGTATCTTCCTTGCAATCCACGGGTAACGGCAATCGCTCATCCTCATCTTTATCTAATAATGCACATTGCTCCAATTACCATAACAGGCGTCGATCGAATTCTAGACCTTCCAATAGTCGAAACGGTTTATTACAACATTCAAGATGCTGTTATAAACAAATGCCTACGAATTTTCATCCAGAAAGTATGTACATATCACCTTTGACACTCCTTGTTCATGAATCCACTCAGATTTAGGTGCTGACAAAATGCTAATTTCACTGGACTAGTTGATAAAATAGTTGAAGTCAATCTTCAAGTCACTAAACTGCAGGACATAAACTAATATTACACTAGACCAAAAATGAACCTAAAGTTAGCCAAGTACAGATTATACAAATATTAAATCTCTTATTTATATCAATCTTGAAATCTTTTAACGTGTTACCTAGAAGGGTTAATAATACAATTGAAACAAGCGTTTATAGAAAACCAACACATACTAATAGATATCTAAATTTCAACTCAAATCAGTCGATAAATGTTAAAAGGGGTGTAGTAAAATGTTTATACGATAGGGCCAAAATAATTTCATCTAATAATGAAATATTAAATAACGAGAAAAAATTTATCAAAGAGGTTCTAGTACAAAATCAATATCCTGAAGCCTTTGTTGATAGAGTTTTCATAAATGTTGAAAATAGGGACAATCAGGTACGACAAAAAATTGAACGTCATTATACAGCAATAATTCCTTATGTATACGGACTACCGGAAAAGCTACGCCGTATAGGTGACAAATTTGATGTTAGGTTAGGTATTTCAAACGGGGAACACTTTAAGATCTATTTTAACAAAAACAAAACCGATGAACAGGGAGCAGAATTCAAAAAACTGTATTTACAATATCCCGTGCGAATGTGATAAATGTTATGTGGGTGAGTCATCCAGACCTTTCAGTGTGAGGTTGGATGAGCACAAGAATTACATTAGAAAGAATGAAATTCAGAAATCAAAGATTTGTGAACATGCTTGGGAAAACGGGCATAGAATAAACTGGGACTCGGCAAAAATTTTAACAAAAGAAACAGATACCAAAAAAAGAAAAATTAAGGAATCAGCAATAATCTTATTAAATGAAGATAAGTGCGTATCGAATTGTTCTGTAGATATTTGTACAACCTGGCTACCAATGTTAAAAGAAGAACTTAACAAACTCAACATTATATAAAAGAAAATATCATCAGTTCTATGTTCTGTGTAAGTAGTAAGTATCTATGGAAATAACATAAACAGAATCTTAAAGCTCTGTATTTGACATACATAGCAAAATAAGAGTTCTTCCAAAAAAAAAGCTTTGAAAACGGAAAGAGATTACTTTCCGAAACGTCAGCTGAATACATTATTTCTGTGTTTATTCCGATATATATTATTTGCAAAACATAACCTCTGAATTTTCCTTTGGCGTAAACGTCACGGGCGCAGAGGCTTTTTTTCCAATAATTATATTATTTTGTAGATTCGGTGATTTGTTTTCAAGAGGATAATAATACATGTGGTAGAAAACCCAAATAATAGGAAAAAGTAACGTACACAATCTTGATGCAACTGTAAATAAGTTAAAATTAAAAACAAAAGATTTCATTATTTTGGTCATTACCAAATTAATTCATTGTGAGTGTTACCATAGAGAATTTTAGCTACACACTGCATTTCAATAATGATATTAATTGCTCGGATTTCCGCTGTAAATGTTCGTGGCTATAAAGATTAATATTTGCTTTACATCTACCTGAATGGTGTGGTTTATATTTATCCACATATAATGCATTTTCCCCTATTTGCCGACAATCATGTGTGATTAAGTCCAGATTATAATGCACATAAATACATAATGATTAAAATTTGTTTACAACATGAAGTAAACCACAGCAGTTACGTGTAAACATATTAACATTTAATTAATTTTGGTGCGTAGTTTGCTAATAAATTTGAACCATAGCGACATAATAAATAGATTCAAACAACTGCATAAAGATGTTGAAGTGAATATTACTATTAAAATTAATTACTGTCGCGATTAGCGTATGGAAATTACCTTTCTAGTTGTACGGAAGCTCATTTTCAAACTTCCTAAGCGACGTTTACTATAATAAATTCAACAGGAATTACTTTCCTGTAGTTGGGACGTGAATATAAGTTATTTAATGCAGTTGTTTGTTAGAACAGCAGTTTTCTTTTGTTCTATACTTTGACTCTACTAATTGTCACTCTGATTTATTATGTAAAATTAAAACACCACAGATATCTCAACCACTTGTCTTTTTTTAAGTAGCTTTTTGCAAGGGGTAAAGAACACACCGTCAGTGCATGAGTACATTGAAATAAATTTCGATAAAATTAAAGTTCCTCAGCCAAGAATTAAACTTAAGACTCTTGGTCTAAGTACAAATGCGCTTGCCTCTCGACTAAGGAATCGTACTAAAATACAAAAATGTATCGAACCTGATGACATATCCTATCCTATCCTATCCTATCGTATCCTACCCTATCCTATCATATGATCGTAACTGCGGGTAATCAATTAATAGATTTTACCTTGCATACCGAACGACCCAGAAAGTACCTACGCCCCATTTTTTCTGCAGTTTTAAAAATAAAATTCTGAAATTTGGGAAATCAAATATAGGAATCAATGGTCACATTTTGACTATTCGGTGGTAAAAAAAATCACTCCCGGTATGATTGGAAATTGCCACAACTTTCTTATTTTAAATATCACCCTGTATATTTAAGTCACTTTCTCATAAATCTGTAATTTCTCTTTCCAACGCTTTTTTCAGATTTAAAATCGGATGAAAAATAACCTTGGAAATGGTATTTATTTGCTATTTCTAGTTGGCTTTGGAATTCAGGAACAAATTTTAAATATTTCGAGGTAGATTTTGAATTTGAATAAAAAGGTATTTCTCAACAAATTAAACGTAAAATTGGCCTATTTTGTTTATTTTCTTGGATTTAGATGTCTTTTCCATTTTTCCATTTCATGGAAATTTAGTTTGTCATAACTCCAATTTTTCAAAAGTACCCTGTATGTTTTATTTTTTATCAGATAAAGTGGTCAATTTTCTTTAGATTGGTTTTTCCCGATTAAAAATTGGATATAAATTAAAATAAATATTAAGCTTTTTGTAGAAGAGTTTCGAATTATGTATCTTGTAGTAAGCCATAAAAAACAAATGAAAAATTGCACACAGCATCTGTCAAAGAATTATTGTTGAGTGAAATAGAGGCGTATTTATTATTTATAAATTTATAATTAGGTGGTTTATTCAAAATAAGATACGATTTACGATGAAATATACACAAAATGAAAAGGTAGATTTACTTTTAATTTACGACGAATGTCAGAAAAATGCCCATGCGACCGCACGTCTATTTTATGAATTATCTCGATCGTCGCCAGCCATACCCACAGTAGAAGAGTCATTCTGAAATGCGGAAAGTATTGAGGTGGAAGAGGACAGATTTATAGTAAGCGAAGAAATTGTGACAAATGTATTGGCTTACCCACATGTGTACCCAAATGTTTCTACAAAAGAGATAGATATTGGTCGTGATACAGTAAGACGTACATTAAAAAAAACATAGTTTGAAATGCCACAAATACCAATTGCATCAAGAATTATATGGAAATGACGGAAACAAAAGATTGGTCTTTTGTAATTGGTTTACTCAAACAATAGTATTTTATTTAGTGATGAATCTGGTTTTACGAATAATGGCATATACAACAGACATAATCTACATTATTGGTCTGAAGAAAATTTACACTAAATGCTTCAAGGTAGGATAGATTTGGAGTGAATGTGTGGGCTGGAATATTCGGTACAAAAATTATTGGTCCCATACTATTTCAAGGACCATTAACCGGCGCGCGTTACTTAAGCTTTTTGCAAAATGAAATAGAAAACGAACTGGATGAATTTTTCTGGGAAGATTTCAAATATATGTACTTCCAACAAGATGGAGCACCGCCGCATAATGCTGGTTTTGTGGGAAGTTACCTTAGTGCAAATTTTGAAAATCGGATAATATCAACTAATGGAACTCTATTAGGTGACCTGGTAGGTCACCAGACCTAACTCCACTTGAGTTTTTTCTTTGGAGTTATCTGAAGGGCAAAGTGTTATAGGTTTGGTATTTAGTTATGTTGAATTGTTCTAATTGTAATATAATATTTATAAATTGCTGTCCAGATAGGTATCATAACTTAAAAATTGGTTTTGATTGTGTGAATTTTTTGTCAATGATTCATCATTGTTATATTTATCAAAATAAATTTTCTCTAATTAAAAATAACTCATCTGTTTTTCGTAGCTTATTGCAAGATATGGGCACATACTTCGAAACGCTTCTACGAAAAGCTTAATATTTATTTTAATTTATATTCAATTTTTAATCGGGAAAAACCAGTCTAAAAAAAATTTGTCAATCTATCTGATAAAAAAATATAGCATATAGGGTACTATTTGAAAAATTGGAGTTATGACTAATTGAATTTTCTTGAAATGGAAAAAATGGGTAACACATTTCTAAATCCAAGCAAATGAAACAAGTAGGCCCATTTTATATTTAATTTGTTTAGAAATACCCTCTTATTCGAATTCAAAGTCTACTTCGCAATTTTTTAAATTTGTTCCTGGATTCCAAAGCCAACTAGAAATAGCAAATAAATGCCATTTCCAAGGTTATTTGTCATCCGATTTTAAATCTGAAAAAAGCGTTAAGAAAGCTTTATGAGAAAAGTGACTGAAATATACAGGGTGCTATTTAGAATAAGAAAGTTGTGGCAATTTTCGGCCATACCGGAAGTGATTTTTTTACCACCGAATAGTCAAAACGTGGTCATTGACGCCTATATTTTTTGATTTCCCAAATTTCAGATTTTCATTTTTAAAACTGCAGGAAAAAGTGGGGGTTAGGTACTTTCTCAGAATAATTACGAATCGTGGATATAGAGAGGATGTAAGATAAATTTGGGGAATTGGGTGTTTTAACGTTTCCATCGCTTTATATTTTCCATTGCTTGATGTATATCTATAAAAATATTAATTTTTATAAAAAACCAGAAGATATTCATAAATACTGCACGAGGACACAACAGAATATAGCGATAAACTTTAATAGGCTTAAGTCAAGTGACTGTGGCTTTAATTATTATGGTCCAAAATTTTTTAACAAAATCCCAAATTTAGTGAAAGTCTTACCAGAGGCGAAATATAAACAGGTAATAAAGCTATTTTTAATGAAAGAATTCTTCTATAGTTTACAGGAATTTTTAAATTTTAATGGGATAGAATCCAAGATAGTGGATAAATATTTTATGTAATACTCTTTTTTGTATGTATGTATGTACGTATTTATTATATATTTGTGTATAAATGTTTATATATTTATATATGTTATATTTGCGGATTTTAATATCTATGTTTTATATATGTTTATTTATATAAATATTTTAATATGTTACCCGTTGCTCGTACAATATTATACCATTTGTATGTATATTATCATTATTTGACTTGTGTAAAACATATTTTTGTTAAAGGCACCAATAAATTGATTGATTGATTAATTGGTTCAACCGGTATAGTTATGTTTTTATAAGAAAGGAATTAGAATCTAAAGATATTTAAATAATGTAATTTAATAATGTCACATAAGAAAACAGGTTCATTCTAATTAGAATAGTTTTAGGCCAATTTTTTTAATTCTACAATTACAGGATATACATCTTATTTTTTGTGTAAAGCTCAATATGCTTAGTAATATTGAACCTAAAATTAACCTAACGTAAGCTCACGAGTTGGAATTTGTACCTAGATTTAATTTCTCCTAGCAAGGTACTTTATAATTTAATTTTAATATCCTGGGATGTGCTGAAATCTCGGATGTACGAGCTTCTCAGTTAGTTGAATTTATTAAAAGCTATTTTAAGAGAGTTTTGCTAATGAAGATACTTATTAGTAATAATCAATAGTTACTTGCAGAATTTCGTAGACGTTGCCTTATTGAATGAACATTATGATTTAATTAAGCAAAGATTATTTAAGCTATTGTGAAAGATTAACGACATTAAAATTATTTAAATGTTTTAAAAAATCTGAGATATAAAAAAGTGATAGTAATATATAAATCCATACAGAATTTATATATACACGATAGTGTGAAAAAATATATCAAAGAGTATGGTTTCATTTAATAGTCATCAACCTCCAAAGGTATATTTTAATAATTCCTATCCTAAATGGGAAGAACTAAACTATAAAAGCTTAATTTTATTACATATAATATTCTACGTGTAAATGAACCATTTGCAATAAATATAAGAAAATCTTTAAGAGTTGGTCAAGACTTATCAGAATTTGGATCAACAGTATAGATAAAGAATATGTAGTTTTCTTTTTTACTTTTCGTGTTAAATATTAGATTTAGAATGTATGAAAGTTATCTGCTAAATACTTAAATAATATTATTCAATATTTACTCCTTCTGCTTAAATTTAAACTTGTTCAAGGAATTTTAGAAACGCTGATCTCAAAGACATTTATTTACTCAATGTTTCCTCATGTTGAACTTTATATGTAACTTTGTTTAATAGTGTGGTAAATAATGGATTTACGTTCTTAACTTTATGATGTATAATCCATATTTCCACATGATTGAATGTTAAATTCATAGCTGCCTCTCTGATAAACATAATTTATTGGATATTGCTGGAGTAAATAAGTAAACTTTTGACATCGGAATCAAAATTGGAAAATATATAATAATATATGAAATCATGAAAGAATGGTAGCCAATAGCATTTGTCAATTCCCTGACCAGACATAGACCGGTTTCGAACTTATTAGTTCTCATCAGTATACTATAGATCATGGAACAGATAGTGGCCAACCTGCTAGTTTTATACAAACTATAGTAAATTGAGGAGTGGTGAGAGGTAAGTGAATCCCCTCATATGGTCAATTGCTACTATACACCATAGATGTCTCCATGGGCGTATAGCGACTTGCGATTCTGCAAGTACCTGAGAGCGGCGACCTTTTAGTCCTAGGTGGACTTAACCTACTGTTATAATATATGATTTGCAGGAAACAACTACTCATATCATATACTATAACAGTGGGTTAAGTCCACCTAGGACTGAAAGGTCGCCGCTCTCGGGTACTTGCAGAATCGCAAGTCGCTATACGCCCATGGAGACATCTATGGTGTATAGTCGAAATTGACCATATGAGGAGATTCACTTACCTCTCACCACTACTCAATTTACTATAGTTTATACAAAACTAGCAGGTTGGCCGCTATCATTTGTCTGTTCCATGACCTATGGCATACTGATGAGAACTATTAGTTCTCATTGAGAACTAATACTTCGAAGCCCGTCTATGTCTGGTCAGGGAATTGACAAATGATATTGGCTACCATTCTTTCATGATTTGTAAGGTGTAATTCAATGCAGGTTGGGGTATTTGCCGGCGGAGTAGTTGTTTCCTGCAAATCATATATTATAACGGTGGGTTAAGTCCACCTAAGACTGAAAGGTCTCCGCTCTCAGGTACTTGCAGAATCGCAAGTCGCTATACGCCCATGGAGACATCTATGGTGTATAGTAGCAATATATATATATATATATATATATATATATATATATATATATATATATATATTATGCAATCCGCCTGCCATTTTACCAAACATTACTCCATTGCTGTTCTAGATGTTCAAATAAAAATTGTAGTTGAAGTGGTATTAATGAGTTTTATTGTTTTTCCATAGTTCGCCGAGCTGTATTCATTTGTCAATCAACGTTTTCAATGTAAAATAGACATGCGACATTAGCTAATTAAAGGAGAACAAAAGTACATTGATACTAATTCCACGATACATATTCCTTCACTGTCATCATATTATCTTATAAAAAATGCTAGTATCATTGTATCAAATATTTATTCAAAATGATGTCCATTCAAATTAAATTCTATGCATAGGTTTTGTATCAAATCTTCTCGAAGCATTCGCTTGAAATGGAAGGTAAAAAAAACGTATTATTTTGGAGTTACGGTGTGGTATAGTTATGACCGGGTTGGCACAAATCCAATTCTATACATATTGATAGACTTTTTGGCGGAGAGGCTGTTTCAAATGTATAAATCCATTTTAAATATAAAAAGGTAATATGTGGGTTGGTATATCTGTTCACGATTTTATTATGATTTGACAGATCAAATTCAACAGTATAATATACTGAGACATGTCTTACTTAGTTAACTTACTTAATTAAGAATACTGAGCAAAGTTTGTATACAGGATGTTAGTAATTTAATAGCCTCTGATACGTATATGTTTCTGACTGAGCTTTTTGAAAAAACTACGTCGGACCATTTTTGAGATTATCAGTGAAACTACTGACAATTTTTCAAATTAGAAAAATTTTAAAATGCCCAATTTTTCTCTAATTTAACAGACCTTCTATCTCTTACGGTTTAGAAGTTACCAATACAAAGACATTAAAAATCCTGAATTTATATCGCACTTGGTCCGTAGATATAGTTGATAAGGTACCTAGAAAATTATTGGTCCCTCTTCAGTGTAAAAAAAATTTCTTATTACTGTGTGAGCAATTTCATATTGACACCGGTCTGACTCAGATTAAGTTAACGAATTATGTTCCACATTTGTAGATTGTTCTATGGGGCAGTTTTGCTTCGAACGGCCTTTCTTCACTTTTGATGTTTTGTGATTTACCGTACATCTAGTTGTTGCCCGGGATTTCAAGACTTTTTACAAAGCTGGTGATTTTCCTGAGGGCTAATTACCCTATGTCTTCAGGCGTTAATTCCGCCTGTTCCAGAAATTTTAGCCCAGAGCGATTCAGTATGAGAATCCAAGCGCTTATACTAGCCGTCTTAAAGGTATATTTGTTACAATATTAGAAAATAAATGGCATACAAGTATCTATAGCTTGTTACAGTCGAAATAGAAAAGATACAGCGAATACCAAACTAATATTAACCCGACATATACATATTTGTATAAATTCAATAATATCTACGTCTTGCTAATTACGACTGAGAGAAAACAATGAAGTTGTTGTTCCCTCGACTCATTACGGTTAACAAGGGTGAATCCACGTTCCTATTTATATCCTACACTACACCAGGCATTGAAACAAGTTGCTGACTAATCGGCAGCGAAACCGCAACGCGAAATTTTTTCGCTTTTTAAGAGCAACCGAATCGTGACAATTAAATAGGCACGACGGCCCTCCAGTTTGCATCTCCATCAAGAGAACGTTTCCATCTGTACGAATTAATAGATTCTCAACGGCGCGCATAAAGCAAAAAGTAAATTATAGCGAAATATTTCCAGGCATTTTTGAATTTAAAATCAGAGGTAGCATTTTACGCGTGTTTGAGTTAGGTTAATAGAATTTCTGAGTGAATAGAATGAATGTTTAATAATCTTGTGTTCGTACGGCTTTTACTTTGAAAAATAAAAACATTTTTTGTTGTATTAAAAGCCGAATTAATGTAAGGAATATTTGTGTGTGCCTTAATGGAGGGCTATTGAAATTGTGGTGTGCTTAGAGGTCTTCTGAATGCCATGCTATTGATAAGGAGAGCAAGCAAAAAGTAATTTTATACATTCAGCATAAAACATTGATTATATTAAAATTTCATAGCATAAATGGGCCATTCGTGTAAGACTCTCTTTTAGTTAACAATTCTAAAGAGGGTTAAAAGGCTGTACTAAATCGGGATTATATTTATAAGTTGCTCATACATAGTGTTTTAGAAGAAAAAATTAAAACTATAAAATTTTAGCCTCCAGTTTCGTCTTGCCATAACAGTGGAAAAAATCAACAAATTATAATCCAGTTCCAAAAAGAATACACTTAAATATAGTACTATATAATCTATGTATAATTAATGAAATTTAAAATAACATTATAAATAATTAAAAATTATATTACATTTTCTTTATAGATTCTACTGGAGTGATAAATACAAATAATACTCTGTTCCTCATCGTTTTGATATTGATGCTTGCAAAACATGACGCAGCTGAAATTACCAGCTGACCTCATGAAAAATTGCAATACCGTGAGCTTGCATACGTATACTAATATTGATCATTCTAACTGAAATTAACGCCAGAGGCAAAGTTTATTTGCACGTGCATTTACCAGCTCTAACTCCAGTAATGTAAACAATTAGAATAGTAGATGAAGGTGTGGGCAAATTTGAAATGGCAAAATTAAATTCCGGTAAACGTTGCACACATTGGAAACCCATTAAAATACTGCTGTAATTAATAGATTAATTCAGGTAATGACTACATGCATACTCACGGCTAATGGAGTTAGATCATATGTAGGTAATGAAATAAAATATTTAAACACATATATTCAAATTAAATTATACAATTTTCCTATTTCTAATAATTGGCGGAGGATCTGGTGATACAAAATAATAAAAAGGATGATAATGTGCAAGCAACTCCCTGAGGGCCTACCGATATGTTTTCTAACGTTCTCGACAAAATACTTTTTAAATAAAAATTGAACGTATGAAGGTCACACCACGCGTTGAAAAGATATGAATCTACCGACAGGCAGATACAAAGACATCTGCATCAAACTTATAACACCCCTTCTTGAAATGTTAATAAAAATTATGTATATTTATGAATCTCAACTATTATTGTGATAATTTTACAAAGTTTGTTATTATATTTTTATAAATTCTGCTCAAATTTTCTGTATCTGTTTTTTTATTGACAGTATTATTATGTTTATTAATGTATATCATTTCGCTAATCAATCGTTTTTTGTAGTTATGTTCATTGTCCAAAATGCTAACGTTGTCAAAATTATTATTATTATTATTATTATTAGCCGTTACTCGAGTCCGAGTATAGAAATGTTACAGACGATAAATTGCGTACAATAAAAAACAAGTAAAAGGTGTAGTCTATTGTAATTCCCATTCATCTACGGTGCACACGACTATGGCTATAGAGGCCAATTCGGGAGAGCACATATCGACCGCAATCAGGACAAACATAGACCTGGTTAGGTCTTGGATTCGGCCTTCTTGCAGCAACATTTCCTTGATAGCTGGCCACAACCCCTCGCCATTCGGTTCTGTCCGCTGCAAGTTGTTCCCATTGCTCGTCTGCAATACCGCAGGATTTTAAACTTTCATGGAGAGCGTCTTTGAACCTCTTTCGTTGACCGCCACGCTTTCTTCTACCGCTTAGCAATTCACCATAAAGTGTACATTTAGGAAGGCGGTTATCATGCATACGATGAACGTGACCTGCCCATCTTAGGCGTGCTCTTGAAATAAGCACCTCAATTGGAAGGCTGTTTGCTCTCCTGAGTACTTCCACGTTTGATATGTGATGGAACCAACGGATTTTCATCATACTTCTGAGGTGTCTTTGCTGAAAACGTTCTAATTCTTTCACATGACGACGGTAAGTGACCCAGCTTTCACATCCATATAGCAGTGTTGGAATGACAACTGCTCTGTAGACAGCCATTTTCGTTGACAAAGCAAGGTCGTGGTCGTCAAATACTCTCTCTCTAAGTCCCCAGAATGCTCTAGATGCAGCGTTAATTCTATTGCGAATCTCGCTGTCCATGTTTGCTTTGTCATTAACAACGTTGCCTAAGTAATTGAACTGATCCACCACTTCAAGAGAATTTCCGTTAAGTGTAATGTCTATTTGGTTCACTTGATGAGGAGTTGACATAATCTTAGTCTTTCCAATGTTGATTTTAAGTCCCAAAGAATCATAGCTTTGGGCATACACATCTAAAAGTTCTTGAAGCTCTTCCGGCGTAGAGGCTAAAAGTGCACAGTCATCCGCATACTGGAGATCACAAATGAATCGTGTGCGTGTCTTCGTGAAAGCTCTAAAGCGCCCTATGTTAAAGAGACCGCCATCAAAACGGTATCTGAGACCTATTCCTCTGACTGTCAGTTTGTTGTCAACAATAATTGTTAGAGCAGTGATAAACAAATTAAAGAGTAGGGGTGCCAGGACACATCCCTGCCTAACTCCAGTGAGAGTTTGGAAAGGTTCGGTTGCCTCATTATTATACATAACCTGGGCGTTGTTGTTTGTATGTAGACTGCGACATACTTCCACAAATTTTCTAGGGATACCTAAGCGGAACATAATTTTCCAGAGCACTTCCCTGTCCACCGAGTCAAACGCCTTGGTTAAATCAATGAAGGCCATGTGAATTTCTCCTTGATGTTCGAGTGCTTTTTCTTGAAGCTGTTTAAGTGTGAAGATTAAATCCGATGTGCCTCGGTTTGGTCTAAAGCCACTCTGTGTTTCAGGAAGTAACTTTTCCATAACAGGTGTTAGCCTATTTGCCATCGCTTTAGTGAGTATCTTCCCTCCAACAGCCAGGAGAGCTATACCCCTGTAATTTCCACAGTCCGCAGCGCTCCCTTTGTTTTTGAAGAGGTTGATTAAAAGTGTATCACGAAACTCCTGCGGAGCTTGACCACTTTCCCACACGACATCAAACAGTTTTTTGAGGTAGGGTATGAGCTCTGACGACACAGCTTTAAAGATCTCAGCTGGGAGTCAGTCGGCGCCGGGAGATTTGTTATTTTTTAGCTGCCCAATGGCGGTTAAGATCTCTTCCGTTGTTAGTGGTTTATCTAAGTCTTCGAAGGTGTCATATTGAGGGATAAGATTTATAATATCGTGATCGGCTTGACTTTGCTGGTTAAGAATGCTAAAGTAGTGTTCTTTCCATCGGGCTCTTATTTCCTGGTCTTCTTTGAGGAGATTTCCATTTGAATCTTTAATAGGGCACATATTTTTCCGACTGGGGCCGTACACTGCCTTTACTCCTTGAAAGAAATTCCTGTAGTCGTGTGAATCGGCGTACCTTTGAATTTCTCTGGCCTTGCTTGCCCACCACTCGTTCTTTATTCTTCTGATTTCGCGTTGCGTTTCATACTTAGATTGGGTAAAAGCTTCTGCTTTTGATGAGTCGTTGGGGTGGTTGATAGCGTTTTGGAAGGCAGTATGTTTGCGGTCAAGAAGTTCTTGTATAAAAGCTTCATTATCATTGAACCAGTCCTCCTGTTTTTTACTTGCTGCAGTGCCAAGAATTTCCTCACTCGCACTTTTTAAACTGTCTTTAATTTGTGTCCAGGTAGCAGCGACATCTACAGAATTGGTTTCTTCTAGTGCACTCAAATTCTCTTGAACTTTTTGCTTTAGCTGTTCGACGGTTTGTTGGTCACGCAATTTACTAATACAGAGACGGAGTCTGCGTTTTACTTGAGTTCTTCGGTGTTTGGGTCTCATAACAATTTTCATTTTAGAGACAACAGGACGATGATCGGTCCAACATTCGCTATCAATGCGCGCCTTTGTAATTTGGACCTCCTTGAGATGCTTCCTACGTACGATAACATAGTCCAGTAGATGCCAGTGACCTGATCTGGGGTGACGCCAGGTGCCTTTAAATTTATCCTTTTGTCGGAAAATGGTGTTTGTTATAACTAGATCATGTTCGGCGCATTTAGTTAGGAGTAGTTGACCGTTAGCGTTCTTGTTGCCCAAACCGTTCTTGCCTATGATGCCTGGCCAGGTGTCTGCATCTCTCCCTACTCTAGCGTTAAAATCGCCAAGAATAACGAGTCGTTCCGTTTTAGGTATTCTACAGAGGGTTTCTTCCAGCTGTTGATAGAAGCTTTCCTTGGTTTCGTGACTTGCATCCAGAGTGGGAGCGTAGGCGCTTATTAGATTTACCGCGTTGCCATCTGATAGCTCATAGCGTAGCAGCATTAGACGCTCGGATAGGCCTTGTGGTACTTGTGTTAAGTTGGATACAAGTTGATTCCGAACGGCAAATCCTACTCCATGTTGTCTTCTTGAATTGGTGGGAAGACCTTTCCAATAGAAGGTGTAGTACTTTTCTGTGAGAGAGCCTTCCTCCAAAAATCGAGTTTCGCTGAGAGCTGCAACGTCAACATTGAGTCGGTGAAGTTCTCTATCTATTAGAGCAGTTCTTCTTTCAGGCCGATCGGTGCGAGTGCTGTCGTTCAAAGTACGAACATTCCAAGCGCCGTAGATGAAAGAATTAGTTTTGTTGGATTTAACTTGTCGGTGTTTTTTCGACATTCGATGAGGTGTCCCTGTGGGCACCCTCCCCCGGAGATCCGATCGGGAGGGTATTTTACCTCCGGATGATTTTGTCCCACTTGAACGCTCCATCATTTTTTAAAAGCCTTAATCGACTGAAAACGAAGCTGCATTTGAAGTTTTAGCTGGAGCAGGTATGCAACTGACCAGCTCGGTTGCGGAAGGCGAATGGTGTGGTCCCATGGCACAGAAGGAGACTGCGACGATGGGGTAACCAAACGATTCCAAAAGCAACCTTTGTGTGCGGTGGGTTATTTTTATCGCACTCTTCGTGAGAAGGTGGATGTGCTCACGGCAAAAGGTAAGGGTTATTCCGCCCTTACTCGGTCGTTAGAGCCTCGTTAGTGAAAACAGGGTGCACCAAGTTCAAATTGAACTCATCGCGAAGGTGAGGTTAATAATTGAGTAGGAGAGGCTGTAACTTGCGCTTCACTACCCCATTACACCCCAAAAGTCAAAATTAAATACATGATTTAAATCGAAATGATGAGTAGCTAGAGCAGTTTTTTCTTTTTTGTTAATGTGTCTTATGTTGCACGAGCATATATGTTCATTTATTCCATTTTTTAATAATTGTTTAGTTTGTCCAATATATACTGCTCCACAACTGCACGGAATTTTATATACTACATTTGATTTATAATTGGATATATATTGGACAAACTAAACAATTATTAAAAAATAGAATAAATGAACATATATGCTCGTGCAACATAAGACACGTTAGCAAAAAAGAAAAAACTGCTCTAGCTACTCATCATTTCGATTTAAATCATGTATTTAATTTTGACAACGTTAGCATTTTGGACAATGAACATAACTACAAAAAACGATTGATTAGCGAAATGATATTCATTAATAAACATAATAATACTGTCAATAAAAAAAACAGATACAGAAAATTTGAGCAGAATTTATAATAACAAACTTTGTAAAATTATAGCCCCTGTATAATCATCACAATAATAGTTGTGGTTCATAAATATACAGAATTCTTATTAACATTTCAAATGAAAATAAGAACAATTTGGTATGTCTTTTTGTGATTGCTAATATTATTTTTTAGTAGGTTTCTTTCTTTGTTTTTTTTTATGATGAGTGAATATAGTTGGTGTGTGTTGAAATTCATTTCTGTTTGTACGTTTACATTGGACACTGCATTCGCATATTAACTAATTTTCAAAATAAAATATTGTTGGGTCACTTATAAATAAATATTGAAGACAGGATCCTATTGGTATTAGTGACGTTATTTTTATTTTTATTTTTATTTATTGATTTGACGATGATGATTGTGTTGACAGAGAGCCAAATACCTCATTAGGTAAGCGTGATTTGCCCTAATATTGTTAGTAGTAGTATAGGTTTTTAACAGTGTCATGTTTAAAGATTATATTTATTCCTCATTTTTTACCAAATTTTCATATATATAATATAACGCTTTATTTTTTAAATCATTTTGAATAACAAAAGCCTTATACTGTGTGATTAAAGGTGAATGTTTTTTTATTCATGTTTATTTTAATTTATATACTTCTTGTTAGTTATTTATGTTATATTATTGTAGTCCAGAGGAAGACAATAAACATAATATTTTTAGTCGCAAACTCCTCTATAAATCCTTATTTTACTATAAGGAACTTAACCAGACTGCAACCAACAGCTACTCTCCGGGCTATGTGCCCCGCCGAGCGCTGAATTACAAGTTACAAGCTTGGCGCGTTAAGTGTAATAATTGCATATTACCATCAAAACGCTAATGCTTCGATTGCAACAAACACCAGCCGAAAGACTGATCCTACTTAAAGGAGCTCCCTTGCCAGTCGTCACACACCACTTGCAGACTGCCGTTTCGAGCTGTTTGCTCTCGTCAGTGCAAGGTAGGCATGTGATGACCGGCACGAGGATCCTTTGACTATTTGGTACATCCCGGTATTTTTACAATAGCGACATGTAAAATAGTCAGCAGGCGCCATCTAGCGGTCCAGTGTCTGTTGCAATCGAAAAATAAATAGCCTGACTGGGCTTAGCATAGTTCAAATGTGCTTTTAGAGGGCGGAATTTTTTTTTATACATTTATTTAACGTCGGCCTATTTCCGCTACTGAGGCCTAACACCAACGCCTGTAGACGAGCTACCCCCATCCAGGAATTTTGCCGAACCTCTTCCCTTAAGGAGAGTAGGGATCTTTTACTTGCCTAACATTTAATAGACAAGGGACCGACGGCTTTACATCCCTCCGAAGGATGGTATATCTCCTATACAACCCTCGCCTAAGGTTGTATAGCTTCCGCGCATACACTGATATACGAGCCGCTGGAAGATGTGTGAGGCGAGGACGCGGTTTCCGTTGGAATGGTCACCCATTAGAGAGCGGAATATTAAACATAATATTATTAGTCGCAAACTCCTCTATAAAATCCTTATTTTACTATAAGGAACGTAACCAGACTGGAACCAACAGCTACTCTCCGGGCTATGTGCCCCGCCGAGCGCTGAATTATAAGTTACAAGTCTGGCGCGTTAAGTGTAATAATTGCATATCATCAAAACGCTAATGCTTCGATTGCAACAAACACCAGCCGAAAGACTGCTGACTATTTTGCATGTCGCTATTATAAAAATACCGGGATGTACCAAATAGTCAAAGGATCCTCGTGCCGGTCATCACATGCCTACCTTGCGCTGACGAGAGCCAACAGCTCGAAACTGCAGTCTGCAAGTAGTGTGTGATGGCTGGCAAGAGAGCTCCTTTAAGTAGGATCAGTCTTTCAGCTGGTGTTTGTTGCAATCGAAGCATTAGCGTTTTGATGGTAATATGCAATTATTACACTTAACGCGCCAGACTTGTAACTTGTAATTCAGCGCTTGGCGGGGCACATAGCCCGGAGAGTAGCCATTGGTTGCAGTCTGGTTACGTTCCTTATAGTAAAATAAGGATTTTATAGAGGAGTTTGCGACTAAAATATTATGTTTAAAATCAAATAAAGTTTATTATAAATTTACGTGACAGAACATGTCAAACAATGGAATGGTTGAGTAGGATCAAGGCTAGTGTAGATTTATAAATAATATTGCTTTACCAATTCTTTCTATCTATAAGTATTGGTGTACGTTTTGAAATTATAAAGCATGAAAGTTGGACTAAAACAATAAACTTTAATAACACTAGACAAATCATTTTAAATTTTAGTTTGCTGCTGACGGGAAAGTACTAGAACAAAAACCTGCATTATAAATCAGAGATCTAACGACTATGTCTTACAGTTTAATTTAGAGTTTAAAATGTTACAATTCAAAAGTATTCTAGAGGGTAACCGTAGTCTCGACTATGACAGCTTGATTGATGATACGCGTTGAATATAAATTTCAACTTTCTTCTCCAAGATAATGATTGTAAAATCGCGTTGAGCTCTCATTTACTCTGCATTGCGTGTGTATAACGTCACAGTACAGGTAAACAGATCTTATAGGCCCGGAAATTGTGAGAAAGCGAGAACGCAAATATCAAGAGCTGCATTGAGCAGATGTTCGAAATGTCTACTCAGCAGGATGAATAAATCATATTTAGGGTCGTATTTCCAATACTGCAGATTGTTAAAATATGTTCAAGGAAATGTAGAACGTGTGTGATATAGAAATATACTTTAGCTGAGACTCTTTTATACTGGGTCTTGCAAGAAGCCTTCCGTTGCGGTGAAGATTATTCATTGTAGAGTGTACAAGGATTTTTTTTGTTGCACCGATCAATGTGTAAAAACTAATTCACTTTCCGAGACCCGAGTTGTAATAAATTCGATTTATTGTTTATTGTGAAAATGGCTCAGAAAATTTTATTTGAATAGATGTGAGCTTCATAACAAAAAATATCAAAACAAAGTGGTAGTTTTATGAAACTTTTACTGTAAATTAATTAACACAAAACAAAAAATGCTCATGAAAAGTAATTTATGTTTAGACAGTCTAAATTATATAAATCAAATAATATATGATATTTTTGCAATTGAATTTAAAAAAGATAATAAAAACAAATTAACATTATTTAAAATAAATACACACCTTTAAGTATTTACCGTGTGATGCAGAAAGAACCTACCCCCACTTTTTCTACAGTTTTAAAAATAAAATCGTAAAATTTGGGAAATCAAATATTGTGGTCAATGGCCATATTTTGACCATTCGATGGTAAAAAAATCACTTTCGGTATGGCCAGAAATTGCCACAATTTTCTTATTTTAAATAGCACCCTGTATATTTAAGTCACTTTTCGCATAAAACTATTATTTCTCTTACCAACGCTTTTTTCAGATTTAAAATCGGATGAAAAATAACCTTGGAACCTCGACGTGATCAGAAGGCCAGTTCATTAAAATCTTCTTGGAATTTAAACAAAAATTCAAATAGCTGAATGCAAGAGTAGGAGATTATCTGGTTCAATATCCATACAAATTTTGATAACTACAATTAGAAAAGGAATTTAAAGATTTAGATAAATACCGTTAGAAAAGGACAATGTCAATACCAATATTAATTAAATAAACAAGTTATTGCCTTATACCTCAAGAGAAACAACAATGCAGCTACGGACACGTGTTTCGGAGTTATTGCTTCTCATCAGCGTAGCGTAGCTTAGCGAATATATCTCATAAATCGAGCAAAACCAATAAAGGTCGGAAAGTACAGTGCACAGTACTCGATCTGTACTTTCATACTTCATGTGCCACATTTAGGGCCTCAAATGAGAGCAATCATTACGACGAGCTCTATGTGTACTGCTCTATTTCCACCTAGCAAACACTAAGTAAAATATGATGGGGGTTTATGAGGCTAAATAATTAAATAAAGAAACAAGTTATTGCCTTATACCTCAAGAGAACTTGTTTCTTTATTTAATTATTTAGCCTCATAAACCCCCATCATATTTTACTTAGTGTTTGCCAGGTGGAAATAGAGCGGTACACATAGAGCTCGTCGTACTGATTGCTCTCATTTGAGGCCCTAAATGTGGCACATGAAGTATGAAAGTACAGATCGAGTACTGTGTACTGTACTTTCCGACCTTTATTGGTTTTGCTCGATTTATGAGATATCTTCGCTAAGCTACGCTACGTTGATGATGAGCAATAACTCCGAAACACGTGTCCGTAGCTGCATTTTTCTCTTGAGGTATAAGGCAATAACTTGTTTCTTTATTTAATTATTTAGCCTCATAAATCCCCATCATACAAATATTAATGTCGAGCAACGACGACTACTATCAAACTACCACCTTTTTGAGTAGCAAAACCCGAAATATGGTTTAGCCAAATAAAGACACAATTTAATCTTGCAAAAATCATGAATGATAGGAAAAGGTACGATCTTATTTTAGCTCGTTTACCTCTTGAAATGGTTTCGAAAATATTTGATGTAACTGGAAGTCCACCAGACACTAATCTTTAGGCAAATCTCAAAGAGATCATCATTCACCGCCTGACGTCAAAGAAAAAAAGAAGATTAGATGATTTGCTTTCGGGTTCAAAGATGAGTAATCGCAAACCCTCTGAGTATTATAGGGCCATGCTAAATAATGTAGGTGGTTCACAAATGGTGAGCACGATTTATTAATCAAGTTATGGAAACGAAGGTTGCCAAAGACCATTGTTGTAGGGATTACTGCTTCGGGTAAAACTGATATCAATGAGATCATAGATATTGCGGATAAGATTTGGGAAATTTATCAAAATTCTAATATTTCACGATGTAATTCAGAATTTATAACACTTAAAAAAGAAGAAAGCTCAGTAAAGGAATAATTGTTGGAAGCCTTCACTAGTTTCTTAATTAGTTGTCGAAGTATCTTAGCTAAAATTACACTATAACAACAAATTATGGAATCTCAGATCAATACATTATAAACACAAATTTCAAATTTCATTCGACCAAATTCTTCAAATTCAAATAGTATACCATTGTCTACTTCCTATTCTCATAATACACAATGCATTAACTGTCAATATAGATCACGGTCGAGATCAAGATCCTCAAGTCGAGTGAGTAAATTTAAATATGATCCTCAAAATGCTAGTGCGTCGGACCTTGATCTTTCGAGTTCTATGATAGCTAAAAATTTTTAAAAAAATTGCAAGTAAACTAGATAAAAAAATCTATAACTGAAAATTATTTTCGAATATACAGGGCGAGTCAAGACGAAATTACAGGACCAAGTGCCTTTTTTTATAATGGAATGCTATGTATATCAGTACATTTTTTGAATCCTCTTTATAGGCTCTATTCATTCCTATGTTGGCATTGATATCTCCCAACCATTTGGATGTAATGAATTTTTTTGTTAAAATAATGCAATCTGCAGATGGATATTAAAAAAATCACCACAGTCACAATTATGGGTTGTAAGAAAAACTTATGTAAATACCAGCTACGAGACATCTAATTAATGTTCTTGAATTCTTTTCATTTCCTAAAAATGTACAGGGTGGCCAAAAATTATTTTTCAATTAAGAACATTTTAAATTGAATTTTCTCAATTTTTCAAATGTACACCCTGTAGATTTTTCGACGATGTAATGTAGAAATAAAAAACGAACATTTTTTGTAGGTACTTCCCTAGGGCTAATTCCAACCAATTTCGTTTTACTGAGCAATAATTACAAAATTCAAAAATAAACTTAAATAAAGAGGTTTCTTAAAATAACTCAGTAGAAAAAATTACAATAGATGTTCCACATATTGCCCATTTTGATTGACACACATCTTCTATGCGCTTTTGAAATGAGGTTCCCTCTGTTCCTAAAACTCTCGGTGCGATGAAGGCAGTTATTATTCTTTCCTTCGTATCTTGTAATATTGTTGGTGTGTCTCTGTAAACAATTTCCTTTACGTATCCCCATAAAAAGAAATCCATTTTTGTAAGAACTGGGGATCTAGCAGGCCATTTAATGGATCCATTTCTTCCAATCCATTGATTAGGGTAGGTATTATTTAAGTGGTCTCTAACTGCATTTAAATAATGTGGTGGAGCACCATCTTGCTGAAACCACATCCTATTTCGAATTCGTTCAGGGAGATTTACCAATAATTGTGACAGATAGTTTTCCAAAAAATGAAGATAAATAGCTCCAGTCAATGTACCGTTAAAGAAATGTGACCCTATTACATGTTCTCCAATATTTCCTCCCCAAACGTTTATGGACCATCTATGTTGGTTATCAACTTGCATAAAAAAGTGAGGATTTTCCGAAGCATAATAATGGAAATTGTGCCTATTAACAAATCCATTTTAATGAAAAGTTGCCTCATCACTGAATAAAATAGTATTGAAGAAGATGAAATCATGTTGCATATCACTTCTGGCCCAATTACAAAATTGTAGGCGCTTTTGAAAATCGTCATCAGATAATTCCTGGTGCATTTGAATATGATATGCATGCAACTTACTTTTTTTTAAGATTCGACCCACATACCGTCTACTTATTCCTACTAATGAGCTCACTTCTCTTTGACTAACATGGGGATTCTCAACAGTTGCCAGCACCACAGAAAACTAATTTTCTTCATTCACAACACGTTTTATTCTTTCACTTTTTTTATATTCGACATTTTCAGTTTCCAGAAATCTATGGAGAAGGTTTTGGAAGCTGCTAATATCAGGAATCCTTCTTTCAGGATAACGTTGGTGATAAATTTTTGTCTGACTGTTTGAATTGAGAGAATTCAATTTAAAATAATAATAATAATAATAATAGCGTCTTTATTTTTCATTTAAAAAGATTTACTTACAATTTCCTCTTATATATACATTTGAATGGAATAATAGGCGAAGTTCAGCGATGGGTTTACAATATTGACAATTAAAACAAAAAGATATTCTTAAAGACTAGCTGCTCTTCCACTTAACCTAATCCGTGCACTACATTTAGTGAGAATACACAGAAAATAATTGTACTCAATGTAAATGTAAACAATAAGGAAAAAAAAATGTTTACTATGGTTAATAACAAAAAGAAAACATTAACTTTATTAAACTAAAATTTTGAATTAAACTAGGGGGCTAATAGTATTAATTATGCGGATTATAAATTAATACTTTTAAAAAAATTTTTTTGAAACAATTTAATTTCATTTCTTTCAAGTTTTCAGGTAGAGGGTTATAAACTTTGCAGATCTGATACCTAAAACAACCCTTAAATTGTTCTGTTCGGTGGATAGGTGGAGTTAAAAGACCTTTGAAACGTAAATTGAGGTTATGTACATCGATCCTAAATTTTATTTTATTGTATAAATATTCGAGAGATCTTTTAACTAATATTTTATGATATAAAGATGCCGAATGAAACAATCTGCTACTCTCCATATTCAACCAACCCGCGTCCTTTAGCTTACATGATATTCTCTCACGTCTGCAAATACCGTAAATTAGCCTAAGACATGAATTCTGAAATTTTTGAATCTTATTTTTGTATAGAGTAGTTAAATTGGGGCCATATAAACAGTCGGCAAAATCTAATAAAGACAACACCAGGCTCTCACATAACATCACTTTCACTTTTTGAGGTAAATAATGCCTGTTTCCATAAATTAATTTAATAGAATTATATGCTTTTTGTGCAAGTTTATTTATGTGTTTTTCAAACCGAAGCTCACTGTCAATAATAACACCCAGGTTTTTTGAATGTTCAACTAATTCAAGGTTATCTTGATCTACACTTATATGAATGTGATTTTTAATAATTTGACGAGAGTTTTTAGGACCAAAAAGTAGAGCGTTCGACTTACTGGCATTAATGATAAGGCAGTGTTCTTTTGTTACTTTTAAAAAAGATTTTAAATCCTCATTGATGTGTAAACATGCACCATCAACCTCAGAAGCATTAAATGAGTAATAAAGCTGTGTATCGTCAGAATATAAATGAATTTGGCAGTGTTTTAAACATGACTGGTATACAGTGTGAAAAGTAGTGGCCCCAGAATAGAACCTTGAGGTACACCTGATCTCAATAATAAGTCTTTTGAGGAATCGTGTTCAATACAGACTTTTTATCGCCTATTTTTTAAATAGTTTTTAAATAAATTAACTGCTTCCTTCGTAAGACCTATATATAACAAAATTGATAAGAGGATTTCATGATTAAGCGTATCAAACGCCCGACTAAAACCTAATAAGATTAAAATTGTACATAAACCCTCATCTGATGCTCCTATTATGTCATCAACCACTTGCAAAAGTGCCGTAGTACAACTGTGTCCAGCTCTAAAACCCAATTGTGTTTTAGGCAGTATTTTCTTATCCGATACATATTGCCTAAGTTGACTTTCCATGATTTTTTCAAGTATTTTAGAAAATGTAGGCAAAACACTAATAGCACGTAAGTCTTTAAAATCTTCAGGGTGTTACTCTTCTTCGGTAACACAGTGATCACGGCACTTTTCCATATGGATGGGAAAACATTTTCTTGTAAACAACAATTAATTATATGCGTCAGATAAGGAATAATATGGGGACAACATAACTTAATCATTTTTATATTTACCTTATCACACCCCGTAGCATTCGTGTGTATCTCTAGAATTGTTTTTAAAACTGTCGTTTCATCAACAAGTGCAAAATTAAAAATTGAATCAAATAATAAATTATTTTTATAATGGTTAAGAATATCATCAGAGGCATCTGCAAGCGGTAAAGAATATACAAAAAAATTATTTATATCATTTACGTTTTTTAAATTTTCAGGAATGTTTTTATTTTTGTTTTGAAAAATTAAGTTATTTTTAAGAATCTTCCAACATGCCCTTTTTTTCTCTTTTAACAGCCTGGGATGTAACGTTACGCATCTGTTTGTAATATATAAAATCGTTGTGATCGTGTATTCTTAATTGAAAAATAATTTTTAGCCATCCTGTACATTTTTAGGAAATGAAAATGATTCTAAAACGTTAACTAGATGTCTCGTAACTGGTATTCACATAAGTTTTTCTTAAAACCCATAATGGTGACTCTGGTGATTTTTCTTAATATCCATCTGCAGATTGCATTATTTCAACAAAAAAATTCATTACATCCAAGTGGTTGGGAGATATTCAATGCTAATCTAGGAATGAATAGAGCCTAGAAAGAGGCTTCAAAAAATGTACTGATATACATAGCATTCCATTTAAAAAAAGGCATTTGGTCCTGTAATTTCGTCTTGACTCGCCCTGTATGTTCGAAAATAATTTTCAGTTATAGACTTTTTTATCTAGTTTACTTACAATTTTTAAAAAAAATTCTAGCTATCATAGAACTCGAGATATCGAGGTCTGACCCACTATTGCCCCACCAAGTATAAAGACAAGGCTATTAAGTGTGAAGGATCATGGTGTGCTTATCATATTTATGCAAACTAAAAGTCCTAATCATTATTCAAAAAACTGGATGAAACCAATTTTACAACGATGTACAATGTTTCTCTAGAAGACCATCTTCGTCTTTTTATTTACGATGTCACTAAACGTTGTTTAATATATACAGGAGCAGATTTATCGATTATTCCCCGAAATTTGTTTGAAAGTTTCAAGAAAGATAATGATTTAGTTCTGACTTTTCTATTATATCAAACTTTTTTGCTTATTAAATTTTGTCTTCTGAGCCTCTATCCATGAATCTTCTGTTATTATTATTTAAGAACCAGGGGATTATACCTTTAAATCTAGATCTCAATTACGTCTATAAACAGAATTTACATTTTACTCACAGCATGATAAGATGAAAAGAACTCAAGTAGAGAGAACAGAGAAATAAATTGAGACAATCAATCATATCAGAATAAATAAAACATAAATTTCACAAAATTAAATGAGATTCTGTGGCACTGGGGATAAATAAATTTCATTGATGGCGACATTGTGAAGTTACTGCGGTTAATAAATGTATTTTATTGAAATGATAAAGGGTGCAATGCTGTCAATTCATCTTTTTTGTGTTTTAGGCGTAGCTGCGGCATGATAAAGGTAATTTTTCTGTATCTCTTCCAATGAATCATGTGTAGCGGAGGCACATATTTCTTAGTGAAACAAGAAAGTTAAATATTACATCGTTCCGGGGTGAATTATGTTTCATGAACAACTTCAAAGGGTTTGCCTTTAATGAAGGTGATATAGTGCCGTCTGTTATTGAATTAACCTAATTATTACGAAAGTTATTAGTTTCACGATAACTTTGTATTGTTTACGGTTTTATGGGTTTAAAGTTAATTATGCTATTCCTGTGATCTTACTACCATTCGGGAAATTCAGTATTATTTTATATTCAGAATTAATTACAACGCCATTATGCAAATGTTGACTGTTGTCTTAGGAAGAAGTTATGTGGGAATATTATTATTAGTGTCTTATACAGCGTCTCCCATTTTGCTTGGAACCACCCCTATAAAAAGTTTATTTAATCACAAAATGGTGAAATCATATTAGCGATTTTTTTATTTCAAATTCGAGTGCGCCACTGGATTCAGCAACCCCCAGATGTGTTTGTACCAAATTTCGTTGAAAAAGTCGTATTTTTGGATTTTTTCTGAAAGAAATAAAAATTCATAAATTTACCTGTCGCATGGGATTGTGTTTTTATAAAGAATGCCTTTACTGAAATAACTGTCAAGTGAATGATTCATTGTTAAAAAAACAGTAATGCTCAATTTAGAAATTTTTAATTATCAAACAATGTTTATCCTTTCACACTATGATGACCAACAAACAATTAAAAAAAGTGACAAAAAAATTACCTAAAAATATTACAAAATAAAAAAATAAATAAATAGAACAATTAAATGCAGGTTCTTTCTACTAAACCACCATCAACTTCTATACATTTATCTATCCCCTACCGGTTATTACGAACCATATTTCTAAGTTCTTTCCTCGAGATTTCTTGACAAGCTAGTGTAATTCCGTCATTCAGTTCCTGCCTATTTTGTAGTCGAGAGTTATAAACTTTTCTTTTAAGAATACCCCACAAATAGAAATCAAGGGGTGTTAAATCCGGCGATCTTGGCGGCCAGGCTATCAATGGATATCTACGTCCAATTCTACTCTACCGGGAAAATCTGAGTCATTCAAATGCTCTCCTTGAGCCTGCAAGCAATACTCAATCCTTCTTTCTTCATCACCTACTTGCAAAGTACGCAAAAATTTGGGTTTGTATGGTTTTCGGTTATGATTTTTAAGGCACCTCCAAATGGTATTTCGAGACTTGGTTAAATTTCGGTTTTCGTCAAGATATGCCAAAATAGCGAGATTATTAAGCTGCTTCTGGTGCCCAAATCCTCTAGAATTTGTTTCTGAACACTATCGGTGTCATTAAAACATTTTATTATTTTTCAAACGGTGCTGCCGTTAATTTGCGGCCGTCGATTTAGATTTTTTCTACTAAATTCTCGGGCAGCTTCTCTTGACGATCTCACATTATCACCAACAATTTTAATAATTTGTATTTTTT
The DNA here is from genome assembly GCA_963675555.1 of Leptura quadrifasciata. Classification (NCBI taxonomy): domain Eukaryota; kingdom Metazoa; phylum Arthropoda; class Insecta; order Coleoptera; family Cerambycidae; genus Leptura; species Leptura quadrifasciata. Next base: position 150,537,044 of record OY776677.1, on the reverse strand, counting down.
CTTGAAAGGTTACTCTTTGCACGGGCATAATTGTGATAATAAGCAGGAATATAAATAAGCAATATCTACTCATCAATAATGAATCATTCATTTGACAGTTTTTTCAGTCAAGGCACTCCTTTATTTATTTATTTATTCATTTACTCATTCACTCATTAATTCATTCATTCATTCATTCATTCATTCATTCATTCATTCATTCATTCATTCGTTCATTCATTCGTTCGTTCATTATTTCGTTTGTTCGTTCGTTCGTTCGTTCGTTTGTTCGTTTGTTCGTTTGTTCGTTTGTTCGGTCCTTCCTTCCTTCATTCATTCATTCATTCGTTTATTCATTCATTTATTTATTCATTTAAATACACCATCCAACAGGCCAAAACCAATTACTGGATGGGAAAATACAGGTTTACGCACAAATATCACAAATTACAAATTAGTCAGGCAGAATAATATATATAAAGTCGAGGCAAGAATTCAAGCGATGCACGTCACGAGTGATCTCATTAAAGAAATTTTAATACCAGCATAATTTTTAATCATTAATTACGTTAAAAAGATGAATTCTTGACACCCAGTTATTAAGTTTTTTTCAGAAATATGTACAGTTTAATGGGGCTTCATGATTCTTAGCAGTACTGTATTATTTATAGAATTGATCTGTGACGTGCATCGCTTGAATTCTTGCCTCGACTATAACAATATATAATGCATAATATAATTTTAACAAGCGTGAAAGGAGCGAGCGTGGTTGCGTCTTTACTATGTACATACATACTTCGATATGCGATGTAATGCAACGTAAGGCGCGGTTAGTAGTTGGATGGGTGACCGTTCCAATGAAGACCGCGTCCTCGCCTCACACATCTTCCAGCGGTTTGTAATCAGTGTATACGCGGAAGCTATACAACCTTAGGCGAGGGCATAATAAGATTTCACCATTTTCTGACCCGAAAAAAAAACATAATAGGCCACGATATTATGTTTTGTAAAATTTAATATAACACAAAAATGCGCTTTTCAAAGAACTTATTTAAAAAATATATATCTACGGACATTAAATAAGCTTTTTATAGGGGTGGTTCCACGTAAAATAGGACATTTTTATTTCTCTCAGGAAAAATCCAAAAATACGACTTTTCAATGAATTTGGTATAAACACATTTGAATCCAGTGGTGCACTCAGATTTGAAAGAAAATAATCGCTAATAAGATTTCACCATTTTTTGGCCCGAAAAAAATTATAATAGGCCACGCTATTATGTTTTTTTGGAAAATTTAATATTACACAAATATGCGTTTTTCAAAGATTTATAATAAAAAAAATGTTTAAATCGGGCATTAAATAAACTTTTAATAGTGGTGGTTCCAAGCAAAATGAGACACGCTGTATGTTACAAAATTAGAAAATGCTCGAAAAAAAATTCAAAGTGGAGAAATAACGACCATTGACACCTAATACACACACATTAAATCTCAATGCAAAATTTATTATTTCAAATAAAATATGTAAAAACTTATTTCTGATTTCCCTATGGCCGTATCCACACTACACCCACACCCATTCTGAAGTATAATATCCTTGGAATTTACGAAGCGCCTTCAAGATAATATAACGATACATTGTTATTGTTAACTTTTATTAAACTATTATTTTTTACGGTATAATATTTCATCACACACTTTATTGACAAAATATAGCTGTTAATGTATGTTTGTAATTTCCGTGTCCTAGAAAAATACCAGAAACCCTTGACCTGAGTGTATATGTAGTGTATATGTGTCACTATTTAACCTAGACGTACATTAATGCCACACATCCTTATTACAGTATAACAGGCAGACTCTCTTAACACTCTTTCTCTGTGTGACCTATAAATACGTAAAATGTAAGAAAACAAACAGGTTTAGAAACAAAATTTTCATGCATGGACATGATAAAATAAAGTATTTTCTAATTTAAACTGTTCAAAATGTGCATCATATTCCTATCGCTCTTTATTATAATTTCCATTTTTATCTGGTCGCAACTTGATTATAAAAGCTTTACTTACTTTTTACTTAAAGACACTATTTGTGACTTAGTTTTCATGTGTCATTTGTAAGCATACAAGCTCTGTAAATTTAGTTAAAAAATGGCAGAATTTAGAAACCCTTGGGCGACCGTTTCAAAGAAGACCGTGTCCCCGCCTCACATATGTTCCAGCGGCTTGTATATCAGTGTATGCGCGGAAGCTATGCAACCTTAGGCGAGGGTTGTGTAAGTGATACACCATCCTTCGAAGTGGATGCAAAGCCCTTGTCTATTAAATGTTAGGCAAGTAAAAGATCCCTACTCTTCTTAAGGGACGAGGTTCGGCAAAATTCTTGGTTGGGGGTAGCTCGTCTACAGGCATCGGTGATAGGCTTCAGTAAAAAAAAAGAAACCCTTCGTATCGAAATTATAATAAGAGTTGGGTATGGTAAAAGGTGCCGAACACTATCTGAGGTTGCTCGCGTATTTTGATGAAAAAATTAATATTTACCACGTATTACTCAAGGTACGATTTTGATCATTTTAATTTTGCATATACGGTATTTTTTCGTATTCATATTTATTAGAAATAATTGCGATAAGCTATAATTTTAATTTACTTACCTTAATGTACATAAAATCAGAAGGTTGGCTTTTTAAAACAAAAATACGTGACATGTAGGCTAATATGTAGTAGACAGGTGATCATATTATCCTGTTAGAGTTCATTTTATTTCTCATATAAATTGGAGAAATAAAAAAATATATGTGTATGTATATATATGATATATTAAATTAATGATGTTAATTGTTCCAGATCATGGATACCCAGCTATCGATCCTCTCCCATCATAAATCCATCTCTCATCACCGAATTTGATCTTCTGTAAACACCGCAGGCAAGGCTAGGCTGTTGCTGTACTGTTTGCTCCGTTTGCTCAATTGCAGCCTTATCTCGAGGGTGAGTGAGTTCAAACAGAACGTGTACACGTAAACTTTACGGGTAGATTAGATTGTGTGATATTGGAAGTGGATTTCAATATGTTTGTGGTAATTCCATTTAAATTTACATGTCTTGTAAAGTGTATCAAGTACAATAACGTAATGATAAACTTCCTTCGATCTTCGATGTAAATATACGTTTAACGTGAAAAAGCTAACAACAATAGTAATATGTGTTACAGCGAGGATGAGAAATCCAGTGAATGCAAGCAATTACTATAAGAACTGATTTTACTTACTTAGGTACAAGTGAAGTCAATATTTTGTTATATACAGACTGCATCTGAAATAAAAGATGATAGAATTACAATCGAATACTCTGGTGGATGAGTATTTCACTAATCACACTGGCATCATCAGGGGATGATAAATACTAAAATAAACTTGTCAAAGGGGATTGTAATGCTGTGGATTTAGTGTTATAATTTGCTCCTCGTTAAAATACGAGCAATTTATTCCCTCGGTTTTAGTACAGAAACAAAACATTTACCTATCAGCATTATAATATGGGCATGCATTGTTAAATTGGCAATATATTGGCTATCGGTTTTCTGCAATGAAGAGGTACCAGGCCTGTAACGATTTTATAATAACTGTAACATTTAATGTTGAAAAATATTAAGTAAGCTCAAAAGAAAATGTACGGTAAAATATATTCGAGTTATACAGGGTGGGGCAATATCTGGGACCTCGATATCTCGAGTTCTACGATAGCTAGAAATTTTTTAAAAAATTGCAAGTAAACTAGATAAAAAAATCTAAAACTGAAAATTATTTTTGAACATACAGGGCGCTCCAAGACGAAATTACAGGACCAAGTGCCCTTTTTTTAAATGGAATGCTATATCAGTACATTTTTTGAAGCGAGGTCCGACCCCACACTTAATTAAATTAAATGTTGATAATACACACTCATTCTTTTTCCAACCAGTACAAGACTTTGATATTGAAAGAATGGTTAAAAATTTAAAACCAAAGAAATCAACGGGATACGATGGTATACCAATAACATTAATAAAAGAAAATATTGCCATCCTGAAGAGTCCCCTTGCATACTTAATAAACATCTCATTAGGCAACGGAATATTCCCCGACTGTTTAAAACTTGCTCTAGTAAAACTTTTGTATAAAAAAGATAACAAATATTTACCACAAAATTATAGACCAATCTCATTATTACCTTCTCCTTCAAAAATATTAGAACTCGCAGTGCAAGAACAATTAGTCCAATATATAGAAAAAAAACATCTCCTTAAAACATCACAATATGGCTTTCGTATAAACCTAAACACATCTGATGCTACATTTAACCTAATTAATTTGAAAATAAAGAAATGCCCCTCGGCATTTTCTGTGACCTATCTAAAGCATTTGACTGTGTAGACCACAATATACTTTTAGAGAAACTGAAGTTCTATGGAATTAAGGGTATAGCAAATGACTGGTTTCGTTCATATTTAAAAAATCGTCCAATGTCTGTGGAAATAACATGTTTAGAGAACCAGCTACTTCAAAAAAGTCACTCGACATCCGATCTACTAAAAACCCGTGTACCCCAAGGATCTATACTTGGCCCAACATTATTTTTATTATATGTAAATGATATTGTTGAAAACTTTTCATCAACAAAGTTTTTTATATTTGCAGACGATACAAGTATCTTATTCCATTATTCAATCCAAGCTGAACTATTAAATTTGGCTAAAGGTACAATATCGAAAATATTAGACTGGTTTGCGGCTAATAAATTATTACTAAATTTAGAAAAAACGGTTAATATAATTTTTCAACCCAACAAAGATATACAACCAAACATGATTTCCACAGACAGCGGTAACATAATTCCAGTTACTCATAAAATTTTTAGGCCTTTACATTGATCAACATCTTGATTGGAAAAAACATATTTCAGAGTTAAACAAAAAATTGAGTAAAGCAGTTTTTACAATTAGAACAGAGCTGGGTTTTGACGCAGCAAAATCGGTATACTATGCTTATTTTTATAGTATATTGCAGTACGGTATAGAATTTTGGGGAGTTTCCACAAACGTAGAAAGTACCTTTAGTATTCAGAAAAAGGCAATACGAAATTTGTGTCTACTACACCCAATTCAATCATGCCGACCTTACTTCAAAGAAACTAAAATATTTACTCTTACAAATTTGTATATATACCGCCTGGCTATTATGACATTTTCAAATAGACATTCAATGCAAACACCTTCCAATATACATGTTTATAATACACGGCATAAAGACCAATTTTTATCACCTCCATATAATTACGTTGTAAATAGGAAAGGACCAGTGTACATGTGGACAAAGATTATAAACCATCTACCGAACAGGCTTAATGAAATTAATAACATTAAAGTTTTTAAAAACAAATTGAAAAAATTGCTACAAACTAATGTTTTCTATAGTATAAATGAATTTTTTCAAAGAGTACTTGATCAGCAGATTCAAATTTTTCACCTCTTGCTGATTATGTATTTTAGTTTATTATCACATATCGTGCGATGAATATGTATATTTGCTTTTATATGAAACATACCTTAGGTTAATCTAAAACCTTTATCGCTATTGTATACTTTTGATTAATATTATTATTATTATTAGCCTTTACTCGAGTCCGAGTATAAAAAAAATGTTACAGTCGATAGATTGTGTGTAATAAAAAACAAGTAAAGGGTGTAGTCTATTGTAATTCCCATTCATCTACGGTACACACGACTATGGCTATAGAGGCCAATTCGGGAGAGCACATGTTGACCGCAGTCAGGACAAACATAAACCTGGTTAGGTCTTGGATTCGGCCTTCTTGCAGCAACATTTCCTTGATAGCTGGCCACAACCCCTCGCCATTCGCTTCTGTCCGCTGCAAGTTGTTCCCATTGCTCGTCTGGAATACCGCAGGATTTTAGATTTTCATGGAGAACGTCTTTGAAGATCTTTCGTTGACCGCCACGCCTTCTTCTCATAAAATGTACATTTAGGAAGGCGGTTATCATGCATACGATGAACGTGACCTGCCCATCTTAGGCGTGCTCTTGAAATAAGCACCTCAATTGGAAGGCTGTTTGCTCCCCTGAATACTTCCACGTTTGATATGTGATGGAACCAACGGATTTTCATCATACTTCTGAGGTGTCTTTGCTGAAAACGTTCTAATTCTTTCACATGACGACGGTAAGTGACCCAGCTTTTACATCCATATAGCAGTGTTGGAATGACAACTGCTCTGTAGACAGCCATTTTCGTTGACAAAGCAAGGTCGTGGTTGTCAAATACTCTCTCTTTAAGTCTCCAGAGTGCTCTAGATGCAGCGTTAATTCTATTGCGAATCTCGCTGTCCATGTTTGCTTTGTCATTAACAACGTTGCCTAAGTAATTGAACTGATCCACCACTTCAAGAGAATTTCCGTTAAGTGTAATGTCTATTTGGTTCACTTGATGAGGAGTTGACATAATCTTAGTCTTTCCAATGTTGATTTTAAGTCCTAAGGAATCATAGCTCTGGGCATACACATCTAAAAGTTCTTGAAGTTCTTCCGGTGTAGAGGCTAAAAGTGCACAGTCATCCGCATACTGGAGATCACAAATGAATCGTGTGCGTGTCTTCGTGAAAGCTCTAAAGCGCCCTATGTTAAAGAGACCGCCATCAGAACGGTATCTGAGACCTATTCCTCTGACTGTCAGTTTGTTGTCAACAATAATTGTTGTTGATTGTTGATTAATATAAGTATATTTTATATATTATAGACTAAATCAAATATCTTAGGTATTTATTTAATCCTTTTATTGATATTGTTTGCTATTGATTAATATAAGTATATTTTCTATATTATAGGCTAAATCAAATATCTTAGGTTAATCTAGAATCTTGTTATTGATATTGTTTACTTTTGATTAATATAAGCATATTTTATATCTTATATATTATAGGCTAAATCACATGTAAAATGAAATGACGAACTCCTGCCTTTTCTCAAACGCTCCAGAGCTTCGCTCATATACTCTCTCAATTAAATATTACCTCACAAAAATGTAAAAAATACTAAATTGTATAAGATTGTATATGATTATTGGGAAATAAAACTAAACTAAACTAAACTATTGCCCCACCCTGTATACAGGTCAGAAATTATATTTAATATATTCCAGCAAAATATATAAATAATACAATAAATGCAAGAATTAAATACAAAAACTAATTACCAAAGTTCTGGTACACGGTGAAAATAGTTATTATTATTATGTGATTCTATAAACATATCGGGTAAAAAAATAACGAATTTCAAAGTACAGTTAATTCGTCCATTTTCTGCCAAAAAGAAATAAGAATTAAATGTGGTAAAAAAATTATTTGTTACGGTTGCAGAAGTTGAACTCGAATAATTTATTAATTAGGACAGTCTATTTACATCATTATGTAAATACTCTAAAAATCAAAAAAGAATCCATCATGAAAACAAGATAGAATCAAATAATAACAACCCTAAGGCAATGCGGAAAACTCTAAAAATATTAATTAAAAAGGAAAATCGTAGTTTTCTTAATAATACTATAAATTTTGTAATTGACGATATAACAGTTTATTTAATGAGGGTACAAAGTTGACAAAAACTTTAATAGGTATTCTATTTACAGTATATATGATATAATTAATTATATCAATCATGCCACCGAATGGATTAATGCAGAACTTTAGATTATTAACAATGGACAACCCACAGGAAATTGTATCAGATTTATGTAATAAGCCAAATGTACATGATGTATTATGTGCTAATATTATTAAGAGTTCCTTCGATGTCATTGGACATGCCGGCTTATAATTGGTAAATACTCAATACGAACAGGAAAATTTCCAGATAATTTGAAAACTAGTACAATAACACCTATACGAAAAATAATAAATGCAAACGAAGCTTGTAACTTCAGACTGATTAATACTTTGCCAGCTATTGAAGAAATCATAAAAATAGCAGTACATATACAACTCTCTGAATATTTTAATAAGAATAATTTATTAATTAGTAATCAGTCTTGTTTTAGAGATAATCACTTTTGTGAGCCAGCATCACAGTTAACTATATCTAATTGGATTAACCAGATTGATAACGATCGATATATCCTAGATGTATTTTTAGACTTCAAAAGAGCTTTTGAAACTATCGTTAGACTGACTCTTAAAAAAAGTATTATGGTATAGATGGCATAATATTAAACTGATTTAAGGACTACCTGAATAACAGATATCAAATTACAAAAATTAACATTAGATTTTCTAATCCTCTTCAAAATAAATTTGGGGTACCACAGGGTAGTGTCCACGGACTTCTACTGTTTATAATTTATTTAAATGATATTGTTTAATTTACGCCTTGTGACTTTTTAAATCTATTTGCAGACGATACCTTAATTACTGTAGTTGATAATAATTTAGATGACGCTATAATGAGGATGATAATGAACTAGCTCAAAATTGAAGAGTACTTTTGTAATCAACAAACTCAAACTAAATGTCAACAAAACAAAGGCAATTTTGCCTACGAAATTTAAATATAATAACATTAACGTAAATAACATAAACATGCTACTAAAAATTAATAAGTTGGAGATGGCTAAAGAATTTAAATATCTCGGAGTAATTATTGATAACACTCTAACATTTAAAAATTATTTCTTGTATATGCAAAAGACAATAACAAAAAGAGTATACTTTTTTTCAAGAATAATCAGCAATAAGGTAAATTAAGCGCAATAATATTTAATGTATAGAAAATATATCGTATTAAACTAATTATTTAGAAATTCTATAATCTTTGTTCCTCTTCACACTTTCTACTTAGGATGATATGGGTGTATTAAAATTTGTGTACCTACATTAATCACACGAGTATGGCCTCACCGGGTTGTATGTCCGCGTTTTTTCAATGCATAACCCTATTCTGCACAAGCCTCTGGCTTCTGGAATTGGAGGTTGTTTAATTTCTGTGTTGTGGTGCTTATTATTATATAATGTGTATATTAGGCCTGACCTATTTAAATAAATTTCATTTCATTAATTACAGGCGAGAGTTAATCTCTTCAAGGAAATAAACGCGGCTTCGAGAATATTAGTACATGATATAATTTAGCATAAAAAAATAAAATAATCAAAACTTTACGAGACGGCTCTACTAGAGTGGCCTCCAGGTAGGCATTCTTCCAAATAGAGAAATTTCGCTGCGATATACTATCCTGAAGTTATTAATTCTTAAAATGTTAGCTTTTATTTTAATGAACTTTTAAGCAGAATATCTAGCCAACACTATTAAAGTGAAAATCTCAATAATTTAGTTGTGTGCATATGTCTGTAAATAGGGCTGGCCAGGCCTGTCTAGAGGGGTGGGGTGGAGACGAGGTGACTTCACGGGAGCCCTTGGATATCATAACAGATTAGAAATGTTTTACTGAAGAGATATGAAAAATGTAAACTATGTCAAATGAACATAAATAAGAGCTCAACTCACCATACGTCTGATCTATACTCGGTTACACATGATATACACAGTTAAGAATTTGTGTTATTAATTATTTATAAGCTTGATCGTAAATAAATGTAAATGATAGTTATCAGCAACTTATAACTATCAAAATCGATGCTAGTTAATTAAATCTCTTTTGTACAGAAAAGAAGAACTATTTGATATAGGCCTTCTGTCGTTCACTGTTCATAATATTTTGCATTTTACAATTTCTAAGATTTAAAAAAGGTTCGGCCATTGTCTATAACGTTCCTGATTCATCTTAAGTCATTCAATCTACCTTACGCATGTTATGAAATGTATGCAGTTTAATACTAAGCTTTTCAGTTATTCCATATTTGAGATGGGCCACATATCTCTTGAATATAAATTCTACGTTTTGGTAACATACCTACAAACCTTACAACTGATCTCTATATCCTGGACCTTTCGTTCAATTCACTATCAATTATATTTATCTCCAAACGGTCATATCTGTTTTTACCAACCCTACTTAGACCACGGAAAACCAGGAATCCATTCACTCATCAACTTTGAACGCTGCCGTTCGATTTGAAAAGTCAAGAAATTCCGAAGGAATTCCCCCATCTCCAAAGATTTATGGATAAAATTAAATTAAACGAAAATCCCCGGATTTACGAAATGACTTGTGAGGGTTATGATTTGAATGGCAGGCAGATAACAACTTTCTTTGTATCTACGAAAACACTGCATGGGCTGCTCTAAAAAACTTACTGTAGTATTAAATGCAATAGTCTAAAATTTGTTATAACTAGGTTTATATCAGCTACTTAATTTAAGACTGAGATGTATATTGTAATTAACTCATTTGCGAAGTACACCACATCTCTCAAATTTAATATCGCAGATCTTTATAGAAACTGACGAATACATCTCTCAATATATTTAATTATATCACTACGTGTTGCAATTGGAAAGTTCACGTTTGAGGTGCGGAAGTTGCAATATGTATGTGTGTGAGCGCAGTTCGACTTGACTTCAGAAGTTTCCATTAGAAGATCCATATTTTAGCAGATTTATATTGATGCTATTGCTTTCCGCAAGAAAGTACTATACATCACTGTAAACTATTTTGTCTTGTACAATTCAAATTCAGAACCTTAACATCGAAATATCTTAGCCAAGATAATTTTAAAAAATAACACTGCCGTTAGAATTGCAAACTTTTTTAAAACTAATTGTTTTGTATTGAGTAATTTACTTTCAGTTAAATTGGTGAAGAATTTGAAAACAACGACACTTGTTTTCAAAAATTTAAGTCAAGCTTTGGATTGTGTATCAACAGATATCCTATTAGACAAACTGACTTTCAGGTAATTATACATGAATTATTAAGAATGGTCTGAGCACCTGTCGAGTATGGAGTTTCACAAGGAAATATTTCAGGCCCTCTTTAATTCCTCATATATGTAAATGATTTGCAAAGAGCTTCCTGATTCTTTAAAGTTTTATTTGCCGATGACGCAATTTCTGCGAAAGAGATGAAGGTAAGCTCTGTCGTCTGTTGATGAAAGATTAGAAACCACAGCTGATTTGATTCAACGCTAACAAGCAAATAATTTATTAATCGCTACAAAATCTGGAGTCTGTAAAATGTCTCAGTCTAATATTAGATAATGGCATGGAATCTGGAATTGGTTGGGAGGCTGGTCAATGAAAATTATTGAACCGCAGCATTTAGGCCCCAGAGCCCCTTGTACTTCCTCCCTGTAGGCAGACTCTCGCCTAGGACTCCAACCAACCTAATCTTGCCAAATAAGTGGTGATGCTGCCTAGGGGCATATCTCTTACATCGGCCAAAGTAGGCCAACGTTCTCCCAAAATGAATTCTCTGATTGATGAGACGGCAGAACAGTCACAGAGTACATGTCGAACAGTCTAATCTTCTTGCTCATAACCTCTCATATTGTATAGATGTTACCTTAACGGACAGTGTCCAGTCTGGATTTCCGTTATAAAACATAGGTTATTTCTGGATATTGCCAGGTAGTCTATTGCTGTACTGTTGTTGAGATATGTTAGTAGTTCCCTAGCAAGTTGACAGCTATTTGTTTCATCCCACAGCTTCTTGAATTCATTGTGGGTGTTACTCGTGTTATAACCATCAACGGTAATAGACTGGCTGGGCCTGGCCCAAAGATAGATAGATAGATGTTTATTTACTACATTACATTTACTTTTTTGTCGAATACATATTATTACATTACAAATAAATAAATAAATGAAATAAATTCTATGTACTGCAGTTCAAGAGATGACGATTACTTATGATAATGGTGGTATACATCCAGAAAGTAACTTCCAAAAGTCTTAAAACTTACATTTCGTGTTTTCAAATATTTGTTTAGAAACTATTTTTTCTTTTTTTTTTAAAGACAGATACAAGTTAACAATGACATAAATTAATAGAATTTATCATTGTTATGAACCATATAAGTTGAAGTTGCTGAAACTGCTTGGGCATTGATAAGCAGTCAAGAGAAGCCATTTATCACGAACACATAAATATTATATTGATTTTGATGCTAAAAATACTGGTGTGATGAGAACCACATACAAAATTATGATTTCTTGACAACTGTCTTTAATAAATTAAAACCTTATTTCAGTTCAAATAATAATTTTTTGTACGATTCTGGCGAATTAACTGAAATGCTTTCACCTTCATAAAATAATCTTTGATGCGCTGGTGCTGACTAATACGGAAATTATCGCCTTCTATCTACGTAAAAGCACTTAAATGATAATGTATTTTCGCCAAGAAAAGAACCTCTGGAGTGTTTCATATAACCAGGCTAGGAATAAAAAATCTGACAAAGGGCCTGCTTTATTTAGGATCTGTAGTATTCTTGAGATAAGCCTCTAGAGTATCGGATTAAAGATCCAGTAGTAACACTAGGAAACTCTGTGTTGCGTAAGATTCAGTCCTATGTAATACTCTTATTTATGCACATATCTATTATATGTTCCATCGTAAATAGTATAAATTTTATTTTATCCTCGACTTATATGCATATCTTGTCAAAATGAAATAATATTTCTAAAGCGATATGGTTTTATCTTAAAAAACGTACAAAGTGTATGGGAAGAACTAAAAATACAGTAGATCCATAATGCAATAAATGCATTCAATAAAATTGTCAGTGCGGTAAAATTCGATGAAAAAGCAGTGACAGATTTATCTTTGTAACACGTGAAATACTTAAAGAATATTTTCGAAAAACTTAACGACTTTAAACATAGTATAAGAAATATCTTTTTCAGTATAATAAAGAATATTTCGAAATTGAGCACGAAGCCGCACTGATACATCAGGCAAATTTTAGAAATTCTCTTTAAAAAATTTAGGATTTTTATCCAGTTTTTGGAGCATTTGCTGACAAAATTCTGACCATTTACGCTTGTGATCTTCTATAAGCTCCTGTACCCGCATTAATTAATATGGCGTACTAATCCATTTAAAGAGTCGAGATTTATGACCGAATTACCAAATGTTTGCGCCTCGGACTGGAAAATGTCCCCTCCCCATTTTAGAGGGTACAGAACCGATTCCCGGGGTCAAACCAATTTTTTTACCACGGCAATTCCCACAAATTGGACAATAACCACCCCGAAAGCTCCCCTTTCCGCGAACCCGTTTATTTTCTCCAGTTTTTCGACTAATTGTTGTTCGCTCGAGTAGAACGGAAGGTCTCTCGAGGGATTTAACCTCAGCCACCTCTACCCCAAACTTCTAATCCTTGTAGGGGGTGGAAAATTGGTATTTGTTATTGTGAGAAAAAAATTGATACTTTATAGGAGGTGTTCCATTGAGAAAGGTGGTAGGTGACCTTCTATCAAAGGGGAGGAAAATCAATTTATGAAAACACTTTAAGAACTTTTCAATTACAGTTGAAAAAAATTCCACTCCCTTCAAGGGTGAAGAAAACCCCCCGGGGGTGGTTACACCAACCTGGTCACTTACCTCCTCAAAAAAATGTCTCTTATAAAATATTAATTTTTTTTTCACAAAAACAGATATCAATTTTCCACCCCCTACAAGGGTTGGAAGCCTAGGGTAGGGGTGGCTGAGGTCAAATCCCTCGAGGGACCTCCCACTCTATTCAAGGGAACAATTAGTCGAAAAACTGGGAAATAAACGGGTTCACGGAAAATTGGACTTTGGGGGTGGTTTTTTGCCAATTTGAGGGGGTTGCTGAGTTGGAAAAATTGGTGTGATCTCGGGAATCTATTTAGCACCCTCAAAAATGGGGGGCGGCAAGTTTACGTGGTGTATTCCATAAATTAGTTTCGGGATTTTTTAAAATAATTTTCTTACGTCGTCCAACATTTCAAGAAGGCTATCAGAATACATGTTTCTATCCATGAGACTTTATTTTGCAGTACTACGGACGCGGCAATAAAAATGTTAAAATTTCTTTTGATTTTTAATATTAGTTATAAAATAAATTCTACGACCGTCTCTAAGGTCTCAATCTACCTACTCCTCAGAGAGAAGTCACTGGCAGTATTTATGAGGTGTGGATGAAGATTGTGGGGCTAGTCTGGAGATCAATGATTTCCAAGCGACCGGAAGACAATGACTGTCATTCCTTTTATTTAGACAATTGGGACGTTTTTCAATCTCAATTGCTTCGCCAATGATTCGCGGCTTATGGAAAAATGAGGGTGCTATGGTTTTGGTGTTGTCGAAGTCTATATTATGGCCTGTTAGGAGGCGGTGTTGGACAAGTGATGATATGGGATCGAATTTTTTAACTGTAAGACGATGTTCATATGTTCTATTGTTAACCCGTCTATTGGTTTGTCCAATGTAAGTTTGGGGACAGTTTGAGCAAGGTATTTCGTATACACCGTGAGGATCGTTAGGTATTAGGTATTTTGGGGTTCTCATTAAATTGTGTGTGTTGTGAATATGGTTTTTATGTTATTGGTCTTCAGGACTTTTGAAATTTTATCTGTGACACCTTTGATGTAGAGTAGGAAGGCTTTATGCTGAGGAGGAGTTTCTGTTTGTTGTATTCGGGAAGGACTTTGTGTATGAATCGCCTTATATACTGAAACCAGGTGCGGTAATAATTCATCCAGGCTCCATTGCAGTAAGACGGGATAAATATCTCAATGCCTGACGCCTTTAATAGGGAGAAGCTCTGTTTTGCCCATAATATTCTTTCTTCGCTCACTATTTGGTTGGCCATTTTCCAATCCAAATTCGAGGGTTGAGTGTCGATTTGGTTTAGTCATTCCTTCCGTTCTATTATCTCAGATTCCGGGAAGTGAGTCTCTATGAATAATTCTAGGCCTCCACGAAGACTGGTGGTTCTTGTACCATCATTTTTTCTTAATAGGCAAGGGTCATGGTCTTTCTCTTTGGCGAAGATTTTGCATAACCTAGCAGTTGTGGCTAGTCTTCAATTTCTTCACAATAGGTCCTCCACGCATCACTTTGTCTTTGTTTGACTAGTTTCATAAACTCTTTCAGATTGGATTTTATATGACTCCCAATCGGATACCTGTCTTATCACTTTTGCTTTGCTGAAGAAAGTCCTAACCTTCTTGTTGAGATCAGTCAGCCTCTGGCACCACCACTTGCTGGTCGCATTGGACTGTTGCGAGGGCCTCAAGGGGCAGGCCCGCTCAATCACTGGTCTCCACGCACGTCACAAATACCTGGGAGCTGGTCCGCGAAAATACTTTCGCTAGATCCGACCCGGAGAATCCGCGTATGACACTCCTCATCATGAAGCCTGTGGAGGCTCCAAGGTGTATCCCTACCCGCCAACTGTGGATGCGCCTGGTAGGTAGCTCAACCACCCGGGATTTGGAGATATTGCAAAATTACTTACAAAATTTCCTTGAAGAAATGAATTTGGCTGATAGACAAAAAAATTATTATCAGCAAGGCGGTTACAGCCCGCATTCAACTCTTTTGATAAGGAGTTATTTGAACAATACAGTTGCGGAAAATGAATTGATAGATGTGGGCCACAGTCATACCAACCAAGAAGTCCGGATTTAATAAGCTAAAAGCACTTTCTATTCATATATTTTATAAATATTTTCACAACTTCCTGGCAGTGGCCAGTTTATAGGGATGCATTTTATTTTCTTTTAATACGCGAATAATTGAGGAATGGGAAACATTCAATGCTAATCGACTTGAATTATGTATATGTGTCAGCAGTAAAATTATATTGAAGAGAATAAAATGTATGTACTTGAATAGAATTTTGAGGAAGCTGCAAATAAAATTTTATTTGAAAGCCAAGGTACAACAAAGTATATAATAGTATACAGCGAGCATTTTATTATTTTTGAATTTTGAAACTTTATTATGTACGAACTTGTACAAAGCTTCCAGTTCTCAAAGCTTCCTCAGGGAAATATATTAATATTACTTATTCAAAGAAAAACAAGATTAATGCAGGGTAATTAAAACTTTTAATATCTAAAAATTTATTAAAATAAATTCGCCGCCGGCAATTGTTTCATTTCGAAAGAAACTAGAGCATAATATCGCGATGTACAAAGGGGATTTAAAAGAAAAATAATGCGATGAATTCATTTTGGTTGCGTTCTTAAAAGAAAAATTAATGAGAATTAAAAACATTATAAATTTTCTTTAGAAAACAATGTGGCTCTCTACTTATGTTCTAGATACAAAATAAAACAGCTGGAAATACAAAACAAAGTGGTAAATATTACATTGATTTAATTGGTTGGATGTTTTTTGGCAAGTACTATGTTTTTTAATAATGCCGGGATTTTTAATTACTGACCGAAGTGACTTACCTAGTTGTGAATAAATTAAAAAGCTCATCCTCATTCCATCTTCGCAGATTATGATATAAAACAGTTGTTCACGAGAATATTGACGTAATTATGCTGATTTTCTTCCAGTCTCAGACTCAATACGTTCATTTATATACAAAAATTAATTACAAAAATTGCACCGTACCATAAATTTACCAGCAAGTCAAAAATTAGAAAGAGTACGTAAATCTACTTTTTAAAATATACGAATATTTGATTTCCAGTCACACATATAGATAGATAGATATTTATTGGTGCTTTATATATTGGAGTATTTACACAAGTCCGTAAATAAATTAAATTTAAAAAAGAACAATGACACATATGTAAAGACAGTTAAATAAAATAACAAATCATAACAAACAAATGTAGAGAAACAATGTGACATAGTTATACAAGACAAGTCAGATAATAAATATTCGTTAAAATCATAAAAAGCGTTTTCGACTAGATATTTTTTTAATACACTTTTAAAACGTTTATATTGTAGTTTTTGAATACTCTCCGGCAGTATGTTAAAAAAATCTAACGGCATAGTAATCTGAGCCATTCCTTGTCTTCGACAAACGTAGGAAATTATGGAATATTTTCTTATTATTTCGCGATGGAAAGAAATGGAACAGGTCACGTCTTACGTATTTATCCTGATTTTCTTTAATAAGGCAATGTAAAGTATAGGTGCTAGGTAATGTTAATATTGCAAGTTTTTTAAAAGCAGCCTTACATTGGTCTCTGAAGCCTAAGCCTGCTATATACAGCCAACTATCCCACTACAGTTCTGGCATGACAGTTTAAACGTTCCACGAAAATATATTACCACAAATATTAGACTATGATTTGGTCATGCCTGCTTTCCCGCCCATTTGCATAAAATTGGTGTAGTCACATCGCAACTTTGTGATATATGTGGTGTTCTCGGCGATCTTGATCACCTTTTCTTTGCTTACAAAAAGTACAAGACAGCTACAGATTCACTTGTTAAAAATATCTGTTCATGCTTCAATATGATGGCTCCGTTCAACTTAGTTACTTTACTTGCTATAGGTAGTAATAAAATCTATGAACTAATCATTGGTTTTTTGATAGATGTTAATATCACACTATAGGTTGGCTTTGTTTTCCTCTTGTTTTAACCTTATGTTTTTACCTACCCTACCGTGGTCTCTTTTTTTGTGATGTCAAACTCAATGTCCTGAGAGACTCCTAGACGAGAAGCGTGTTTCCCTGTATTTTCCTTCGTTGCTCTTCTTCACTCTTTTTCTCCATTTTGTTTAGGTTAGATAATTTTAACATAGTGTGACTGGCTGCACAGTCTCTGACCCAAAACCATAAAAAAGCCTGCTATAACTCTTATCGCTTTTCTCTTCATAGAGAAGACATAGCTTGAGGGGACTGTTCTCAAACCAAAATTGCATATGAAAGAGCTGAATGAATAATGCCGTGATAGTTTGTTAATAAAGTCGACTGTGATACAATGTTTATCAGACTGCGTAGTAAAAAGATGTCGCTGGACACTTTTTAATAAACACAGGACTACATGACTTTCAAAAAAAATTTCTCTTTCCATATTTTTTTATGAAACCTTTTGCATTTACTTTTAAATAGTGTCAATAATAATGTCTCTTCTTAAAAAAAATGTGCTAATTGTTCATTTGTTTATTAACAACAAATAAGCGCCAAATTAGTTGTAAAATTAAATATCTCGAGTGTAAATCGATGAAAAATTATGAAAATGGATATCTTGGGGTTTTCGAGTATGGTCATTACGAATCTGATATCAAATTTCAGAAATTCAAAAAGGCGGAATCTAAATGGCGGATGAAAATATAAAATATTGCAAAATTATGTAAATAAACCGATTTTTTAAGTTTTTTTCGGGGTATAAATATATAAAATTAATGGAAACAATAATTATTTTCTTACGCATTCCAACCATGAAAGTTACAATTAAAATATTAGATCAAAGAAATTAGAGATAACATAAGTTATCATGTATCAAGTTATTTTAATAAAATTATCTTATTATTGAAGCTAAAATATTACTATATTTTTAGTATTTTTAGGGCACAAAGAAAATAATAATAAAAAAAGATAAATAAAATTTAATGGTGAAATGAATCAAATAATAATTATTAAAATATTACTTTTATATACCTTTTGTTTTCTGTTTGTAGTGTTATTATAATTCGGTAAAATAAATTTTTCTAATTTTTTTACGAAGTACGTATTGTAGGTAATCCCTTTAAGTATAACTTTCATGAATTACTTTATTTTTTCTCCATTTTATTCGAGTATAATCAATTCGTACAATACTTAACTTCAAATAGATATAAAAAATATTTAAAACACATTAAAAAATCTTTCAACACAGTAGTACTTCAAAAAAATTATCCTTTTCAATATCTAATTGGTTTTATGTCGTTTGCTTCAGTCAATTAAAAGTTACAACTATTTTTGTGCGGCACGCGCCTAAGACGTCGACCTTCTTCCAGCGTAGCATGCTGGGTCGTAATGGTCGTTCTATTTTTGATGAAAAAACAAGTATTATACATATTTCTTGTGTATAATTTTCCGTTCTTTCGAATGGCGCTATCAGTTAAAAATTGAATTAAAAAAGTTATTGGCGAAAAACCGCATTTTTGCATATATATTGTTAAATAAACAATTTAGCATCCACTTAAGAGACATTTTGATATGTTATTCCACACGCTTTTTCGAACACGCTCCAAAAGGAATCACCGAGAGAGGAATTTTTCCAAAGTGAAAAATCTATTATGACTTCCCTACAAATTGTGGTCTAAAGTAGACTCTTAAGAACTTTAAGTTATCGGGAGTATACATATCGTCAGCATATTGCCTTAAGCTAAAAACCATAGATTGTGTCTTTTCCCTATTTAAGACTAACTAATTACTTAGAAACCGCTTATCAATTATCGGTTCATTTACAAGAACATTAGAAAATACGGTTATGGTGTTTGTAAAACATTGTAGTATCAACGACAAATAAAGCAAAGTTAGGTTCAGATGTACGGTTAGGTAAGTCATTTATATAAATAATTAACAGCGTCGGACCCAAAACTTATCCTTGGGGTACACCAATGTTTGTCTCATTAAATTCATTTTCATGTTTAGATACTGTACATATTGGGACCTATACTCAAGATTTTACCAGATTACTACTACTTGACGAAAATTTGTAAAACGATAATTTACTTAATAAGATGTTATGGGACACGCAGTCGAAGGCTTTGCTCAAGTCCAGAAATTGCACATATGAAAATTCGCTGTCCTCGAAACCCTTGCTTATTACATTTATTAAAGTGTTTATTGCCAACGTTGAGCTTTTGTTTGCTCTAAAACCAAACGGACAGTTATTAAAAAGATTACAACTTTCAAAGTAGAACGTAATTTGTAATTACTTCCGCGAAAGTATAATAACGCAGAAAGAAAAATTTTGTTGTTGAAATGGGCTTAAAATGTCATGAAATGTCGAAATTTTAAATTTGAGCGAAAAAAAATTCGTGTCTGTCGGTTCGTCGGTCTATCTGTCGGTCTGTAACTTTCTTGTGCGCACGTTTACTCTGGAACCGTTTGTGATATTGACTTAAAAGGACTCCGCACGGAATGATAAGAAAATGGCCCTCGGTTAAATTGCACCAAATTTTAGTATGTTATAGGTCTTGGCCTTCTGAATAATAGTTCTCGTGGGCGCAATGCTCAAAAGTCAATATAGCGTAAGCCACTACTTGTTGAAGTCAGAGCCATTAATAGTCCATTTACGAGGTTCCAAAAAGGCAAAAACATCAAATGTTTGTAAGATACATTTCCCCCTCCGTTTTCGAGGGTGAGAAAAACGATGGTGATAGTTTCGAGTTCTGAAACCCTTGCGTACTACCCGTATAAAGGAAAAACCACCCAAATTTTCCAACCGCTCGGTCTTGAATTTGCGAGGGGTCGTCGGATCGGGTTTTTTTGGTGAGTAATAATAAGTTCAGTTAATTTACACTAGAATGCCCCGGATCAACCCCCGGGGGTTGAATCTGCCCTCGCCCGTAATACACACTTATGTATTATAACGAGATCTGGAACTAGATTATATTTTGATCTAATTCCGTTGGGGGGTTCGAGGGTAAATAGGCAAAGCAAGCAAGTTAAGAGTCCATAAAATTGTAATTTAGGGCATGTCAAGAACTCAAAATCTTTTTTCGCATTAGCCACCCCCCACTATCACCCTCAATGCCCCACACTATTATGAAAGGAAGTAAAAAATTTAAATATGATTTAGTGTGTATACAAGAATGATACGTCTCAAAACAATTTTTTGGCGTTAGCAACCCCCTCACCACCCCCATTACCACCCCCACTCTATTATTAAAGGGTGTAAAAAATAAAATTAGGATTTAGTCTGTATACGAGAACCAAGGGACTCTAAAATTTTTTGGCATTAGCCACCCCCTCCACCACCTCCATTGTCACCCCCACCCTATTATTAAAGGAAGTAAAACTTTAAATTGGGATTTAGTATATACCAGAACCAAGGGCCTTTAAAATTTATTTTGGCATTAGCCACCACCGCTACCGCCACCATTGCCACCCCCACTTATTAAGGAGTAAAATATTACATTGGGATTTGGTGTGTATAAAATTTGGATACAAAGTAGTGATTCCTTGGGCAGCGGTTTTTAATACCATTTCAAATATTTTAGCAAACACTGGAATAATGGGTGGTGGTTGGTAGGATCATCCATTCTTGTGCACAGGTACCACTTTTGATAACTTTAGTATCTTTGGAAATACATTGCATTTGATACGTTGGTTTAATAATTTTGTTAAAGGCACATGAATGATGTATTTGACAAAATTTAAGATTCTGGTATTATATTAATTATGTCTAGAACATTTACGTTATTTGTGAAAAATCAAATCCCTTGTCTAGGTTGCACACAATGGTATTATCTAAATAGAAGCTGCCGCTAGATTGAACAGGCGGTAATTTATTTATCAAATTAAAAGGAGTAGTCCCGAAATAATTGTTGAAATCATCGGGGGATATTAGTTGAGATTGCAGTAGAACAGATTCGTTTTTATTAATCAGGTTCCACAATACCTTTGGGGCATTATTATTTCTGGAAATGTAATTGTCATTAGTAGCTTTATTTGCCTTATCTAACTCAGATCTGTAAGTTCGTTTTTTATTTGCTATTAAGATTTTTAAATCATTTGAGGTAGTGTTTCTATACGCGCCCTGCAAAAAGTGAAGCGAGCATCTCATCAGCGTTAAATTGTCCGTGAACCAATTTATTTTTGTTTTGTTGTTGTTTAAAACTTTGTTGGATTTTATAGGGCAAGTGACATCTAAAGCATGTGTGATCTTAGAAACAAAAAGCTCTAACTTAATACTAATATCTAGAATTGGATTATCAAAAAATAGAAATATACGCCATTTTGATTATGAACGGCCACGAAACAGCGTATACGGCCAGTTCGCGAATAAAAATAAACGTTTACAAATTATATCACCACTTGGAAGTGTTATCTTGATAAAAATGATTTTTATCCCAAGCGGACATAACAGGTTTCAAATTAATATAAGTTTCATGAACTTTACGAAAGATCGGTTGATGTTTTTGTTAGAATAAATCTTTTCTGAGAGACTCGTAAAGACCACATCCCCCTTTCAAACTTCTGAAATAAAAATTTCGATCTTGAAATATGCTTATCGGTTTTCGAAAGAGAGCTTTCCTTTATACGTCCTATTTTTAGAGAACTGAAACACTTGGCAAACTTCCTAATGAATTTTTTAAATCAAGAGCAAATCCCCTGAAATTCAATTTAGTTAGGAGAAAATGGTAACTACCTCGTAACCACTATCGTTAAGATTATTGCATACATACTGTTCTCTCATATTGCTTATACGTGTGGTCTGGAATATTAACGAAGCCTACTTGTTTTAATTGCAATGAAAACAATGGTGGCAAACTTTTAATCTACTTCGAATTGGGTTTAAATGTATAAAGTGTGCAGGGTATAGTCATAACCCAGTTCCCGCTTTTCTGGTGGATATTTCGGTGACTTGGGAACATTATAATTAGTTTGTTATGGTAAGATAAAAGTCTCGTGCAATACAGAACTGTAATTAATTAGAAAAGTCAACATCAGCATGAAGTCAGTAATACTGAAATGTACATGGACCTAAATTCACGAATTGTTTTAATAAAGAAAACTTGCTATGATGGGTATATAATTTCTAAAGTTACTATAGAAAATAAATTGTATGCTATAGAAGTTTCATATAAGCCCACAAGTTCTCATTATACCAACATTTGTATACCGACCGATAATAAAACAAACGTAAGTTAAAGGAGGATATACTCTTCTCAAGATTAGAAAACATTGATATACAAATGCGATTCTGTGGTGTACAGTTGGTTTTTTAAATTGATTTCATTTTATTGATTTTATTTTGCTTATAACCGCCCAGATTAAAATCAGTTTAATGGACTGAAGTAACTAAAAAACAAGAATAAAGAAAGTATATATAATTAGCTTAGAACTATAGGTTATGATTTAATAATTGTGCGGAGTTAAGACCAAGATGTATTTTGGATATCCTTGTGTAAAAATATTTGTTATTATACATAGTGGACTGTTCATAATGGGTCATAGTTCAAGGGTACAATTTTTTTATACCAAAATATGATGATATAATCAAATTTATTATTATTATTATCATTTTTTTACATACTATGTCCATCTGTCTTTTAAATAAACTAAATAATGAATGAATTTTTATTGTAGTGTTTCCTCGGTAATTGTAAAGCGGAACTTTAAGAACCGTCTAAATGATATGATTTATAAGTCTCTGCAGATGTTTTGTGACAGATTTGGCGATATTAATTGCGGACGGCTAATCCACCTTCCAATGAACAAATTGGTCCAAGCGGAGTACTTCATTTTAACGCTGAAATCTTGAGTGATTTATAGTTTATAAAATGACAACGTCTTGGGTATATTACAATTTAATTGGTGTTCGAGTTTCAAAACACTTTTGTGATTTTATTTAATAAATATCACTTAGATTAAGTTTGTGTCAGTTAACTGAATGTCAAATAATGAAATGTAAACCTACACTTAGATCTGTTTTGCTTTATAGAAAGCAGAAGATAGATACGTGATGTATCTTAGAATTAAATGATGAAAAGTTAGATATTAACAATTAGACATAAATACAAACATTTTAAATACAGATGACATTCACAATAGTATATATTATTTGAAAATAATGACAATGTATGGTTCTATATCACTGATTAATAAACTGACTAGGCTCACCAATGAAACAAAAAGTTGTTTAGATAATTTTTCTGAAATCAGACCTAAATGAAACTGATAAATTTTTAGATCTTTCATAATAGAATCCGATATTACAGATCACTCTTCAATTAATTATACCTGTTCATTTAATCTGTAAGATCATGTATAGCTAACAATAATATAATAACAACAAGTTGTCATAAAATATTTATAACTGTTATTACACTTAACGCGCCAGGTTTGTAACTTGTAATTCAACGCTCGACGGGGCACATAGCCCGGAGAGTAGCTGTTGGTTGCAGTCTGGTTACGCCCCTTATAAAAGCATGATGAGTATGTACCTAGTACAAAGAGTATACATGTAGGAATACTGCAAGGAAGTATTTTAGGTCCGCTTTTGTTTATTTTATATATCAATGACATTGCAACTCTGTTTAATAACTACGGTTATCACTAATTTGCAGATGATGCAGTTATTTATATAACAAAGGAAAATAATGCGTTATTAGTGAATCGAACGAATGAAATCTTGAAAGAAGTGAGTGACTGGTTAGAAGTAAATAAATTGCAGCTAAATGTATCTAAAACAAAAGGTATGATTGCAGGAAAAAAGATATTTAAAGATGAAATAGGACAGGAGTCATTAGAATTTAGAGTTTGTGAGGAAAGCAATTCAGGTTGTTAATGAAATTAAATACTTAGGTGTAATAATACATGATAAACTTAAATTTAGTCATATTAATTATGTGTACAAGAAAATAGCTAAAAAAATTGGTGTATTAAAAAGAGTCAGCTGGTACCTGTCTGCTATAAGTAGAAAATTGGTAAATAATACTATTATATTACCTCATTTTAATTATTGTAGCACTGTTATGTATCTTGCAATCGATGGTGACTTGGATCTTTTGCAAAAGTTAGCAAAATAGGGCCATGAGAGTTATATTGAGATGCAGTATTTATACTAGAGTGAATGATATGTTAAAAGTTTTAGGCTGGATCAATGTACGAAATTATGTTGAATTGAATGTACTGGTTTTCATACATAAAAAATAGGAATAAATCTAGTTCCTTCTTATTTGCAAGACAATGTGCAAATATTTGAAGATTTGCATGATTATAGCACAAGAGGTAGAAATAGTTTTGTACCACAACGTGTAAATACAACCTCTGCCCAAAGATCAATCTTCGCTAAATGACAACAAAAAAATTCATTACATCTAAGTGATTGGAAAATATGCAATGCTAATGTAGGAATTAATAGAGCCTAGAAAGATGCTTCAAAATTTGTACTGATATACATAGCATTTGTATTGAATTAGAATTTCTGTGGACTCATATTTTATTGCTTGTTTCCTTTTTGGCTGGTATGTCTTCTCAGGCGAAAACGGCTTGGAGTAGTTTTGGTACATTCTGCCACTGATACCCATCTAAATAAAGTTTGCATGCAAAAAGAATTAACCAACGAGAGCTTTCATATTGGTTAGAAATTAGAAAATTGATGTTATGTAGCAGATAAGTCTTACGTTACAATTAAAATAATTACAAATAAACTTCCCAACTACCCAGAAAAGTATTTTTAACTCATACCTAATCGCTCTTTGGTCCTCAATCTTTATGATGAGCGTAAAGTTTTTAAACTCACTGAAATTGTCGTTTAATTAGCTATCATGTTAAATGGCTCATTAAGCTCCAAATTCAATCATGAACGGTAATGAGATTTGGGATGTAATTATTGCCAAGACATTTAGTACAGTTGCCTGAAAATTAATTACAAATTAATTATATACAACCGCTCAGTTATGACTGAAATATATCAGGGTGACGTGCGACATTCATTGCTGATCGCGATTTAATTTAATTATTGTAAGTACTGTTAACGGGCTATTAATCAATTCCATCGATGACTGCTAACTAGTACTTGTCTCATATTTTACTCTATACAGAACAATAATTTAGTATCACGTTCACACAACGTTGTATAAAAATAGTCTAAAATATATACAATTTATGTGTGTAAGTGAAAATGTGCAAAAATATTTGAATAATAAAAATATAATAAGTATATAAATCAATAAACATTTCTAATTCAGCTTTATTAAGCAACCAATTTTATTGTACCCAGATTGAAAAATAAATCCTTCTAAATAAAGATAATTCATCTATTTCCCTGACGAATGAGATTTTATCAAAACAGCATCAACATTTTTAAAAACGACTGTATTGAGGCGACCCTAAAGCAGGCATGATCGCTTAATAGAACAACACTATTATCCATTTAGTTAGGAAGATATTTGTGTATCAAAACTCACCTTATTAGTCGTTAAAAAATTGTGATAAAGTTATTGAGACAAAAAAATAACTAAAATCTGATGAAAAATGTTACTAATTTTTACGGAAATATTTAACGAAACTTTTAAAATGCCATATTTTACTTATATTAATTTTATCATTTTAAAACTTCTTCGTTATTCTTCCACTTCCCAGTCTAAACAAAGTAGTCCATATGTGAAAAAATAACTATTTTATTCTATTTTTAACCGAGTTGATTAACACCACCCACGACAAAATACAGTCACCCAGGATGACGACAGTAAACCAAAAGTTACTTAAATGGACTAAATGGAGTTTTAAAAAAACCCTAATGTCAATCCTTAATGCGAAGTTTCCCTAATAATTTTATTATCTAAATTTAATATTTGGACAAGTTGTATAGGAATTAAATAACTTTAAATTCGTTCCGAAGAAATTCGATTAATACAAGGAGGAAGATTTAATGAAGGGGATAAAATACAAAAATTTAATTGAAATACTCGAAGGTTTGTAGTCGATGCTGGAACTTTTAATATGCGTAAACAATCTATAAATA
Source organism: Leptura quadrifasciata (assembly GCA_963675555.1). Classification (NCBI taxonomy): domain Eukaryota; kingdom Metazoa; phylum Arthropoda; class Insecta; order Coleoptera; family Cerambycidae; genus Leptura; species Leptura quadrifasciata. The sequence goes on along the minus strand of OY776677.1, from coordinate 150,510,484 downwards.
AAACACCCTAATATTTAAGGTAAAAGTATACCAAGTATAATTTTACATTTTCAAGAACGCTTATGATAATGATTAAATATATTTGATACAGATTCTGTAAGCATATTTTGGATGTACAGGAGATGCACACAATGAAAAATAAATAAATAATGCATTTGTTTCCAACAGGTTAATACCCAATTACAAGAAAAATAGAATTGTTACAGAGAATATGAGAATATAAGTTACAAAAATATGAGAAAATATGCAAATACAGAGTAAACTTAAAATTATGAAATAGTATACATTTAAAAAAAAAATATGAAAAAAACATTAAAATATACGAATGAGCAGAACATTATGAAATAATAAAAATACAATTCCAAATAATATGATGAACTGGACATTGTACATCCTATGTATTGGAGATCACAAAAATCTAAATAAATGTCTTTTAACATGCCGTAAGCCGTGCATGAGGCAGTAAAGGTATATAAATAAAAAATAAAAATAAGGTAAAAAACATAGTATCAAAGAAGGTGTACATATATTATGTAATTACAGTATTTAAACTGTCGTGATTAATATCAAAAAGACCGGAAATTGAATTGAATATCTTACACATGTTAAACATTGGTGATTTATACATAAGGTTGATACGACTAAAGGGGGTATAAAAATAATCACTATCATAAGAATGCAATCGAGGAGCCAAAAGGCAAAGTTTATTAACAAGGGATGAACAATCGATATTTTTGTTAACTAGATTGTACAAAAATATAAGAGCAGCACAGTCCCTTCTTTCACTTAGTGAAATCATATTAAACATATCTAATAGGAAGTTATTATCAGTGCCTCGCTGTGGAAAAAATCTTTAGTTTTAAAAAAGTAAGAATTGATAAAACTGACAGTGATCCAAAAAACTGTGGAATACGGCGTACCGCAAAAAACAGTTCTTGGTCCAGTCTTATTCAACTTATACATTAATGATCTTCTTGAACTACCAAGCGAAGGGAAGATACTTAGTTTTGCCGATGACCCGTAATAATATATAAAGATAAAAATTGGAAAGCAGTGAAAAGTAAAGCGGAAAATGATTTTAAAGACATAAAACATTGGTTCGATTATAACATGTTAACGATAGATTGTGAAAAGTAACCTGCCGAAACTTGGCCCCCTGAATATAAATAATGGTGAAAATAATACTATGCTCATCAACGAAACCGAATGTGTTAAATATTTAGTTATAATAACAATAATAAGAGATAGGCATCTTCGATGGGACCAGCAAACTAAACTAAACTAAAAAGTAGGTACTGACAACTAATTACTGATGTTATGTCATTTATGAAAATTAGAAACAGCAGGGGCCCCAACTTGGAACCCTGAGGTACGCCTGACGTTGCTGTATAATTAAGAGATCTATGATTGCCGTGTTTCACAAATTATTTCCTTGAGAACAAGTAAGATGTGAAAAGTAAAGTTAATGTATCCAAAAATCCAAAAGCTCTTAACTTGGATAATAACAAATAACGATCTATCTGATCGAAGGCTTTTTGGATATCCGTGTCATCTACCTCCCCCTTGAACCCAGGTTGTCACATATGAATTGGGCAATATAATATGTACATAAGAGTCAAATACATAAATTACCTTCTTATACAGAGTCTTAATTTTCTGTCTGAAGGTGATAAAAAATGCATCATAATTCTAAATTGAGATTAAATTTTTCTTTCAACAATCTCACGCAGTTTGTTGGAAGATATGAATGTTATTTATAAAACGTGATAACTCAAAAAAATAAGCACTGTTTTTTCGAATTAATTAGTAGCTTCAATTTTAATTTTTAGAGTATTTGCATAATGTTCCAAAAAAATATTTCTATTTACAATACGTGTTGTATACAGAATAAACTATTGATCGAAGGTATATAGAGAAACTTTCTATACTGAACTACTACCTATACAAAACAAGGTTCTACTGTGTTTTACTGCAAACACAGGTGCTTTGAATTTCAACTAATCCTAGCAAAAAATTTTAGTTTCTCACGCAATGAACAACCCGGCTAATTACCAGCATTTCGTAGTTATTTACTTAACCATTATACAACTGTCTCAACAAACTATTTCATTACAGCTAAAACAATGAGCTCCGCACTTCTGCTATGCTCCCAGATTTTATGACAAAAAATGGTAGAGTTTTAATTATTACCTATTTAATTTTTTTATAATATATAGAAATATGTAGTAAAGGCAAGGTGATCCAAAAATGTACGAGAGTGGGGAAGAAAAGGTAATCAGCAAGGTCAGCATTTGCAGAAATGAAATTTGTATTTTGTGACTTAACATCTTTGTTAAATTTTAACATACAGGCTATCCATTTTATCAGGACCCTCGGTCGGTCGTACAAAAAGAAAATATTTTTACGAAAATTGTGCCGATTTATATAACCTACAAAATGGTTTAAAGACATTTGAAATCGGCGGAAAATATTGAAAATGCGGAAAACGTCTAGGCCAAATATCTCCGTTATTTGAAAAGATACGAGGAAAATTCTAATGCGAAATTTTTTTGCAAAACAGACTGTTTCAACGAGGTTTTATCTAATTTTTTTCAAAACCGCTGTATTTTGAGATTTACTCTTCAGGATGTTAAAAAATATATTTTGAAACGGGCGGGAAATTGCACCATTAAATAGAGTATTTTCCTCCCTTTTCAACGATATATCACATGCCATATTTATTCAATGGTACTACGTTAGTAATTATAAAAATATTCTTTTAAAACCAATAATTTTTTTTTTAACAAGCATTATACTTGCCGTGGAGAAGTACGATTAAATAAAACGATAAAATAATTCAATAAGTTGTTCAAATCTTTGCTATAATAAAACATTAACACAATTAAGAATTCAGGTAACAAAAACAAATTAATAATAAAAAGAATATAGCACACAGAACATTAATATTTATCTAATTCTCAAAATAATTTTTAAGATATCATAGCAAGTGAAAATTTTCAACCCCAATTGATTATGTCAGGAAGTGTGATTTGAACATAAACATTGTGCACACATTGTTAGTTAAAGAAAAGCAAATAAAAGGAACAGTCGTCAAGATTGCTTATTTCTGAATAGATATTCAAGTCATCTGCAAAAAGTAGATTTGTGAACCTCATACTTAGAAATAGGTTGTTTATAACCAAGAATAAAAGTGGCGCTAGGTTGGATCCTTGAGGACCTCCAGATGTTGCGATGTTGTCATTTCATCGGTAGTGTTATTGTAATGTACAAAGCCTGGAATTCTCGATATATTCTTTCTAGTTTGTACAAGTAACCAAAACTTAGAAGGATCAGTGTGAATATTCCTTTCATTCTGGTGAATGTGAGCTACTCTTATTTGTTGTTTAATTAGAGTCCTTGACGTTTTAAACTTCTCCAAGTAGTATAAATTATACATTATTATAAAGCATACTACTTTATTTCACAACAAATATACTAGCTTGAATTTTAGATTGTTGAACTAATTTTCTGTTGGCTTCAAAGCTTCCCAATTTAACATTTACTTTATATTCAGAAAGAAATATCAATTTCTGTATTGCGTAGATTAATATTCTGTTCATGACAGGCTGCTGAATGTTTTGGATTAATAAATAGCTTACTTATGTATCAATAAAATTATATACCACCAAAAATTACTTTATGTGGTTTTATCATTTCTTGAATTAAATTAATCCCGATTAAACATCTACAAAGAACTTTACGTGGATTATATGTAGGTATATTTTTCGATCACTGTATGAGCTAGCATTTAAATCAAGTTTTTTTGAAGTGATTATTAATTAAAGACTTTTTCTTAGCAAGCCATATCTATATATCGTTTATTTGTTCTGTTTAATAAAATACCACAGTATTTTATAGAAGACAGATAATTTTATTAAATACGTGCAATTTTTATATTTCAGTCGTTAAAAGCAGTTAGAGATATTTATACCATAATTTAATAATGATGATGATGCTTATAGCATTTCGAACTGTTTACGCGTTTCTTGTATTCATGTAGATATAAGATTTAATTTAATTTGTGCGGGAAAGTGTTAAAACTGGAAAAAAGCTCAATACTACGTGATGGGAACTATTTCATTTTATCAGGTTGGTGTCAAGAAAGATTCAAGTTGGTATCGGCAATTTTATTTATTTGTGGAAAATATAATGAGAATGTGGAGAAATGGAAATTAGAGGTTGCTAGGGAACATGAAAAACAACAAGAAAATTACGAAAATCGTTTGGTTGATAAATTTTTAAGAAAAGTAAAGATTGGAAGGTACTAGAGAAAATAGACTGTTGTTGGTAAAATGGGAGTATAGTTAAAGGAACGAAGACAACTAGTTAAAGAAAAGAAAATTAATTTTTCAAAATTGTGATAAGTTGGAGAAAGAAGTTTTGTCTGAAAGTTATTTGTGGCATTTTATGAATATTCTTTCCTATTATTTGGGTTTTCTACCACATGTATTATTATCCTCTTCAAAGCAAATCACCAAAACTACAAAATAATAGAATTATTGGAAAAAAGGCTCTGCGTCCGTGACGTTTACGCTAAAGGAATAGTCAGAGGTTATGTTTTGCAAATAATATAAATCGGAATAAACACAGAAATAATGTAGAGAGAGAAGTTATTCATAAATTATTTTAAGGTGCAGAAAACGATTCCTAGTAGAACCGATATATCATCTGAATTGTGTAGGACCTTAGCAAATTGCAGCTGAACATCAATATAAGTGATACTGTGCGGTCAGAGGTTTATATTGAGCTACGCGGACTAAAAGGTTGTAATAAACTTCTCATAAATTACTTGTATATTTTTAATAGTTTGGAAAATAATTGAAAATATTTTAAATTGAAAATTTCGACCATTAATTTTAGTTTTATTAACAAATTTTATTTTAAACAATCATTATCCAAATTATTTAATTTTTAGTTCGTATTTATATTTTAGCTAGACAGAGAAATTTTTATTTGTATCTCACATTATTGTTCTTGTAATGCACTGTTCAATTTGATTTGAATTTGTTTCATTTGCTTTATGTTTCTATAGCTGTGTTTTTTCTTTCAACCATTCCGAACTTACGACTTAAGATCTAAATTAGAATTAGAGAAAGACATCGCAGCGGGATAATATATATATTTATGCTAATATTTGAAATGTTTTTAATCATTGGTACACTAGCTATACTCGTACGTATTCTGTTCATAGTATTGGCTGTAACTAACTGAATTATTACATATTTATCGCAAACATTTGTTGTTTTACGTACTTATATTTACGAAATTTTAATCTATGTGGACCAGCGTTCGAACAGTTAGTTAATTAAGCAGGTGAAGCGCGATCGATTAAATTTCGCATTCTGAACAGATCAATTAACAGATATTTGCCGTTCATTTAATTAAAGCTTATATTTCCATCATGTCTGCACATACGATTGCAAACACCGTTCAGTAACATTACACGCTCAATGGCAGGAATCATTTCAAATATTTATGCCCCACTAATCAGTTAAATGGGCTAATATACTACTACCATATTTACTTTAAATAGATACAGCGAAGAATATTGAAAATCATGCGCCATTTCTGCCGTTGTTCCTGAATGAAAAGCCATTTGAAAGTACCTATTTTCTTGCAAACTCTGTCTTTTACATATTCCTCGGTAACGGTAATCAGCTGCCATCCTCAAAACGGCTTCAGATGCATGATATTAACATCTGTCAAGTAGTTAACGCTCTACTACCAATTGTCAGACGTATACCGATACTTTATATATACATTTCCAATCATACAATATTCTTTACATTGGCAGATACTACATCTTCTCTTCTCATCGCACCATTAATTCGAGCTCCAAGATGCTTAGTCTTTCCTTGAATACTTGGTCTTTTATGTTACACCAGAAAGGCCTCTGAGGTCAAACCAAATGACTGGCCATCTTGCTGTTCTTCTATATCATATCCATCTATTTAGTGGATTGGATATATCTTTTCATGATTCTAGGTACCTTGAGTCGAATATAAATATTCCTTCAGTCCATATTGAGAGGGCGTCCCATCCTATTGTTACCATGCGCAACTGTTGTCAGAATAAGTTCTTTCCTGTGTAGAAACAATACTCTGTGAGAAGTAACAATCATCATTTATATCCATTGTTAATATTTCCCGTACAAAAAAGGTTCGATTTATGTAATTCCTCATAACGGACCTAAACACTCACTTTCTGTAGCACTTAGGTTCGACCTTTGATCATCTAGTTGTGATTATCCTGGGCTCAATAACGGAGGTTATGTCTATCTGCAGTTCCAATTTATATATAGGACGATAGCAGCTGTTGATTGCACAATAATGTGTAAATATGTAGTTGGGTACACTCACATATTATTTAAAAAATATATATAATTTTTCTGCAACAAGTCAAACATTTTATTTTCAGAGAGTAATTACAAATTAATTGCCAATGTAGGCAGTCTGGCTAAAAACTTATTCATCATTAAAACCTCTTGTTATTTTATGTTTAAGATTATACCTCCGTAATACTTACGTAAGCAGAATTATTATTAATACGGCACTTGGTTCTAAAAAGCGAACAACGTTGGAAGTAGAACTAATTTAACTTGTACCGAATTAATAATTAAAGTGAATGTAAAGAGAACAGAATTTCAAAATAAAGTTGAAAGCTTTTTGTAATTATTTCACAATTTAGTTTTCCGAAATGCCCATTACCGTTGACATTACCTATTATTTCATATAAACGTTATAGCCGCTTATGTTTATTTAAATGAAGTTGTATGTTTTGTTAGTAGTAAGCTTTTTTGCCGAACCTCTTCCCTTAAGATGAGTAGGGATTTTTTACTTGCCTATCATTTAATAGACAAGGGACCCTCCGAAGGATGGTATATTCCCTATACAACCATCGCGTAAGGTTTTATAACTTCTGCGCATACACTGATATACAAGCCGCTGGAAGATGTGTGAGGCGAGGACGCGGTCTCGTTGGAACGGTCACCCATCCAACTACTAACCGCGCCTTACGTTGCTTTAAGTATATACATAGTAAAGACGCACCTACGCTCACCCCTATGTTTGCCAATGGGTTGTAAAATGTAGCAAAGTTGAGACTATTAAACTTTGGCACCAAGAAATTTAATTGATTACTAAGTAATGATTTACATGAATAATTAACACGTAGACATAAGCAAATAACAGCAACGTATGTGGAATTATGGCAAAGTTGTCAAACGGAATCAGAAACAGTTTTACTGTAAATTTACATAAGACAGCCACAAAAACGAAGGACCTAGCAAATAAAAATAATTACAGACTTCAAAGTCCAACTTAGAAATACAAAAGCAAAAATTGATAGAGAATTTATTATAACGCCAGGAGACATAGAGGGTGTTGATATGATGGATACCGTTAAAAGTATACTGGAATGAGATCTCGAAATTGTACACATAATCGTTTTTTCGTTACATATGGAAATAAGAAATGTATTAATATACCGATTCGCATAAATACAATATTTGGGGCAGTACCCTAGAAAACTGCCAATTTTTTAAAACAATCTAACCCTAGGCTGTATACTGGACACTGTTTCCGACGTTCCTCAACGTCAATACCAGCGAATGCTGGAGCCGACCTTTTAAGGGTAAAAAGGCATGGTGGATGGAAAAGTAATGCACTTGCACATTGAGAGTAGATAAAATCTTGTATATTATATGTGCTATATAAGGTATTTCATAGCACTCGTCTGTTTACAGAACTCATCGTCGGTTCTTTCTGTAAATTGCGGAGGCGTGCTATAAAAGACCTCATATAGCACTTATAAATAGCCATTACGAGGTAACGCCCTAACTTCCAAGGTAAAAAAGACAATCAATGTGTCCCTTGGCTGCCAGTTCCTGTATGCATAACTCGCATCATACATGCTTTCATATCTTCATTTTAAATTAGACACTGTATTTTAATAGAATAAACTTATTCTATTCTATTGTCTGATTGATAGCCGAGTGGGATAAGGCGCGAGGTGGCAATCGCGATTAATCACACGAACATCGCACCACCGGGTTCGAATCCTGGCTCCGGCACTGTCGGAGGAAATGGTTGTATGTCCGCGTGTAATCCCCTTCCGCACAAGCTATGGCTTCTGGAACTGGAGGTTGTCTAATTTCTGTGTTGTTTATTTACTTATTTATTTATTTATTCTATCTACTCTTCGATCCAATAAAACCAATCTCTTTGTAAGAGAGTATAGATAAATTGATTGGGTAATTGTTCTGATTATAGCGACTGAAAGAAATTTCTATCGAATAAAGAAAAACGAATGTTTAATAATGTATTGTAAACTTCGAACCACATTTGGAGTTATATCGTTATCAATGAGTAAGTAAATGGGTTGGGAACGTAAACTATTTCTTTCTCATTCAAAAAGGCCCTTTTAAGATTCCAATGATTTAGGATTCATTATTTTATAAGATTTGTAATGAATATACCACGCCCCTACATATCAATAACTGCAACTGAAACAATGTTTCCAATTGAATTATGTCTCTCATTTTACCGAGTATAGGTCGCTTCTGTTAACCCAGTTCTAATACTGATTAATAATAAATTACCCATCCTCATATCTGTAATAAATTATTCCGCTGATGTAACACAACATTATCAAAGGGGAATTATGTCGGTCTCATATGTGAACAGAATTGAATAGTCGATCATAAACTAGTTGTCTCTAATGTATAAGGGGAGGTTGCTTTGTCTTTTAGCTAGCATTTAATAAAAAGTCGATTTCAGTATAGCATAGGGCATGTGATATTTGAATTGAAGCACTTATTACATAAAAATACACAGGAACATATACTTTGTGAATGCAAGATGTTAGTCCGCACTAGGCTAAAATTCCTAGAACAGGCGGAATTAGCGCCTGAAGACATAGGGAAATTAGCCCCCAGGAAAATCCCAAGCCTTATAAAAAGTCTTGGACAACAACTAGATGTAGGGTAAATCACAAAAGATCTTTTAGGTCGAAGTGAAGTAAGGCTGTTCGAAGCCAAACGACCCCATAAAACAATCTACAATACAGGCGGAAGACTAATAAGAAAAATGTAATGTACTGATAATGTTCTGATTTATAATCATTAGTTCATTGTTTTCGGTATTTGAGGGCGTTTGAAGCGAATTTTTGTGTCAGCATTCCAAAAAGTTTCAGTTAATTATAGTGACTGTTAGATTAATATCAGATATACTTAAATAGTACAAATAAAAATGTAAATTGTATAAAAGTGTTACAGAGTAGTATAAATTTCTATTAAAATTTAGACGTCTTTGATTGATCACGTTATAGTTGATATTCCGCATTGTTCTATTTATCTTTGTTATTTTTTATTCGTCATGAATATTTTCCATGAATGTTTTATCAAATTTAAGAATAGTATTCATGCATATTTCTACTTTAATTTCACAAAGACATGAATAACGAACTTTTGGTACTATAGAAGGTATATTAATGAATTTTCTAACCATAACAAATTTTCAATATTTAATACTACCATGAAATTTGGCAGATAGCTGTAGTTTTTGTTTCTAATAGAAGTAGAATATGTTGCAGTGACTATGTTAACTAGGTTGATCTCACCTTCATTAACATATTTGTCATTGCATATGATATAATAATGTAATATAAGTGGAGGAATTGGCTGATTGGTCTTAAACATCATAAACTTTCAGACCTACTGTGGAGCTCCTAAGTGATTTTTAATACTTCATCAAGTTTTTTGCATTTGATAGATACCCCTTACTGTAACTGTGTACCTTTGGTCTTCTTTTCCAAGTAACCAAGTAACAAAAATATTACTAGACCTTCGCATAGGCGCAGTATATAAGCTAAGGTTTCCTCCTGCTCTTGCCAGAATATACAGGTTGCGCTCTCTGCCTAACCCATTAGATGCATGCTTCTATTAAGCCGGAAATGCCTAGTAGAAGATTAGCCTACTAGCCTTTCTGTTCTAGCTTAGAAAGCCTTCCGGAAATTTGGCCGATCATTCTGTAATGAATCTGTTAGCCTGTATTTGTCTTGGAAAATTCTTCCATCATTCCACAGACTTAGTTTGCATTCAATAGTTGGTTAAAGCTTTAACTGCGCCTTCTCTGATCAATTTCTCTCCTTAGATAGATGATAGATAGATAGATAGTTGGTTATTTGACTTTTACCACCGCGATCTTTTCAAGTCTATTGTGGTGCTCCTACAATACATTCCTTATAGTACCCTATTCAGATTTGTCTTTTATACTAGACTCCACAGCTTTGACAAAGGCCCTTTTGTATTATATAGCTGCCTGCCTTTGATTTTCTTCTCCGAGTACTTGTAATCTCAGTCTCGCCAGGCCTTCACAGTCGCATAATACGTGAACTGAGGTTTCCTCTTCCTCTTGACAGAACCTGCATGTTGCGTCCTCTGCCAGGCCCATTAGACTCATGTGTCTATTGAGCCGAAAGTGCCCAGTCAGAAGGCTTACTATTACTCTGATGGCCTTCTTATTCTGACTTAGTAGATCTCCCGTGAATTTGGCCGAACGTTCTTTAATGAACTCTATGATCTGTCTCTGTCTTGGGAGATTCCTCCACCACTCCAGTGATTTATTTTATACCCATTCCTTAGTGGCTGCTCGTATGCATGGCTTTGCCACGCCACAAAAGGACTCAGGTCCTATTGAGGCTTTGAGTGCGCCTTCCTTAGTTAGTCGCTGAAACAGTGGCGCAGTGGTGTTTTTGTTCCAAAAAATTTATGGAACTAGTCAGTTGAGCAGCAAACTTCAAAAAGACGGCGCAAAAATCACTCAGAAGTACCCCCTAATGTTTTTGCACCCTACTTGGGGGTGAATATCAATTAGACAGCTTCACAGTGGTCATTTATGATATTCTATCATGATATACCCTGTGTCATATGTTTGTGGTACTATAAGAGGCTCTTTCCATCAGTTTTGACGCTGACTTAAATAAAAAATGTGACGGAGTTGTAACGACATTTTTGAAATTTTTCTCAACTTCAGAAAATCGCTTTTGAAAAAGAAACTTAAACGTTAATGACCCTTTGCTACGAACATCAATTAATTCAACTAACTAGAACAGATACGCCTTGTATATGACCATAGCTATTGTCTGACAAATAATAAACATTTCTATAGCCTTCCGATGTATTATGTCCATTTCATTAATATTACGTAAAAATGCATAAATGTTGGCACATTTCAGTTGGCAAAAGCAACATTGTTTAATGAAAATTTGATTGTGGGATATTAATTCGTTTGCGATCTGGATAACGCCTATTTAATTTAATTTGACTATCTGATTGGTTTTGGCGAACGAAGGCTGTAAGCGTAATACCACTGCCCAATTGAAATTAATTTGATATTGAAAATGCAATGATTTTATTCGAGACAGATGTGGATTTGGCTTGCAAAGCAGTCACTGATTTAAAATAATAAAGTTGGGACACATTCATTTATAGGTTCCAGGACATATACAGGGTGTCTCACCGGGAACTGAATCGATCGATATAGAGAAAAGTACGCATCAGAAAATTTTGAAAATTTAGATATTTACTAATGTCGGTGTGATCAATCCAACTAAAATAATTACAAGCAGCTGGCACTTCCGCTTACCAAGTTGCTTATGGAACTTGCTAATGGAACCCCTATATATTTTAGGGTGTTCGAAAAGACATAAAATTCTGAGTCGAAAATATGTAGCATATCCTATACCTAAACTTAGCTGTTTCAGAGATATTTGACATTTTATAGAAAATTTGACAGGTGCAACGGTTTGCAAGAACCGTTATAACTTTCTTCGTGTAAAAGATCCTCATTTGCTTCTTGTCACGTAAAAAAAACACAAGGAGAACTACGTTGTACAACTGAAATAAATCCAATAACATCATACCAAGTGTTCCGTTTTTCGCTATACATTTTGTCAACTTCAAACCGCGAGAACTTGTTTAGGTCAAATGGAACACCCTGTATTTTTTTACGCCAAGTTGTGTAAAATTGAATTCCCTTTTTTCTGATATTAGCATTGTGGGGGTTAAAGTTACAACTTTTTGAAGTATTTGCGATTTTATTAGAAATTCATGAATTGTTGTAATCATTTCATCAAAATAGCCATGATTAGAAACAATCAGTCATTATCTTATGTCAAAAAATGCCAGCACGTTTAAATTATACCAACGAAAACTTTTTAAATTTGTTTATTATTTATGGAGAATGTGATAAAGTAATATCAAGGACTTGCAGCACATTTGCCACTCGATATCCACATGTCCGCTTTATTGTTTCTTACGTCCTGCCCTTATCCCCCTCAGAACACTTCCAATGTATAATACTATAAGATAATTTTATATGTAGTTTTCCCGCACCCCCTGACCATTCATCATGTTTACCTTTTTGAATATATACTTCATGATGAGCAACATAACCTCTACTTAAACCAAACTGGAAGACAATGACACAAAGCGCTTTACCGTTATCGTGGTCCCCTGTACCTTCTGAACATCTTTACTTTCTGATACAGATTCATTCAAGAATTCATGAAATCGTGAAAGTTCATTTTTATCCTTATTTATTTAATTTTAAGGGACTAAAATTTCTCTTATTAATATGCATTGGTGGTAGAGAATACCACAACAAGATACATATTAGAAATGTATGAAATCGTGTAGATCTGATTTTAAACCTGATTTATTGTGAAGTACATTTTATTAATACATAATGATAGCCAAAAGCAGAATATTGCAGGTTATAAATTGTTGAAACTATGTACAGTTAATTGTACAACTAGTGCAATCGAAAGATAACTGCTTCTATTTATTTTTTCCACAATTGAGGCCCATTTATCACCAAACTGCCCTACAATTTTATGCCTAATTTCACGTTGAATGCTTCATTATGAAACAATAGGCAAGGTACCGTTGTATTAGCACGATGTGCATGTGGCTTCAGCGAAAATAAAAGTTCATTACGCAATGAAATTTTTGAGGTCCAAATTCAATTATTCTACAATGTTAAAACTATTTATGACTGTAATAGGTTCCATAATTGAGAAATTAAATACACATTGATTAATTTCCCAGTTCTACGTCCTTTAATTCGCATACAAACAGTATTCTGTAATTCGCAAGGCCATGTGCTTCTTCGATAAAGAATTATTAAATATATTCTCAGTGATTCCAGCGAATTCTCTAAAAGTTTAAAATCCAGTAATTTTACTGAGTCAGTTAAGATACATCATGAAAATTGGCAATTTATGGAATTAGAGGGGCAGCTCCATTGGATCTATTTGTTTTTGTATGACAATGTGAAATTTCCAAAAAGCCCTGTTAGTAAGATTCAGGTTGTGGAATAGTTGAAGTAATCAGTTCCCGGCACATACAAAGCGCAACAAAAACTTTACGACCTCATTAAAATACTGGTACTCTCTGTACTGCCGTTCGCAAATTAACTCGCTTACCTTCATAGGTTTTTAATGTCGTCGGTTCGTTTGATGACAGGCATGCCACCATGGCCCGCGGCGATAATAATTACCTATGTCGTAAAGTTTTTGTTGCGTTTTTTGAGTGCAGGGAAGTCCTTACTTGGACTATAAAATGATAAGTTTCGCAGGATGCAATTCTTACTACTATGTAATTTTTGTCAGAAATTGTGTGTATCTAAATTTCCTAGAGTTCAAAGATATGCAAATTTTCCACAATTATATGAGCTTAAATTCTATGTCCGTTTTCCCAAGCATGTTGACAAATCTTTGATTTCTGAATTTCATTCTTTCTAATGTAATTCTTGTGCTCATCCAACCTCACACTGATAGGTCTGGATGGCTCACCCACATAACATCAGGTACGACAAAAACAAAAACGTCATTATACAGCAATAATTCCTTATGTATACGGACTATAGGACAAGCTAGGTGACAAATTTGATGTTAGGGCGATATTTTAAACGGGAAACACTTTAAGATCTATTTTAACAAAAACAAAACCGATAAACAGGGAGCAGAATTCAAAGAACTGTATTAAATGATAAATGATAAATTTATAAATTTAAAAAAAATTAAAATAAATTTAATAAATAATAAATAAATTTTATTAAAAACTCCCGCCGTGGAAGAACTTGAATCATCTGTCCACATAATTTCTTTTAAGAAATCAGGTTTTCATCTAATTCATGGGGCATTATCAGACAAAACTCCAATCTTCTACGTTTTTGGTCTTCATTCAGTTCTTGGACGGGTAACATTTTAAAAAATTCTTTGAATATTTGAATTTTCCATTCCACGACAAGCATTCAATGAACTATTAACCGAATTTAGTGGATAATCTTGTACTATTAGAACAATATATTTTTAAACTACTTGTCATTAAGAGATTTGTTAGAGATTTTTTAAATGCATTTACATATTATGCCAGTAATATAAGTTAAAATGTTGCCAAAGATAAAAATCCCGTTTATGAACTTGAGGTTAGTGCCGATCCTACTTCACAGCATAAAACCAGGGTAATTCATTACCAGCACTTGGGACCATCTTAACAAGTATCAGATTACGATGCCATACCCATAAAACAAAGGTTTTGTATAAATTACAAGCCATTTCAGATATTATGAGAGGTATAAAAGTATGTAGAATAATATTATCTTACGTCACAGTGAAACTATGTTCACATACAACTTTATATTTAAACCATAAAAATATGCTACGTGCCTGTAATTTTTCATAGCAAAACTTTTGATACATTTAAAAGTGAAAGAGCAAAATATTAATTTGTGTAGAAGGGCATAACAAAAAACAATTTAATAACACTCAAAAGTTTTCACTAATGCCAAAATATTGAACAATACACTTTGATTTTAACAACCAACTCGTCATTACTAGGGGGATGACTATTGATTAACACAGAATGCAATATTCAGTGTTTTGGTGTTTGTTCTTCAGAGATAGCACCATATCAAATCTAAACTCGTATCATTCAGTATGATGTTGGTAGCGTAGTCTGTCTATCGCATAATAATTAAAATTATGTCATTCGAACATTTTGTTGAAACATAAAACGATTTTACGCGACCACACCCGTGGATAACCTACAGTAATAAAACTTTGATTACCGTAAATTAATTAAGTCAACTATTAAACGTCCTGAGGGTCACTCTGAAAGATAAAGTCGCGATATTATGATTGAATTACTTCAAATGAACATTTTTAATGTGACATTATGTTCCATGATCGTAAAACACTTCATGTGTAGATTTTGTTAATTAAAATAAAATGAATCAATAGGGAATTTTATGCCCACTTCAGTGAACTGACGATTTAATAGTTCTTATAAGAATATGATATGGTTTAACACAGATATCTATTAAATAATTAAACTACTAATGAATTACAGACGACAAAAGACTTACAAAACTTGTACTTCGATAGCTAGGCAGTCCAGATATATATCTGGATAACAAATGGATATATTTAACTGGATAACATATGAATATATTTTTTAATTATAATAATAAGCTACAGAATTAAATTAATTCATATTTTATTCAACTGTCTGCAAAAGTCTGCAATAATTATATCACACAACTGCACAATACATAATTTATGTCGGCAGTCAGCACATAGTTACACACTATAAATTTTCATGCCTGTTGGTTTTTCCGCAAAAAGAATGTAGTTTTCCGTGCTGCCTCGAATTTCTAATGCAATTTACTGCAATTTGTCAGACCATAAATATAAAGGTATCCGTGTCGTTTTATTCGAGGATCAAAATATCTGCCCATGTTCTCTGCAACATAAATTCTACATTTTTTGTGTTTTACTGAGAGACGAAATAAAATAAACGATAAACAGGTTGAAGTACTACGAGTGAGTCAGTTAAAGGATTCAGATTACTTATCCAAATTACTTACTAGTTGCCTACTATTCTTGTTAAATCAGATCAGAGTTTAAAAGATTATAAAAGATAGAACTCAGATAAATTGTAGATAAACGTTGATTGCACAATGATGCGGTTGGTGACAAAATAACATAAATAGGAATTTGTAAGTTTACATATGTTATTGTTTTATTATGATTGTTTTATGATTTGATAAGATAAAGAAAGTGTCAATATGTCTGTCGGTGTGAATGTGAACGATCCATCTTTTGCGTCGTCTGAAAAATTCAATGTTTATAAAATTTTGGCGGGCTTTTGCTTGCCTGTCTATTCACGTATTTTTATTTCAATACCAATTTTGGTCGCTCCTCGGAGTTTGAAAATTCTTGAATCGCAACGACTTTGAATTATATTCTGCAATTACAATTTCATACGTTCAGGCAAGGCGGTCCCATGCACATATGAGTACATGATAAAAATACTTTTCTGACACCGAATCACTGAGGAACCGGTTTAGGGCAAATCCCATTAAAACTCATCATTTTCCCGTCAAAATCGACTGCTAGGAAATGATGGGGGTCCCATTCGCTAAGGGCTATTTTCGCTAAAACTCACGATATACTTTGAATAGAAGCTGGATTAACTTGTCCTCATATTTAATATCACGCATGAGTTGCAGTGCTTAACAACGTGGATTCGTAAAAGGGTTTTTAATTTTGTCAAATTTTGTTACTGTTTCTAAATTTTGGTGGTCGGGGCGACATTACGTCCCTGTGCAGCGACATTTACTACACTTTCTAAAATTACGCTTCTTGAGGAGTTATTGGAATTTTTGCATAAAAATCGCTCCGTAGAGCGAAAATATGATTAAGAATATAAAAACCTCTTACACGATATTTTCACGTGAAGCACGCTTTTCATGCAAAAATCGGATTTTGTTACAGTTTCGAAAAGTACATCGAGGGTTTTATCGTGTTCTTTAACATGAACGAGAAACATGTATGTTAAAAAACTTTTTATTGAGATATTTGCACAAAGTGCGTCCCTCTAAAAAAATGCTCACGATGCAGAGACTCCTAAATAGTCCTGTCGACAAATTATTGTAGACTACATGGAGGGCAGCAGAATTCTTAACGTCAGGGATGGGTTTGGGGTAGTTAAGAAGACCCTAAATTTTAATTTTTTTTCGTTTCTCGCTAATAACTCGAAAACTGTTGGTCCTTGAGGAAAAATTATTCTTATCTTTTTGAAAGCTGATAAAATTTTCTAAATTTTTTAATGCTAACAAAAAGTTGGTCAATTCAAATTTCGCGCCATATTCCACGTAGCGGAGAACGCTGCGCTAGTCACTGTTGTCTAATTTGATCCCGATTGACTATTTCACTGTTGCAGTCAGATTTCCGGATGTCTGCTCAGCCATTTTGTTGTTTTTAACTATTCCGGTGACCGTTGCAACAGCACAATGTTCTTTCTGAAAATTAAAAATAATAAAAAAATATCTGCGAAATTCAATAGGTCAAGACATACATACTTAATGATTTAAGTTAAATCTTCAACCGTTAAAATGCTGTATCGAATCACATTTCTCGTCATACTCTGCTTCTAACAACTCAAATATTCTTGGTAAAATAAAATACAACCAAATCAAGTAAAGATGATTAAATTGACTTATGACTTATTGAAAAATTATATATTCTACATATAATTGATGGCGGAGATGATGGATTTCAAGATTATTTCCTGTAATGTGATAGGGTTGTTGTTTGATCTCATACCTACATTTTGTTGCATTCATTTGGCTCTTTGTAAGTAAATTTATTGTTGTAAGTTGGTGCATTTGGTATGGTAACGAGTAGCTACAATCCAACAGTGGAAAAAGGTAGGTAGGTACCTCTATAAGAAAACAACACAATATTATGGTTTTAACTAATATTATTTACATATAACAGCTAGTTTTATTTATAATAATTGACTAATTGCTAATTAGCTAATGCTTTTCTTTTAAGAAAGAAAAAAAAACGGTCGATTTTCGGACGAGGGAATAGTTTGTTTATGGGGTCACCACGCCAACAGAAGAGGAAAATGAATCCTCCAAAGAAACTATTATGTCATCAAATTCTTCATCCTCCTCAACCTATGTTATAGGGACTCCATTGTGGCATCTACAATGGTAGTTGAGGCATGCTGACAAACAATTTAATGATGCCGTTCTGCATCTGCATCTTCCGGTGTCATAATCTTTTTTCCAACGACAAAAGATTTCGTCGGGGGCAGCATTTTTGTCTGTTAGTTTGGGTACGAGTTCCCCATTTCTCTCTTCCTATCCAGGAATTCGTAAATCCCACACACGTGAGGGCAGAATGGTTCCCATCCACTGCTGGATTTGGTAGTATACCCTGTAGGAATGGTACTTTGTGGTCCCCTCAGTTGGTGGGAAAGTGGAAATGTCTGGTTTGACCGAAGCGACTGATTTTAAAAATGACCGATATCTGTAGTCATCTAAGGCTATCTCCTTAGATGGAGCACCGTGCCATCTAAGGGTGCAATTATGTCCTGCTTTTTCGACCTCAGATGGTGTCGATGAAGGGCTTGTAAATACCTCAGCTGCTTCTTTGATCGATTTGTTTTTCTTGTAGAATTTTACAAACCTCATATTGCTCTTCCTGAAGGCTACGGAGGTGGTATCACAGTCTGTGAAAGCATGTGCAAACCGAATGTGCTCCAGTCCCAGCTCCTGCAGCTCTTGTGAACAGTATGTTGCTGTGCATACTTTCCCTCTGCCAGGTTCACGCTAGGGAGAGATTTTCGCCAACAACAGGACTGTCAAGTCCATATCTTCGCCTATCACAGCTACTGAAGGAAAAACCGACTTTCCTTTGGCTGTGGATATGATTGCCACATCTGCATCATTCTCTGCTTGGAAGGTATTGATGTTATTTTCCTCCACTTTTTTTCATCAACAGCTTGATGAGAAGGCTCTTGCTGTTGGCGTTCGAGAGGAAGATTTCCTGTTTTACCGTGATTTCACTTCTTCAGACGATATCTACAATTTTATTCAACACTTTTGAACTGTTTGATATATTGGTGTAGCTATCAAAAACCACAGTACTTCTTCCCGGATAGTTGTTCTTTACGAATTATACGTATCTAGCACAAATAGGTGATATTGTGTTAGCCTGTTTTTCCTAATGACTTTGTGAATTAGATGCCCCCCATCAACAACTATGTCAATTTTACGTTCTTTTCGGTTGATTTAATGAGATTGTATAGGGACGCCTTATTACATTTCTTCATTCCACCGTCGTTGAAGAAAGCCAGAGGGGGTACGGGGCCAACTCATACCCCATATAATTCTTGAGATCATCGTCTGGCTTCTTGCTATTATAGATTAGCTATACACAGTATAACATTATATATGGATTGACTGCAGCTTTGTTGTTTTCTATTATGATTGACGAACTTAAAGAAGAAGGAGGAAGTGCTTGATTTTTGCGTGATAGTTTGATATCTAAAAATGCCAAATTTTCCATTTTTGACATTGCGTTCTTGTCAACTGCAAGAGCATCATAACACGAGATTGTAGCATCTCCTATAATTCCTGTTGTAATTGACATGATATTCGTATTCGGCAAAAAAGGAGGATGGCTTTAAAACCATTTTGTTAATTTGGCAATATCACTTGCGTCTTTACTTTGGCGAGCAACAACTTACAACAATAAATAAATTTAAAAAAGCCAAAAGAATGCAATAAAATGCAAGGTATGATTTCAAGCAATATCCGTATCAAATAATCTTGAAATCCATCAGGACAGCCATTAATTATATGTAGAATATATAATTCTTAGGTCAATTTTATCATCTTCCACTTGATTTGGTTGTATTTAATTTTACAAAAAAGATTTGAGATATTAGGGACAGAGAGTATTCAGAAGAGGGTAACTCGATAACTTTTGAAGATAGAAACTTTTTCTGAAATTAAAAAATATAGGAAATTTTGTCTGATTTCAAACAGATAAGAATAATGTTTCCTCTAGCACCAACAGTTATTAGCGAGAAACAAACAAAAATCAAAATTTAGGGCTTTTCGAAAGCCCTGCCCCACAAGGCTCACCTCCTAGGG
This sequence comes from Leptura quadrifasciata, assembly GCA_963675555.1. Lineage (NCBI taxonomy): Eukaryota > Metazoa > Arthropoda > Insecta > Coleoptera > Cerambycidae > Leptura > Leptura quadrifasciata. The sequence goes on along the minus strand of OY776677.1, from coordinate 150,490,430 downwards.
TCGGGGATTTTTAAGATGTTTATCTCCTAATTGTCCCAAACCCATCCCCGAAGGCAAAAATTCTGCCGCCCTCCATGTAGCCCATATTGAAAAATTCGTTGACTGGACTACAAAGAGTAGGTAAGATAAATGTGAAAAATCGTATCCGTATTTTCTAGGATATCAAACGTTGTCATGGGTTTGATGAGGAAAAAATCTCAAACGAGTTTAACTTTGAATGGTTACAAGATGACTGACTCTTGCTTTTAGCGTTTTCGACTTTATGAAATCTAATTTAGTGCTTTTAGTTTTTCCTAACTATTTGTTTCAAAAGATGTCTCAAAAGCCATTTTGTTTTTTGTCGACACATGAACGCCAGAATAAATATGAATACTTTATCATTTCAACTTATTGAATGGTTTTGAAATTACGCTCACTATTCCATCCCAGCGGGTAAAGTAGATGTTATGAAATATTTATTGATTTTTTGCACTACGTAAGATTACAGGGCTTGTCTTATAAATATTCCCCTTCGTTGAATATCAACAAGCCTTATTTATTAATAAATAACCTGTTTCCAAGTTTAATTCAGTAAATTATGAAGAACTTTGCCAAAGTTGCGTATTTCTCGATGAATCGTGAATTTTGTAAAGAATATATTAGATATAAGTGATTAGTATTCTGAAATACTTCTTAAATTATTTATGGTTTTTATAAAACCTAGGGAATTTTTTATTTAACATGAATACATTTTATAGTGCTAATATTTGGAGCATTAATGAATTAATATATTTATATGTATGCTTTTTTGTTATCAAGTATACTTTTTTTTACTAATATTTTATGCTGATGTAACTACTTCTGTGCAAAAAAGGTGAATATTGATTTGTCAGAAACAGGGAAATTCTTGGTTTACTGCTTGCTACTTTATTTTTACAGTGTGGGAAACCGTGTTATCTTTGGTGGTATTTTAGATATTTTTGAGAAAAGTTTAAACAGGTTAATTTTTTATCTAAAACAGGGAAGAATACAGAGTGTTTCATACAAGTACAATACAAGAGAGATGAATTTTTATAAATAGAACACCTTTAACATTTAAATATTTTTGAATACATAACACATAAGATATAATTCACTGGCTTATTAATTACAGGCATCAAAATCGTGATATTGTTGAAAGATTTTTATTTAAACGTTATTTCCTATTTAAATGTATTAAATGTTTAAATATTCTTCATTAACTTGTTGGCATTAACCTAATATTGTAATAAAACACCTGCTTCACTTTCACTAAAACTTGAATAGAAATGTTTCTTATTTCTATTTCTCTCTTTAAGATTATCGATTTTATTTGACTTTGTTGCATATGATTTAATCTGAAGATATCCCCATAGAAAGAATCCAACGGCACAAGGTCTGGCGATCAAGGCGGCAACACAACAGCACCATCTCATCTAATCCATTTACTATGAAATATTTCTTTTAAAATCTCTCTCACAATTACGGCATAATGAGGTGTGTAAATTTTGTACAATCTGACAGTATTGGCTAGAAGAAGAACTCTATTGTTTTTGAAAAATCTATTGGCGTATGTAAAAGTTATGAAACATGTTTGAAAAAATCATAAAATTGCATACTACGTTTTGAATGTTTCGCCGTTCAAACGCATTATTAGGAGATAATTCAAATTGCAAATATAGCAATTGGATCTTGGTGACTTATTTTCAAAATCTGCAGAGGACGTCCTATAATATAATATTATTGTTATGTAAGCTCCCACGCTCTCCTACGAAGAGTGGTTCATAGCAGCAGAGCAAAAGGAAGTTTACCTAATTAGGTACTATAGAATAATAGTTCACCAGTCAACCCAGAGGTGGTGCTCCCTCGTAAGGTATACTAGAAGGGAGGAGAAGTGGTCTGGAACAGCCTGGAGTAAAATGGATGAATAGAGAATAAGCGCCACGGAGTGTATAAGAAGCGGAACCTGCTCATTGCACAGTCAGTTCAGTACAGTTCAGAGATGAGCGAAGTGATCAGATAAGATATAAAAGTAGGGGAACAACAGGATAACTTGAAAAGTACGAATCCTAGAAAGAACTTAAATTACAAAAGTTGCAGGAAATTTTTCTGGCTATCTGACGGTGATCCTAGATTTGACCCTGCAAGGCCATTTGAAGGTCAAGTCGTTTTTTAAAATGGATCCCCTACTTTTGACCCCGGAAATGAAACGAACAGAAAATTTTACATTCGGATATGACCTTCGGCACTTACAAAATTGATTTCTATGGTCATCTTTACTTTACTCAAGTTGAACTTCATTTTTGTAAGTGCCGAAGGTCAAATCCGAACGTGAAATTTTCCGCTCGTTTCATTTTCGGCGTTAAAAGTAGGGGGTTCCATTTGAAAAAACGACTAGACCCTCAAATGGCCTTGAAGATCATTGTCAAATCCAACCGTCACATAGCCAGAGAAATTTACTGAAATTTTTGTATTTAAAGTTTAAAAGTAAAAGTTTAAAATCTAAAGGAAGGAGTACTTCTATGCCACCCTGTATAATTTTAATAATAATTATTGTAAATTTAGTTTTAATAAATCAGTGGTTAGTGACAATTCGTGTTGCAATTATTGAATCTACGCTTGGAGTATTTACTGGAGGGTGTAAATACGTAACATTATGTAAGACTTCAATAAACAATAAGAATAAAACGTTTATAACTTTTGTTCACATTGCTTTACATTACATTAGCCTCTAGATGTCTAAAATGATACTCATATGTTTAAAATGATGATAAGTTCAAACGAAATATGTGATAATCACGCAATTAAACTTGTTCTCGTGTACAGTTGTAATGGATTTTCAACAAATAACGCTCGAATCAATCCATTATTTAAAATTAGTCTTGTTGCGATCTAGGTATATAAATTATTTCAATTAAGCAAACAAACTACTCTGATCAATCAATATGGAACCTTTGAAATAAAAATAAAACAAGCAAAAAATAATTAAATCATTAGAGATATACTTTTTTTCTCGCGTTACCACATTTCAGACACAACAAGTATCTGAAACAATAAAATAATGCTATTTTAAATGTTTTTAAACGTTGAATTCCTGAAAAGTGTCTAAGCAGATTTTCAATACAGAAGGACTTTTACTACTCTCAAATCAAAGTTGAATATTATTTTTCTATAAATCGATTTATTTTAAGACTTTTATTTTTAAGTAGACTATCAACTATTATAGCTACTAAAGTTATTTCCCTAACACCTCGTACAAAAGTAGCAATAAATAACCGTTTTGTTCTTGATATTTTATAGGTACTTTTTTCGAGACACATGAGTTTAGGCTTTTCTGTCTTCAATAATACAAATATAAATAATATTTCAAAAGAGAAAAATAGCTTTGAAATTCTTGGGTGCAAGCCGTATGCCAGCCCATAATAACAAAACTACTGAAAACGGAGAAACGATTCTTTTCTTGCACGTTTCAATTTCGCCTATAGAGACATCAGATCCGAATAATAAACAATAAAAATAAAATCTCGTGTGAACACATGTTTTCAGTTTCCAATAACTGTGTTCGTTTCTTTTTATAGTAAATTCTAGAAAGGAAATCTGCTTTTTATATATCCTGTAATGTTTATTTCGACATCAGCGTGAATAGATGAATATCCGATTGAAAAATTGCATTCATAAATCAACGCATAGGGAAGCACAATGGCAGGCAGATCGGTTATTATAATAATAACAATTCTGATATAGAAAAGGCACTACTACTACTACTACTACTACTACTACTACTACTAAACCTTGGGTACACATTGGTCAAATACACTATATAAGATTTCATAAAACTTATAAAATGCTTCATTCACATCGTTAATTGCATTTAATACATTCCAGTTAATAGTAAGGTATAAATTATACAAAAGGAGAAAATTGACATTTTTGAAACTATAGTACCGTACAGAGCCCACAGGACACATATTAGGCTTAGTTATAGTCTCAACGGAGATATTTAAACATGGCTGATGCAAATCTTCGGGAACAAATGGAAGTGGATCTTTATTCTCTACTCTTATCCAGATACTGATGCGCTAGCCCACGTACTCCCAATCTAAAAAGTTTTTCCAAGAGCAAATTATGGTCAACTGTGTCAAAAGCTCTACTGATGTCAAAAGATAAAGCTATTGATTGTTTCTTACTATTTAGCGTATTATAAACATAATCACATAATGTTTCAATCACGATTACTGTGGATTTATTTTCTTTGAACCCATGTTGACTTGAGATTAGCAATTTATGGAATTCCAAATAAGTTATTAATAGCATAATATTATTAAAACAGAGTTTAAAAAGTTTTGCAAACGGATTCTGTACACTGATATTTCTGTAATTACATGTCTATATTCTCGATCCACTGTTTTTGTATATAGGTATAGATTTTGAAATTTTTTAAAAATCATTGTATTGGCCGGTAGCAAAAGATTCGTTAAGTAAGACAGAGGAATACAGATTTCATCAACTACGACCCTAAGGACCTGACCCCTTTCTCATCTATACCTGCAGCTAATTCATTATATTTTGAGCATTATTATTCGCCCATCATGGTAATTTGTCTTAGCAAGTCTAATTTCATTGTGACGCGTTTTTCTCGACCTCGTACGTTGACGTGGAGAAAAGGCGCGGCCACTCTTTGACACACGAGGTTCGGAAACGAATTTTCGAATTACTCGGGCGTCAATCCTAGTTTAAGTGATAGGACACACTACCCTCAAGCCGAGTATGCGAGGCTGAGCAGCTCAAGTGGAGAAAGTTTAATCCAGTGGGTCAATGTATGGGAAATTGGACGTTTACACACAGACAATAAAACTCAGAGTATTTCAATAAAGTCAGTATATTACTATAAACCTATATGTACAAAGCTACTTCAACTACTAAAATCTATAAGTTACTTCGGCCGGGAGGAGCAAGCAAAAATCTAGTACCAAATGACTCCGGCGACAAGGATAGCAAGCACAAAACTACTATTTAAAATATTAGCACCAAGCAAATGGCAAAGTGTTAGCAGTAAGCGGCGTTACGTGGGCAATTTAATAAAGCGATACCAAGGTGCAGATTAGATACGGATACTAGGCAAATGAAGCAAGACCACAATTATATACAGTATTTAAAATGGGAAAAAGAAAAAAAAAACTACAGTGCAACAGTTTTTAATGTGTCCTGAAAAGATAAGGCATGATTATTACAGTTATCCGGCAACTTTTCTACAAGATGCAGTTCCTTCGGGCAGCGGCTGAAATAGACAAGGTATGATTAGTAACACAAATGCAACTTTTCAGTACACTCGAAAACCCCAGCGGGTGGTATCGAGAGCACCTACAAGATGCAATTCCTCCGGGCAGCGGCTGAAATAGACAAGGTATTATTAGTAAACACAAATGCAACTTTTCAGTACTCTCGAAAGCCCCAGCGGGTGATATCGAGAGCACCTGCAAGATGCAGTTCCTCCTGGCAGCGGTTGAAACAGACAAGGTATGATTAGAAAACACAGTTTGCACTAGCCAAGTTTTCCTACTCCGTTGACCCTCTTCTCTTTGGTCTTACTTACTTCTTGGTCTGGATTCAGGCACGTCTGCTTGCGGTAACGGTCAGAGCGGACTGACACACTTGCTTGGTGTACCGGGACTTTTCTATAATCAAACAACTTATTAGAGTAGCGGGAAAAATGCGCCAAACAGATGCGTGGTTTATTCAATGACAAAATATGGACTTAGAAAAATTCCACGGTTTGGAATCAATATGTGTCAAGTATTATTTACCTGGAGTTTGATTTTCGGAGGAAACACGTCTACTTGCTTTGAGTCAATCAGGCAGACTGCCTATGTGGTATGAATTTAATTACTTCCTTCAGATATGAAGGAGTGGGAGAAACAGCAGAAAACAGATGCGTGATGGACCACGGTGACGTCAGACGGACTTGAAAAAATATTTTCAGAATCAGATTTGGACTTAGAAAAATTATTTCGGAATATTTCGCGACAGAAATAATTCAAATATGTATTTGTGGACTTAGAAGAATAATTCCACGATGGATTTGTGGACTTAGAAAATTATTGCAAATACAGATTTTACGGACTTAGAAAAATGAATGTTACCTGGCGGCTTCAAATATTTAGCGTGAACACGTCTGCTGGCTCTGAGTCGATCGGGAAGACTAACTGGTCTGTGTGAATTTAATTACTGCCTTCAGAGATGAAGGAGTGGGAGAAACAGCGGAAAATAGGTGCGCGGTGGATCACTGTGACGTCAGCTGGACTTGTAAAAATATTTGAAATGTTTTTGGGGGCTTAGAAAAATAATTCCACGATGGATTTGTGGAAATAATTCAAATATAGATTTTACGGACTTATAAAAATAAATGTTACCTGAATTGTGGACTTGTGATATTTTCGCTACAGTACCAGAGCAGACAGCAGACACGTGTACCTCGTGGGACGGCAGCCAGAAGGCTAAATGCGGAATAATTAAATTATTCCCGTGTACTGAAGGAGTAACGTCATATAAGTGACGCCGAACGGACTTGTAAAATATTTTCGGACTTAGAAAAATAATGAGATACAGAATTTGTGGACTTACTCTTGTGGAAACACTTTGCGCGATCTTATTTTATGAATGCACACAACCATCTCATATGCGTGTCGACAGACTACTACCGTGTCCGCTGGTAATTCGCGAGCCTATACTCCTTCCTCTCGCCGCGCTGTTCCCTTAGCCTGAGTGCATCTGCACCTTACAACTGAAATATTTTTATGCGGTATTTATTAATCATTTTTCAGTTAATTCGCTGTTAGCGGTATAATATATACATTAAAGAAAACTAAATATAACAGAACAATTCCAATAAAATGTTTAAGAAATTTAAAAAAATTTTAAGCATATTTTGGTAACGAAAAATACTTCGTTACACCATCAGTATGAATTTGTTTCAGTCTTAGTTATTTTTAATTACCTCGTTTTCATGTTCACTTCAGACCTCGTTATTTTTACGTATTGGGGACAGAGAACTCTTCGATCCAACCCATCGCTTTTGTAGGACAAGCGCAGCTCCCTGTTTTTTTACACTAACGGGCTGATTTCTATACCATTGTTTTGTACCATAATCATAAAACTAACAAAGGTTAAAGGTTAAACGCAAAAATACCGACAGGCTGGAGGCAGTAATGGCCAACTACAATAGCCAACCGTAATTTGAAAATTACGCTCATTTACCCATCCCTCGAGAGGTATACGAGAGACCGCCGAAATGCAGGTAAAAGAGGTCAGTCATATTTCTGTTCTCAAACCATTCACTTCGTATATTTAAACTTAAGATTCGCAACCACTTTTTGTTAAAGTTTTGTTTAATAAATAACTCCTTCTGAAGAACATTTAATTAGTTCTACCCACACAACAGTTTTATTTTTGAAATCGAATGGTCAAATTGTCCTACAAACTTTCTGGCAGATTTTCCAGTCCTACACCATGGAAATGACAGTTCCACGATCAACGTGTTTAGCGACTGCGTACAACTTTGCATAGAATTTTCGCAAAGAGGAAAATTGGAAAACTAGTCAAAATGAAGTAAAATGAAGTCACTCATGAAAATTCAGCTTCTTAGTAATCAAATTAAATTAATAGGGGCGTCGAACTCCCTACCATGAATCCTGTATAATGGACTTACAAGATGTAAAGTTATTGCAAACTGAAAATATTCCCTATTTGATAATTACTAGAAATTTTTTCCCGATTATAATACACACTCATTCAATTAGGTCTGTATAATCCAGAATAATTACATTTACTTAAATATGTTGTCACTTCCTTTGACTTAATTATCAATGTTTGCGTAACTTTGAAAATACTTAATAACAGACGATATTGTTTCAAGACAAAAGCTGTTTACAAACACAGGCTGTATTATTTTCTGAAGTTGATAAATCATATTTTTACTCTTTTATCATTTATTTCTCCATCTCTAATAAAATTTCGGATTTCTTAATATGTCTACACTTTATTTAGAAAACAAGATCATAATGTGATATTTCTTGTAATGTAATAGCTTTGATGAGACTCATATATCAAGACATTTTCAAATCACTTGTTATTTCATTACTTCTTTGTGCTTTCTGGCTTATATTCTTTTCGCCTGTGTCTGCACTCGAGATAAAAGATAAAAAGTTTTTTCTTTCTTGGATGAAAGGCACGTGTGAAAAGAAAATAAAGCATAGTATAAGGTATTATAAAGATGACTTGTTATGTGAAATAAGAATATCTCAATTACTAATTATTTCCCGTGGACGCCTATCGAAATGTTCTTTATACCATTCTCCACAAAACACAGTTAGCAACATCATGCAAATTTTTATTTCTCAGGAATCTGCATTTTCTGACAGTAAATTTGTTATAACTGAATACTGTAATTTTTTGATAGCCACCCTGTTTTATATATTTGTGTATTCGAGTATTTGGGCATTACGGAAAATGTTATTGTGTAAATTTATTCCGTAATCCCTTTCAGTATTATCTACAGGCTTATAGAAATATCTGTAAACTCAATCAGGGGTGTTGGAAGTGACAAATCACGGCGAGGAAACGGCAAGGAGATTTAACGCTTTGCCACATTTTTACGTAAACCTGTCATTCTTATGCGTGATATATATTCACTTAAACGGTTTTTAGTAGAAAATCTATGTATTTTGTACCACTTTAAGAAATTATTTTGTTTAATACAGTGTCAAATATATTAAAACTGTTATTTCAATTTTGTATATTTAAAAAATTAGAGAGAGAGTATTTGACAACCACGACCTTGCTTTGTCAACGAAAATGGCTGTCTACAGAGCAGTTGTCATTCCAACACTGCTATATGGATGTGAAAGCTGGGTCACTTACCGTCGTCATGTGAAAGAATTAGAACGTTTTCAGCAAAGACACCTCAGAAGTATGATGAAAATCCGTTGGTTCCATCACATATCAAACGTGGAAGTACTCAGGAGAGCAAACAGCCTTCCAACTGAGGTGCTTATTTCAAGAGCACGCCTAAGATGGGCAGGTCACGTTCATCGTATGCACGATAACCGCCTTCCTAAATGTACACTTTATGGTAAATTGCTAAGCGGTAGAAGAAGGCGTGGCGGTCAACGAAAGAGGTTCAAAGACGTTCTCCATCGAAATCTAAAATCCTGCGGTATTCCAGACGAGCAATGGGAACAACTTGCAGCGGACAGAACCGAATGGCGAGGGGTTGTGGTCAGCTATCAAGGAAATGTTGCTGCAAGAAGGCCGAATCCAAGACCTAACCAGGTCTATGTTTGTCCTGACTGCGGTCGACATGTGCTCTCCCGAATTGGCCTCTATAGCCATAGTCGTGTGCACCGTAGATGAATGGGAATTACAATAGACTACACCTTTTACTTGTTTTTTATTACACACAATCTATCGACTGTAACATTTTTTTTTACTCGGGCTCGAGTAAAGGCTAATAATAATTTAAAAAATTATTATATTCTGTCCAGGCTGTTGAAAGTTTCTGTTCTATTGAATTGAATTCCAATGTCACCAACTCGAAAAAAGTAGAATATTCTATATGTGAATGTAGTTTCGATATACAGGCTGTCCATTTTATCAGGGCCCTCGAGAATATATCACTTAGTATCGGTCGTACAAAAAAAAATATTTTTACGAAAATTGTGCCGATTTTATAACCTACAAAATGGTTTAAAGACATTTGAAATTCATTGCCTACTTTAAGAGTTGTGGCGGAAAATATCGAAAATGCGGAAAACGTCTAGGCCAAATATCTCCGTTATTTGAAGAGATACGGGAAAAATTTTAAGGTGAAAATTTTTTGCAAAACAGAGTGTTTCAACAGGGTTTTACTAATTTTTTTCAAAACCGCTGTAATTTGAGATTTACTCTTCAGGCTGTTAAAAAAATTATTTTGAAACGGGCGGGAAATAGCTGCTAGATGTCAATGTGCGGTCTATGACATTTCTGTCATTGAAAAGTCGTGCTTCTTGAAACTATTAAGACTTGGTTATAATCTATATTTAAAAATATGTGCAAATGAATAACAAATAAAATATTAGACATCAAACGCAAGGTAATTATTACTAACTCTGTTGTTGAAATCTGAAGATTTTTCTCCTCGAATATGTTTCCTCATTCAAAATTATTGCAAAAATCTAGTACGTCGGTCGCCTCTTTTCGACAGGCGTCTATATTATAATGTTTGTAATGTTGTCCTAAGATCTGTAATATGCGGTACTTTTCTTAGTATCACCCTGTCGGTAAACATCGCTGGCTTAATTATAAAATACTTATCAGCCGCATTTTATTGACTTTATTATATACTCCTAAAGTGACTCATAATGATTACTTTTTATGTACCTCTTAGACGTAAAAAATTCTATTTCCGTTTATACTCTAATAAAAACCTTGACGGGTATTTAAAAATATACATTATGGAATACATCAAACGGAAAACATCTCCAAAAATGCTTTAAGCGAGACAATCTTTATTGGCTTAACTGAGATTTTATCGGTACCGTATTAGTACAGTCGTCTTATAAACAAAATGAGCATGACTGGTATTTACAACAGCTTTGAGGGAGGGAGACCAGCCTGCATTTTCTAGGAGCAACTGATCATGCATTTTATGTTGGTATTAAGGAAGTATTTATGTGTTAAATTTAATCAAAATCGTTAGATCCGTTTTAGAGAAAAAAAAATTATCATTTTTTTACCGGTTTTTAAAGACTAACTCCCCACGTATTTGAGCTAGGACCGATTTGGTCAGAGGTGTGGTCATCTTCAATACGCAGCCAAATTTGAGCAAAATTGATGCAGTGGTTTGGACTGTAAGTGCGACCAATAATATAGACTATATACAGACTTTTTATAAGAATCACTTTTTTTGGGTCCAAGGGATTTGCTAACCGTTAATTCCACCAAAAACTGAAAATCGATTTTTTGCATGATCACAATACTTTCTCTCTAAATACAGGGTGGGGCAAAAGTGCGTCGGACCTCGATATCTACGATAGCTAGATACAGGACCAAGTGTCTTTTTTTAAATGGAATGCTATATATATACCAGTACACTTTTTGAAGCCTCTTTCTAGGCTCTATTCATTCCTGTATTAGCATTAAATATCTCCCAACCACTTGAATGTAATACATTTTTTTACTGAAATAATGCAATCTGCAGATGGATATTTAAAAAATCACCACAGTCACAGTTATGGATTTTAAGAAAAATTTATGTGAATACCAGTTACCGGACATCTAGTTAATGTTTTTAATCATTTTTATTTCCTAAAAATGTACAGGGTGGCCAAAAACTATTTTTCAATTAAGAACATTTTAAATTGAATTTTTTCAATTCTTCAAATGGAACACCCTGTATATTTTTCGACGATGTTATGTAGAAATGAAAAACGAACATTTTTTGTAAATGACTAATTGCAACCATTTTCGTTTTATAAATAAATAAGTGTCAAATTCAAGAATAAACTTAAAAAATAGTTTCCCCTCAAATAATTCATTAGAAAAATTTATAATAGGTGTTCGACGTGTTGCCGATTTTGATTGATACACGTCTTTATGTAATTTTGAAATGAGACCATTTAGTGGGACCATTTCTTCCAATCCATTGAAATGAGTAAATAGTAATGTTTTTTTGTACATTTTGTTGCTGTTTTTATCACACTTATCGGTCATTACAACTTGTATTGAATTTAAAATAGTTGGAATTTTACAATATGAATTTTAATAAAGCGGAACTTGTAGACATGACGTTTGTTTTGGGCAAGTCAGACAGAAATTGTTTACTTGTCAATAGAATTTATCACCAACGTTATTCTGCAAGAAAAATTCCTGATGTTAGCAGCTTCCAAAATCTTCTTGATAGATTTCTGGAAACTGAAAATGTCGAATATAAAAAAGGTGAGAGAATAAAACGTGTTGTGAACGAAGAAAATGAGTTTTCTGTGGTGCTGGCAACGGTTGAGAATCCCCATGTTAGTCAAAGAGAAGTGAGTTGATTAGTAGGAATAAGTAGACGGTCTGTGGGTCGAATCTTAAAAACAAATAAGTTGCATGCATTTCATATTCAAGTGCACCAGGAATTATCTGATGAGGATTTTCAAAAGCGCCTACAATTTTGTAATTGGGCCAGATGTGAAATGCAACATGATGTCAACTTCTTGAATATTGTTTTATTCAGTGATGAGGTGAGGTAACTTTTCATAAAAATGGGTTTGTTATTTAATAGGCACAATTTCCATTATTATGCTTCGGAAAATCCTCACTTTTTTATGCAAATTGATAACCAACACAGATGGTCTATAAACGTTTGGGGAGGAAATATTGGAGAACATCCAATAGGGCCACATTTCTTTGACGGTACATTGACTGGAGCTATTTATCTTCATTTTTTGGAAAACTATCTGCCACAATTATTGGTAAATTTCCGTGAAAGAATTCGAAATGGATGTGGTTTCAGCAAGCTGGTGCTCCACCACATTATTTAAATGCAGTTAGAGATCACTTAAACAATACCATCCCTAATCGGCGGATTGGAAGAAATTGACCCACTAAATGGCCTGCTAGATCCCCAGATCTTACAAAAGTGGATTTCTTTTTATGGGGATACGTGAAAGAAATAGTTTATAGAGAATAACAACTGCCTTTACATCTATCATTTATAAAATATAGGAATTATAGTATTCCAACCTATTTGTAAGTGCCTTATATAAATAAGGACTCAACAAATTAAATCAAAACAGCTATTCACTCTTACGAGCGCTGAATTATATGGTAAAATTTGCGTATTTTGTTTAAACACAGTTAACACTAAAATACTATGGCTTGGAATGCTCGAATGCTACGAGGAAGATGCGAGGCCTCCTTCATCTCAGGATGTCACTAACTGCAGATCGGTTTCGACTTAGTTTTGGGTCTCGTCAGTGCAGTGCAAGTGAAACCTTCAATACCCGGAGTTCTCATCTCATAGATACTGTTAAGTTCCACCGCAGTAGAGCGTAACCAGCGCCATCTCTCAGTAGTCTCGAAACAATTCAAATCGAAAATAAAATTGATAATCATCATTGAATTAGCAATTTTATAGCAGAAGAAAATTTTATAAAAATATAAAATATAGCAATTATAATAATCCAACCTACCTGCAAGTGCCTTATATAAATAAGGACTCAACAAATTAAATCAAAACATGGTATTGGTAGATATTATTATGATAAATATCCACAAAGTCTTCTCGAGCGGAAGAAAAAGTACTTTTACTTCCGTTGCTAATAGCAACGTACAGCCGTCTGAAATGTCAATTTTAATGTCATGAAATTAGTAAGAAATGTCATGATTTTCTGACGTTTGAAGAAAAAGAAATTTTATTTCACAGTGTGACATGAAATATTGTTTTATTATTGATTTCTGAAGAAACAGCAATATAATGTAGACATTACGACAAGATAACTTGTCAATTTGCCGTATTTTTACAAAATTATATTGTTTTCGAATTCGAATGGTGATACAAAAATGTTTGTATATAACTCAGGCCTAAAATGTATTTTTTTAACTTATATGGTTTATTGTACTCGCTTTCGGCACGTACTATAAACGCCCCATTTGTAAATAAAAACACCATTTTATATAAAATATATAAAATACTATTTTTTCACTGTTTCCTCCTGTTATTGTACTCTTGCTTGTCCTGCTTTATTTTATTTTTGGCATATGTTGATTTGGTAATCTAACATCACGTATTTAAAGGTAAATTCTGTATACGGCTTGCTGCTGAATTATGAATTTAAAGCATGTAAGAAATTCTTTATTTACATATTTATGAGAATATATACTCATGGCGGAATTTTTTTCGATTAAAGTATTAAGATCCACAGTTGTGATAGAGTAGTTAACAAATCATGATGTAACCCACACGAACAAACTACATTAAATTGTCGATATTACTTTGACAATTAAAGCGCGGTAAACAATGTTTAATTACAGGCACCAACGTCTAATACGCATTTTACTAGATATTAAAAATAATCAAAAAGTTTTGACATATATTTGTGGCATAGCGATAAAGTTGTTTCTTGGCTGTACCTGCTATTTAAACAGAACAATATACCCATATATTATACTTATGAACAAACAATCTGATAAAATGGAAAACATGCTACTGAAGCAATGATATATTTAGAAATGTAATTAAAAGTTACCTTGTTACAGATAAACCGAGCTGGAACAAGGAGCCGGGCGTCGAGAAAAAGAATAAGATGACAAAAAGTGCCAGAAAATTCGGTTTGTGGAATATTGAAGACTTTGGACAAGGTGATGTAATACCGTAGTGCTAAAAAAAGTGTCGTTATGAGTTGGTGGGAATCCAACTGGCAACAGGATCTGACACCAGTAGACCAGGATTCGTCCAGTAGCTATTTGTACCATCCCATGGCGGACAACATGAACGGCTCGTATTTCGACGACGAACCTTACAAGACAAATGTAACTTTGGAACAGTGTAAATTACAGTACGCGAATGAGACTGCAGTTCTTTCGCAGTTACATCCGGAGGGCTTTTGCCGGGTAACCTTCGACAGTGTTTTGTGTTGGCCACCTACTCCTATAAACGATACTGCAACAATCAAGTGCTTCTCAGAACTGTTCAACATCAAATATGATGATACACGTAAGTCTGATTTTATTTATTTATTTTTGATTCACATGCCGTGTGTAACAGCGTCATGGTAGGCTTCCCCCCTTTCTTCTTTTAGTTTTTAAGATAATAGATTGAAATTTTGAACATTCTATATACTTAATAAGCGTCACTTATTGACGTATAAATGGTTCTTTTCTACTTCCGATTTCACCTGAAGTGATGCTGACTTTTGATTTTCAAATGGAGCACCGTGTATATTGTTGCATTTTTGAATTCTGCGTAATTTTTTAAATCCAATGATACCACGTAAGTGATATTTCAAACGTCAATATTTATTTCAATTTAATTTTTAGTTTTTGATTTGAGTGTGCCATGACCGTTCCGATTTATGGGCTATTTACTTAGTTTTAAGAAAATAATTGCTTATAAGCAGGTATCCAAAAACGCTTCGTTTTGGAGATACAGGATGTTAAAGTTTCCCATAAAATATGGATTTTTATTTATATTTTCATTATTATTGAATCTTATTAAACCAAATTTGGTACGCAGTACATTTCATGCTGTATCATGCTCTATAATTAACCAGTGATGGAGATATGTATATTCGGTATAATAAATTCAGTAATAAGCTAGTAACGGCAATAAATAAATACACAAGAATATATCGTACGTCCAAAACTTGCATTGATCACATTTTTATTTTAAAAAAATGCCAAAAGTATAAATACATACCAATAGTATTGGAAACGTATATTTACTGATCTCTATTCCGTAGTAACCCAAATAATTTCACCTGAAAAAGAACATAATACTAATAAAACAAAAAGAACTCAATTTCTAGATAAAAATAAATTTTTAAATATGTTAGAAGAAAATTGGAATGATCTATATTTACACGAAGACGTAAACTCAGCTACATAATTGTTCATTGAGAAAATAAAAATCATATAAACGCATGCACTAAAGTTTTTACAAATTAAACTCAAGAACATTAAAAAAAAAGATTGGATAACCAAAGGTCTAGTAAATTCGATAAATAAGAGTAGAGTTATTTAAAGAAATGAAAAAAACCCTTATTATCAAAACGTAACTTAATATAAAAAATAGAGGAACAATCTTAATGATTTGATTAAGAACACCAAAGCAAATTATTACCAAAATAATATAAATAAAAACAAAAGCAATGCAACAAATCCGTGGAATTTTCTTAATGAACTTGCAAATAATAATAGTTTAGAAACAAAGAAAAATATAAATTAAATTAGCACATGGTAGTGTATGTACGGATAATATGGCTGACACTTTTGTTAATTATTTCATTGAAAAAGTAATCTGCATTGCTCAAATGCATGCATTAATTGCAGTGGAATGGATTGGGATAACGCTCCACAACCTGAAGAGGATGAAGTCGCCAACGCTCCTTATAGGAATGAAAATTAAATACCATTTTTTTGTATGAATTATTAAATTATTCATATATATTTTTTTAAATTTCGAATTTTCTTAAATACACAAATTATATATCATATTTAAATGTAAAATAAGTAAAAAATCACTTATACTTAATTGTTTATAAATTTATTTTTGACAATTTTCATATAATTTAAATAAATAGTTTCAACTTTCTATTTAAAGTTAATGAATACCATGAAAAAAATTAATTTCTTCATAAATTGTGTTTATATTGTTTAAACAATACAAATATTTAATTGCGCACATTGAAATGTTTCTGATTTCAAATAATATATAAAAACTAACATTTAAAAAAATCATCAAAATCGGACTTGTGCCGAGGATTAAGAAGTTTTTAAGGATCTATTAGTTTACTGTTTGGCACCTGGACGTAAATCAAAATATGTTTTATATAAAAATTGAGTGTTAATAGTTCAGCAATGACAGGGAATATGGCATAACAGGTTATCTTATTTTTACATTATCTTTTACCAGTAAGAGAACAATTTATGAAGACAATTTTTCACTCCATCTTGTATACAGGCATATTATCTACTTCTTATCTCATCTTGAAAATATTACGTATTTTATGTCTTTATGGGGATTAGCATTTTTAGATTAAAATCAAATTTATGTACTATAAAAGTCTAAAGAATTTTTTTCACGCAATTTTTGCACATACAGAATGATCAACATGCTTATGATCTTAATCTTCATATAACACTTTTCTCGAAACTAAATCATGAATAGATACATCAAAAATGCCTAGTCATTACTATCAGTGAGTATTTTACTAGAAGCTTTAAAAAACTTCGATTTGGGAGAGCAACAATTTTTTTCATAATGTTGTACACCCGAGGGATGTCACCAAGAAATACAGACAACAAGCAACTTCATTCTAGGTTTAACCTACTTTTTTATTGCATTCAGAGCAATACTGTAAGCACAGTATAATCATACGTCGGACATACAATTTTAAAGAATTTATAATCAATTAAATGTAATCCTAACAGCATTAGATATAAAAACTCCGCCATTTCATAACAAAGGCAGCTGCGAGTCAAACAGAAACATAATCTCACTTAAATTGGAAATCTTGAGGAATTTTAATCTAATTCAGCAAAGCTTATAATGAGGTATATAAAAAACATGAGGGGGAGATCTAAATGATTCTATGTATAAAAACTTTGTATATTGTAATGACACTAGACTACTACGACAATTTTACTGTTCTAAATATACACATGATATGGTAATACCATTAATATATTATACAGGGTGTTTCACTCCCGGTGAATCGATCGGTATAGAGTAAACTACGCATCAGAAAATTTTGAAAATTTAGATAATTACTAATGTTGATGTGGCCAGTCCAACTAAAATATAATACAATTATAAGCAGCTGGCACTTTCGAAAATATGTAGCATATCCTATACCTAAACCTAGCCTAGCCGTTTCAGAGATATTTGACATTTTTTAGAAAGTTTTACAGGTGCAATGGTTTGCAAGAACCGTTATAACTTTCTTCGTGTAAAAGATCCTCATTTGCTTCTTGTCACGTAAAAAGAACACAAGGAGAACTACGTTCTACAATTGAAATAAATTCAATAATATCATACCAAGTGTTCCGTTTTTCGCGTTACATTTTGTCAAGTTCAAACCGCGAAAACTTGTTTAGGTCAAATGGAACACCCTGTATTTTTTTACGTCATGTTGTATAAAATTGAATTCCATTTTTTCTGATATTACCATTGTGGGGGTTAATGTGACAACTTTTTGAAATATTTGCGATTTTATTAGAAATTTATGAAATGTTGTAATCATTTCATCAAAGTAGCCATGATTAGAAACAATCAGTCATTATCTTATGACAAAGAATGCCAGCACGTTTAAATTACACCCACGAAAACTTTTTAAATTTGTTTATTATTTATGGAGAATGTGATAAAGTAATATCAAGAACTTGCAGCACATTTGCTACTCGATATCCAGATAAACGGAAACCGTCACCAAACACTGTAAAACGCATACTGGAAAATTTTCAAAATTATGGCTCTGTTAAGGCAAAAATGCAAAGAAGGAAGCCTATTGTTGATGACGAAGACATTGAAATAATCATTCTGGGATATTTTCATGCATTTCCAAGGATGTCATTAAGACAAGCTGCTCTGGAATCGGGACTATGCAAGGATTCAATTCACAGAATCTTATTAAAACATAAGTTCCATCCGTTTTCGTTCCATATGGTTCAAGGATTAAAAGAAACAGATTTTCTAAGAAGACAAAATTTTTGTGAGTTTATTCTAATAAGGTCTGAAGGTCACGATTCTTATTTGGGAAATATTATATGGACAGATGAAGCAAAATTGACTAAAAATGGACTCTTTAATAGACACATTCGCATTATTGGAGTGACTCAAATCCTCATATGTTCAGAGAGTGAAACTTTCAGCAAAGTTGGCAGTTCAATGTTTACAATGCCATAAGAAACGATACAGTGGTGGCATTATAATTTTATCAGGAAAATTTAAACGGTAATTTATATTTTCTCTTCTGCTAATATGTATAACGCATATTTAATTAATAATTATTTACAAGAAACTTTTTATGACCAATGGATTGCCAATAATGGACCTTTCTTATGGCCTCCTCGCTCGCCCGATTTATCAGTTCTGGATTATTTGATTTGGGGAACTATAAAAATAAAGTTTATGAGAGCCCATTAACAACCATTGAAGATTGTATGCAAAGAGTAAGAAATGCATTTCAAAACATATCACAGGATTCAATTAGAAGAGCTACCCATGAGGAACTAATCCGAAGGTGCGAAAAATGTGTCGAGGTTCGTGGGCGAAATTTTGAACAATTATTACATTAAAATGAAATCATATTTTAAATTGATCTTATCTCTGCTATTTTAGTTCATGCCATATCTTCAATTCGATTAATACGCATGTTACAGTGTTAGTGTTAGTTTGCATTTTTGTGGATATCGAGTAGCAAATGTGCTGCAAGTTCCTGGTATTACTTTATTACAGTCTCCATAAATAATAAACAAATTTAAAAAGTCTTCGTGGGTGTAATTTAAACGTGCTGGCATTTTTTGACATAAGATAATGACTGATTGTTTCTAATCATAGCTGAAATGATTCCAACAATTCATGAATTTCTAATAAAATCGCAAATATTTAAAAAAGTTGTAACTTTAACCCCCACAATGCTAATATCAGAAAAAAAAGAATTCAATTTTACACAACTTGACGTAAAAAATACAGGCTGTTCCATTTTACCTACACAAGTTTTCGCGGTTTGAAGTTGACAAAATGTAACGCGAAAAACGGAACACTTGGTATGATATTATTGAATTGATTTCAGTTGTAGAACGTAGTTCTCCTTGTGTTCTTTTTACGTGACAAGAAGCAAATGAGGATCTTTTACACGAAGAAAGTTATAATGGTTCTTGCAAACCGTTGCACCTGTCAAATTTTCTATAAAATGTCAAATATTTCTGAAATGGATAGGTTTAGGTATATAATATGCTACATATTTTCGACTCGACTTCAAAATTTTCTGATGCGTACTTTTTTCTATATCGATCGATTAATTTCCCGGTGAGACACTCTGTATAGCTCAGGAGAAAACAGTTATACGGTAAGGCGCGAGGTGGCAATCGCAATTAGTCGAACGGGTATCGCGCTACCGGGTCGAGCCCCGGCTCCGGCACTGGCATTGGCGGAGGATATGGTTGTATGTCCGCGTTTTTCAATGTGTAACCCCCATCTGCGCAAGCTTCTGGCTTCAGGAATTGGGGGTTGTCTAATTTCTGTGGTGTTTATTATTTATTATTTATATCTCACTAGTAATTATCTTTCAAATCAAATACAAAAATGCATTTTCTGCTATGTGGTGTATGTCAACAATTCTGCCAGTTTAATTCTTTATAGGTGAGACAAATGCACGTCATTGTTTTATAATTAAGAACAGTAATTTTTAAGACGAATCCCTATAAATTAAAGTCGCCGCAAAACTTCGAAAGAAACTGAAACAAAGGAGTTTTATAATGTTCGAAGTTAAACTTTATTTATTGCGTCTGAGTTTATCAAAGGAGTAAAGTGTTCTGCTTCGTTTGGATTCAATTCAATTATAACGTTAAATCGTTCAACGAACAAAGTTTCAGGAAGTAGATTGTTCCTTAATTCTAAAAATTGATTAATGTAAATAAAAATAGGGTAAGTCCAACGCAACGTTTCACTCGGGGATAAGCCCCATCACCAAGAAATATGAAACAGAATCAAAAAATACATTTTCCTTCTTTTCATCGCGGGGTGCGATGGTGAAGACCCATTGTATTGAAGCTCAATCTTATTGTTCTTGACGAAAGTCTTTGGTATTTCCTGGATTTACGGGTAGCCCTTTAAGATAGTCTCAATATCCTCTTCTAATTCTTCAAATGAAATATTCAGTTTTAACAATAATTAATTTTTTAAAGCTTAAATTGTATTAAATGTAACTAAAATAATAATCTGCGTTGTTCATTACAAACAATAAGTTAGGGTATACAATGAAATTCTGTCTAAAATTTATTATATCTTTTAGTTTAGAGTTTCTTGCTTCTCGAATATTGTTTTATGTTTCTTTGACATGTATCCTATCTAAGAGATACGAAATTTTTTTTAGAAAGTTTATTTGTTCATTTTTTTAGTGATATATGACCCAAGATGAGAGAACTTTATTACAGAATTGGAAAATTACAAAAATACAATACTCTAAAGTCTTCAATTACTGGATAAACAGCATCTTCCGTGTACCATAAAGGTTTTTTCAAATCGACTCTGAACTCATTCAGTAGCCAATGTATGTATCCTGGACTACTGATGCATACATCAACCTGGACGTATATAAAAATAAACACTATATAAAAATTGAATAATAGGATTATAGTATTTGCATTATCAAATTATTTACGTCTTCTTATCATGTATCCTAGATATTAAAAAATATCACGGTAGCTTAGTCGGTTAGAGCGTGTTATGTAGCAAATTCTCTTTGGCCAGACTCTGCTGTGGTCTGGCTTCGAACCCCGGTACCGACACTGGCAACGATTGAGGGTAATGGATGTTGTCTGCGTTTTTTCAAATCTGTAACGTGCTTCCCTTGGCTTTGAATTTGGGGGTTATCTACTGTACGTGCTGTGTGTATGATAATTATATTTGAAAAAGTAAGATTGAAGCCGAATGACACACCTAGATCCTTAAATGTACTACGTCGTTTTGTATACATAAAGATATAATAAGAAAAAAACGAAAATTTCAACTTCACGTAATAGATAATTAACTACTATTTAAACATTGCACCATCAGCATGTAAAACTGCTTGAAGTCATTGAGGTATGGGCAAAATCAAATTTCTTGTAAGGCCAATCTCTTGTGATAAGTATATTAAATTACCCTATCAATTTCTTGAGGATTATTTGGACGATTTTTTAGTTTTCCCACATGGTACAGTTAGAATCCCGTCAAAAATTATTGGACCTATGATATGGTCGCCCAGTACATTTAATCCAACATTGAAGCCAAACTGCTCCTGAAACCGCCCCTATCTCATAATGTGAGGATTTTCAATTGTCCAATATCGAGTGTTATTTCGATTAAATAAATTGTAAATCTCGATTCATCAGTAAACAAAATGTTTTTGATAAAATTCTCATTTCTTAGTTGACGTAACTGTAACCAATTACAAAAGGTTATTCTTCGTTGATCATCATTCTCATGCAAAAATTGATCCAATTGATATATATAAGAACGATAGCATGGTGACCATTCCAACGGAAACTGCGTTCTCGCCTCACACATCTTCCAGCGGCTTGTATATCAGTGTATGCGCGGAAGCTATACAACCTTAGGCGAGGGTTGTATAGGAGATATACCATCCTTCGGAGGGGATGTAAAGCCGTCGGTCCCTTGTCAATTAAATGTTAGGCAAGTAAAAGATCCCTACTCTTCTTAAGGGAAGAGGTTCGGCAAAATTCCTGGTTGGGGGTAGCTCGTCTAGAGG
Source organism: Leptura quadrifasciata (assembly GCA_963675555.1). Lineage (NCBI taxonomy): Eukaryota > Metazoa > Arthropoda > Insecta > Coleoptera > Cerambycidae > Leptura > Leptura quadrifasciata. The sequence goes on along the minus strand of OY776677.1, from coordinate 150,468,225 downwards.
CCTCAGTAGCGGAAATAGGCCGACGTTAAATAAATGTATAAAAAAAAAGAACAATAGCCGTGTTTCTTTAAAATTGTCCTGGCTGATTCTTTGGAAACTGGTAATTCATGTTCAATTTGTTTACCGAAATGATTGGGTCAACATGCACTAAAGCTAATACATCAATTTCCGTTTCTTCATCCATAATAAATCTTTCTTCAATTTCTATGTTGGGTTCAGTTCTATATTGATGCTCCAACCGGGTGAAATAGTTCCTCGGAGGTTGTCTTCTTTCTGGATATCTCTGTTTGTGCTCTAGTTGCATTACATAGAGTCTCTCCATAAATAATGAACCTGTCAACTTTTTCATCTCTTGAATATTTTCAACCGGAAGTGATATTTTCATTCCTGTTAGTCTAAAAGCAGCTCATTATTATCTAATTCATGTGCACCAAAAATTAAATTTTTAAATACAAAAACAACCAAAATATTGTTCAAATGTGCTTTTAGAGGGCGGAATATTAAACATAATATGTTTAGTCGCAAACTCCTCTATAAATCCTTATTTTACTATAAGGAAAGTAACCAGACTGCAACCAAAGTTACAAATCTGGCGCGTTAAGTGTAATAATTGCATATTACCATCAAAACGCTAATGCTTCGATTGCAACAAACACCAGCCGAAAGACTGATCCTACTTAAAGGAGCTCCCTTGCCTGTCGTCACACACCACTTGCAGACTGCAGTTTCGAGCTGTTGGCTCTCGTCAGTGCAAGGTAGGTATGTGACGACCGACATGAGAATCCTTTGACTATAGTACATCCCGGTATTTTCACAATAGCGACATGTAAAACAGCCAGCAGGCGCCATCTAGCGGCCCAGTGTCTGTTTCAATCGAAAAATAAATAGCCTGACTTGGCTTAGCACAGTTCAAATGTGCTTTTAGAGGGCGGAATATTAAACATAATATTTTTAGTCGCAAACTCCTCTATAAATCCTTATTTTACTATAAGGAAAGTAACCAGACTGCAACCAAAGTTACAAATCTGGCGCGTTAAGTGTTATAATTGCATATTACCATCAAAACGCTAATGCTTCGATTGCAACAAACACCAGCCGAAAGACTGATCCTACTTAAAGGAGCTCCCTTGCCTGTCGTCACACACCACTTGCAGACTGCAGTTTCGAGCTGTTGGCTCTCGTCAGTGCAAGGTAGGTATGTGACGACCGACATGAGAATCCTTTGACTATAGTAAATCCCGGTATTTTCACAATAGCGACATGTAAAACAGCCAGCAGGCGCCATCTAGCGGTCCAGTGTCTGTTGCAATCGAAAAATAAATAGCCTGACTTGGCTTAGCATAGTTCAAATGTGCTTTTAGAGGGCGGAATATTAAACATAATATTTTTAGTCGCAAACTCCTCTATAAATCCTTATTTTACTATAAGGAAAGTAACCAAAGTTACAAATCTGGCGCGTTAAGTGTAATAATTGCATATTACCATCAAAACGCTAATGCTTCGATTGCAAATATTGTGGGCGTACATTGACTCGTGGCCACCCTGTATAGAGTAGATCATAAGCAAATCAAATTCAAATTGTATCCAATAATGTACTATTGTAGGGTTATTTTTATTATACATTCTTATTATATATGCATTATAATCACAAAAGCCAGAAAAGGGTAATACGAAATATATACGGGACATTTAGCTTTATGACAAAACTATTTAGTAGCCACAAATTGGCTTAACAAGCATAAAAGTGTTATATTTCAAAACTTTTTATAATCACATGGAACAGAACTGTGGTTTTCGCAAATCTTTCTTTGGGTGGAGCTTGGTTTAGGACCCCCGCTGGCAAATTTTGCAATGAACAAAAGAGGGCTGTAACACTTCAGCTCATCTATTATGTCACCAATTAAATTCAAAGGTTGACCTATCAAACACAGAGGGGGTTGACACATAAATGGACTATCTGTATCATAATAGAGAACTATGTTGTAACATATGCGACAATACCAGACGCATTGTCAGAGGACCACATAATTCGTTTTTATCTCAATATCGACTACGACCTGCTATCCTTAACATCTAGACCACTATTAATTAATATTGCCTGGTTAATAAATATATTAAAGAATTTTTCAAGACAATTATTTATTATTTTCGCAATTGATCAAATTTTCCCCAAAACGAATTTAAAACTAGCTTAATATGCAAATTTTTACGTTTTCACTATAAGTCATCAAATAAATAATTATTAAATACCGAGATACCCTTCTTTATTACCGCTAATTATTATTAATTACAGCTATTTTTAACTAATTTAGCCGTGAAGTTCTTAGGAAACATACTGTATATTCTTGTTTAGATATTCCGGTGCAAAGAAACTTTTCTATATATTTTCTTATATAAAATCAGCTCCAAATCAAAATAACTACAGCAAAAATGGTCGCCGTTGACGATGTTATAACACTATATCGTTCTTAGTAATAGGTCAATTCAAAGAGGGCGTTGCATTCGCCTCCTTGAATCGGAAGTCTTACAATCAAAAGGCCCGTGTTCAATTCCGCACGCCTGCTCGGCTTTTTTATTCACTATAAATCAATATGGCCGTTCCCAATTTCCCGAATATCATTAATTCAAATTCTTAGTGATTATTGTATATTAAATATATATATATATATATATATATATATATATAGGTCGGGGTATTTGCCCGCTGAGTAGTTGTTTCCTGCAAATCATGTATAATAACAGTATATAGGTTTAAGTCCACCAAGGGCTGAAGGTCGCCGCTCTCGGTACTTGCAAAATGGCAAGTCGCTATACACCATGGAGACATCTGTGATGTCTGGTGTATAGTAGCATTAGACCACATGAGAGGATTCACTTACCTCTCACCACTACACCATTTACATTAGTCTGTATAAGACTAGCAGGTTGGCCACTGTCATTTGTCTACTCCACGACCTATGGCATACTGAGGAGAACTAATAAGTTCGAAACCGGTCTATGTCTGGTCAGGGAGTTGACAAATGACATTGGCTACCAATTTTTCATGATTTGTGAGGTGTAATTCAATGCAGGTCGGGGTATTTGCCCGCTGAGTAGTTGTTTCCTGCAAATCATGTATAATAACAATATATATATATATATATATATATATATATATATATATATATATATATATATATATATATTCTCTAGTGTAAGTCTAAGATTTATGCAGTTTCCCAGAATCCTGAATACGCCACGTTCTCATTGTCACGAAATAAAATTCTGCAACAAGAACCTCCATAAAAAAATACATGGGATTTTGTTCCAGAACTCTTAAAGCTTATCTACTATCTACATTTGAACACTACACTACACTCGAATACACTACTCAACGAGCGTTTCGCTAACCATGTTAGTATCATCATCATCATCATGTCAGTCAATGAACGAAAGATTTACATAGCTAAAAAAAGTGTATTAGTTTCTTTGAAATCCAGTGTACATAAGTTATGAGAGTAACTGTGGATATTCCTCCCAAGCGTACAGTGTCAATTTCAGTTATAGAGAATTAATAATGGCGTACATTTATTACGATTCATTTATTAGCTGGTAATAGTACTCCATCCCCGCCTAGCAGTGTTTACGTGAGTAAAATTTCTGTTTTACGAAACATATTGCATTCACTGCTAAATAGTTCAGTATTAAAAATTCCTCAATCAAACCGAGTCCTCGTAAAGGCCATAATTTATAATTAGAAGAAGTTGTATGACTTAAATTCCCTGCGAGAAAGCCCCAGAGAGCGTGTCTTTTATAGTTTCGGCGTGGGACGTGCAAACAGTTGTGCGCCGAGAAACTTACTAGCTTTTAATTTGAATATCAGAATTCAAGAGCAATAAATAATAACGGAGGTGTTCAGTAATTTAAACATAATTAATGTTAACAAAGCTACACAAAAACAATACTCTCAACCTACGTTGCGGTGGCATTAGTTAAATTGTTTGCATAAGGGATTAAGCAAGTTCTATGTAAATACAAGTCTAGATTTGATGTTTATCTTAATACAGAATGTTAAATGAATTTCTTAAACTCCGAGTCACTATTGTGATTTGGTTTCAGCTATTTTACAGTTATTAAACTGGGACTGATAGTAATGAGTTAGACAGAGTGTAGTGAATTGAAGCGAAATGAAAACTTGAAATTTTGCAATGTATTTTTCTTCTTTTATAGGATTGTAATTTATTATAAAATTTTGATACAACTTATCAAAGTTATAATCTGTCATAAACAAACATTATTGCTGTTTATTTTGTTATATACAGCAATAAATCGTTAATAAAAGTTTAAAATTATCGCAAGATAATGTAAGTATGCAGCACTCTTTTAAAGAAAACTATGTAAGAGAAATTGGAGAAACTGTAATAAAGACTTGTATTTACGACTGAGATATAAAAAATTCTGTTTTCGTTTCTATTCAACGTGTTTTTCGTAGAAACATGAATATAGAACTACTTTCCTACTTTTATCATTGATCAAAACATGTTCGTAATTTATATCTGCATAAACAAATAAATGTAGCTTGTAAAATTCTAATTTCTGAAAAATATGTATACCCCATCAAACAATTCAAAGAAATAATAAAACTTGTCTTAAATAATGTCCAAATAATGATATTGTCATTGAAACAACTGTTTTAAATGTCATTATTTAACTTAAAATCATATTCCAATATTAAGTTATTCAGTCAGCCCTTGAATTTCTGTAACTGTCCAGTGAAAACTGAAATTTAAAACGTTTAAGAGTCTATCGCCTGCTTCAAATAGTATCAAGTGAAACAAGCGACAGAGGTCGGTAACAATTTAACAGAATGAGTGTGAGAGTGTATATTAATACTAAGTATATTTTTGCAATATGTTCATTTGAGAATAGCGAGAGCAAATAATGAATACAAAAATTACTTTGTTAAATATCATTATATATAGATGGCATTTGGTCTCTTAACAGCACAGAACGGAAGAATGGGCTTTTAATAATTTAAACCTTTGTAGTAAAATTAAAAGTGAAAATATTGTTTTCAAAATTTTTTCGCATAGGGGCGAGCGTAGGTGCGTCTTTACTATGTACATACTTCGGTATGCGATGTAAAGCAACGACAGGCGCAGTTAGTACTTGGATGGGTGACCATTCCAACGGAAACCGCGTTCTCGCCTCACACATCTTCCAGCATCTTGTATATCAGTGTATGCGCGGAAGCTATACAACCTTAGGCGAGGGTTGTATAGGAGATATACCATCCATGTAAAGCCGTCGGTCCCTTGTCTATTAAATGTTAGGCAAATAAAAGATCCCTACTCTTCTTAAGGGAAGAGGTTCGGCAAAATTCCTGGTTGGGGGTAGCTCGTCTACAGGCGTCGGTGTTAGGCCTCAGTAGCGGAAATAGGCCGACGTTAAATAAATGTATATAAAAAAAAATTTTTTTTCAAACGAATACGCTAGAAATATAGGGTGTCAATAAAAGTCGTCGAAAAACTAGACAATACGAAGAAAAACAGAAAATTGGTACTTACGCTAATTGATCCAATTTATCAGCAAGCAAGGGATTGATAATATTCAGGAAGAAACGGTGAAAGAATGCGTTGATTACCTTCCACAACCCTTGGTTTATATCATAAACAGATCGATGGATTCTGGTATATTTCCAAAAGCATTTAAAATAGTTGTCATTAGGCCATTATACAAGCCTGGTGAGAAACTTTGTGCATCGTATTACAGACCAATATCTCTTCTCAACTTTATCAAAAATATCCGAAAAAATTTTTCGCAACAAAGAATGAGTTTTTTAACTAATTTAACTTGCTGTCTGACAAACGGTATGGATTTAGAGTGGTCATATCAACACAGAATGCAATAGTCGATTTAACTGCAAAAATATATATCTCGGTCAATGTTTCTGAACCAGTTGTTGCATCTTCGTTGATCTGGAAAAAGCGTTTGATACTGTCAGTAATTTTTATTTGACAGAAACTCTAGAGAAAATGGGTTTCAGAGGAACTCGTTATGATTTGATGAAGAGTTATTTAAGCGATAGTACACAATGTGTTAAGATTGGCAATACAGTAAGCAATATGGAACCAGTATCTTGCGGTGTACTGCAAGGTACCGTACTGGGACCAATATTGTTTACATTATATATCAACGACTTATTCAAGCTTCCTCTTACAGTGGATGTGATCAGTTTTGACGACGACACGGTTTTGTGTTATAAAAAGAAACCTGAAATGTCATAAAATAAACATCGAAAATTACTTCTTTATACCATTCTGATATTATGATTTATCAGTACTCTATTCTTCATTGATATGACACCAATATCGGCCTAGGCAGAAAAATTTTATCAGCCAAGGCCGATATTGTTGTGACAATTTTGACATTTTTAATCATATTTTTAAAAAAAGTACATTTTAATTAAAGGGATAACTATTTAGCATGAGAACAATAACTAAAATTAAAAATGCAACTGGTATTGCCCAAAATTATGAATTTCTTGATTTCTTCGTTCTTATCAATGTTTGTGCAGCCATTGCTATAGTAAAGGCACAGATGACTAGTAAGTTTAATTATTTGAATTGAAGAAAAATGCAAGGCTTACAAATCATCGTTAAATATTAGTCTTTATGGTATAATGAAAAATATTAACAATAGACATGACTAAAAAACATACTACTTACCATTCAATAGCTATGCTCATAAACTTCCAAACTTCTCAACTATCAACATTAAATATAATAATACGGATATTGAATTAACATCTATCACTTCAATAAATTATCTTGGAGTCGTTCTTGATTGTCACCTTAGATGGAATAAACACGTATATTTTTTAATTAAGAAATTAAGATATCTTCTTAAATTTAAATATATTAAAAGATCCTTCGACATAGATCACTTAAAAACCATATACTTTGCTTTAGCTCAACCACATTTATGATATAGTATCATTGCTTATTGGGGGAGCATAACAAATTGTTACATTAAAAATTTTGAAGTATTACTATTGCTTCTAAAAATAATATTTGGTAGAAGTTATACTTACCCGAGTGATGATCTCTATAAAGAATCTAAAATCCTAGATATGACAGTTGTTTTTCCAGAATTTGATTTTATATCAGTATAAAAACTTAAACACAAAGGACATCATTGCCCACAATCATGATACACGACACAGGAATAAATCAATTGCAGTACCTAAAATAATTAAAACAATAGGGCGACGTTGGCGGTGTCACATTTACCTAGCTTCCAAATTATATAATGAAGTTCCGATGTCTTTAAAAAATATAAACTATAAAATTGCTTATTCGGTGATGTTTATCAATTTTATTTTCGATTTGGATTGTTTCGATACTACTGAGAGATGGCGCTAGTTACGCTCTACTGCGATGGAACTTAACAGTGTCTATGAGATGAAGGAGGCCTCGCATGTTCCTCGTAGCATTCGAGCATTCCATCCAAGTCATTGTATTTTAGTGTTAACTGTGTTTAGACAAAATACAGTGCCATTTATATAAGGGACTTGCAGATAGTTTAACCGTTGACTTACTACCTATGCAACAATAATTTAAAAAAGTGATACAGGCCCCTGATTAGGGGTCCAAAAGGTGTTTTGCTGTTACCCTTTTTTAGGCTACAAAAAAAAAATTTAAAGTGCCCTCCTGACGATGCGTGGGAGCCGACACTGCCTGGCTAGTCGTAAAGCAAATGGGCGTGGGTTGTAATAAGGTGGGTGTGAAAGAAGAATCTGACTACTTAATAGTATAATATTTTATGTTAAAAAAAACAATATCTTGTTTAATTTAAATGCATTTAATATAACAAGTAAATCTAACAATCTACGCATCTCTTGAACCCAAATATAATTAGCAATTATTTTTCTTCTTTTCTACAAGATAATCGAAATTGTGGGTAGTTGATAAATTTTTATGAAAATAATCTATATGATAGTTCACTCAAATTTGAATTTAAACTTGCCACCGTAGAGGAGGTGCATGATTCACTTTTTCAAATGAATTCATTAGCCTATGGTTTTGAGAATATATCTTCCAATAAGCTCAAATATTGCAGTCCATATATTGATATTTATATAACACATATTTTTTATAATTGGATTTTCCTCGTCGGTGTAGGATAATAAACACAGAAATTTTACACTATGTCGACGTTTCGATTTATTTTTAAATCTTCTTCAGGACTGAAATGTACAGATAATGAGTAAGTAAATAAATACATTCAGTTTTTTAAAATATAACAAATACTGATTTTTAACATACAGAATTATTAAAATATAAATATAATCCTATAAAATGTTGTAAATGTCTCGATATATAGCTCTAAATTAAAATTAAGATATAACAAAAATTACGGACAGAGAGACAAAACGGAAAAACATACACGTGAGCATCCTTACTTAGTGTAAAATATTCTTATCAAAAGACATGGTCCTTATCGTTAAATAATATATATGAATAAACATGAAAAATATAGGACATACGTTGCCGTTTCGGAAAATAATAGTTAATTGAATATATAGCGGTACCTTATCGATACAAAACAGGGACTCGGACAAGAAACACTCCCACATTTACATCTAAAAACTAATGAAATTTTTTATTATATGATTATAAATAATACTTAAATTATCAGTGTCTGTTTTTTTATTGACTGCAATTGCCTTATGTGCTTGTATGCATATCATTTCACTGATAAGTCTTTTGTTATAATTAGTTTCTTTATCCAAAATAGATACCTCGTCAAAGTTAAAATTATGATTTTCAGTGAAATGATGTGCAGCTAGAGCAGTTTTTCTTTTTTGTTTTTATGCTTTTCATTGCATGAATATCCATGTTCGTATACGCGGGCTTTCAAATTTTGTTTTGTTTGGCCGATATACACCAAACTGCATTCACAAGGAATTTTGTAAACCACTTCAGAATTGTAATTTATGTCCAATTTATCTTTCATTGTGTTATAAAGATTACCCACCTGATAAAGTTACACAACGATCTCATATGCATTCTGTTAATATTAGACACTATGTCTCAATATTCGACAGCCTTGTTTCAAATAAATTTTACCTACAATGCTGTTTTCTGCTGTAACAATGTTCCTGTAGATTTAAATTCATTAAGCATCCTGTCTTTAACAAATAAATTAAGTACATGTCTTCTGCATCAGCGGTGAATGTACATTATATTGAAAAAGAATAAAATTAGTATTGCTTTTTGTATATTTTTACTCCATTTAGTTTATTTTTATAATTACATTATTTATTTTGTAAAAAAATTATGCCAGGGTAAATCAGAGGGTTAAGTGCAAGAGCCATGGCTAAACTTCGCCTTCTGATATTCTTTCCTATTATTTGGGTTTTCTACCACATGTATTATTGTCCTCTTCAAAAACAAATCACCGAATCTACAAAATAATAGAATTATTGGAAAAAAGCTTCTGCACCTGTGACGTTTACGCCAAAGGAATAGTCAGAGGTTATGTTTTGCAAGTAATATAAATCGGAATAAACACGGAAAATAATAATAATAATCTCTTCTAACTTCCCATAACATAAAAGAACCACTGTTTATTTTTGTAAACGTTGTGCTATTTAATTGAAATAAGCCGATTTGTTATTATTATTATTGTAAATTTACAACACCTGGATCAATAAAAAAAAATGTATATTTCCACAATATAATTATCAAAATAGGGGCAAGCGTAGGTGCTACTATACTATATACATACTTCGGTATGCGATGTAATGCAACGACAGGCGCAGTTAGTACTTGGATTGGTGACCATTCCAACGGAAACCGCGTTCTCGCCTCACACATCTTCCAGCGGCTTGTATATCAGTGTATGCGCGAAAGCTATACAACCTTAGGCGAGGGTTGTATAGGAGATATACCATCCTTCGGAGGGGATGTAAAGCCGTCGGTCCCTTGTCTATTAAATGTTAGGCAAGTAAAAGATCCCTACTCTTCTTAACGGAAGAGGTTCTGCAAAATTCCTGGTTGGGGGTAGCTCGTCTACAGGCGTCGGTGTTAGGCCTCAGTAGCGGAAATAGGCCGACGTTAAATAAATGTATAAAAAAAAACTATCAAAATTGCTCTTGCGTGTTTGAATTATGTAAACATCGTCATTTTCATTATTACTAATTTTTATATATTATTTACAACACGTTTATAACAATAAAGAAGAATGTGTGATAACGTTATTTTGTTCATATTTCACAATTATATACCTTGGAAATGAAATCATTGTTTTTCAGCATAAAACTCTTTATAATATATTGTAATCTACTTGATTCATTTGATAAGCTGTCTTAAGTTTACCATAAAAAAGGATTTGTATTTCAATGATATTTATGCATAAATATGTGGAAATCGTAACGAGTTGAAGAACATTTACTTGCTGACTAATTTCTGGCAAATTATTTCTTTTATCACAGAAGTGCGAGAATAAACTGATGACGTGTAGCCAGAAATAGAAACAACTATATATTTACTCAGTTCTGTATATCTTGCTCTAGTATTTATTATTATCATTATTATTAAAAGGAAAAGAGCTATCGTCTTCCGCAATCCGACTAATACAGTTTTCATGCAACCACTTTAGATTTAAGGAGAGTTAATTCACATACACTAATCCGGTCTTTATCCCTCTATAAAAAATTCAGCGTCTAAAATACGCCAACACAAGTAAAAAATAAATAACTTACAAAGTTTACCAGACGTGACTGGTACATCAAACTTAGTTCTACAAGCCCCCAGAGATGTCTCTGTCTATTATTACATAGAATGCGGATAATAAGCGTTTTAATATTTCAGTCTGACGTGACAACTTTTAATGATGAGCTGTTGGATGGGGCGACATGGCGACAGCCTCGTTTTCTGCTTATAATGGGTTTACTAACACGACTAGTGTATATAGTTTATTGCAGAGATATAAAAACTATAAAAACTCTAAAAATAAGTCACCAATTAACAAAGTGGAAGCCCCAGAAAAAGAATTTCCATCTTACTAAATAAAAATATATTAGTATAAGTGTATAGTATATCTTTATGTAAAATGTAATGATTAATTCGTATTAATACAAGAGCAATAAAAAATAAAATAGCGATAGCGAATAGCTGTTCAACACAGACAATCAAAGAAACTTATCTTAGGCAAAATTCGATTTTAGTTATATGCAGCGTATCTTGTGGAAGATAAACACAATATGAACATTAAATGGGTGATTTTTGGCATATAATGCTATCAATTAATCCCACAGGGAATTATGATCATTATACCCCTTCGTGTATCAATCAGAAAATTATGTATGAATCAGTGAATCTGTGTACATTAAAAATGCCATAGAGACCGGTAATTATGGTTGAAAAATAAACAGAGACTATTTCAAAGCAAGTGAACAATACTACGGCTCCTACTTCTATAACTCTGGTGAATGCTGATAGTATTACTACCGTTGAAAATAGTGCAAATCATACGATAACACAAAATATGCCCTCATAAGTTCAGTTTATTAACTGTAGTAACATTAACTTACATTTTGTTGAAGAGAAATAAAAAAAAATAGCACTTTTTATGAGGTTATATATTATGTATGTATTTCATATACAGGTTAGTCGTATATAAAGTATAAGATACAATTCACTAAGATGGCTATTCTTACCTCGGATGTTTACAAGACTCACAACTGCGCTCGCTCGAGTTGTAATCTCCTTCCTCAATAATAATAGCCTTTATTATAGCATCGTTGTGTAATATACAATTATTCACTCATATAAAGCTGTACATTTTCGGGATATGAAGCGTTAATATAAAACATATATGTAAAGTCACATGATACAATGAAAAGAAAAAAATCACAAACAGGTATACAAGAAAAATAAATGAAATATTAATAAAAGAGAGACTTCTTATATATTTTTTAAAGGTATCAAAACTTGACACATCTTTGAGGTTAGTGGGCAATTTATTATACAGTTTGATACATTTGTAGTTAGGTGAATACTTATATGTAGAGGTATTATGGTGAGGAATACGCAATAATTCACCATGTCTAGTGATGTGGTCGTGTAGATATGAATTACTGTTGAATAAATTGTATTGGCTTTTGACAAACGTTATAACTTAAGATATAAATTGTTGGAACTGTAAGAATTTTATTATTCACAAAAACCTGTCTAAAACTTTCATTCTACTTCATATTAAAAATTAATAATGAGAAGTTTCATTTGATTTACTAATATTCTCTTGAAGTCACTCCCACCACCCCAGCTAATTATATTTAGAGAAATATGTGGATATGCCATGGCGTAATATATATTTAGAAGTTCTGAAACAGTTAAGATATCTTTGATTTGCAAAATGGCAGAATAGACTTTATTTAGTTTGTTACAAAACACTATCCACATGGACATCCCAAATAAGTCTGCCATCTATGCATGTAACTGAAAACATTACCGACTGCGAGAATTGGATATCGCTAATCAGATTTTTTTATTAGGAATGTCTCTTCTTTTAAAAATATGTACACATTTTGTTTTAGTTTTATTTAAAACGAGTCAATTTATTTTGCACCAAGTACTTAAATGAGAGCTGGCATCACGAATCATATTTACTAGCTGCTGGTGTGTTTCAGCTGGTATTATTATAGTAGTATCATCAGCATAATGTTCGCTCACCGACAAGGCTCCGAGTTATATGATTCGGCAAGTCGTTGATCAATAGTAAAAACAATAATGGACCTAGCACAGATCCCTGTGGCACACCAAGTTTAACATTGTACACAGCTGACTTGACACCATTAATATCAATGCCCATATTTCGTCCCTCAAGATACGATTGGATCCAACTAATGTTGCCTGATAAATTATATCTGCTATTATTAAAAAATCAGGGATACAGAACCCAATGCCTTGGACAGGTCAAACAGTAGTGATGCCACATACCTACCAAGGTAAACGAAATTCAGCAATTCATAGGTGGCTGATTCGACAGATCTATTTTTTATTAAACCATGCTGAAACTTGGTCAGTAATGCATTATTCTACAAATTCGCAGAGAGGCAATACAGACAATTTATTCGAATGATTTAGGTAATGAATTAAGAATAGTAATCTATCTGTAATTATCAATATTATTTAAGTCGCCTTTCTTATAAATTGGTAAAACTAAGGCTGTTTTAAGACGTTAGGAAAACAACCTTGGTGTAGAGACTGGTTAAATAAGTAAAGCAATGGTTCCATAATTAGATCTAGTATATCTGAAATGGATTTTTATTTTTAATCCGATCAAGGGCGTCGAGAACATCTTGTTCAGTGAAAGGGCCAATATGTAGGTTCGTAATGTCATATTTGGCATTGATGTACAAGGTAGCGCCAAATTCTGCTCAAAATGATTAAGGGCACTTTGCTCAACTGCATTAGAGAAGTGGCTGACGAGAAGTTAGCAACTTTATTTAGGCTATCTATACAAACGCCATTATAAATAAAGACAACAGTTTTTATGCCACTGTTGGCCTTGCCTAATCTAGAATTAATTATGCACCAAGTTTCTTTGATCTTATTGGATGAATTAGTGATTTTTTTTATTATAATAATTTGATTGGCTAATTTGATATTGAATTTATGTTCCTTTTCTTTAAATGTTGTTTAATTTAATTTCAGAAAGTCCTGTATTAGTCATAAGCCAGAACAGCCCCTTCATTTTCTCACCTTCTTCAGCAATATGGTCTGTAACCCAGCTTTTGGAATAAGAGAGGTTTTTGTGTGTTTTTTTTCAAAGACAGGACACACTGAAACCCCATCATAAACAATCCACAAATTACTTAAAACTAATATTTATCCCAAAATCAAACAAGATCCAATTTATGTTGGCCAATATATATCTGAGTTTATTAATATTATCTGCACAAATTTGTCTAGAAAAGACACGAACATCTTTTTTATTAGAACGAATGATGTTAAGAAAGTTCAGCTTCAGGATATGCAAAAGGTGGTCCGCAGTGCTCGGATTTACTAAATTGCAGTCAAACCTGGAATTATCTAAGTTGGTGGCCATATAGTCGATACAAAAGGAACTAGTATGACCATTTCTATTAGTAACAATTCTGGTACTCCCAGTAGAGCACAGGTTTAACCCAAACGAATGAAATATATCTGTCAGTAGCTTTGGGTCATAATATAGATGTTGAAAGGTTTAGTGGTGTTTTTATTAATTAAGTCAAATTATTTAGGGTTTTAATACAAACTTATAAAACTTTAGAAGAGATAATTCAGGGTATCAGGAAAAACGTTATAAAAATTCGGTGAGAGGTTCTACACTAAAAATATGAAGAGAAGTTGATATGAAGGGGGGTCCGCAAATATTTTCTAACAGAGCTACGCCTCTCAGTAGATGCTATAAAGAGACATCGTTTTTCTTGATTATTTTAAAGCCTACAGCTACTGGAGGGATGAAATATCGTACATATATTAATTTAATCATGAGAAATCATTTGGTGCTGATGAAAACGAGGCGAAACCACCAAGGGCTTACGAAATAGAGGGACTTCTTCTTTTTTAAATATGCCGAAGCATGCAGTTTGCCCCTTGAACTAACTCGCGCAATACTGTCTTGGAATTTGCTATATACACGTTCACAATGAAAGCTCAACTTTAGGAGCATCCACTGAATAATTTAGAACATGTGAAAGCGAGTTAATAATTCTCAACTCTCTGTTCTGTACGAAATCATCCAAAATTTATACGAATCAGGGAAATGAACTACATCGTATATGATTACAACAAGGGTGAATATTCAGCATCAATTATGTGTGGCAAATTTCATTCAGACATTTAGAAATGAAATTTGTAAGCGAGTGGGTTTGCTAACAAAAGTTGGTTGAATATGTGGATAAAGTTTTGCATGAGCTGGGAAATATTCTTGTGATAAAAAACAATTAATGCAATAAAATAATCTAAATCTATTTAAAAATATAGTTTATACAATATGTGCCATAAAGCTTGTCGAGATTCCATTTTGAAAGAATGACCGCGATTTTTCGCGAATTTCTCAAAAAGTGTAACGGCTATTTAGAAACGTCTGTGTGTGTCTTTCAGTATGTCTGGGTGTGGTGCAGTTTCTTGAAAACGACTCAATGTGGAAACCTGAAATTTTAGATGTAAGGCCTAAGAGAGTTGAAAGAAAAACACTGTATAATATTGGGAAATGGTGCACCAAGGATGAGGCTGGGCAGGGTCAAAAATAACTTTACTTGAATAGCAGTGGTAGAGGCACAACCACTGAGACTGCTTGTATAAATAAAATATGTTCTGTCAGGCTTTTCTCAATGGCGCTGGGAGAATAGTAAACATATGGCGGATCTTTAGCTTTCCCGGGTTTCAGAAAATGTACATTTGAAGACATCAGGGTTCCACTCATAATGACCAGGAGGTCTATTTTCTCACCGACCACTACAACATTGTCATGCTCTTCAGCAAGGAATTGGGCTGTTTGCACAGTCAAAGTGTCTGCATCTTCACTTGCTTGCTTCGTGTTGATTTGAGCTGCTCTAAATTTATCTGTAAGCATGCCAGTGAATCTACTTTTGTTGTGGACATTTGACAGGAACTACTCCTGGGAGACTGTGGGCGCCATTTTTTTATTGATTTGGATGTCAACTGACTGCGTATTTAATCTTCTAATGCGCTCTATTTATTTAGTGCCTTTCTGTGCATCAGAGTAGCCGTCGAAGACAACTACTGCAGTTGCCATATATTTTCGTTGGACATAATCAATTTACCTGTGACAAATTTCTTCAAATGTCTTATTTTCAGGCCGCACAACTCTGTGAATGAGAAAACCACCATCAATCACATATTCTTGATAGTGATCTATTATAGATGTATCAGGTTCTGCTCGTAATGTTTTGTACAGTAATGATTTTGTTCCCTTCCTGATTAGACCACCTTTCTTTTCATCAAATAGAGCTAGTGGAAAGGGGCTAAGTTCATGTGTCAACAACTCCTCAAGTTCTTCCTCTGACTCTTTAACAACACTCATGCGTCGAAACAGGATGGTTACATTAACAAACGCTTAGTTTTCGAGTTACAGTCAAGAAACTGAAAAAAGTGCCAAACAATTGAGGTTTTTGAGATTTTCGTTGTGAAGCCGACACCAGGCGAGGTGTCAAACCTCAGATTTGGATTCGGCATCCCAAAAAACGTATAGATCCGGTGAGAAAAACTTCTACATTTTTCCTGAAAACGGCGTTTTTGAACCTTAAATGATCGGACTAATAAAACCCTTTCATAACATTACAAACTACAAAATAAAATTTCGTTCTATAACCCGGTTATTCGGATTTCATTTCTTCATTCGTATTTAAATACCTACTTCAGTCTTAGGTAATAGGATCAATTAACTGTGAAACCTAAATTGTATTTCTAAATTTTCAGTAACTTTATTTTTGAGAATGGTTCATTTTTTAGATTTTTTTTAATTATTCGTCTCTAAAGGTTGACAAATTTTCTGACATGGACATAACTATTCCCTTTGACATCAATATTTATTCAGCAAAGGTTTATTCCAAATAGTTTTTATGTAATAAACAAATAATAGTAATTCACTTGGTCGTTTTCGAGAAAATGGCGGAGGTTCCGGTGATTGCCAAAAATCTCTTTAAAATTTTTATTCCTCCTTTTTCCTACCTTTCTATTTTATAATCCTAACGAAATACTTTATAATTATAATTATGCGAAGCGAATTTCAACAGGGAACGCCAATGCAAATGTATGGAGATAGCACAATCTGTCATGTATTGAAATAAATAATACTGCAAAAAATTAACATAAAAATGTATGTATATACAAATTTCATTATTAATATTTAACTAAAATAATTCACAGCTGTATAGTGACTAAATAAATATAATGAACATAATATCAGGATATGCATTAGAGCAAAATATGTTGATTAAAATTGAAAACGAAATTACATATTATCTATATATAACAGGCATATAAATTAATTATCATAAAATTTGCTGCGAATAATTGAATATATTTTAAAATATCATTTTAACATCCAATACTAATACATACATACAATACATAAAAATACTAATGATTTTCCATAATAAAATGGGATATTAATTATGAATTTGAATATTCAATTAAATGAAAATAATAATAATTCACTCCCTTTGGTTTGAAAAATAATTTGCCATAGGCATGGTACAAAAAGAAATTGACGTACCATTCTATTATGCGATAAAAATGTACTAATTTTATCATTATGATTGCTGCTGTTAAAGGCATTATACTTTTAAGTAGCATTAGATAGAGAAATTGGAAGAGATTTATAGGAAACAATCCATAAGGACAGGTTTCTAAATAGAAAAAACAATAATTGAAATATCTGTACCATCTCTCACAACTGGCGGCTTAACTTTATTTATGTTATAACCATTAGCCAGCGAACAATTTACCTTGGTTACAATAGCAATATGTTGGCTAATAAAATAATCTCTAAAGATTCTTTTTCTGGAATTCTAACAAAGAAATTTTTATATAATTTCCTATATTGAATTGATTTTTTACAAAAGTTGACTTTTTATGATTAACAAAAAGGTTTTATTTTCTTTATTAATTTTAATGAGCAATGTCACTTTTTCAATAGTTTTCTATGCTATGTTTATTTCGTAAAGTACTATGAGCCATGGAAATATCCAGAGGCAATTTTGGGCCACCGATATATATATACTAAACTATATAATTTTACATAGCAAAACAGATTATAGTAATGTAAAAGAAGAATTTACCTAGGTTAAAAAAATATTTTTAGTTGATATTAGTCGCTTAGGAAACTATCTATTATCTTGTTGACACCTCCTGGAACTATTTATAAGAATAGATACAGCAATTATGTGACTAGTAATGGAACATCTTTAAGAATAGTTGTTTTGCAATCAAACATTGTTAGGGTGTAAAGAGGAGACAAGACTATCTATAATAGAGTTCAAGGACAAACTTTAAAATGCAATTTAATTATTTTAGCTGGAGCAGGTATACCAAAATGTTATTTATGAAGAGGCACATATCTTTATTTTCACCTACACACAACTTTAAATGTACTATGTGGAAGATGTTTCATCTTGCTTTGAAGTAAAATCTTTACTGAACCATTAATGTTATTTGTGTAAATATAAATTAGATCTTAAGCAAATTTTGTGAAATAATTGAATAAAGAGCGTGGCTCTTATATCTCAAAAACTGCTTATGCGATTTTTTAAAACTTGGATTGTTGGTCAATGCCCCTAATTTGAACTTATTTATATAATATATAATATATATTTTTTTATACATTTATTTAATGTCGGCCTATTTCCGCTACTGAGGCCTAACACCGACGCCTGTAGACGAGCTACGCCCAACCAGGAATTTTGCCGAACTTCTTCCCTTAAGAAGAGTAGGGATCTTTTACTTGCCTAACATTTAATAGACAAGGGACCGACGGCTTTACATCCCCTCCGAAGAATGGTATATCTCCTATACAACTCTCGCACAAGGGACCGCGCATAAACTGATATACAAGTCGCTGGAAGATGTATGAGGCGAGGACGTGGTCTTCGTTGGAACGGTCACCCATCCAACTACTAACCACGCCTAACGTTGCTTTACATCGCATATCGAAGTATGTACATAGTAAAGACGCACCTACGCTCGCCCCTAAATATAATATTTAAGAATCACCATAATTATAACCAATTATTTACCAATTTAAAGGCGGATTTCCTAAAGTTCATGTTGACGATTTCTTAAGAAAAAAATATAGCCTGATATTCTTAATCACCATTCTTAAAA
The DNA here is from genome assembly GCA_963675555.1 of Leptura quadrifasciata. Classification (NCBI taxonomy): domain Eukaryota; kingdom Metazoa; phylum Arthropoda; class Insecta; order Coleoptera; family Cerambycidae; genus Leptura; species Leptura quadrifasciata. Next base: position 150,449,344 of record OY776677.1, on the reverse strand, counting down.
CCTCCTTTATGTAAGATTACATCGTAGATGCCGTCAAAAAAAAATTCAACTAACAATAATTTTTATCTGTAAAATAGTTATTTAAATGAAAACAATGTATTTTTAATTTTTTGTTCAGAATAATGTATTATACTAATCTGATATACTAATTTTGTAAAATCCTAATACATAAATAATTTTTTTAAGACGGCTTGCATTTCACACAGCTTTGGAGCTTCTAGTAAGCAATCTTACACAAAGAGGTTTTTAAAGGTGCTGAATATCTGACTAGATTTTTCGTAAAATATAAATAAGTAGTTTTTGAGATATTATAGTGACTTCACGAAACCAGTACAAGCTATATTATGGGCATCTGTATTATTCATTAAAAATTATAAATTTTTATCTACTCAATAACTGAATTATGAAAAAGCAAAAAAGGCGCTTTTCTCAGCTGATGATTTTCCAGTTATCTCAAGTCAACCGGGCAAAGTTACGTAGTGACTCATACATTAAGGTAACAACTGACTTCTGAAATCAATACTCTGTAATTAACTTGTATATCTATAATTGATACACAAGTTGCTGAAAGTTCCAATGAACCAATTTTTGGAGAATTCGGAAATATTTTGTAATACCTTTGCTATAAATACATTTTACATATATTTTAGCAGATTGTAGCCAGCACTCTCATCGGCGGTAAACCATTGGCTGATAATCTCGGAAACAGTCAGTGATGTTTTGCTTTATTTTCTACTCCTGCATAGAGATCGATAACTTGGCAAAAAGGGCATGCCTTCAAGGTAATATAATATTTATAAAACTGTACCACGTTTAACTTAATCAAATTAAGCTTTACTGTATTCATTACTATAGAAATTGCTTTGCCTTTTTATATAAGGAAACTAGACAAACGAGGTGTTTATCGCGGCATTTGACATTTTAGGTATTTACCAAATTTTCGCTCGAGTTATAATGTTTATTAAAAGTGATTTTGCTTTGAAGAATGGATCGAGGGAGAAAAGCGCATTGTTATTCACAAATTGGCAGACAAACGAGATCGATAAATCTAGGATTTTCAGGGGAATTGTAATGTACAAAACTAATATAAATACTGACGAAAAATATAGTAAAATTTAAAAATGTTTGCACATTTTGCAAACGGAGAAATCTAAACCAACAATTTCCATAAAATGTGTGCAGTGTAAATATACATTTTTACCTTCTTTTTAAACTTGTATATTATATAATGTTCAAACCGTTAGCCGAGCTTTAAGTTACAATATCAAGTTTCCACTTGAAAAACACCACATCACAAGCGCACACAGAACGTCTCTTAGTAGATGCAGTTTTAGATGTTTGCATTTATTCTATAACGGCAACCAAGCGGGAAGACAAAGAGATATAATTAGAAACAATTTAACTGTAAATATGCGTGTACTAAACCTATTATTACTTGTTTATACATAAATCTTTTTAGTAAAACAATTTATATAACCTACTGTCGTGCTTCCTGTAAGAGTAAATAACGAGAGAAATTAAATTATATCTTGTTGTCTTGTAGGGCTCTTATACATTTTCTTGGAGAATAGACGTTTTATGAGATAGGAGAGACTGTGATTGCACTATTGTCTAATGTGACCAATTTAACACGGGCTAGATCGGTGGGAATTGTTATACTTTATGTAGAAAGACAATTACATCAATTCTATGAAATGAAAACCATAACTAACTTTATCACCCACGGATGCTGACTCACTTGTACTAAAGTTTATTAACTCACAGATATTTCTTGTAACAAAATCATTTTGATAGTTATCCAGCAGAATAACTGCCACCAGAATATAGTAAGATGGGAATTCTCAATTCACTGAATCATCTATAGAATGATTTCTAGCACCTTTACCCTATTGAATATAAGTACAAAATTATATGACGAGAAAATAAACTTTCACTTCGTTATTATTACACCAATATTTACTAAATTTCATTATACCTAAAATCCATGGTATGTTTGTTCTTGTTGCCTGCGCCATCTGCATAATTAACAATTTAGACAAATATGGGTAGAGGATAAAAAATAAATAATTAGTATTATTACAAAATATACATTATTAATGTTCATTAACGTAAGATCGTAAGAGTTTTAAAAGATTACCCCTCTATCTAATGACCTGTCGGTCCGTCAATCTGTCTGTTTCTAGGTATGTCGGTATATCAGTCTTTCGGCATGTCAGTCTGTTGGTCTGTCTGTAAGTGGTACGATTCTTTTTGAAAATGGCTCAACGTGGAAAGCTGAAATTTTATACAACGCATCCAAGGTAAAGCGCTACTGAATATTGATGAAATCGATGTATCAGGGGCAGCCTAGGCAGGGTCAAAGAACAACCTTTTACCAAATTTGAAATATTCCACATAAAAATAGTGTTACAAGTTTACACTCTTCAGTAAACACCTTGTACGTAGGTTCAATAAATTGCAACAAGAATCTTCACAAACCACTGATTTATTAATCACTTAAATTACAATAATTAATCCTTAAAAATAATATAATTAAAAATAACTTTATATTGTCTGAAAGTTATTTGTGGCATTCTACGAATATTCTTTCCTATTATTTGGGTTTTCTACCACATGTATTATTATCCTCTTCAATAAGAAAATAACTTTAATCTAACATAAATTCACTACTTTAAATCACAACCTGTTACTGTTCTTTATTTCATCTGATCACTTGTTCGTCTAATATAAAACTCTCTATATCAGAACTGTACTGAACCGTATACCGAACTGAGCTACCCGCGTGCGTCGGCCTGACTTATACACCATAACAAAGGTATTCGAATTCTCTAGAATCATCCAGCGTTGTTCGCGGCGTTTCTGGCCCTTTCGCGTATATTCTGTCTCCCTTCACTCTGTCCCAGGGCTTAATTACATCTTTCGCCGTGAGAGAGCAGCACATAACATTAGTTTATAATTGAAACTTGCATTGAAATGTCTCTTTACGCAGAGGTTAGAGCATGCCTAATAACAAGTTTGTGCAGAATCGAAATATTGTTCAAAATTCGCTTAGAGTGAAAATTAGAACGAAAAAATATTTCTTAAATTTTCCGTCAGAGCATCAGGAGCGTACGAAGGCGTAGAGAGGACATAGTAAAAGTAATTTTATAATTGTAACTTTAAACTTGCAATTATACATAATTGCAAGTTTAAAGTTGGACTTTCAGTGCAGTGCAAGTGAGCAAGCATACCTTTGATACCCGGAGTTCGCATTTTATAGACACAACTCCGGGTATCGAAGGTATGCTTGCTCACTTGCACTGCACAGATGGACCCAAAAATAGGTCGAAACCGGTCTGCAGTTAGTGACATCCTGAGATGAAGGAGGCCTCGCATCTTCCTCGTAGCATTCGAGCATTCCAAGTCATTATATTTTAGTGCTAACTGTGTTTAGACAAAATACGGCAAATTCTACGATAATTCAGAGCTCGTAAGGAGAAATAGCTGTTTTGGTTTAATTTGTTGAGTCCTTATTTATATAAGCCACTTGCAAGTAGGTCGGAATAAAACTTATCTAGGTAATTAAAAAGAAAGTAGTTTTTTAGTATGGGGAATTGTACCAAAAATACATGTTTACACACAAAGGCACTTTACCTGTTGCGATTCCCAACACATTAAAAATAGTTCTTGGGTGAAGCAAGAGCTCAATACAAAAAAATGTGTTTGTAATCCAAAAAAACTTGTCATTTATACCTATAATAGGGGCGAGCGTGGGTGCGTCTTTACTATGTGCATACTTCGATATGCGATGTAAAGCAACGTAAGGCGCGGTTAGTACTTAAATGGGCGACCGTTTCAAAGAAGACCGCGTCCTCGCCTCACACATCTTCCAGCAGCTTGTATATCAGTGTATGCGCGGAAGATATACAACCTTAGGCGAGGGTTGTATAGGGGATATACCATCCTTCGGAGAGGATGTACAGCCGTCGGTCCCTTGTTTATTAAATATTAGGCAAATAAAAAATACCTACTCTCCTTAAGGGAAGAGGTTGGGCAAAATTCCTGGTTGGGGGTAGCTCGTCTACAGGCGTCGGTGTTTAGACCTCAGTAGCGGAAATAGGCCGACGTTAAATAAATGTATAAAAAAAAATACCTATCATACCGCTTTGCCCAGCACACATTGTATATGACAAGATAAGCCTTCCTCAAATTACTTTAATACATATTTTTTCTGAAAACATTACTTAACATTATACTAAACAAACCCGTATTACATTATAGCATAGTATTAATCCTCTGCAAGAAATTGTTCACATGAAATTAATATCTTTAGTGAAGTTCGTCGCATATGCATGTTATTTTCTATTGTGACATGACATGACAAGCATAACCGTTAATAAAAACACATTTCCATATGTTTGTGTTTTACGCTTCGGACAAATTAAAAGAAGGGTCTGTTATTTACGATGCAACGTGTACATTGTTGCGGATGTAGTTGACCAATTAACATGTAACTTTTCTGCTCTCTCTGTTTGTGTTTACGCCAGATTCCTATTAACACTGGTATAAAAAGTCGGCTTATAACATGAATTATATTTCCAAACTCATTAGTACTACGGTAAGCGACTAAACTACGAAACAAATTCATTAAACTTGAAACAAGTATAATATAATGTTACATGTTTACAATCTCCAGCAAACACTTCCAAGCGCAGGTTCAAATAATTGCAACAAGAATTTTCACTAACCATTATCAAACATACTATTACAACTATAGACATTAATATCATTCATAACCTATTACTGTTCTTATTTTATCTGTTCACTTGTTCCTCTAATATAAAACTGTGCTCCGTGAGCGGGATTCACTCCTTATATATCTGTGGCGCTTTGTTCTCGATCTTTCCAGTCCGTGACTTGAGATTATTCTAGTCTATCTAGTACATTCCACAGTTTTTTGTGGAAATGGCAGTTCGGCAGTTGGCCGAGGGATGGCGTCGCTTTACCGGTAGCCAACTAGACAGGTGTTCTTTCACTCTGCTACGTGGGATTGATTCTATCTCTCTCCGTTAGAGGGCGGCATATAATAATAATATAATTTGCTTTCGTATTTTTTAAAAAGTAGCAACATCTTATTTTTTCTCTTGATTATGATCTCTTAACTCAAAATAACAGCCTAAGAAATTTGTTACCATACATAAGAGAATTTTCCCGTAAAAACAGTAACGAATTAGAAAACTGAAATTATAAATTAAAAGAAAATAAATTGAAGACTGTTGGTAAGCAAATAAAATTATTAAATTAAATTTGCAGCGGCTCAATACTTACGCGTTAAGCTTGAGACCAAGGAGTGCCGTGTTCCAATCCTGGCTAAGGTATGGATGTTTAGTGGTGTTTTTCATGTGTTACCAAGTTAGCAGCAGTGGATTAGACGAAGTTGTGTGAGGGAAAAACAAATAGTCACTTTACCATTCCCAAGTTCGAGTCTCAGCTGCGGCAGAGATGGCGATGTTAGTGAATGATCGTTGTGCAATTGTCTATGTGTATGTGTCCTGGTTGAGTTGTCGAATAGCCAATTCTGAACTCCGCCAGGGCAGTTATCTAAATGAAACAATTTTAAAAAAGGTCTAATTGCCATCCACCGATCTCTTAGCAATGAGCATAAGTAAGCCCTTTTATCAATCTTTTTATTTTTTTTAATGAGGCCCTCGTTTTTTACAATTTCCTAAATCCTCTAAATTTTGTGGTATTTGATTTTAATAAACCCCGTAAAATAATGGTGAATAATAAAAAAGAGACGGTTTACCTACCATTGCTTCTTGGAACAGGGGAACTGATATTATATAGATATATATCCTTCAATATTTATGTAAAAAAACAACTCGCTATAATGAGAAATAAATATGATAGCTAGACTAAGTTAAATATTAGCGAACAAACTTTATTGGGTTAAAGTATGTCTATTTAATTTTGTAATATTGGTGAAATAAAATATGTTGCAGATATGAATGCTAGTATATCCAGTACACGAATTCTATGAAGTGTAGTTAGCTTCCAGGAGTAACAGTATTAAAATAGGATATAATAGTTTTTATGCAATAGTCAGAAACCTAAGAATAATAAAAATTATGCAAGATTGCAAAGCTTGCGACTTACTGAATGGGACCTTATCCAGCACTTTCATATAAAGTGATCTTTATGGATGAGATTTTAAAAGTATAAAGTGGCCCATAAGTCACTAGTGAGTTAAAGTATACTGTAGAGTAATTTTAATTTAAAAAAAGTTCAAGCAGTTTATTTATTGTCTTTATTATATGGAAAATTAAGAAAACAAAAAATCCACTAACACTTATTTACTTATATTTATGTTAACATTTATTGTCATCATATTCGATTTTTCACAAAGGAAACTGCTCTCGTGTACACAATTTTTCTCTAAACTAGTAATGACGTCTGTATCGCCTGACTCATTGCGCTGTTCTCCATGCATTTTTTTAGCAATAACAATTTTGTAAATTGGCTGTAGCTTCTTTGACTTCTTGCAAAATATCGGTCAGAATTTCCATATTATATCTTTCACAATTTTCCATTTTGATGTTAATTTATTAAACAAACCCTTGGTTACAATTGGATGGATAATAACCACAACTTTCCCGGCACATCCATTCAGAATCTACTTAGAAATAAGCTACTTGCATTTTATATTTTTAGGAGAAACACTGTTGACTTTGTCAATCTCATCCCTTATCTAAACCCCACAAAGGAGGCTATATAATCTGAGCTCCATAATAATAATTCTACCCTAGTCAATGTAAAGCAAAACATAAACGATAAAGTCATAGACAATCCTAAAGATGTAGCGGAACATTTGGCGAACTATTTCTCTTCAACCACTGTAGACAAAGTAAAAAATTACTTTGGTGCTAACCTATCATACACCCGATGAAATAAGGCACGCTATATCTGAATTAAAAAATAAACAAGCTTTCGGCCCTGATGGTTTGTCCACTAAGTTTGTCAAATATGCATGTGATATCATCATTGAACCATTGTACTTTTTAATTAATGAATCCTCTCAGTCAGGTGTTCAATCTCTCTTAAAAATAGCTACCATTATTCCCATCTATAAAAAAATGATCCATTTGAACCTAAAATTATAGACCAATATCCATCTTCAGTGTACTTTCCAAAATAATAGAAAGAATAGCATTTAATCGAATAATGGCATTTTAAAATTCTTTCACAACCCTGACGGATCGCCAACGTGGATTCCATAAAAATCATTCTACTGACATAGCCATCATACAGTTGTTCTTGTAATTTGTTTATAAGGAAATAGGCAAAGGTAACGTCATCATAGGATTATTCTTTGACTTATCACGAGCCTTTGACTCACTCAATCTTTCTTTTATTGGAGAAAAATTGTTTAAGGCAGACATTCGAGGATTTTTTTCATGTCTTATCTAACGGGCAGGTCTCTTCATGTAAAAATCAATCAAACGGCTTGAGATGGCCATGAAGTGAGCCTTGGAGTTCCGCAGGGCTCAGTACTGAGACCCTTGATTTTCTTGCGTTTTGTAAATGACTTACCATCATTCATTTCAAAAGGCAATATGACTATGTTTTGCCAACAACAACTCATTTGGCATATCTGCACCGAGCTTGGCGGAGCCTCTTGATAGTGCTAAGGAGGTTATGACGCAATTTGGGGAATACCGTAGCTTGAATAATTTGATATTATACATTGACAAAACTGTATGTACGTATTCCTCACAAAGAAAATCACTACCTAATAATACCCAGATAGAATTTAACAACATGGTTCTACCATTTAACTCAAACTCCAAATTTCTAGGTATCGTATTCGAGACGTACTTTATGTATTTTATTTTCTACAAATGACTCCACATTCTCCATTCTAAATGCGGTGTTACCAATAACAATTAGAGTGTGATAATAGAAGGCAAAACTGTAATAAAGCCTTTTTTGTAAAATCATATCTTTTAAGATTAAAGTAAAGATGGTTTTGTCTGGATCAGTATTAACCATATATGTAAATATAATTATTTTTTAAATAAAAAAAAATCTGATAATTTTGAACAAAATCAAATTATTTTAAGTTAATCTTCAACCAGTAACACCGCTTTAAATTTCAGAAAAATACAATCCCACACTTGTCCGCACCGTTTGTATATTACGATATTTCACATCTACTTACAAATTCACTTTTACAAAAGGGTCAAAATTAAAAAAAAATGCACAACCATAATTTAAAAATTGAGAAAATAAACGAAAAAATTACAAAACACTCAATTTCATTATTCATATCCTAATATCCTAAAAACTAGCCACATACCGATTGACAACAAAACTTCAGCACAAAAAATTTCTTTTACACCCCGACCCCCACTATCGCATCCAGATTTCTCCTTAAAAATACAGTCCACCCGTAAAACTCCCAAAACACCGAATTTTACACAAATATCTATTTCCAGCTATTTCCGATAATTATAGCTTTTTTCCTATTTTTCAACCCCCAATTCTTTGCTCATCAAAACATCAAGAAAAAAATCACCCCCAACCACCCCGTATTCCGGGTTCTTTTAAAAATTACAATCGATCCGTAAAACTCGCAAGTAGTTATAATAGGCCGGTACGGGACCACTTTCAAGGCCAATCGCTCCGGTTACAATGACGTCATGAACTGCATGGCATGTGCCCATCAGGATATAAAACGGATTTTAAACAGGTCTGTACAGGTTTTAAATAGCTCTGAACAGGTTTTAAACAGGTCTCGAACAACTACAAACAGTTCTGTACAAAAAATAAACAGGTCTCAAACAGGCCTTAAACAGGTCTGAACAGGTTTTAAACAGATAAAAACAGGTCTTAACTCACAATGACTCGTGATGGACCCGTACCGGCCTATTATAACTACTCTCGCAAGATACTGAATTTCACACCAATATAAATTTTCAGCTTTTTCTGATAAATATACATTTTTCGCATTGTCAACCCCCAAATCCAACAAGGCCTAAAAATTGTTGAAAGTAACATATTCGTCCACATACTGCCAAAAACGCAACTCGACATTTTTTCTCACCAAAATTTCAGCACGACAAAAATTTTCATCCACTCCCGATCCCCCCCAACCACATCCCGAATTCTCTTAAAAATTACAATCGACCTGTAAAAGTCCCATTCAAGTCAATTTCACACAAATATCGATATTCAGCTGTTTCCGATAATTATAATAACTATTTTCCTATTTTCAACCCCCAAATCCAACTCGTCCAGATAATTCTTAAAAACCCACATATTCGCCCACATGCTGCCAAAAACCCTATTCGCATTTTATTTTCTTCCCCTTTAAGAGAAATTTGCTAAAAATGTACTTCAACTTTACACCTCTGTAACTTTACCCCTGTGCATCACAGACAAAACCAGCACATACGATGAGCATTGGATCGTCCTCTTTCTAACTAAATCAAAAATCAAATTTGGATTTTTCAAAAAGTATGCGATGTAACAGCACCGAACTCTTGCGTGTCAAAAAAAACGGTTTAACCGCCGTATTTTCACCCCCCCCCCAATCTTAAATGTTCCAAACCACTCCCAAAATTTGCATTTTATGAGATCTTCAAGGTGACACCAAAAACATCCACCTAGCATACGTAGAACATGCAAAAATTCGCAAAAACTGCGAAATTTCTAAGCGTTACAGAAATTGCTAGTGGATCCTCGTATTATCATTACACCTTCGATTTGTTCTATATGATCAGAAAATCTTCATAAGAATTCTCCTTTTTTTATTACTGGTTTTAATTCAACTTATTAAGGTAAAATTGAAACACTAGATACTTTGGTACTTAATTATTTTATTTTATTACAATAATTTTCATACTTTTTATCAATTTAGCTCATTTTTACCAATAAGAGACTAGGAAACTCTCAGAAATCGGGAAATTTAAACAACTTAAAAGTTATAATATAATTTTTAAATCGTTGTTTAATCTGATTCTCAATTTGTATCATATATTATATGATACAAGTTGAGAATGACATTAAACTGAGTACGCATAGCGTCATCTATTGGATATATTAGGAACTGGCTTGGATTGTTCCCCATTATGATCTATAGTAGGTAATTTGTATTAAATTTTGGACATTATATTGGAGACGTTTTATAAGTTTCCTTATTATAACACCCACCGTTTACAAATATTATTTAAAATGCAAATTATTATGAATGACAATACCTTATAGCCTTGAACAAAATTAAATCCTACTACAGAAATTCAACTTCAATCAAATCCGAATTGAATTACGAACACTGCCTTCTTGCAACTATTTTTTGTGTCCTTCTGAGACCTTCCTGTTAGCTTATCGTCGGCCGGTTGAAAAACAGGAAGAGTTTCTCCAGGCAGCGGATCGATTTGCAAATCGCCATCGTTACTTGTGAAAATACATTTTAAATCTACAATGCTCCACTCATAGCGCTTGCCAAATTTTTATTGAGAGGGGTTGCTGTCAGCCATCGTAAAGTCAGAAAATTTCCTAGCGCCGAAAATAACATATACATAGTGTCGTCCCACCACAAATCTTAGATATGTCGTCTAAAACCACGTTATGTAAATGTATAAGAAATGCTTATTTGAGCATGTACTATAAGATATCAGATAATTACTTACTTGGAAATGTAGCTATCAAACAGAATATAATACTATATAATTATTATTTGAAATATAGGATATTATAGGATTTATAGGTATCAGCGCAGATTTTTTTATCACTTCAAAAATTCTTTGTAAATAAAGAAATTGTAAACATATTTTATTTATTGAGACGTAGCGAAATTTTTCCATTTCATATACCTACTACCTTTCCATGCAGTTACAATTTTCACAATGTTATTTACGTTGGAATTATTCCATGTGGAAAAATATGAATTTTCCCTAAACAGATTTTATAATCGGAATATTTATCATTTTAAGTGGATCAAGATAAATGAGTTCACTTAATGGAATAAGCAGGAAACTTAAAGGGACGAACAGTAATGACTACTGAAGTGGAAACAGTGTTCTGAATGTCTTAGTGCTATCATTTGCATTCATATTATTTATGATTTACATTATGCTGCATACAAATACTCATAATTTAGAACTATAATGTTGAATAACTTAAATTTTGAAAGCATCAAAGCGTTTACTAATGCACTTAATGATTGTTTCGCCAATTAAGTTGGCATCACTTGAAGATTATTAAGCCTCCACGTCCATGTTAACTTGATTGACAATACGAATGTCGGGTTTTGCGTTTAATGTTCATTTATTATACCTAATCGGCCTGAAGAACTATTACGATTTTGTTATAAAAATTTCCTCAGATTTAATATTTTGAATTATTTGTTTACGCCGTCATATTTTGTTCGTATTGTTATGTACACGCCACTGCCTCATGCAATACGCTAGGACTGGAAAAATCTCGAATAATAGACTGGAACATTCTAGAATAATCCCCGTGGATATATATAGGGAGTGGATCGGCGCACTGAGTTCAGTTATGTATGAGATGAGCAAATGGTAAAATAAAATGGAGAATAGTAGTTGTGAATTATAAGTGAGACTATAATAGAATAATATTGTAATTAGTGTGGACTAATATGTAATTGTAAGGACTAGTTATTGTAATTAAGTGATTAATAAATCAGTGGTTTGTGGTGGGTGAAAGTTTTGTTGTAATTTATTGAACCCACGTGCAGGGTGTTTACTAGAGTGTATAAACCAGTAACAATTGGTGTCAGAAGCGGTATTGCAACAGGATTTCTGAGGAATACGAGGAAGTTCAAGAGTATTCTATTTGGAAACCACTGGAGATAATGAAGTGCTTTGAACTGGAAACTGATATAGACAATAAATAACACCTATTGTGACATTTTGAGGAAACTTCCAGAACATTCTATTTGAAAACTAGTGAAGTTAGCTAAGTTCTGCCAGCTGGAAGGTGATATAGGCATTAAATAACACTATGACATTGTGAGAAAACTTCCAGAACATTCCATTGGAGATTAGTGCAGTTAGTTCACTTTTGTCGGCTGAAAAGTGGTATACATACCTGATATAGACTTAAATAAGACTTGTTAGTGCAATGTCGAGAATTTAATGGAGGCAAGGAACATGGTTGCTGAAAAACAATTGCAAGACATGTTAGCCAAATTAAGAGAAATTATGTTAGACCAGGAAAAATACATCAGAAGGAGAAGAAGAACAAGAAACTCGACGTCAAGAGGAAAAAGAAGAACAAAGAAGACGACGTCAGGAAGAAAGAAAATAACAGGAAAGGAGACGACAAGAAAAAGAAAAGAAACGTCTCGGTAAAGAAGACAAAGATGAATTAATGAAAATTAAGGAGAACCTGTAAATAAGAGTTCACGAGGAAATACAGGAAGAAATGACACGACAGGTGCAACAGGGCGCTATCCTCTCAGCCATTGAAGAAATTAAAAACGAAATCAAGCAGAATATAGGAATTGTAAATGCTAAAAGTTACTGGCGGCGAAGACAAGATTATAGATATGGAAGGAAAATTTCGTACAGCTAAGAGAGAAGTACAAGGGCTTAAACGAGAGTTGAGGGAAAAAGGAGGCCAGTTAGTAGTGTCATCATGTGCTCGATTACAACCTCCCTCCTTTGACCGACAGACATCATGGATGACAAATAAGAAACAGTTTGAGGCAGATGCATGCGCAAACAACTGGAGTGATGAAGACAAGACTAAGATATTAGTTCTAGCATTGAGAGAGCAAGCTTTAGAATTGTTGCAGATAATCCCAGTGGCGCATCAAAAGGATTTTAAAGTTTTACAAGTTGCATTCGACATAAGATATGGAGACTAACACTTTGACCAATTATATCGGACTCAGCTAAAATCACGTATACAAAAAAGCAGGGAAGAGTTTACAAGAATTTGAGGCTGCAGTGGAGAGACTGGTATACTTGGCTTACCCGGATGTACCAAGGCGATTTCAGGAGCAATTAGTAGTTGATGCTTTTGTTGATGGCATAAAAGACGAAGCGATCAGGCGGGTTCTTAGTCTATCTCGGCATAAGACTAGTAGCGAAGCATTGTTCTATGCACTTGACGTAGAGGCCATCTATATGAATTCCTCGTGTGGTAGAGTAAGAGCTGTCTCTCTGGAAGAAGCCCAATTAGAGGAAACGAGTTCGGACACCAAATTACATACATACATACCTAAGATGTTTACCCAATTAATGACCAAGACAAATTTTCCAGGAAAACAGGAATACCGACAAGGAGATGTAAAGCCTAAGCGATTAAGATAGAGGTTTCGAGGAACTGGACAAAGGAAGTTGTATGGAAGGAACAAATGAATGACAACGAGATTTGACCACTTTATGGGCGCAATGCGATTCCCTTAGGCTTGAAGATGGACTATTACGGAGAGGATGGAAGAGCCCAGATGGGAAGTTACCATGCGGTTGGTGATACCCAGGTGCCGAGTACCAATAGTACCTCGGGAAATAGACGAAGGAATATCCGGAGATAAGTAACCGTCAGGACCTAGAGGCTTGGTGTCGCAGATGCAAGGCTTGTGTGGATGCGGCCATCAAGAGAGTGGTGACTGAATGAAGGCTCGATATGACCATAATGTCAGTTCGGCGGGATTCAAGGTGGGTAACTTGGTTTGGCTATATAACCTACAGCGGAGTGAAGAAGTCGAAGTTTTGCCCACCTTGGAGAGGGCAGTAGTCTATCATGACTCGGATTAATGATGTTGTTTACCGAATTCAACATAGTAAGAAGTATAAGGTGAAGATTGTTCACCTGGACAGATTGGTGAAGATTATTGGGGACTCTGAACTGCCTGACCGGAACGTTCAGGCTTAAAGACAAATCATATGTTATTCTTAAAGTTAGTAAAACTGCAGCGCACAGATGTTTCATTTACCTTGGCCCTCGTTTATGTAATAACCTCCCAGCTCAAATAAAAAATATGAATTATGTTGGATATTTTAAGAATGAAATTACAAAGCGGCAATTAAATTTACCCAGGTTATCTGCCCATAAATTTATTCACCTAAAAAATACTTACCTTTAGTGGAAAATAAAAATAAAATAAGAATAATGTGCCAAGTTTTTTGTTAAATATCTACCGAGTATGATATTTGAAAATACTAAACTGTATTCAGTATTCTGTGCTTATAAGGACTATTTTAGGATCTGAAATACTAATTTTATAAATCTATATTTGTGTCGTCAAGACACAATGCATATTTACTGTAAATGCAAATGTTTTAAATTATCAGCGGAATTACAGGCGCTCACAAAGTCGCTAAATTGCATATCAGTTTTGAACAGGCGAATAAAGATGGATTTAAAAGTAACGTTTTATGCCTATAAACCCACAATCTCCGGAGTTTTAGTAGTGGTAACTCGATCAATACGCAATTTTTGCACTTCTCTGCTAGAAGCGCTCCCATTCAAATGTAATACCGAATAAAACTTGCACAATGCATTAATCAAGCTAAAGATGTTAACGTTGCGCCATTAATTATTATTAGGTCCCCGCTTTATCAGGAAGTCGGAAACTGGTCCTTCGAAATAGACTGCAGTAGACCTACAGGAGAAACTTTAATTCTGTGAAACCTTTATCTTTAATCGCAGGGTTTATATCAAGTTACAAAGAATAAACCTCTGCATCCCACATAAATGTTCCTTGATTTTATCCTCTTGGCACACTAGGGCGTGTAAAGGGTCAGATGCTACACATTAATAATAAAATCAAGATTCTGATATGGTTTTGGCGGCGAGGATTACCACATGAAAGAGATTAGACCACAACCTACGTAGAATCATAAGTAGAGGGCTATAATAATATATACGCCACTCAGTATTAAAATCAATTGTAGTTGATCTTATAACAATTTATCGAGTATCAACAGAATCTTTACAAAAGTCGTAACGTTTAGATTTAAATTTTTTTTTTTAAAATTAATCACCGCTCTACAGGAACGGTGTTCCCAGTTTCGGAGTTCTATACACATTCACATAAACAATTATACAACGACATTGACATCTGTCGCAGCTGGGACTCGAACTCAGGAGTGGTATAGCGACTAGACGTCTTGTCTCTCACACAACTTCGTCTAGTCCACAGCTACCAACTCGATAAAACATGGAAAACGACACTAAACATCCATACCATAGCCAGGATTCAAACCCGGGACTCCATGGTTGCAAGCCTAACACGTAAGCATTGAGCCAGTGAGCCGGTTTAAGGTTTATAACTAAAATGTGCGAGGCACATAAATTATTTTTTATTTTTTAGTATTTGGAAAATGGTGCTCATTCCAACATTTTAGATAATAATAGAATCTTTATTTGGTGTAGTTCAGTCAGAAAGACTACTCTTACATTCAACCGGATACACTATTATCGATAATATACTAATTTAATACAATTGTTTATTTAACGCTAAATTAACTTATAGTCGGATACAGTATCAAAAAACGCAACAAAACCTTTACAAGTTAATTATTAACGCCGGTGAACCATTCGGCATAGACTCATCAAACAAGCCGCCGTATATTAAAAACCTATAAGATAAGTTATTCAATTTGCAGGCGAGATAGTACAGAGAGTAACGGTATTTTATTGAGGTTAAAGTTGCTGTTTCTTGACTGCCCAGCAGAACTGTACCCAACTATACAATATAATTGCGCACTAATTATTACTTTAAACCACTGCTATAATTCACAACTTATCACTGATCATTTTGTACTTATCATTGTTCTTGCTCTTGATCTGAATTTCTTAGTATCTGAATTAGAACTGCTCTGATGCGTTGGTCCCGTTTCTTCTATACTCCATGGGGCTTATTACAGATCCTTGTCCGTACTGTAGATGGTTTTACTCTTTTCTAGTACTTCTATGGTAGCAAGCTAATAGCGCCATCTCTGGCCCGACTGGCGAACTACCATTATATTGCTAGCTTCTCTCTACTAAGAGATTAAACCTATCATCGTAAGAGGGCGTGCACATAACAATTCTATTGCTGACAAATCTTGAAAATTTTAATACTATAATCTGTAGATTTAGCACAACGAGAAATTATGTCAAGAATATGACATTAAATGATAGAGACACTTAAGTGTTACGGCGTTCTGGCTCAAAATCCCATATATTTTCTTTTGGAGGTTCAGTTGGGTTTTCAAGGTCACTTCAGGATCCGCCCACTTGTAGCTAACTTCGCACAGGTCAAGAATTGGCGGAAGATTCGAACGTTAGCGGTCGTGGGTGGTTCATGGGGGTGTCATGACCTGTTTGAAAACTGTACAGACCTGTTTGAAAATCGTCCAGGTCTGTACAAAATATAAACAAGTCTGTACCGTTTTCAAACAGGTCTGTAGAGCTTTCAAACGGGTCATAACACCCCCATGAACCAGCTAACGTTTGAATTTCCCGCCAATTCGTGACCTGCGTGAAATTAGCTACAGGTGGGCTGAGCTTGATGAAAAGTGACCTTGAAAATTCGATTGAATCTCCATCAGAAAACACATGGGATTTTCAGCCAGAGCGCCCATAGCTTATCTACTTACTTATTTCTAATAAAGAAAGATATTCCAATTTAAAATCAATTTATGTAGATAGTTTATATATCTTCTTCTTCTGCTACCATGCAATTATGCGTAAGTGACTATCTCAGAGTGAGGGTTCTTTCCTTGGCCGCGTGACGTAGTTCGCTGGTGTTGGTTATTCCAGTCCATTGTTTAATGTACCGCAACCAGGACATTTGTTTACGCCCTACTCCTCTCTTGCGTTCAATTATTCCTTGTAGGATTAGTTGTGGTATTCTGTATTTCGGCCCTCTTAAGATGTGTCCCAGGTAGTTTATCTTGCGTTTTTTAATCAAATTAAAGAGCTGCCTCTCCACATTCGCTCTTTGCAGTACGTCGTCGTTACGAATTCTATCTACCCAGGATATATAAATGAAGGAATCTTCCTGAATGGCTAGTAAAACGTCACCTAATGAAGGAGTGCCAAATTTAGGAAGGATTTAATAAGTCCAAATTTTTCACTGAAGTTTGCTTGGTAACATAGAAGATCACCTAGGTCAACCATCACGTAGGCGTAGCTTGTTTGTCTATTTCTTTCCATCAGCTATACGAAACGGAATCCAACAATAAAAATTTCATTAACAGATAATGAAACCGAACAAAACAACATAATTTTTTTAAAGTTTAATCCTCGAATAAGGAAAAATAACAAATTTTATATCAATCCCCAATCCATTATTATGTCGGAAATTCTATATATATCGTTTAGTGTATACCCTTTTTTTATTGTCAATATCTTTTAATAACGCTTAAATTAAGTCCAAAACCGCCGCCTCATAAATTAAAAGTCATCCACTAAATTTGAGCTCATCGATTTTTATATAAGCCGCAGTTAATTTCCCATTCACACTACGAGTATATTACATACAAATTACAAGCCGTGACCTACATAATCCAATTAATAAGACGCTTAATAAAAGTCCTGAATTATTTTGCAAGCTCTAACTAACTTTGTTAGTTTATTAGATTTTATGCGGCTATTATTTAAACATTAATTCATGCGAGTTAAACGAAAGAGAGACCAGAATGATAGCTAATATAATCTAAATATAAACCCTAATTCTGGAGTCTTATTCGCGGGTGAATTATAACCCAGTAGGGAGTGTAATCGTACGACAAATTCAGTGTAATTGGACATTTGTGGTTTTATTAAGGGACTATCATTCGGAAATGCTTATTCTAATTATTATTGTTATGGTAACAGCGTATAAGAATAGTTTTTATAATATTTGATCCTTATTATTATTTAGTTATTTGTTTACACAACAGAATATAAAATAAATCAATTGCGAATAAACGAAATTGTATATACAGTGGTCAAAAAAATTATGACATAGTTAAGTTTAAAGGAACATAATCAGATAAGTCGAAATTTAATATAATTGTCTACAAAATGGAGAAAAACAATGTTAATAAATAATCCTCCAAAAATTTTAAATGCACCGATAGGTGTAGTAAATATTAGGAGAAGGAGAGCGATATCCGTAACATCTATAGTTTCCGACAAGAAAATTACCTATAGGAACATTTTAAATATTTTCTGTAATCAATCCCAGGTTAAAATATGACAACAGAATTTCCAGACACCTCATATAGATTTTTTCGACATACATAGAGTGGCTGTATCAATAATATTAAATAACTCTGCAAACTACATCATGACTAAATTCATAATTTTCAATATACTGAACTGAATATGTGGTTGGTTCCTTGACAATAATTGGTTTTAAGTAAACATTGCTCTTACAGTATCAAGCCATTGTGTTTAAAATTCTCTACAAATATTTCGATTTTTAGACCTTTATCAAGAGTACAAAATGTATGTTAATGTAACAGAAGGGGGCGAGCGTCTATACTATGTTACTATGTACATACATCGATATGCGATGTCAAGCAACGTCAGGCGCGGTTAGCAGTTGGACGGGTGACTGTTCCAACTGTTATAGTATATTCTCATATTAACAAGATGGCCGAGGTCAAAATTACTAATATTCTCAAAATAATTCAATCTTTAAAGTCAATATGTCAAAACCCATAAAAAAGTCATTAAGACCCTGAGAAAATTCATGCACCACCGATAATTCACAAACAATCCAAATCAATCGACGAAAATATTCAAAATTCACCAAATTACAGTCAAAAAATCCTTACAAAAAATCGCCCTAAAAAATACAGCCCCCTCATCAATTCAATTCACTTCTAAATCACTTTCCAAGCCTCAAGCCAGAATATTCTTAATCACTTTCAAAAACTTTCTATAAACAAATCTCTTTTCAAATTAACTTCAAACCCAATCTTCTATTCATATCTACTTCAATTTAACGTGTTATTCAGACAGTTATTATTCATATTTCTAAAACAAAAATAGATTCCACTGACATTTTTATATCAAAATGTTCCATTTTTCATCGTCGTTTTCTTGATATAATTTTTGACCCGAAATTCTAAAATTTCAGCATTTATTGCACAATATTTCACCATTCGAGCCCCATAGAGCGGCTGGGGGAAGAATCCAGCTCTTTCCAGACCTCCGCGAGCTCATTCCCCTTCGTTAGTATAAATAAGGGAGCACGCCAAGTTCCCGGCAAGTTGTGTTTTCGGAGTATCTCGTGACAATTAAATCCAGTGCCCGTGTTACCTCTTCGGTTGCCCCAGAGCCTAAATCCAAGTGTGTTTTCCGGTATATCTCGCGATAATAAGTCCAGTGCCCGTACACCTCCCTAGGCAGAAGAAAAAGGTAAACTTCTAAATCTTCTTCAACAATTAGAATTTAAAAGATCCCTTAAAAATACTCCTTTTACCACGAATGACCAGCAAAATATCTTAAATACTCCTATGCTAGATAAAATGTTAACAATTATTCGTTGATTTACAGTTTTACGTTATATGTACCTGAAAAATTCTCATAACTAAAGTTCAAGTCATAAAGCTATTAAGTCATAAATTTTTATAGGTATATAATTAGAATAGCCACTTATGTTACTTTAGTATACACTTTGTACTTTTGTTACTACTTTAAGTATTATATTAATCTGTGATCTCTAATACATCATGAATAAGTATTTTTTGTATTATTGTGTAATAAAAATAAAATTGTTTCGAATTAATGCTCTTATTTATATTTAATGATTATTTTTTCTCATAATGTTTTCCTTTCCCTTTGCGTCTGATAATGGGTTTCTTTCAGAAGATAACTAAACAATGGGGAAATAAAATCTATGTTTAAGTTCTTAATTACATACATAGTGTACTGAAATTTAAAACCGTTTTATTTACATAAGAGCCCAAAGAGATTGCATTTAAAGTTTCGCAAATCTAAATAATTATTTCCAGATCATTTTTACTTTTGTAGACTTCTAAAGCAATTTTGGTTTCATTTAATATAACGGAGTAATGAAAAAGCTGCGATGGGACTAAAATATTCAGTCAGTTTCAGTCTTCTATGAAATAAAAAAGCTACTTTATATTTGAGGGTTTTATACTTCAGACAGCAATTATTAATCAGTTAATTAATGAATAATGCTGTCCTTTTTCTCGAGCAAAAACCTGAATGTACTGGGAAAGGCCATCGCCGGTTGTAATTTGACATGAATATTAAAAGTTCTAACCTTTTCGTTGATTTACATAATTGTGTATTTATAACTAAGAAACCCCACAGCACAACAGATTCCAGCAAATTACTACGAATATTATTTTTAAAATAACTAAAAGGGAGATCTTAATGAAAGTAGTTTTTTGCTCATTAGCTTTCCATTGAACGCAGACCTTAAAAACATACAATTTCCGTTATTTATTGATATTAATTTTATTGAATTGCTACTAGGCAAGTAGGTCAACAATAAATTACCACTAACTTAGACAACGTTGATAATGACTATGCTGTGATTTTATCTACATCTGCGTCTACCTGTTGTCCTAATATGTTACAAGGATCTGACTTGCTCCAGATGAATGAAGAAACAATTTTTTTTCGTGAGTAAACCTTACAATAATAAGGATAAAAATAATATACTCACCACATTTCAAGAAAATATTCAGTGTTTAGGAAATAAAATTTTAAATATAAACAATGTTTTCTATGATTATAGCTGTGACATTTTAAACACTGGCAAAATTAAAGCCAAATACATGTAAATAAGCTGAGTGATTTTATTCTTTAATTCATACTGTCGGAAAACTCTCTGTAGTGGTGGAGTAGCTATCTACAAAAATAACAGCTTTCACAGTGATGTCTCAGTCTTTTAAATGGACAAGTTTTACCACCTAATGGTAGATTTTCATTTATTTTCTTAACTGTTTGACGGATTATTAGGAAGATTGTCAGTAAAAGACAAGCTTTTGGTTATAGGTGGTGATTTTAATGTAAATTACAATTACCATCAGAATACAAGAATAACCGCTTCATCTAGCATATGTATTGATAATTTTCTAATCAATTCTAATGTTACCAACTTTAAAACTAATATTATTAACCGGTACTTATCTGATCATCGTTCTCAATCGATATATATAAGCTCAGTTTTTCTTGAAAATAAAGAAAATGAATTTGTTCAGCTCTATAATGTTTTAGAGAGTGTAAATTGGCAAAAAATGTTTGCTCAAGATTGTGTAAATAAGGCTTGTAAAATTTTTAGTGACACCATAATGTATTATTTTCACACAGAACACAGAAGGATAATTGGATGACTGACGAATTAAGAGAATTTAAAACACAGAATTACAATTTTTATCAACCTTACGAAAATGAATCAAGCTAGGAATATTAGTATACTTTTGCAGGAACAATACTGCAAAGCACTTGTAATAGCTAAAAGAAATTATCATGAGAGACAAATTCAAGAAGCTCATAACAAAAGAAAAACAATGTGGTATACAATAAATAAAATAAAAGGCAAATCAAACAAGTCAAATATTATAACTATGACAGAAAATAGCGAAAAAAATCTAGATGCTATAGTTTCCAATAATTTTAATGAACATTTTACATCTGCAATAAGTAAAAATTATGTTTTTGATCCAGTCCTTTTAAGCTCCAATGTGCCTTCTATTGAGCGATCACTTTTTTAAAAACCAGTTGTATCATCCGATATATTATCTTTAATAAATAAGCTGAAATCCTATCTTTTAATATAGGAAATTTTCCACACATTTTCAAGCTAGCTATTGTCCAACCTTTATATAAACAAGGTGATACTAATGATTACGGAAATAGCAGAGCTCATCAGTTTGCTTTGCAGTTTTTCTAAAA
Organism: Leptura quadrifasciata; assembly: GCA_963675555.1. Taxonomy (NCBI): domain Eukaryota; kingdom Metazoa; phylum Arthropoda; class Insecta; order Coleoptera; family Cerambycidae; genus Leptura; species Leptura quadrifasciata. The sequence goes on along the minus strand of OY776677.1, from coordinate 150,427,480 downwards.
TATTTGAACTTGCTCAAAAACCAGCTGTCTTCATTTTTGTATCAGAATGATTTACTATTTGTTTGTCAACATGGTTTCTATGATTTCTTTAAAAGCAAGAACGCCGAATCAGCACTCTATGAGTTCAAAGACTTAATTGTTAATGCCCTCGATAACAAGCAATATGCCTTAGGGTTATTTATCAATTTCTCCCATGCTTTTGATGACCATGAAATTCTATTTAATAAGTTAGACAGGTATGGAGTCAGATGAGTTAAACTCTCCTCTTTTTCTCTTACCTAAACAATAAAACACATATCGTTAAATTAAACTATGACCAGTGCTGTATGCAACATAACGCACGGAGTTCCTCAGGGATCTGTTTTGGGGCCTCTATTTTTAAATATTTTTGCTAATGCTTTAATAACATATTTAAATAAAATGCCAAATATTCACTCTGTCTGTTAAGCGGATGATACAAATATTTTAGTCATTGACAATGACTTAGATGATATTAAAAACTCCGCTGAGTTAGTGTACTCAGAGGTAGTTCATTGGTTTGAGAAAAACAAGCTTAATACCGGGAGCAGAATTCAGAAAACTGTATTTACAATATCCCGTGCGAATGTGATAAATGCTATGTGGTTGAGTCATTCAGACCTTTCAGTGTGAGGTTGGATGAGCACAAGAATTACGTTCGAAAGAATGAAATTCAGAAACCAAAGATTTGTGAACATGCGGACATAGAATAAACTGGAACTCGGCAAAAATTTTAACAAAAGAGGCAGATAACAAAAAAAAGAAAAATTAAAGAATCATCAATAATCTTATTAAATGAAGATAATGCGTATCGAATTGTTCTGTAGATATTTGTACAACTTGGCTACCAATGTTAAAAGAAGAACTTAACAAACTCAACATTATCTAAAAGAAAATATCATCACTTCTGTGAAAGTAGTAAGTATCTATGGAAATAAAAACAGAATCTTAAAGCAGTGTATTTGATATACACAACAAATAAGAGTTCTTAGAAAAAAGCTTTGAAAACAAAAAGAGACTACTTTCCGAAACGTCAGCAAAATACATTATTTCTGTGTTTATTCCGATTTATATTATTTGTTCAAAAATAACCTCTGACTGTTCTTTTGACGTAAACGCCACAGGCGCAGAGGCTTTTTAACACGCTTTTATTAGGTTCACCTGTATATTTATTTGTTTGTATGTAACGTGATTCTCACTCCAAAACGTCAGATTAAACTGAAACTTTGCATACTTATCAAGGACTGATGATAATACAATAATTTGACAACTTTGCCCTAATGTAATCACCAGAATCATCAGAATAAAATAAAACTTAAAAATGACTAATCTGTTTTAGAGATTTTTCCGGAGGCGCCGCTGTTATTTTATAAATTATAATAAAAAAAATTAGTCTAGAAAAACTAAAAAATACGCTTTAATGGCAAACCGAACTAAAAGTTAAAAATAATGTTTAAATATTAAGAAAAATTAATTTTATTGTAAAAAGCATGGGGTACTTGATATGAATTGTTATATATATTTTATTGGTAGCAATTGACGCATAATTATAAAAATATAGTAAAAAGCACCATACGCTTTTTACAATAAAATGAATTTTTCTACTTTTTAGTTCGGTTTGATATTGAAGCGTGTTTTTTTACTTTTTTTAAGCTACGATTTTTTCCAATAATTTTATTATTTTGTAGTCTCGGTGATTTGAAGAGGATAATACATGTGGTAGAAAACCCAAATAAGAAGGAAAGAATAAATATTATTATTATTATTATTATTACTGATCAACCATATATAGTTAAAATAGTTATGTATATATATTAACAAGTTATTGACTATCAATTGTTTGTAAAAATAACTTTTTTTCCATATATTTTTAAACATAAAAATATATTCCGTTATACATCAATATTTATGAATCATACAGAAGACCATTTTATCCAATGTCCCAATCCATTTTGACATGCTATTAAGGAGCTTTCAGTTCCGGCTGCCAGAACTGACAATATCAAATCACAAGAAACTAACTGGAGACATGTTATGAAATGAAATTGAACAGACAACCGAGCAAGCACTTGACATTTTTACTTTGGCATTTTATACTGCATATGTAAGAAGATATTTGCAGTAATAAGCATCATAAGAAACAACATTGTTCCGAATTTTCTGAAAAAAATTAATTTATATATGGAGAAACATTTATCTTTAGTTAATTTTTAAATCATCCTTCCTATTTTATTTGTGTGAGAAACTGCCATGTCCTAAGATTCCTCTTCAAACTTCTCTTATAATTAAAGAAACTATAAACTTGGCAAGGTAAAGAGAACTCCTTACACTTAGAATATCCAGTATGTAAATTTAATTAAGAAGATTTGTCGACTCTTGTATCTCTAGGTGTTGAAATTAATATTAACTAAAAGTTTCCCATTGCAGAAGTTATACCCTGAATCTGATTATAGAGATACCTTTCGTTAGGAAACAGAAAGGCCGGATTTAGAGAGTTCATAAAATTCCAGATTTATCTCTGAAGGTTTAATTTATCTTTAATAATATTTTAAGCTGCTTAAACTCTGAACTTTTCACAAAGTCACGATCGAAAAATATTAACCTGTTGCAGTCCTTAATTAAAACGATTACCAGGGGCTTTAAAAAACTCTGGCAATTAAATATGAGTGTGCCGATAAAAGACAGTATTTTAGTTAAAATTCATGTAAATTAAACAAAAGCTAGAGTAATGATTTTACACTTCTTTGTAGACAATGTTTAAAGTGTATCACGTTCCATTTAGCAAATATAATATGCTTTAGGAGCAATACTCTAGTGGGGAGAAAACAGGCACAATCTACTTGACCACTGTCCCCGTGTTGGCGTCTGCATTAAAATGATAAATCTCGGAATTGTTTAGTTTATACATTAGGGAAATAAGGAAAGCTCTTCCTATGATGAATAGGACTAAATCTTCAAGACGTGATGAAAACAAAGAACACAAAGTAAGCCGAGAATTCTTATCGGATTTGGCTTGTAAGAGATGCATTAGATTTTGACAGAAAATAGGAATGTAATCAATCATAATTTGTAGAGACTTCAAGGAAAATGCTCCGTTAGTAGATAGGAAATATATGCGATATACAGTAGCAAAAACTAAATGTGTATCTCCAACATTACATTTTGTTTATTTTCTAGTGATAATGTGCGTGATAATAATCTCCGTATTTATTAAATAAGCTACTATATACAGGGTGGACCATTGGGGTAGATTCTTTGGGCCAAAGTATGAGGATATAGTCCAGGGCATTTAGATCAAAATCGCCCGAATAGCGGAAATTTTTAGGCACAGCAGATATCGAGATGCGGTTTTCTGCATTGTGTTCAGGAAGGTCCCAGGAAACGACTCTACATAGTCTGGTTTAGGCATTTTTTGAAAAATGCCTTCTGGGCCGGAAAATGCATTTTCCAATTGCATCATTACTTGCACCATTATAGGAACGACTGGAAACTCGAAAAAATCGCTCGGAAATCGTTACTCGGGGGTTTTCGGGATTGCCGAACTCGATTCTGGCATTGGAATTACCCGGAGGCGCTCGGGGGCGGCTCTGCTGGGGTATCCGGGGGGCCATTGTGGGGGAAAATTGCATAGTCCATGAAAATCGCTCCAAACTCGTTACTCGGGGGTTTTCGGGGATGCCGAATTCAATTCTGGCATTGGAATTACCCGGGGGCGCTCGGGGGTCCCTCTGTGGGGTTGTCTGGGGGTCATTCTGGGGGGGAAATGGCATAGTCCATGGGAAGCGCTCCAAACTCGTTGCTCGGGGGTTTTCGGTGATGCCGAATTCAATTCTAGCATTAGTTTTCCCCGGGGGCGTTCAGGGGTCCCTCTGTGGGGTTGTCTGGGGGTGATTGGGGGGGAATGGCAGCGTCCATGAAAATCTCTCCAAAATCGATACTCGGGGGTTATCGGGGATGCCGATTTCAATTCCGGCATTAGACTTCCCCGGGGGTGGCTCTGTGGGAAATGGTAAAGGAGAAAGTGAAAAATCACAAATTATGAAAATAATACTTTATTCAAATAACAAATAGGAGTTTTTATTAATGTTGAATTATTCATTATAAACTTTAATTTTTAACTTAAATACTAAACATCTTGTTCAAACTCTTCTTCTTCTTCCCCTTCTTCATCTTCTTCCTCGTCACTATTCTCGGCCCCGTTGGAAGTGCCTTTTTGGTTTGAGCAATTGCCATCGCAATGCTTACATGCAAGTGAGCACTCCAACCCACTTCGGCGGCACCCGCACCTCGTGCCACAGTCGGTTTGACAAGAACAAGAAATTTTGCTTAAAATTTCCTCGGGACCGGCTTCCTGGGTCATGGTGACAGGACTGAGCTCTCCATCCACCAATTCCCATCCCCATTCCAACGGATCTAAGGTCTCGTCTTGACCTTGTGAACCATACCGCGCCGGTCTAGAGAAACTTTTTTTATTCTAAGAAACAATAATTTATGTATTACATCACGTTAGATCACAGAGGACGCCGCAGGACCTGTATCTAATGACGAATTTTTTTCATATTTTTTTTTGACGAAGCGTTGTGGTACCTCTGACCGGAAAATATGATTAGGGCGTAATTTCCACGTATAGACGGTACACTTGGTAGAACTTGATAACTCCAACCGTTTTCGAGGAAAGTGCTGTTAAACATTTCAATAATTTTTTGAAAGACAAATTCAAATTTAACGAAACAAAGTATATTTATTGAATAAAGTACAAAACATAATGGAAAACAAAATCGTAATAGCAGCGTAAACTCTTTCTCACTTTCTTATGAACTAATGGATTATTTTCATGGTATTGACATAAATACATAAATCAATAGATTGTCTAAAATAAGGATCTAATCTTATTAGAAGACCAAAAAATAACGTAAAAGTTGATTCAATGACATTATAAACTTTCCCCCCAGGCAAGAACCTCATTGCAGCAACTTACAGCAAACAGTCGATATGGTCTCAACCTACTTCTATGCCTTTTCTAATTCTATTCATAAAAGATTTTCTTATGTTGAAAAATACATTTTCCTGTCCTCTAATAAAATTCGCTGCGTTTTGTATTTTGTCCCACAGTTTTTCTCTTGAGTTGATAGTATTTGCATAGACTAAGGACTTCATATGTTCCACACATAATAATCCAAAGGATTATAATCAGGACTCCTTGGTGGCCAAGCAAACTCACATCCTCAACCGAGCCATTTGCGTGGGAAAGTCTCATCAAGATAATTCCTGACTTCAAATGAGGAGGAGCTCCATATTGTATGAACCACATTCTGTTCCGTATGTTTAACATGAACGCATGTAATATATCAGTAAGAGTATTTGAAAAAAAACAGATAAGACTGTCCATTTAAATTTGGAGGAAGGACAAATGGTCCCAATAATTGATCGCCGATGATACCACACCAAACATTAATCTTAAATTCTTGCTGAAAATACATTTCTTTAACGGCATGAGGATTTTGTACTTTCCAGTAATGGGTATTGGTAATTCGTAAAGTATAGAAGATAGAGCAAAAATTAAATGGGGTAAAAGTTGTGCAATTTCGGGGCTAATGAAACAACCTTTTGAAGTTGAATATTTAGTACACGTCCTTGTTATAAAATAGTTAATTTTTAGATTAATACTATTTAAGCCCTTTCAAAAATATTGAATTTTGCTCGTTCTTGTAGAGGGATATCCGGAAAATACTTATAAACTATTATGGTAATATAACTTGCCATTCTTACAAAAGATAAACAAGGAAAAATCAGGACTTTTCCATTTTATTCCTATGGGAAGTGTCCAAGTTATATTTTGGAATTAAACAATTCAGAGCTTCAACTTCATATGTTTGTTTTAATGTTTGCAAAGCAAATAAACACAACATGCTAATGTAGTTATGTGGTTTATCAATTATTGCTGTAATTAATGATTGTAAATGTGCTATTGTATAACTAATTTATAGAAGTATAAATTACTAAATAAATAATATATATATTCAGTTAGTATTGCAAATACAAATATATTGCTTTGCACATCATAATAAATAGCATCTACTTTAACGAATTATTTAGATTAACGTCCTGGCGGAATTTAGCATTAGTTATTCCACCACTCAACCAGGACACATACATATAGACAATTATACAACAGCCATTCCCTACGACATTGCCATCTGCCGCAGCTGAGACTCGAATTTAGGAGTGGTACAGCAACTAGCCGTGTTGTCTCTCATACAACCTCTTCTAGTCCATTGCTACCAACTCGGTAACACATGGAAAACACCACTAAACATCCATACCTTAGTCAGGATTCGAACCCGGGACTCCTTGGTTACAATCCTAACACGTAAGCGGTGAGCCACTGAGCCGGTGACTTAGTTTCCAGTTGGCCAGTTTGTGTTTTAGTTGGGTATACAAATTATTATTAAGTGTCGAAAAATGTTCAATACTGAATTTACTTCAAAACATCTTAAGTTAATTTCGACTAATGTTTGACCATTTGCTCTGAACAGATTAGAATTTTCTCGAGATTTAAAAACTTACTACCGTTCCTGTTATGTACATTAGATGTCTATGTGTAGTTTCTGCCTGTACATTAGATGTCTATGTGTAATTTCTCGAGAATTATCAATAAATTTATATTTTCTTACTTCTTGACGTATACATGGTGTCTCACCGGGAGCTGAACCGATCGATATGGAGAAAAATACGCATCAGAGAATTTTGAAAATTTAGATAATTACTAATGTCGGTGTGGCCAACTAAAATAATTACAAGTAGCTGGCACTTCCGCTTATACCAGAAGTCGATACCAACTTGCTTATTTCAAATGGAATACTCTATATATTTTAGGATTTTCGAAAAGAGCATAAAATTCTGAGTCGACATTAAGCATATCCTATACCTAAACCTAGCCGTTTCAGAAATATTTGACATTTTATAGAAAATTTGACAGGTGCAACGGTTTGCAAGAACCGTTATAACTTTTTTCGTGTAAAAAATCCTCATTTGCTTCTTGTCACATAAAAAGAACACAAGGAGAACTACGTTCTACAACTGAAATAAATTCAATAATATCATACCAAGTGTTCCGTTTTTCGCGTTACATTTTGTCAACTTCAAACCGCGAAAACTTGTTTAGGTCAAATGGAACAACCTGTATTTTTTTACGTCAACTTGTGTTGAATTCCCTTTTTTTGATATTAGCATTGTGGGGATTAAAGTAACAACTTTTTGAAATATTTGCGATTTTATTAGAAATTAATGAATTGTTGTAATCATTTCATCAAAATAGCCATGATTAGAAACAATCAGTCATTATCTTATGTCAAAAAATGCCAGCACGTTTAAATTATACCAACGAAAACTTTTTAAATTTGTTTATTATTTATGGAGAATGTGATAAAGTAATATCAAGAACTTGCAGCACATTTGCTACTCGATATCCACAAAAACGCAAAATGACACTAACACTGTAACATGCGTATTAATCGAATTGAAGATATGGGATGAACTAAAATATCAGAGATAAGATCAATTTAAAATATGATTTCATTTTAATTTAATAATTGCTCAAAATTCCGCCCTCGAACCTCGACACATTTTTCGCACCTTCGGATTAGTTCCTCATGGGTAGCTCTTCTAATTGAATCCTGTGATATGTTTTGAAATGCATTTCTTACTCTTTGCATACAATCTTCAATGGTTGTTAATGGGCTCTCATAAACTTTATTTTTAATAGTTCCCCAAATGAAATAATCCAGAACTGATAAATCGGGCGAGCGAGGAGGCCATAAGAAAGGTCCATTATTGGCAATCCATTGATCATGAAAAGTTTCTTGTAAATAATTATTAATTAAATATGCGTTATGTGGGGGAGCACCGTCGTGCTGATAAAAATGTTTTCTATGATCGGCGAGAGGTAAATTTTCTAAATAGTTATCATTCAAATTTTGTAAGATATTCAGATATCTTTCACCTAAAAAAAAAACTAAAATTTACCTATACATATATTAGCAGAAGAGAAAATTTAATTTACCGTTTAAATTTTCCTGATAAAATTGTAATGCCACCACTCTATCGTTTCTTATGGCACAGTAAACATTGAACTGCCAACTTTTCTGAAAGTTTCGCTCTCTGAACATATGAGGATTTGAGTCACTCCAATAATGCAAATTGTGTCTATTAAAAAGTCAATTTTTAGTAAATTTTGCTTCATCTGTCTATATAATATTTCCCAAATAAGAATCGTGACCCTCAAACCTTATTAGAATAAACTCACAAAAATTCTGTCTTCTTAGGAAATCTGTTTCTTTTAATCCTTGAACCATATGGAATAAAAACTGGTGAAACTTATGTTTTAATAAGATTCTGTGAATTGAATCCTCGCATAGTCCCGATTCCAGAGCAGCTTGTCTTAATGACATCCTTGGAAATGCATGAAAATATCCCAGAATGACTATTTCAATGTTTTCATTAGCAACAATAGGCTTTCCTCTTTGCATTTTTGCCTTGACAGACCCATAATTTTTAAAATTCTCCAGTATGCGTTTTACAGTGTTTGGAGACGGCTTCCGTTTTTCTGGATATCGAGTAGTAAATGTGTTGCTAGTTCTTGATATTACTTTATCACATTCTCCATAAATAATAAACAAATTTAAAAATCGTTGGTATAATTTAAACGTGCTGGTATTTTTTGACATAAGATAATGACTGATTCTTTCTAATCATGGCTATTTTGATGAAATGATTACTACAATTCATTAATTTCTAATAAAATCGCAAATATTTCAAAAAGTTGTAACTTTAACTTCCACAATGCTAATATCAAAAAAAATGGAATTCAATTTTACACAACTTGACGTAAAAAAATACAGGGTGTTCCATTTGACCTAAATAAGTTTTCGCGATTTGAATTTGAGAAAATGTAACGCGAAGAACGGAACAATTGGTATCATATTATTGAATTTATTTCAGTTGCAGAACGTAGTTCTCCTTGTGTTCTTTTTATGTGACAAGAAGCAAATGAGGATCTTTTACACGAAGAAAGTTATAACGGTTCTTGCAAACCGTTGCACCTGTCAAATTTTCTATAAAATATTAAATATCTCTGAAACGGCTAGGTTTAGGTATAGGATATGCTACACATTTTCGACTCAGAATTTTATGCTCTTTTCGAAAACCCTAAAATATATAGAGTGTTCTATTTGAAATAAGCAAGTTGATATCGACATCTGATATAAGCGGAAGTGCCAGCTACTTGTAATTATTTTAGTTGGATTGGCCACACCGACATTAGTATCTAAATTTTCAAAATTTTCTGATGCGTACTTTTCTCTATATCGATCGAGTCAGTTCCCGGTGAGACACACTGTATATCCAAGTAAATCCTTAAGTTAAGTGAAATTCGTTCACCTGAAAACAAAAAAACAAATGTTAAAACAGGCCAAAATATCAACATCATGCAACTGTATTTTATAGAAATTTCATATAAATTAATTGCTAGTTTGTTTGAAAACAATCGATTGTTAAAAAAATCTCCAAGGTCACTGCAGCTTCCTGGACTTGTGCTATATCCGTCCTATGTTACTTGATGAACGTCAAATGTGATGTTCAGTCTTTGGTTTTAAGAAACATTTCAGCACTACTGGTACCTTTTTCATGTAAAAGATTATTTTAATGATGATTTAATAAAATTAATAATAAACCTACTAGAACAATCTTCATCCAATAAAAATGAAAAAAGGGGCCTGTACAATAAAACGTAGTCCTAAGTGGAGTAGACTCTGCAGTCAGTGCTAGAAACACACACGGTTGCGCACCAACTAAAATTTATTAGACTGAATAATTCAACATGAAAAATTGTCTACCTTCTATTTTCTCTGCGTCCAGCTGGCAGTATTTCGATTTATGGCCCGTTGTTCACAATTTCATATCAGTGTATCCTAGAAAATTCACACATATTTCACTGTGCAAAAAAGTAACTTTCGGTTTTTATCTGTTCACTGTCAAAGTTTTAAATAAATAATAAAACTAATATAGTCTGTCTATTTTACGAAGACCACACCAAATATTTCGACTAATATCTATCCCATTTTTTGTGAGCTACATTTCAGTAAAAAGAAATTTGAAAGACATAGCCTACTTTGTGAGATATATTACAAAAACCTGAAAGATAGGAAAACCACAAACGGTTATAGCTTCCTTATTTGAGGAGATACGAAAAAAGTTAAAGGGATGAAAGTTGACGGTAAAGATGATAAGAATAATGTGTATCAAAAAATTCGCAATTGGCTTTGACATACGATCTTATGCCAAAATGAAAAGAACAAATCTCCAAGTAGGCCATGACACCATTAATTCCGTTTTATTTTTTCTCTTTCCAACGATATAATAGATGTCATAAAACTTTTAACTGATAGTCTCAATATTTAATATTTTACGAAAACATTCAAATTCATATCATTGAATCGTAAAAATCAGCTATGCCATGATTAGAGAAAACAATGTATACAGTTATTAACAAATTTGACAGGTTGTCACTGTTTTATGTTGCGTTGTTGAGTTTTATATCAGTAATTATGGTGTACACCAATAATAACAAATTAGATATGATTAGCATTTATTGTCAATGTAATTTTCACGCTGAGATGATGACAGTCACAGTTTACGGAGATAGATTTCCAGATGCTCCGCAGCCAAATCAAACTATGTTTAGGAAGTTAGTTCAAAATCTAAAAATGCACGGTTCATTTTCAAACAAAGTAGTAAGGCGGGGGCATGTTGCGGATAATGTAAGAAAAGTGAATAGAGTATTGAGATATGTTAACCAAAATGAAGAAACCTGTTTGAGACAAATTCAGAGAAACTGTCGCATAAAGAGAGACAGTGCAAGAAAAATATTTAAGAATAAACGGATTTCGATGCTACAAAATGAGGAAAGTTCAACATTTAAATGAGGGAGATAAGCTGAGGAGAGTAAGATTTTGTAGATGATTGCTAAATAAATAAAGCTGATATGTAGCGGAATTCTTTGTTCGAACGAATTAAATTTTTCTAATAATGGATTTTTCAATAGAAATATTAGGCGGGAGAGTTAGACTTTGAATCTGAAATCCTTTTAAACGTTACAATGTTCGGCTTAAAAATAGGTAAAAAACTCGTAAACAACAACCCTCGAGTCCCTATAGATTTGAAGATACGGAACATGGTATTTTATTCAAAATAGGAAGCGAAAACTTTTTCAGTTTTTCTTAAATATCTCGTGAAATAAGCCTCTAATCGACTCGAGTTATACTTATCAAATTTGTTCCTCAGACAATTCCTCACAAGGACAGGCTAGCAATAAATTTGAAAAAATGAAAAATGTTCGAATTACAGTAACTAAAGTAATTGTTATCGAAACTGGATGAAATCTTGGAAAACGATAGGCCTTGGTATGTATAAAAAGTGTGCGCAACTTTAATCTCCAAATCAAAAATGGCGGCCTGTTGCAAAATTTCAAATTTGAAAATTCGAAGTGCTGCCGTTTCGCCAAATGGAACGGATCGACATGAAACCAATTGAAATCGATTCACTTTGATAGTATCCTTAAATGTACAAAAAGGCAGATTTTTTTATAAACAAATAAATTTTTTATTCTCAAAAAACAAAAGCAATATTTTTTAAATGCTCGTATCTCCGCGAATTTCAAGTTTAGAGATTTGCAACTAAGTGCATTGAATTGCGCTTAACAAAAACACGAATATAGAAAAATATATTTTTTTCTAGGACCAATGGGAGCCGAGGTATGCTACTTTTACCTTTTTAGCGATAACAACCTTTCTAAACAATATTTTTACTTGAAACTTGGTATGATGCAACCAGAATGTTTTACTTATGAGTATACTTTTTTCGAACCATTTCGATCAATTCTTCATTGTGAATGTATCGATTGATGAGCACGCAAACGACCTCGGCGCTCGGCTTTCGTAGGCTCTTATTGTCGCCACCAAATAAAATGAAGTTGCTGGCGCAGGATAAATTCCACGCGATCTTTTTAAAGGTGTACCTTACTTGTACATGACTGATTTAATGAATAATCACTCACGGGCTTCCAGGGGCCGCCTGCGGCTCGTCCAGTAAAATACTACTTTCTGAACTTGTCACGTAAATAACTATTTAAAGAATGAAATGTTTATCACCAATCAGTTATAAGCAATAATTTTTAATAATATGTGTTATATATAAACGAAATATGTTAAGCTATATAAAAACAAATATTTGTTAATTATTATTAAAAAATATATTTATAAAAACACTACCTACCCCAAATTGAAACATATATTTACCGTGATAATAATAGTGAAATAAAGCCAATATATTATGGATGAGTATACGAGTATGGAAAATTTTTTAAAGCAACATCAAGACCTGTTAGTACTCCACGGCTAAAACATAAGCAATTGATTACAATAATTAGGTTTTTAAAAATATATAATTTTTATATTATATGTGAAAGATTGAGGAACATTTGGCCGTTTTATAAATTATAACAAGGAAACTCATATTCTTGCCATTTTGTTGTTCCCCTCTATAACAGTACCTATCGTTAAGTTCTGAACAAATATTTATTTAAACTTTTAGTTTTTTTGTTTTTTGTTAATAAAAAATTTATTTGTTTATAAAAAAATCTGCCTTTTGGTACATTCAAAGATACTATCAAAGTGAACCGATTTCAATTGGTTTCATGTCGATTTGTTCCATTTTGGCGAAACGGCAGCACTTTGAATTTTCAACTTTGAAATTTTGCAACAGGCCGCCATTTTGGATTTGGACGTGAGAGTTGCGCACACTTTTTATACATACCAAGGCCTATCTTTTTCCAAGATTTCATCCAGTTGCAATAACAATTACTTTAGTTATTGTAATTCGAACATTTTTCAAATTTATTGCTAATTTTGCAACAGTAAACAATTTTTGCGAATTTTCGCAATAGTCTATCCTAGTAAGAAATTGTCTGAGGAACAAATTTAATGAGTATAACTCGAGTAGATTAGAGGCTTATTTCACGAGATATTTAAGAAAAACTAAAAAAAAAAGTTTTCTCTTCCTATTTTGCAATAAAATACCATGTTCCGTATCTTCAAATCTGTAGAGACTCGAGAGTTGTTGTTTTCGAATTTTTTACCTATTTTTAAGCTGAAAATTGTAACGTTTAAGAGGATTTCAGATTCAAAGTCTAACTCTCCCCGCTTATAAGCTTATTATGCAAAGGCTAAACAGTATAATGGAGGGTATCTGCTGAAAAATTAGACCCTTAGACAGACAGTAAATTATTAATACATTTATTTATCTTAAAAGAATTGATTTTCTTTTACGAAAATATAATATATTCAGTCATAAAACAAACATAGCTAATAAAAATATTTGGACAAGATAACTGACTATTTCTTTTCGTTCCCTTTCTCCTACAAGTATTGTTTTATATTTCTGTTTTTTCGTAATCTTTTCATTGTATTAGAAAGCAATATTTCTATTTAGCATCGTCTTTGGCTCATGTTCAAGTGCGGATTCAACTTAGAAACTGTTGGTGAAAATTGAAGACTTTTTAGCCACTATCTATTTTCCCTATGTCCACGGAAGGAACTTTTTTATATCCCTGCAAAGTTTATACTTTTAATCTGAAAATTTACCTAAATAAGTATCCCTTAATAATGGTTGTACGTAGTAAGTTAACGTCTAGAATTCAATTTAACATACATATTGCTAGCCGGCTCACTTTACCACATTGCTCTATCCTAATACGAAATCTAATTAAAAAGATTGGAAATGCCTGAAATACCGATTAAATGACTTTACCCTCTAATGCCTAAAACATTCGTTTCGCCCACAGCAAATACCTGTAATGCCTGTTTAAAATTCACTTTACAAAATAATTTATTTTTTCATTATTTTCAGATTTGGCGAATCCCAGAGTTATTAATTCCGTATATATTTTAATTTGGTTTGAAGTGGATACGGTAATTCACTTTTAATCAACAGAATAAACATGGTTTTACAAATATTGTCTAAACGTTAATCATGCTGTTCTGTTCATATTCATTTCTTCTTTTTAAAGGTTGTTTTTCTTCCACATAAATATCTCCTTATTACAAATTCTATAAAAATAATAAAATTAATCAATATATTGTCACGACCTCCGTAACGGGGGGTTTGTGGGACGTCCACGGGTACCACCAGCATCACTCTGTAAAGGATAAATGCCGATTATAACCATGGCTAAAGTCACTTCAACTCGATAGGCATGTCGAGAGAATAAGTTTAGATTACTAAGTGAACACTTAAATAAAACATAGTGGTAACATAACAGAACATTCTGAACATTTACTTTAAATAAATGAAACAGTAAAACAAAGATAAAAATGTGTACTTACAAGAGTTAACAAATCTGGCCACCCCGAGGCGTGGTCTCTGGGGGGGAGTTGCCCCACGCACTACCTAGGACCTGCTTTTCTAAAACCCAGAAGACAACTAACTTACTTTACTTTTTCAATTTTATTTTTCCCGGTACTTGTACAATCAGCATTTCTCAAACTAGCTGGCCGTGTGCAACTCTGCTGACTCGGATTTGCTCATGCTACATTGTAACCAGCAACTTGGTTTACTTTAAGGTATCGTATTAAACTAATTTTGTAACTGAATCGTTTCCCGAATAAAATCATATACCGGGTGGTTCAATAATTATCTGGGTACTGCGTGACAATATCCTCTACACCTGTGACGTTTATGTCAAAGCAACAGTCAAAGATTATTTTTTGCCACCGATGGGGATGGTAGCTCGGTGGTTAAGCGCATCAAGCTTTCTCTCTGTGCATACCTAGCGAGGTGGCTTTGAGCCCCACCTACACGTAATTTTCAGACAGGTCAATTTTTTATTTCAAAATTACACTTTTTGGCGCAAACGTTTCACCTCCCACTTCAACCCCCTTCTCGTGACACTTACAACCTTAAATTCTTATGGGGCGTTTGAGATATCTCATTCGAAAGTATATTTATTCTTTTTTCTATTTTGTTCACTAGTTATCGAGAAAATCGATTTTGAAATTTTACAACAAAAGAAAAATAAAGAAATCAAAATGTTATAAAATAACTCTTTATTTTGGTTAAATAAGATATTCGATATTATTTTGAAGATATGTAGCTTGCGTAAAATAAACTTCAGATCAAATTGAAAGGCAAGCTTGATAATTAAAAACAGGCCATTAAATAAATAAATCGAATTGAGGATTATTAAATTAATTATTTAATTAATTTTGCTTTGTTTTATCGTATTTGTATGTGCTGATTGCAAACTATCAAAATTGCCAAAAGAAATAGGAAAGAAATATTTCATTACCATGTGGTTCCATATAGTAGTTAAGTTCAATAGAATTGAATAAATTGAATTTAATTTATTTAAAAAAGTGAAAATCGATTAAGAAAATAATTGAAAATTATTGAAATTGAAATGATTAATAAATAAAATTTACCTGTTGGTGTTAAAACATAAAGATATGTGGATATAAATTGTAATAGTAGTTACTTGAGGATCTCACAGTCGAAGGTTTAGGGTGTTAATCAGATTAGATTCGGAATGCAAATGGTCACTACGGAGTTTTAACTGATAGGGTAAACTTTTTTGTATTGCAATTGCGATATCAATATACAAACTTTAGAAATATATTTTCCTAATGAAAATGAAAGCTGTACTATTATATGAGTATGGCCATCTGTTGACGGGCGATTTAAGCGCATAGCCGGATTCCTTTTCTAGCTAGTATTCTATTTACAATTAAAGTACCGACAGGTATAAAATCGATTAGAGAAATCTTCAACAATGATTGGAAAATGCTTCAAACAATAAATTGCAAATATAACATAACCTAATACTAATAAATGCAAACTATCCAAACAAAGTAAATTGTTAGATAGATTTTCGAACTGTATTGTGATGGTCCAGTAAATACATTACATTATATAAGATGCACTATATAACAGGTGTGAATGAAGAAGTTTCAGAGGTAAGGAAAATAACTACATGTTCAAAGTAAACAAAGTAAGAAATAAAATTTTTAAGAATATAAATGCTTTGTAAGCATGATATCGACAATTGGATATTTGCAGTGCTGTAACATATATTACAAAAATTAGTGTTAAAAATTTATTACTGAGTTCCTAAGATAGAAAAATAACTATATAAAATAATGTGAAATAATTTAACAGTTTTACAAAGAAAATATCTGATAGTTTGAAGTAGTCTACAAAAGTAGTAGTACAAAACCTTTGTAGAATCACACCTAAGGTACGGTATAATAGGTTGGGGTGGGATATTAAATTGCAACATGGCAAAGTTAGATATATTTCAAAAAAGGGTCTTAAAAGTCATATACAATAAAGAACATACCTACCCATCTGATGCGCTATTTAAAATCGCAAATGTAATGGACATAAGACAATTATTTTGCATTGCACTAGCCATTAAACAACATACTGAAAATAAAAGAATTATAGTAGAGACACATCCCCTTTATAGAACCAGAAATATAAATACCCTAAAAATCCCTAAAAGACGAAAAACCGTAGGGCAACGATGTTGTTCGTATCTAGCTCCAAAAATATATAATTCATTACCGCTTGAAATTAAAGAAATCAATAATAAAAAGAAATTTAAGTTAACGTGCATGAAATATATTTCTGAAAATGAAAGGAATATGTTCCACGTTTTAGTTGATCAAAAATATTAGATGTCAATAACATTTCCATATACAGTAAAATAAAATCTATTACAAAAATATCGTAATTTATACGCACCATACTGATGCTACACTTTACTTACCTATATATCTAATAACATATTTTTTATACTTTTTCCTCGAAAATTATTATCTAAAAATAGATTAATAAAAACAATGTATAAGTAAAATTATTATATGATGCATTTAGCCTTATATTACTTTTCATTTTCGTATAGTTACATAATTATTAGCATGTAAAAATTATAGTTTCTAAGATAGAAAATAGCCTAGTGGCAGCAAAGGCAAAGGCAGAAAATCTAAGGTAGATCACCTTGAAAGAGTAAACTTTTGAAGTGGAAAGAAAATTCCAGTTTTTACGTTATATTTTAGAACACATTGCTTAGTTAAAACAATCTTGGACAATATTCGTTACGTATAACTTTGTTGAAGAATTTTTATTGTGCAAAACATATTGATAAGTTTCTATAGCTGCCAAATATCTGATGAGCATTTGCTGCCAGTTTCATCTATAAACACTCACAAATATTAAATGGATATCGCTAAAATTGAATACAAACAACTGCCACCAGGATAGATTAATTATGCCATGTCATTTGTATATACGATGACACATTTTGTACCCGTACAAGTGTCTTAGAGATACTTCTGGGGTCCTTCTCTTTATTAGTACATTCTTCCTACCATCTATATTATTATTGTAATTACAAGACTGATAATGTATAATGTATAAAATAAAGATTATTATTATTATTATTATTATTAGTCTTATTTACAAAAACTAAATCAAAGTGCTACTAGATCGTGCTAAACATAAACAAAATACCACAAAATACCAGTTATTTATAGAAAGTTATTATGTGAACATTGTCTAATTGTTTTTCTTCATAAATTTGGCTTTTCCGTCCTGATTTGGGAAGATCTCGGACATTTCCATTTTTCCAAAATTTTCGTTCTGTTCTACTAACTGTGCACTGTGTACTCGAGCGATCGGGATAATAGTATTGAACATTGCACATACTTCCATTTGTGATCTGATTTTACCACCTCATCCAATCATTATTAATATTTTAGTTCTTAATTGGATCATTTAAGGTTCAAAAACGCCGTTTTCAGGAAAACAATATTTTAATTTAATTGAATATTCAAATTTATAATTAATTTCCCATTTTATTGTGGAAAATCTTTAATATTTTTATGTATAAAGTAGTGGATGTTAAAATGATATTTTAAAATAAATCCAATTATTCGCACCAAATTTTATAATAATTAATTTATATGCCTGTTATATGGATAATATGTAATTTCGTTTTCAATTTTAATCAATATATTATGCTCTAATGCATATCCTGATATTATGTTCATTATATTTATTTAGTCACTATACAGCTGTAAATTATTTTAGTTAAATATTAATAATGAAATTTGTATATACATAAATTTTTATTTTTATGGTTATCTCCATGCATTTGCATTGGTGTTTCCTGTTGAAATTCGCTTGGCATAATTATAATTATAAAGTATTCCATTATGATTATAAAATAGAAGGGTGGAAATAAGGAGGAATAAAAATTTCAAAGATTTTTGATAATAACCGGAACCTCCGCCATTTTCTCGAAAACAACCAAGTGGACATTACTATTATTTGTTTATTACATAAAAACTCTTTGGAATAAACTTTCCCTGAATAAATCTTGATGTCAAAAGACATAAGTATATGTCAGAAAATTTCTCAACCTTTAGATACGAATAATTTTTAAAAAAAGTCTTAAAAATGAACCATTCTCAAAAATAAAGTTACTGAAAATTTAGAAATAAAATTTAGGTCTCACAGTTAATTGATCCTATTACCTAATACTGACTGAAGTAAGTATTTAAATACGAATGAAGAAATGAAATCCGAATAACCGGGTTATAGAACGAAATTTTATTTTGTAATTTGTAATGTTATGAAAGGACTTATTAGTCCGATCATTTAAGGTTCAAAAACGCCGTTTTCAGGAAAAAATCTAGAAGTTTTCTTCTCACCGGATCTATATGTTTTTTGGGGTGCTGAATCCGAATCTGAGGTTTGATACCTCGCCAAATGTCGGCTTCATAACGAAAATCGCAAAAAACCTCAATTGTTTGGCACTTTTTTTAGTTTCTTGACTGTAACTCGAAAACTAAGCGTTTTTCAAAAATACTCATAATATAACAAATTAAAGTAAAAAAAATTTCTTACAAAAAGCATATATTAATTTTTAATCTTGGAAATCCATAATGCCGTTAGCGCGTGTTGAATAAAGGCCGTTTTCTGGGTCTCCGTAAAAAAAGTTAAAAACGCTATTCTAAATGCGCGATGCTGAGCGCATTAGAAGATCAAAGACTCAGTCAGTTGACATCCAAATCAATAAAATAATAAATAATTAAAATGGTGCCCACAGTCTTCCAAGAGCAGTTCCTGTTAAACGTCCACAACAAAAGTAGATTCATTGGCATGCTTAGAGATAAATTTAGAGCAGCTTAAATCGACACGAAGCAAGCGAGTGAAGATGCAGATACTTTGATTGTGCAAACAGCCCAACCCCTTACTGAAGAGCATGACAATGTTGTAGTGGTCAGTAAGGATATAAACCTCCTAGTCATTATGATTGGTAATCTAACGTATTCCAACGTATATTTTCTGAAACCAGGGAAAGCTAAAGATCCTCCATCTGTTTACCATCCTCCAAGCGCCATTGAGAAAAGTCTGGCAGAACATATTTTATTTATACATGCAGTCAGTGGTTGTGACTCCACCTCTGCTATTTTCAAACAAGGAAAAGCCAAGTCCTTGATAAGTATCCTAACCTCTCAGTGTACATCCGGCGTTTCAGAAACCCTCTTGCAACATAGGAGGTTCGGAGGCAGAGGAAAAATTCCTGGTGGCCTTGTATGGTGGAGACCATCGCAACACTCCAATTAACGAAGTGCGGTACAAACATTATGTATCGTCAGCATTCAAGGTCAGCGGAAATGTAGCATCCATCCCCCC
Source organism: Leptura quadrifasciata (assembly GCA_963675555.1). Classification (NCBI taxonomy): domain Eukaryota; kingdom Metazoa; phylum Arthropoda; class Insecta; order Coleoptera; family Cerambycidae; genus Leptura; species Leptura quadrifasciata. The sequence goes on along the minus strand of OY776677.1, from coordinate 150,407,650 downwards.
ACCAAAGCTGCGGCCCAGCAAAACAGTTATAGGGTGTTTCACCAAGTACAGCAGTGGCTGGGGAATGTTCAACCACCTGAGCAGTGGGGATAGAAAACTATCAAATGCAACTTGGTTCCCATCATGACCCTCGAGCTTCCAGCTCCAGAAAAGCTTCTGAAAATCATTGCCTGCAAATGCCAGAAGGGCTGCAAGGGCAACTGCGGGTGCAGAAGGGTTGAGCTATACTGATCAAAGTTATGTTTGGTGTGCGAAGGAAGGTGATCAAACATAGAAATACTGCTCAGTGATGACGATCAAGACTTTTCAACTGAGCCGATGGAAGGTAATTCATAGCATTAAGATTGATTATAATCTTTATAGCGCAATTTTTTCCCCAGCATTGTCATATAATAATACTTTATGACAGCCTTCAAAGCCATGCTTGATTGCCTTCTGCATAAATTGTAAATGTCTTGTGTTGTGAAATTTCAAAATCGATTTTTTTGATAACTAGTGAACGAAGTCGAAAAAAGTTAATATAACTGAATAGTTAATGAATATGTCTTTCAAATTTGTTCGAAATTTAAAAAAAGTTTATCCACAAAAACATAAGGTAAAGCCTGGGTCGGGTCTCGTGGTTGCCCGGTACACATATTGAAATTTGACTCGATTTATATTTGTTTTAGTTTCTCTGGATATCTCATCCCCTCGCGTATATTTTCTCTCGATTTGGCATTTACATACAATTTATGGGCAAAGTTACCTATATGTCTTTGAATACGTATCATTTATCAAAAGTTTATACATATACCTTTGATTATACAAATACATCAAAACAGCACGGGGAAATGCGTCGGCGTGGGTACAATTTCTTTAAAACGATTCGTTTTTATTTCCACAATATAAAGTTACTACAATAAAATTGGACGATATTATCAATAGATTTATTCCTTAGGAAATAAACCGGCGCTGAGTTCGAATTCAAATAAGGCACATTGAGACCTCGAGTGCCGACCTAGAGTAGAGAACAGAGTGTTTGTGAGAACTGCAAATGATCTTTTTATGAAGCGTGAGGATTGAAATCGTGGATGTATGGCAACTTTGTGGGTTTCTTAAGAATACTTATAACCGAATTTACAGAAGAATCACTTCTTTCTTTCGAATTGGAATTGGTTGATCAATGATTATCATATAATTTGGAATATATTACTTAAAATTGACTGGTACAGGTGAGAATATATATTGGACATTTTAGGATTGTTTCAAATCAAAATTTTCTAACAAAATTTATGAGTGGAACAGATACATAAAAGGGGATTACTCTGCACAAGATCTGCTAGTTTTTATCTTTGGTAATGTTATATAGTCAGGAGTCTCGAACAATATATCTGTGAATCTGAAGGTAAGCTTAATTGAGAGTAAAGAGGGGCTTAGAATGTAGGATGAAAGAGGAAAACATATTTGACAGTCTCTCGCTGAAGAAAGACTCTTGTGTTTGTCAATTGAACGTCTATCCATCCTATCTTATGTCCATGAGCAATATTTAAATTAATCAGGAGATACGTAATTAAATTCTTGTTTCTATTGATATTGCTCACCGTACCACTGAGGGTGATTTTCTCATAAACGCAATCAGAGCTGAGACTAACTTCTGTTGATTAAATCTTAGGCTCATAGAGATCTTTCGTGGATAAACAGACATTCTCTCATTAATTTGAGAAATAAAAATTGAAATAGATTCATACAAGTTTAACACACGCCTGTGGCATTGATGTCAAAGGAACGGTCAGAAGCTGTTTCTTGTCAACTAGCCAACTAATACAAATTATAACAAAAATAAGCATAAAATATTTCTCTGACTTTTCGGACACTTTTTTCAAAATTATATATGCACGGTGGGACAATAATGCGTCATACCTCGATATCTCGAGTTCTACGATAGCTAGAAATTTTTTTAAAAATTGCAAGTAAACTAGATTCAAAAAATCTATAACTTGCATTATTTCAACAAAAAAAATTCATTACATCCAAGTGGTTAGGAGACATTCAATGCCACTATAGGAATAAATAGAGCCTAGAAAAAGACTTCAAAAAATGTACTGATATACATAGCATTATATTTTAAAAAAGGCACTTAGTCCTGTCATTTCGTCTTGGCTCGGCCTGTATGTTCGAAAATAATTTCCAGTTATAGACTTTTTTATCTAGTTTGCTTGCAATTTCTTAAAAAATTTCTAGCTATAGTAGAACTCGAGATATCGAGGCCCGACGCACATTGCCCCACCCTGTATGTTATAAAGACAAAATTGTACAATATTTGGTGATAAAATTTTCTTGTGATATTACCTGAAAGTCGCCTTTTGGACGTTATCTTTATTAAGCCTTAGCTTCCTTACGAAGCATTTTAGGACATACCCTCCCTCATTAATCACAATCATAATGAAGATCATTTATGTATAAAGAGAATAATAGCGGACCTAAAACGGATCCTTGAGGAGCGCCCAAATTAACGTCATTTAAATCAGAAACTACGTTCTGATATATAACACTTCGTTTTCGGTTACTCATATAAGATATTATCCAGTCTAAAAATTTGCCTCTGATTCTAATATTTTCTAACTTAGTCGCCAAAAATGCCCCGAACCAAATTTTTATAGAATAGAATATAGAATAGAATATATTTATTAACCTTTTTTGCCGTACAGAATTTGAATAAGGTAAGTCAGTGTTAATTATCTAAAATACATAAATATAAAATCCTAAAAATTTGACATAGTAAAAACAAACCAATTCGATTTACAGATAATAAAAGCACTTGATAAAAACACCTGTAAGCATAAAGTGTACACATATACACAGGTTTCATGCATATTATTTATGCTTGATATTGGCCATATAATCATCTAATGAATTTTCTTAATATACTTAGGAATCACCGTATATAATATATTTTCAAAATTATAAACTATAGGAATTATAATAATATTCCAACCTATCTGCAAAACCAAAACAGCTATTCCCCCTTACGAGCGCTGAATTATATGGTAAAATTTGCGTATTGCTTATTCAGTGATGATTATCAATTTTATGTTCGATTTGGATTGTTTTGAGACTACTGAGAGATGGCGCTAGTTACGCTCTACTGCGGTGAAACTTAACAGTGTCTATGAGATGCGAACTCCAGGTATTGAAGGTATCACTTGCACTGCACTGACGAGACCCAAAACTAGGTCGAAACCGGTCTGCAGTTAGTGACATCCTGAGATGAAGGAGGCCTCGCATCTTCCTCGTAGAATTTTCGAGCATTCCATATCATTGTATTTTAGTGCTAACTGTGTTTAGACAAAATACGCAAATTTTACCATATAATTCAGCGCTCGTAAGGGGGAATAGCTGTTTTGGTTTAATTTGTTGAGTCCTTATTTATATAAGGCACTTTGCAGATAGGTTGGAATATTATTATAATTCCTATATTTTATAATTTTATAAAATTTTCTTCTGCTATAAAATTGCTTATTCAGTGATATATTTACAGTCTCCGTAATAACTCATTTGTTATTCCTTTTTGTGTTATAATAAGTGAGGTTTTCTACTTTCGTGTCTTTTACCAAGCATTTTCATGGAAAAATAAACCCCTAAAAATTTCACTGCTCTGTGTATGCTAAAAGGTGAAAAGTGTCGTTCTTTACCGTGCATTCAGGATGTATAAAAATAGTTTCAGCCGATAGCAAAAAGTGTGTTGTTTCTCTAATATTAGCTTTTTAAAAGCCATAAAAGCATTTAAAAGCCTCAATGGATTTTTTTATATCGTGTGACTGAGCAAACATCAAAGATCTGTTCGCGATTGGGGACGTATTCGCTTTAACAATGAAATGCAAAGAAAATACAAGCTAATTTAGTGTGTTAGTAAACGGTTAATGTGTCCTATTTTATTTCAATTTTACGATTCTATTTGTAAACGGTTGATTTTACTTTTAATATGCCAACTGTACAGAATTTCACTTGTTCATTTATTTTCTTTCAGGTTTTAGATCCATGTTATGGTTTTCATTTAACGTTCAGTAAACGATTATTTATTTCATTTTGATTTCCGGTTAGATCTATTCGAAACAGGAAACAAAACATCTTTTAAGGTTACTTTTATTTGTCTGTTTAAAAATTGTTAAAGTAGTGCTTTTTTTAAAAAAAATTTTAGGTAGTTGCAAACAACTACATCACAAATACTTTTATGTTATTAATTTTAGACCCGGCGTCAGGGTTTTTTTGTTATAAAAATTCCTAAGGGACATTTTTTCTTTCTATCGCTTCTTCTTATGTTTAGAAAGAGATTTATTGAAAATGCCCCTTCCAATTCGATCCGGAACGTATTGTTTAAACAATTGAAAGAGGAAATTTTAACGTTTTTTTAAAATATCTCCGAAAATATCAATAATACGACAAAAATCAAGAATAGAAATTTATTCTCCACTAAATTATACATAAAAAGTGGCTCTACATATTTATCGATTGGTGTAATAGTTTTGAAGATAGAACCGTGGGAAGGAGCGAGTCGCGGGTCACATCGGCGTAAGAGAACAAAAAGTTGACATTATTATGAATGTGGCAGTTAAAGAATTTAAGATACGAATTCTGGTGAAATAATTGAAATGATGTTTATTCAGGATTATGCTACATATTATATTTATTGTTATTCATACAACCATTCTCCTCCTTTTGCGTTTAGGTTGGTGCCCAAGATCGAGTTGCTCTGCTATTTCCGGTTATCTGATTTCTTGATATTCCTTGGTTCCTTCAATCTCTCCAATCGCTTCAGGTTCTGCAGTCTCTTCAGCTGCTCTCGTCCCTTCATCATCTTCATTTGACATCTCACCGTTAAAAAAACTCCTCGAGATTGATGTTAATATATTCATCAATGTCTTCTTCAATGTCAATTCTGAGTGCTTCGACTTTCGAGCAAGTTTGATTTTCGTAATGGGACCAGATGATGGAACATTTTAGCCCATGTTTACGGCACCCGCAGTTTTCCTTGCATACACCTCGACAACTGCAAGATATTATTTTCAGCAGTGCTGGTGGTGCAGCTTCTTTTTCAGTGGTTACTAAGACTAAACCGTTCAGAGTCCGTTTCCACCCCCATTCGGTTGGTTCCAAATCAATGTCTCCCCATCTTTGTATTTGATGGTACACTCTGTATGCATGCTGTCGTGGTGCTGCATGAGTAGGTGGTAAAGAACGAAGGTTGAATGAATTTTTAGCCACTGCTTTTTTGATACTAAGTACATATAATAGAACACTTACGTTTAAGGGTGAACATCCACTGATCGGCATCGCACGAATCGGATTTATTTTGTATACTGCGTTCACTGATTCGGATCGTCGGTATCGTCGGCATTGGCATTTTCCCTCCGCAGTTAACTAACTGGTGTTAAGAGGAGCACGCGTTATGTCGTCAGTTATTAATGAAGAAGATGTTATTATAATTTGCTGATTGTCAGAGAATGAAGAAAACAAAAAGGAAAAGAAGAAAAGCTGGGTGCATAATATAAACATAAGAAGACCAAAGTTTGGAGAATATCACACTTTATTTCGTGATTTAATTCAAGATGATATGAAGTTCTCTCAATATTTTCGAATGTTGCATGATGGATTTGAAGTACCATTAGATATTTTTACTTCCTTTAATAATGGGATAATGGGATTTTTTTTATGATATAACAGCTTGTCGCGAGATTTTCCTGTGTAAAGGAGAATGCTCGCGCCAAGCTTTTATATCATAAAAAAAATTATATAATGTAATAAAATGATGGGTTTGATTTACTTCACAGTTTATTTTCTACTTTTTAAAGCATTTTTTAAATAAAAGCTTTTTTTAAATATATTTTTTTAAATTTTATTTTTTACTTTTTAGTATTTTGATATGCTGTAATCCTCCGCCATCTTGAAATAAATTTTTGACTAGGAATTCCAAATCCAAACCCCTCAGATATCGATTTTGATCGGTTTGGATCTAAATGACAAAAGTTGTCAGCCATATTGGCGCCGCCGTTTTGAATTTCTGAATTTTTACCAAGAATTCATAATTGGCGATCTCGAAAAACCCCCAAATATCGATTTTGAGTTGAATCGGATCATAAACGATAAAGTCGTCCGCCTTCTTGAATTAAATTTTTTTAGTAGAAATTCGTAATCGGCGAACCCGAAAACCCCCAGATATCGATTTTGATCATAAATGACAAAAGTCGTCCGCCATATTGGCGCCGCCATTTTGAGTTTCTAAATTTTTACCAAGAATTCATAATTGGCGATCTCGAAAACAACCAGATATCGATTTTAGTCGAATCGGATCATAAACGATAAAGTCGTCCGCCATCTTGAAATTGCCATCTTGTTTTTTTCTTACATGACAATGTTAAAGTGTATTGTCACCGGGCTTATACACGTGTGCAAAATTTCAAAGCTCTAGATTAATTAGAACTAATCGAAATTTTGATTGCAAGATTTGCATTGCAAGTTAAATAAAAGCTTTTAAAAACAGCGGCATTCTCGTCAAAGAATTTAGCTGTTATTTAATACCGAAATGGCACCTCGTTCTACTATAGAAATATATTAAATTTTATCCATTTTTCCTTCCTACTAGAAATGAAAACCGCGACTAGGGCATTTTGTGTAATTGTCATAGTCGACCAAATTTGTTGAGTGTGTGAACGTGCGGCATTTATACCTAGTAATTTGTTGAATGCTGTGAAATAGGAGGAGCTTTTATAAGCCAAGGTCAAATATTCGGGTAACTCGTCATCCAGTGGCGCCACACATATATTTATAGGAATATATAAAATAATAATAATAATAATAATGCCTTTATTGCCCAACAGGTAACACCCAATAACAGGACAATTTTTGAACAACACAAAGGATGCCCGCAATAATACTACAATAAGTAGATATTACAAATAAAGATGAAAAGAGAAAGCAAAAGAATATAAAAAAATAAATATGAATAAATATAAACAAATATAAACAACAATACCTAAACATTACAATGTTATGAATATAATAAATGAGGTTTTAGTAATGTTAACAAAAGTACAGATTAAGGTTACAGATAGTTCAAAGCTGTGTGTGATATTTCATTTTTCGTGCAAATATTAATATCACATATTCTTTCCTATTATTTGGGTTTTCTACCACATGTACTATTATCCTCTTCAAAACAAATCACCGAATCTACAAAATAATAGAATTATTGGAAAAAAGGCCTCTGCGTCCGTGACGTTTACGCCAAAGGAAAAGTCAGAGGTTATGTTTTGCAAATAATATAAATCGGAATAAACACAAAAATAATATATTTTGCTGACGTTTCGGAAAGTAATCTCTTTCCGTTTTCAAAGCTATTTTTTGAAGAACTCTTATTTTGCTGTGTATGTCAAATACACAGCTTTAAGATTCTGTTTATGTTATTTCCATAGATACTTACTACTTACACAGAACATAGAACTGATGATATTTTTTTTTTAGATAATGTTGAGTTTGTTAAGTTCTTCTTTTAACATTGGTAGCCAGGTTGTACAAATATCTACAGAACAATTCGATACGCACTTATCTTCATTTAATAAGATTATTGCTGATTCTTTAATTTTTCTTTTTTTGGTATCTGTTTCTTTTGTTAAAATTTTTGCCGAGTCCCAGTTTATTCTATGTCCGTTTTCCCAAGCATGTTCACAAATCTTTGATTTCTGAATTTCATTCTTTCTAATGTAATTCTTGTGCTCATCCAACCTCACACTGAAAGGTCTGGATGACTCACCCACATAACATTTATCACATTCGCACGGGATATTGTAAATACAGTTTTTTGAATTCTGCTCCCTGTTTATCGGTTTTGTTTTTGTTAAAATAGATCTTAAAGTGTTCCCCGTTTGAAATATCGTCCTAACATCAAATTTGTCACCTATACGGCGTAGCTTTTCCGATAGTCCGTATACATAAGGAATTATTGCTGTATAATGACGTTCAGGTTTTTGTCGTACCTGATTGTCCCTATTTTCAACATTTATGAAAACTCTATCAACAAAGGCTTCAGGATATTGATTTTGTACTAGAACCTCTTTGATAAATTTTTTCTCGTTATTTAATATTTCATCATTAGATGAAATTATTTTGGCCCTATCGTATAAACATTTTACAACACCCCTTTTAACATTTATTGACTGATTTGAGTTAAAATTTAGATATCTATTAGTATGTGTTGGTTTTCTATAAACGCTTGTTTCAATTGTATTATTTATCCTTCTAATTAAAACATCTAAAAACGGTAGTTCATTCCTACTTTATAAACCGATAAACAGGGAGCAGAATTCAAAAAACTGTATTTACAATATCCCGTGCGAATGTGATAAATGTTATGTGGGTGAGTCATCCAGACCTTTCAGTGTGAGGTTGGATGAGCACAAGAATTACATTAGAAAGAATGAAATTCAGAAATCAAAGATTTGTGAACATGCTTGGGAAAACGGACATAGAATAAACTGGGACTCGGCAAAAATTTTAACAAAAGAAACAGATACCAAAAAAAGAAAAATTAAAGAATCAGCAATAATCTTATTAAATGAAGATAAGTGCGTATCGAATTGTTCTGTAGATATTTGTACAACCTGGCTACCAATGTTAAAAGAAGAACTTAACAAACTCAACATTATCTAAAAAAATATCATTAGTTCTATGTTCTGTGTAAGTAGTAAGTATCTATGGAAATAACATAAACAGAATCTTAAAGCTGTGTATTTGACATACACAGCAAAATAAGAGTTCTTCAAAAAATAGCTTTGAAAACGGAAAGAGATTACTTTCCGAAACGTCAGCAAAATATATTATTTTTGTGTTTATTCCGATTTATATTATTTGCAAAACATAACCTCTGACTTTTCCTTTGGCGTAAACGTCACGGACGCAGAGGCCTTTTTTCCAATAATTCTATTATTTTGTAGATTCGGTGATTTGTTTTGAAGAGGATAATAGTACATGTGGTAGAAAACCCAAATAATAGGAAAGAATATTCGTAGAATGCCACAAATAACTTTCAGACAATATTAATATCACATATATGACAAATTTTATTGTAATTAGAACACATTGTATAGATTGGGGATTTCAAAAGTAAATTCGTTCTAGCATGTGGATAATAAAACGTGCAGTTGTGTCTAGAGTGATAAATTGGTACATTGAAACGTAGTTGAGACAGTAGACCTGGACAGTCAATATTGTTATGAAGTAAATTGTACAAGAAATAAATAGAATTACATTTTCTTCTCAGTTCTAAACTGTGCATTTCAAATCTAGTAAGTAAAGTGTTTTGCTCTATACCTCTTTCAGGATAGGTTGCATCAACTTTGAATGTTAAAAATTTCAAAAATTTTCTTTGCACATTTTCTAGTGCCAGTTTATGATTCTCGTAGTAGGGAATCCAGATAAGCGATGCATACTCGAGTTTAGACCTAACATAAGAGAAGTAGAGTATTTTTAGTGCTCTGATGTTGGTGAATGATTTGCAGTTTCTAATTATGAAACCAAGCATCTTAGTGGCATCTTTAACCTTCATATTAATATGTTCAATAAATGACAATTGACCATCGAATACAACGCTGATTATAAAATAATAGCATTGTTCATATTTCATAAAATATAACAAAAAATAAACATAATTAAATTTGTTTTTACACTCAACTCATCAAAAAAAAAAAAAAAAACTGGAGTTCTTTTAAGAAAATTTTTAATGGCAGGCAAAATTTTGTTTAGGAGTGGAAGACCTACTAAAGCTGACATCAAAAATGTAGAATGTCTGATGTTTATAAAAATTTACACAAACTTCAACCATGCCAGTGGCTCTTATTGCCCAGCAAGGCCCAACGTTGAGGTGTGAGCATATCCCTTGCCAGGAATGGATGGTGACAGGGTTGTTAATTAATTAGGGAGTAACAGGTTATAAAAGAAAATAAATAAATAAACTTGCAAGTTAAAAATAAATAACTGTTCTAACAACATAAATAAACTTTCTTGTTAAAATAACATAATTAAAAACAGAATTTACCAAAGTTAAAAATAAATAACTGTTCTAACAACATAAATAAATTTTCTTGTTAAAATAACATGACTAATAACAAAACTTTACATCAATGATTTTCCAGAATAAATAATACATCTTATCACAATCACTACATAACACTATCGCAGGTTACCACTCACTCATCACTGTCGCTATCGCTGCTGGCTCCTACATTTATTATTGGCTCAATTACTACATCGATCCGAATATCCGTATCGCTCATTTTTTTTTCAACTTCTTTAACGTGCTCTATGTATTTTCGCCAATAATCAGCTGCAACTCTTTTTAATACATTAGATAGAAGACCTTTTTACGTGTTCCAATTTAAAGGTTTTATTTTCTCGTGCAGCATTCCTCTTTACTTTAGCCCAAATAAACCCAATGGGGTTCAGTTCACAGTTGTAAGGCGATAGTCGTAATACTTTAATACCTCCAGCTTTAACCATTTCATCCACAATATATTTCTCATATATCGGCGAATGCTGTTTCGCTAGGGTTAGCAGTTCTGATGTAACCGAAGCACGATCAAACGGGATACCTTTACCATCTAATCATTCTTGATTTTGTACTTTTCGTCATGCATTGATTGATGATTTTTCTAGTGATCGGCTGTGGTACGGAGCATTATCCATAATAACGACAGATCCGTGTTCTATCGTTGCGAGAATTTTTGCAAACCATTTCTCGAAAACATCCGCATTCATGTCGTCATGATAATCGACACTTTTTTCCGACACGAACGATATAAATCCATCTTCCATGAATCCTGCATTACTTCCTATGTGCGTTATTATTAAATGTTTCCCATTGCAAATAATAATTTAAGTTAGGGTTTTGGTAAATATTCAGTGTAATGAGTATGCAAAATAGGTTTCTACAGTATTAATTTTAGTAACAAGAAAATACTAACTATATTTTAATGTTAATAACACAAAATTAATAATTTTTTTGTTTTCTCTCTATTATAATAAAAAATAATTTCCAGTATTTAAAATATACGTAGGAAAAATTAAAGTAAGCGCACATAAATTCAGAATATATAGCCATATTTTTCTTATACGTTAATGCCGGGTAATTTCATTTCGATAAAGCACATCTAGAGTTACTTCAACCAGAAATGTCACTAGCTACTAACCGCTAACAATGAATCTAATTCCAGGAGCCCATTAAGCAGACAGACTGGCCACGACTATCTATCTAAAGTTCAATAATTTCAGCTTTAACTAATAACTTCTATTTATTCAAACACTTGATGCATAAACGGATGGAAGCATGTTTTGAATGAGAAAATGGGATCGTGAGCAAGTTATTAATTAATAATTTTAATAGTGCATCTTTATTAGCTAAACAAAGCTACAGTGGAATCATAACAATATATATAACAGAAAACCATTAATTATTCACTAGCTTATCTTAAATCTATACATATATCAATAACTGTAAAATAATGACCAATATTTTTGTATTCTAATATAGTTTATCATGGAATCACCTAACCTAGTCACAAAATAATCGATATTCTTTTCTAATATAACTAGCACATAATTTGATGAAAGTATATTTTTCACAATATTTTATTTCATTTGGTAAACTGTTGAATAACTAAGGTATTCAGAACAAAGACTTCGATTCCATTAAATTGTCATGCCTCTCTACACTACGAGTGTTATATTTATTTATTTATTTATTTATTCATTCATTCATTCATTCATTCATTCATTCATTCATTCATTCATTCATTCATTCATTCATTCATTCATTTAATTCACGGGATAAGCCCATTATTCAGTGTACAAAGACAAAAAAAAATAAAAAAGAACATATGCATATAAATATTTTCTAACAAACATATAGAGCATAATAAAGTAATAATACATATACATGAGTATATCATAATATAATTATAGAGGCAAAAACTCTTCTGAACGTCCACATGTCCACATACGTTGCACACAAACACACATCTTCACAGTTAAAAATTACAGACTGTAAACTATAAATTATCTAGAAACTATTATAATAAATATGCATGAGTGACATGACTAAATAGTACTCTTGACAAGTCTCATAAACCTTGATAAGCTACAATCAAATATATTCAAATTATGATCATCAATGGAGATAGAAAATAAGATAAAACCTCGTTGAAACACTCTGTTTTGCAAAAAATTTTCGCCTTAGAATTTTTCTCGTATCTCTTCAAATAACGGAGATATTTTACCTAGACGTTTTCCGCATTTTTGATATTTTCTGCTGATTTCAAATGTCCTTAAACCATTTTGTAGGTTATATAAATCGGCACAATTTTCGTAAAAATATTTTTTTTTCTAGGACCGATATTAATTGAGATATTCTCGAGGGCCCTGATAAAATGGACAGCCTGTATATACACTATATTTGTTAAATTTTAATATTATCCTCTTAGCTTTGTTTTGTATTTTTTAAACTTTTGTATATCATTGTTATTTAAATATAGCATATAGTATAGTTGCATAATATTCAAAATGTGGAGCTACTATAGATTTATATACTCATATTCTTGAAAATATTGATAAATAATTTGAATTTCTACGTAAAAAATATATCTTTTTGGCAAGGTCAAGGTCAAGGATTCATCTATTATAAATCCAAGGTGATTAATTTTCGAGAATTTTTCTAAATTTTTGTTATCTAATACAATACTTTGTCCAACTTGTTCAAGATTTGGTATATACTTTTTGCCGAGGACCATGTATTTGCATTTATCGGTGTTTACTTTTAGGCTATTATCACACAACCAAACAAATGCACCTTTTAAATCTTGATTGATAACATTAATAACATCATTTACGTTTTCTCTATAAAAAAAAATCGGCAGCTACTGGAAGCGGCTGGAACCTCCCCACTCGGTGGATCTTTGAAGCCGAAAAGAGCATTAAAATGTGTGACAAAACGGCACTAAACGTAATCCGATCTCATCCAAAACCTTTTCAGATCTTCTGGGGCACTAAAAAAACTCTCAACTTAATGAATTTACAATCATCTATGCGAGTTATTACCTACATTATCGCCCGTTGATTAATATACTATTAGGATATTAACAACTTTAACATCACTTGCACGACTAAGAAAGTCTAGTTATCCTAAATACTACAGATTTGTAAAGCAACAAATTGAAAATTGGTAAAGTGATAATCTATAATATATTCACCAACGAAGTTACAGAAAGCATATGATATTGATATTGTTACATCTACCTTTAAAGTTTGTGGCAATCCACTAAAAGTTACAAATATGCCAAAAATCTTATTAACATGACATGACACCAACGTTATCGGATGACAAACGATGACAATGACAACCGTCAAAATTTGCTCATTGCAACCCGATCGCTCATGTCATGCGAAATGCGATCTATGCTTCATATTTGCTTTGTTTTTAATTTTTTTCACGGAAACCAAATCGAAAGGTGGATATCGTTGAAATCAGAATTTTAACTGCTTTTCAATGGCTCCATTACAAAATGAAAGTAATTATAAAATAAACAACTTGTTGCGTCAAAATGGCACTAAACGTAATCCGATCTCAACCAAAACCTTTTCAGATCTTCTGGGGCACTAAAGAAACGCACATGCAAAGTTTCATTCAAATCCGTTCAGTAGTTTCGGCGCTATCGTGCTAACACACATACACACATACATACACACACACAGACATTTTTCAAAAACCACTTTTTTGGGTTCCTAGGACCTCAAAACGTAAAGATTTGATGTTATCTCAATTTTCGTTTTTGAACCAATTTTAGTAACCTCTCACAATTTTATTGTGGAGAGGTTAATAAATAATATATCATCTGCAAATAAATGTTCCTTACAATTTTTTATTGATTTCACTATATCATTTATAAACAGCACAAATAATAAAGGTCCTAGCACTGATCCTTGTGGTACTCCGAAGTCATTGTCTATTACGTTAGATGGACTATTTACATGTCATGTTCTTTGTTTTTTGCAATTAGGTAAGATTCAGTCAAGTACAGTCCCCCAATGCCTATTTTTTCCAAATTTGATACCAATAATTGCCGATTCACTGTCTTAAATGCACATTTAAAGTCTAAGAAAACTGCAAGTATAACTTGATTTTTACTCACTGCTTTAACCTAATCCGATATAATGATGAAGTGCCGTTTCAATGACTTTCTCTGAATCCAGATTCATTATCTATTAAAATATTATTCATACAGTTTGTAGTCAATTATTATTCTTTTACTATCAATTTTAAAGTTTGTTCATATACTGGTAAAGTGTTAACAGGTCTAAATTCTTCAGATACTATCATATTCGGGATTTTTGGAATGCATGTAACTACCGATATTTTCCAGTTATTAGAACAAATTCTTTTCTGTTCATAAAATAACTCTTAATAAAGTATATAAACAATATCTTTAGGGAAATTTTGAATATTTGATGACACTAATAGTATAACAGAATTCTCAGGAACATTAAATATTAGGCTTGCATAAAAACGTAATCATCTCCTGATGATGTTAACTTCATTAGTGAAATGCGTTTGTAGTATATTAGAACAGGGGCGAGCGTAGGTGCGTCTTTACTATGTACATACTTCGGTATGCGATGTAAAGCAACGACAGGCGCAGTTAGTACTTGGATGGGTGACCATTCCAACGGAAACCGCGTCCTCGCCTCACACATCTTCCAGCGGCTTGTATATCAGTGTATGCGCGGAAGCTATACAACCTTAGGCGAGACTCAGTAGCGGAAATAGGCCGACGTTAAATAAATGTATAAAAAAAAGTATATTAGAACACTAGCTAGAATATTTTTGGGATTGTATAAAATATTTCAGTACAAAAATAACTCCATCTTAGTATCGGGGGCTTCCATTGCACTGAAGCGCATTTTAACAAGCGCTACATGGGGTTTTAAACGTTTGTTAAAAACCAACAGCAGAGTATTCAGTGGGAGTAAAATATAAATATATGTTTTCGGGTGTTTATTTCCTATCATCGCTTACAATGCATTACATAATATTTTATTCCGTTCTACCATAGGTTCAGAAAATTATTATGAATGTTTCCATTTGTATGAAATCTTTCATAATGGTTTTCGTTACTCCCGTTTTCCTGTTTTAGAGTGGCAGTTGTAAATATTCACTATAGTGGAAGTGTTGTGGAATTCATTTACTGACTGTTTCTTTTATATACATTTATTTGGCCTCGTGAAGGCAGAAAAGTTTTAAAAAACATATTGCCGGAACATTTTATAATATTTCGTATAAAAGTAAGATGTAAGGGCAAAGGCTTATTGTCAAAGAATGGGAAATGAAAACCGGACTTTCTTTGTGTTCTAGATGAATATCTTTTATCGTGCCTCTGATGATAGACCTTAATATGTACGAATATAGATTCACAAATAAATAAATAAATATATAAAAAACGGCTTTAATATGTGTATCTCACAGTGTTATAAAAATCAAAGCTAAAATATTCAAACAAACGTAAAAAATTTCGAGGATTAATAGAATCCTAATGATCGACCGAAGAAGTTTCAAAAAATTCGTAACGTCAATTGAGCTAGATTTTATTTTAGGTTAAATGAACTATAGCAATATAAAGTAGTTTCTTTGTTTGTGTAGTGAATTTTATCCCAAATACTTAGAGAATGCAAAAATGAAACTGCACTTCGCTATACCGATATTAAAAAATATACAATTATGTAGACAAGGGAGGTACTACAATGACACAACCACCAAATATTGATTATAATTATGTAGGGTGTATTTTATACTAGTGCTAATTCAGGACATTTCAAAGTAAATTTTCACAATTTTTTTCAAATGAAACACTCTGTATATTATTGTATTTTTGAATTGGCTCTCTACAATTTTTGTGAATAATATACTATACCTAAAATCGATATTTCCAGAAATATTTTTACTTCTTCATTAAAAATCGTTCAATTATAATGATTTCGATCTGATCTAGTAGCCATGATTTTGACATAAAGTGAGAATAATTGATAGTTTTGACGTTTAATTATTAACTATTGAAATTGTATTGTAAGTATTTTCACTTATTTTAAGTTATAAATAAGTTTAAAATTCGCACTCTCCAATAATTAATTTTTCGAGAGAAGAAATGATCGATATGGTTTATGTTCTGGGTACGGGAGCGCTTTTGAGCGTTATTGAATATCCTTATCGCAGTATAAGGGAACTGGCAAGAGAAAACGATGTAAGCCGACCTTCAATCCATCGATCCTACAAAAAAAACAAATTTCATCCCTACCACGTTCAACTAATGCAGGAATTGATTGATAAGGATTATGAAAACTGAATACAAGTTTGTCAATGGGTAAAACAAAAAAAAATAGGACAACAAAGAAATTTGTTTTACGATGAAGCAACGTTTTTAACGATTTTTAATGTAAAAGTAAAAATATTTCTGGAAATATTGATTTTAGGTATAGAATATTATTCACAAAAATCGTAGAGAATCAACGTGTCAATTCAAAAATACAATAATATGGAGACTTTTGAATTTGAAAAAATTGAGAAAATTCCCTTTGAAATGTCCTGAATTAGCACTAGTATAAAATACACCTTATATAATTATAATCAATACTTGGTGGTTGTGTCGTTCAAGTCCATCCCTGGTCTACAGAATTGCAAAATAGATCTTAATTAATAATAATACACATATATGTTGCCAATCTGAAGATGATAGCCATCTAAATGACGACAATGAGAAATCTCTCATGGAAAAAACAATTAATGACCTCACTGATGACAGTGAGTTAAAAAATAGATTTATACAAAAAATTAAAGAGGAACATAGACTGTTTATACTAGAAGCCACCAAAACGGAAGAAGAATTAAATGAGATTATATCTAAACAAGAGAAACTTATCAATGAACTAAAAAAAACAAATTAAAGAACTGAATGTGTACACCAAGGAGTTAAAAAAAACTACAAAAAACAATGGGACTCAAACGCAAAAAATTGTTAAAAATGCCTTCACTGTTACGGATATAAAAATGAGTGATTGGAATATTAATGATAAAGTTCTATATTCATCAAATGTAGATATACTGGGTGGACCAAATAATGAAAAAAATTTACAGCCACATACAACTGGTACAATAAGTCCAAATAAAATGCATGTAAAACACAAAAACACCCACTTAGACATGCGGAATAAAAATATAAATAAGAAACAAATTTTATTACTTACTGACGATCTTGGAATTCACATTAACAAACTGATGAGAAATAACATCGAATTTGATCATTATAATATATTATCTTTTGTTAAACTTGGTGCAAGATTACGACATGTAATAGAAAATATCGACTCACTAACGATGGACTACACTCTGAATGACTTTGTAATAATCCTTGGCGGAACAAGCGATATCAAATTGGGTTTAACACCATCCTTTAAATATATTTGTGATAAGTTAAGACTTTGCACTCACACTAATATTATTTTCACGTCCGTGCCATATCAAAATTCTAAACGAGATAATCATATCTATAAATACAACTTTAAACTAAATGAATTCCTGTGGAAGTTTAACAAATATACGGAAGGGCATATCAAATATGTTGAAATAAACCCTATACCTTCTAAGAAGCTTAATAGTGCCTCAATTGTCCTAGCATTATCCAATGCTATGCATCAAACCCAAAATTTAGTTAAAAATTTGAAATTTGTTAGGGTTATAGACGAGCCACCTGTCTTGGGTCAAGTAGTTGTTGCGGAGTGCAGTAACATCGACCAATCAGTCATAATTTCGCCAAGTGATGACTTGTTGTGTATTTATTCAAACACACTTATGGATTCAATGCGTAGTGACAGTGTAAGTGAAGATACTGGTAAGAGAAACAGTACTGTGGAAAAATTTTTATACCCAAAACTTTTGCTATATAGAAAACACGGTTGATAAAGTTAATGACGTAAGTCTAAGTACAGATAGTTTAATCGCAAATTTAGTGTTAGTGTAGCTCCAAATTTTGTAAACTCCACTAATAATTGTATAAAAGATGGAATTAATATATTTCATGTTAATGTTCAGTGCATATCGAATAAGTTGGATCAGCTGTCTCTCTTTCTAGATAAATATAAATATGACATTGGGTGCTTTTCTGAACACTGGTTAGATTTATCTGCCATAAAAATTATTAATTTACCGCATTACAAACTGGCTGCTGGCTTCTGTAGAGATAAGAATAAACAAGGTGGTGTTTCCAATTTTGTTAAAGATAGTATTAAATTTAAGCTACTTCAAATTGATGATTTTTGTAGTCACGTTAATGCAGAATTTTGTGCAATTGAAATTATGCACATTAATACTGTCCTCATAAATTTATATAGATCCCAATGGAGGACGCAAACATTTTTTTTGATTTATTGGAACAACTGTTGATACATTGCTCAACAAAATATAACAAAATTGTACTGACGGGGGATTTTAATATAAATTTCAATCACATTTCTCCCACTTTAACTGAATTAGCCTGTTTAATATCATCATATCAGATAACATTCTTACAAACTTGGTAGAGGATAGTTATGAGACGGGTGTTGTCGACTCATGTTTATCTGACCACTTAGGTCAATTTATGGTAATCAAAAACGGTAAAGAGCCTAATAGAAACATTTGGAGAAGATCCATTAATGCCAAAGGAATGGTCAAATTTAAGGAATCGTTAAGAAATATCGATTGGAGTTTATTCGATAACCGAAAGCTCAACGCTACTTTTTTATCAGAGTTCTTAGTAAACACCTTTTCATTTTTTGTTGATACACATTTTCCTTTTAAGAAATGCATAATTAACAATAACCCACCTGTTCAGTGGTTTGACGATTCACTTAGGCAAATGAGGGATACACTTTGCAGCATTAAAATTATTTCCAACTATACCAGAAATTTTACGTTATACAACGTTTTAAAAAATGAGTATAAAACTAAAATTGTAGAATCAAAAAGAATGGCATATGACAATTACATAATTAAGTCTGAGAATAAGGTACGTGATAGCTGGAAATTAATAAATTTCGAGATTAATAAATCTAGTTCGTATTCGCCTGAGCATGATATTTCATCAGGTTCATTTAATGCATACTTCTCCTCAATTGCTGAACAATTGATTAATTTATTACCTTCAGTTGACGCCTCTGCCATTGACCATTTAAAAAAATTGCCGAATGTAAAATCCTCTTTTTCTCTTGAACCGGTAACCTCATTCGAGGTCAGAGAAGCAGTTAGTAGCTTAAAAAAATTCTTACTGTACTGATGTTTATGGTATAAATAGTGTAATTCTTAAACAAACCATAGATATAATTTTACATCCACTCACAGTTTTTATCAACTCTTGTATTACTGAAGGACATTTCCCTGATGTTTTGAAAGTTACTAAAATTTTGCCTCTTTTTAAAAAAGGAGATATTAATGTTGTAGACAACTACCGTCCCATTTCTATCATCCCCATTTTTGGGAAAATTATAGAAATCATTCTTAAAAAAAGGCTTGTGAGTTACTTAGATCGTAATAAGATTTTAAATTGCCGGCAGTTTGGTTTCAGGAGCAAATGTTCCACCACCATGGCTGTTTTTAATTTAGTGAGTGACATAGTCGAAGGTCTTGAAAAGAGAGAGCATGTGGCCATCAGCTTATGCGATCTCTCCAAGGCCTTTGACTGTGTCTCACATGTTATTCTTTTATAAAAGTTGAGTTTCTATGGTATTAGAGGTCTGCCATTAAATCTCTTCTCCTCTTATCTGAACAACAGGCAACAGTGCGTCTCTGTGGCCAATGTAAATTCTGAATTACTTTCGGTTAAGCATGGAGTGCCCCAAGGCTCTGTCTTGGGGCCATTACTTTTTATATTATATGTTAATGACTTTTTTCACTTCATGTCACCTAAACAGTGCATAGCTTATGCCGATGATACGTCTATTATTGACTTTAATTTAAACATTCATAATTTAACAGATGACAGCATTAGTTCAATCAAACAAGCGGCTGCTTGGTTTTCTTCAAATAATTTAAAATTAAATGAAGACAAAACACAGAAACTTGTTTTGTCTACAAATAATTCGCTTATTAAAGGTAACAGCGTTAAAATCCTTGGAATTGTTTTAGACGACACTCTCAGTTGGCACAAACATGTGGAGCAATTATCACACAAATTAGCAAGTTCTATATTCATGCTACGTAGACTAAAAAATCAACTATGTATTAAAACTTTAAAAGCTTGTTATTTTTCAGTATTCCACGCTCACATTAATTATGCAATTCTTCTTTGGAGTGGTTCTGCTCATGCAGTTAAAATCTTTCGTTTGCAGAAGAAAGCAGTCAGATTAATTGTTAATGCGGGCTGGAGGGATCATTGTCTACCGATATTCAAAAGCCTGGGTATAATGCCAGTTCCTTCTCTTTATATTTATGTTACGTTACAAGAAATTCATAAAAATATAAACTCATTTTCTTCAAACTCTGATTTTCATCCTTATAGCACCAGGTCTGCTAATCAACTCAGACAGCCTCGTTTTCGTTTAACTAAATCACAAAAGAACTCTCTAAACTTTCAGTTATACAATCACCTTCCTAATAACATAAAATCTCTTAATTTTAATAGTTTCAAATATACAATAAAAAAACACATTTTAAACAATTGTTTCTATTCTACTGAAGAATTTTTAAACACACGAATTAACATTTAATGTAACATTTTTTATTGTTTTTTTTTTTTACTATTGTTCCAACTTGTTTAGTGTGTTATAGTCGATATATTCTATGAAGTGGCTCCATCTCTTTTGTTCCTTGTATTTTATAATGTATAATTGTATATTGGAAATACTTTATCCTTAATGTATTTCTAATTGTTTGTCCAAATATTTTACAATGATTTATGTTTATATTTTCATGTTTTATAGTGTTTTGTTATACTGCTCTATTCGGCTCTAGACTTGCCAAAAACTCTATTGTAACTTGGTCAAATAAATTATCTTATCTTATCTTATCTTACACAAACAGCAAATTAATTTGTTAAATCTTGTTCCGACCAAAATTTCCATATTTTTGTGAATAACTCGGCAACGACACGTCAAAAACAAAAAATCTGGAGGTCGTTGGAAAGATAATTTTACGCTAAATTGATAAATGTAAAAATATATAGGGTGTTTCATTAAAAAAAATTACCTCTAAGATGCTCCGCTCATCCTGTATATTTCAAAATATTTTTAAATGTGCGCCTTTTGACACCATTCCACTTCCATAAGTCTTCTAATAACGCCGGCATTAGACTTTGACGCACGATTGGCACACCCTGTATATTAGCCGAACAATAGATTCAAACGTGCTATTTTCACGCAGAGTATTTGTAGATAGATGTTACAGATGGGGTTAAGTTCAAGAACGAACATCATTTATTTTTTATTCATATATATCTCCTTCGCAACTTTCCTCTAGCTGGATATCCTGACAGAAAACCTTTTGTCATGTAAATAATCCTTGCAAAAGGAGCAAGTGGGCTCACATTATTTGTAAATATGTTCAGAGCTTCTGCAAACTTCATATATATTAGAAAATATTCTTTGTGTAAAAATGTAAACTGCCGCTATTTGTCATTCAGTAATATTCCTTTATGGCGCTCTATACAACACATATTTGCATTGCTAATTATATAATCTACTTTGTTGTGATCATTTATATTCTGAAATTTTAGAATGTACTTGATAATTACGCGTTTAAGTTCGAAATTAAGGCAAATGGGAATATTAATGAGAAAGTTCGCTCTATAGTGTGGAGAGTAAGCAACATTGGCATAAACAGTCCATTATGCATTAAAGCTTGTCACAAAGTTTATGCAAATAGTTTTCCTAGACGGCTCGGTGGAATACCTCCGAGTGAGAGGAATATTTTAATTTGCAGGAAACAACAGAGGTTAACTGAACAAAAATAAAACTAAATAGTAATGAAACGCGTTGAAACTTTTTAGTCGATATTCGCACTTTTAGAACTGCAAAATATAAATAAAACAATTTTCCTACTAACGTACGTAATGTAACTAGATGACTAATGACAGGGGGTCAGAGAAGGAACAGATTCAGGTTCATGTTCAGTTTAAGGGTGGGCGTAATTAGAATGGTGGTAGGTAATTAGGGGACAGGGCGTAAGAGGACGAGGCCTAGGAGTGGCGGTGGAGGGCAATTGTAGTGGCGTGGTAATTAGTGTAGTGGGAGGCAATTAGCGTGATGAGGACAGAAGTCAAGGAGTCAAGGTCGAAGAGTCAAGTGGTGGGGAGCAATTAGAGAGTAATTAAGGGTAATTAAGGATAATTTAAGTCAAAATAATGGTAATTAAGTTCGAAATAAATATAATTATAGTAATTTAGCTACAAATAAGGATGAGCGTAATTAATGCTAATTTTGTTACAAATAAGGGTAATTTAGCTTAAAATAGAGATAATTAAGGCGATTATGGTCCATCACTCTGTCCGTCATCCACCTGCCCAACCATCTGTCTACCCGTTCGTCTATCCGTATAAATACAGGCAATTGAATAATTCTTTATTATGTTGTATGTACTATTAGATATTGTCCTATTGCGCAATTACAGTACCTTTTATTTTTTATTATGATAAGATAACAAACATTTATTTTATTACATAGTCTTGACTATATATATATAGTTACATTTGCCTGCCGGGTTATTTTACCTGCGTTATATTTATGATGTTAAACAATTGCTATGAGAATTATTTTACCCGCCTGTCTTATCTACCGAGATTTTTATGACTGAATGTATGGTTTTTAGTTTGTTTCTTATATTATGGAAAGGAACATTTACATTGTTATTTTTTAGTGAAATATTACAGTGCATTACAGTACCCTTTTATCTACTGCAAATTCTCTTTTGGCTTGAACGTACCTTGCTTAAGAGCATTATATACTTAAAAACTGTATAGAAACATCCTGATGTCATAAATGAGATGAGTCTGAAATGCTAAAAAGCCCACTGTTTATAATTTTTATATTATGATGAGGTTAGAAATAAAATAAAATTCATCATAATAAAAAATAAAATATAAAACACTATTGCCCAATAGGACAATATCTAATAGTAAATACATATGATAAAAAATTATTTAACTGTCTGTATACAAACGGATAGCTGAACGGATGGACTGATGGTTGGGCAGGTGGACAGATAGACAGACTGATGGACCATAATCGCCTTAATTACTCCTATTTTTACCTAAATTACCATCATTTGTACCTAAATTAGCACTAGTTACGCTTATCCTTATTTGCATCTAAATTACCCTTAACTACTATAATTACCTTTATTTTGAACTTAATTACCATTATTTTGACCTAAATTAACCTTAATTACTTTCTAATTGCCTCTCACCTTTTGACTCTTTGACCTGAAGACTTCTTGACCTCTGTCCTAATCACGCTAATTACCTCCCACCATCCTAATTACCACGCCACTACAATTGCCCCGCCCCCTAATTAGCTCCCACCACTCTAATTACCCCCGCCCCTAAGCTGAACCTGAACCTGCTCAGGATCATTCAGCCAACTGAAGCAATGGCTGCTGGCCATGCCCTTTTTTAACCACCCGTTTTTGGCCAGTCCGGGTGGCGTATTATTTTTTTATTTCTAATTCATAAAGAAATAAGTATTTTGGCCCAAAAATAAGTTTTTTGGGTAGCTGATTACAAATCTGAGGTCAGTTTTCGGAAAAATTAACGTGAGAAGCGGAAAATCGTGAAAACTTGATCGTATTTTGACCCTTTCGCAATTTAAAGGTATTAGTGAAAATCCTGAAATATCCCTGGGAAATTGTGAAACATTCTTGAACAATGCAAGAAACTGTCGTTACAAGACCATCTAATATGTCGTATTCGAGATTTTTTTGGTCACTGATGACGAATGAGATATTAAAAACGATGACAAATTTTTGATTTTCCCGGAAAATTGTGGAAAATTTCTCTATAAATATATGAAGTTAAATTGCAAGGAAATCTTTGGAAAATTTCGGAAACAAAAATATGTTAAGTTTTTCATATAATAAGAAATATAAATATGTTGCGTTAATAAAAACAAAAACATAACATTTGATATGTTACACAATCATTTTAGATTTTTATATTTGCATTTTTTTAATATTTTCCGAAATTTTTCAAATATTTCCATGCATTTTAACTTCATATATTTATCTGGAGAAATTTGCCACAATTTTCCGGGAAAATCAAAAATTTTTCATCGTTTTGAATATTTCATTCATCATCAGTAACCAAAAAAACCCTCTAAAATCACATATTACACGGTCTTGTAATGACATTTTCCAAGAATGTTCCACAATTTCCCAGCAATATTTCAAGATTTTCACTTATTTATGTTAAAATTCGCAATCGGGGTATTAAAAAATAAAAAAAAATATATAAAACTTGAACTAATATCTTTAGATTGCGAAAAGGTCGAAGTATGATACATTTTTCACAGTTTTCCATTTTTTATGTTAATTTTTCGGAAAACTGACCTCAGATTCATAATCAGCGACCCAAAAAATTTACAAGAATCTATAGGGTATAACTAACATGTTACCATAAAAAAATATTTGGGGGTAACTGTACTTTCATTTTTTATTATTCTCCCCTTCTTTGACTCGACTAATATGATCGTTCCATAAGTATTTTCTCTATTTTCTTAACACTATTTTTAACCCTCCCCCCATTGATATACTTTTAAAAGTATAAAATCTGATGCAATCATATTATTCCACTTTCAATGCACTTTAATCTATAAAACCCCTGACCAAGGAATCACTACTTCCACATCCAGATTTTGTATCCAAGTCTTATACACACTAAATCCCAATGTAATATTTTATTCCCTTTAATAATAGAGTGGGGGTGGTAGAGGGGGTGGCCAATGTAAAAAAAATTGTAGAAGCCCTTGGTTCTCGTACACACACTAAGTCCCAATTTAATTTTTTACTCCCTTCAATAATAGGATGGGGGTGGCAATGGAGGTGATAGAGGAGGTGGCTAATACCAAAATAATTTTAGAGCCCCTTGGTTCTCGTATACACACTAAATCCCAATTTAATTTTTTTTCCCTTTAGTAATACGGTGGGGGTGGCAATGGAGGTGGTAGAGGAGGTAGCTAACAGCAAAAAAATTTTTTGAGACGTTTCGTTCTTGTATACACACTAAATCACATTTTAATTTTTTTTACTCCTTTTCATAATAGTGTGGGGATGGTATTGGGGATGAAAGTGGAGGGGGGGGGGGGGTCAGTTGCCAAAAAAATTTTTAAGACTGACTTTTCGTACATGCCCTAAATTACAATTTTATGGACTCTTACCTGCTTGCTTTGCCCATTTACCCTTATTTACCCCATTTACCCCCGAACCCTTCAACGGAATTAGATCAAATGTAATCTACAGATCTCGTTACAATACATAAGTATACCAAATTTTAAGTCAATATCATAAACGGTTCCAGAGTAAACGTGCGCATAAAAAAAAGTTTCAGATAAACAGACCGACAGACAGGAATTTTTTTTGCTCGAATTTAAAATCTCGACGTTTCATGACATTTTAAGCCTGTTTCAACAAAAAAAATAATAATTTTTTTGCGTTACTGTACTTCCACTAGACGTGGAAGTAAAATGAATCCTGATTCCTAATCTATTCATAGAACTTTATTACCTTTTCAACACTTATGTATCTGACGCCGTTTCACATTACTTACAAAATACCGAACTTAACAAAAAGGCATTATTCTGCCCATATATCAAATGGTAACATTGCCACTCAAACTGGCAGAACAATTAATTTTCATTCAACGCCGAGGTCACTGCCAAGCCATTGAAAAGGATCATTCTCATCACCACGCATTCCTTTTAGCAAGTTTTATACAAAATAAGTTTTTGCTGGGTTATAAATCTTCCGTGAATATATATCAACGTTGACGCCTGTATGAAATTTGTTGTGTTGTCGAAACCGCGTTGTACACGTATACCATTCCGAGGTTTCCTAGGTAATAAAAACGTACATTTTTTCATTCAGCTATGTGATAATAATTCATTTATTATGGCTTGACACGAAAGACTTTTTTCTTAAATGGTGAATTTCATTTTGTCGATGTTCGGTATATTTCTGACATTGCTGTTAAGAGGAATGGGAGTTGAACTGACAATAATAACGGAATATTAGTTATTAAGCATGAATTCTTGGTTTAATATACATATACTTTAAATGATAATGTGAACCTAGAAACGTGGAAATGTACATTTTCCACCTGCTTGAATCTTTGTTATGGAGAAAATATGCTCTATTCGACTAAAATCCAGACTACAGGCCGACATTTCCCAGTGCCTTGTACTACTTAGAGATATCGCTCGCTTTAGAGACTTTCAGGATAGTTTCTTGTACGTACCATCCTGCTCTAGATGGTTGTTATGAATGTCCTTGTTTCGAATCTAACCTTCCTTCGATCATAAGAGTGAGGACTTATTGTCAATTTCCTGGATTTTTAAGGCATTGGAATGCTTTTCGTGAAGCAGCATGACTTGCCATATTTTATTATTTGCACGGATCAAAGAAATTTGTACGAATTTCTATAGAATACTGTTGATCTTTGAGATACTAGGTGAGTAGGTACATTTAGGTACAACAGATTTGTCACATTCCACAGCTGTCCTCATAAGAAACCTATCTGATATATATAAAGGATCTCATGTTCTTCTCTTGAGTTCTGCACCACTTCTAAAAGCTGATTATTATCCTGCCTCCTTGCAGGTGTGACATATACAGGGTGTTGCATCATGAGAGGGACATAGCTTAATAGGAGGTAGAGAACATCAGTGGTAACCGGAACCTCCCATAGAAATGTCTCGTTGGGCCTTCATTACGAAGTTACAGGGTGTTAAATAATTTTTGGCCAAACCTGTTTTTTGTCATAACTTTGACAGGGAATGAAATAACGGATTCATATTTGGTACGGCTAATGTACTAACGAGCCCCAAGAGGTACATGTATAAAAAAAAATATATCCAGGTCCGGACTCACTATAATTTATGTTTCTTCTTTGCATCAATAAAACATCACCCTGTATATATTCTTTTGAAATTTCGATACGATATTCTAAAAGAGCAAGAAAAAACAAACAAAATGGCCTATTTCATTTTTTTGTTACACCTTCGTGGTTATTTAATTAAATACGTTGTTAAATGTGCAAGAAAATGGATTACAGAACCCTATTAAATGAGAGGCACGTGAAATAAATAGTTTTATAACTAAAATTTGCAAAAATTCTATTGAGCCTAGGTGGTCTGGGTGAATCCTAATTCCGGCACGTTTTAAAGGTCCATTTGGTAAAAAACTGTGGTCCTAATAAGTAATCGGGTATGAAATAACAAAATTTTTAATCAATCACAGTAGGCTTGTTCAAAGAATAAAAGTGACAGATAATTTAAACCATTTAGGCCTAAGCAACCAGTTAATTTGATCAAGAAAATCATCAACATTTTATACTTAATAAAAATTGGAAAAGAGAATAAACTAAAATCTAAATAAATAATATATTTTCCATTCAATTAACAATAAATAACAAAACAATAACTAAATGTGTTTAAAAATAAAACGTAATTGACACTAAAGTAAATTTTCAAAATGTCCTCCCCCACATTCTGTGCATTTTCTTGCGCGTTTAGAAAGGTCACCAATTGCTCGACGTATCATTTCTGGATTATTCCGTATTTCGTCGCAGGTTGTAACGATGCGCTGGATTAAATGTTGTCTACTTTCAATTTCAATGCTATAAACCTCGTTTTTTAAGTGGCCCCATAAAAAGTTATCACAAGGGTTACAATCAGGAGATCTTGGTGGCCATTCATGTGGACCCCCGCGTCCAATCCATCTATTAGGATACACATTGTTTAAGTGTTCTCTTACTTGAAGGTTAAAATGTGGTGGGGCCCCATCATGCTGAAACAACATGCCTCTTATACCGATATTTTCTAACATATTCGGTAAAATGTTATGAAGAAAATCAAAGTAAATTTCACCATTCAATCTTTCTTCAAAAAAATATGGCCCTATCAAATGTCTATTCACAAGTCCGACCCAAACATTTACAGAAAACCTGTGTTGCGAACGGCGTTGGCGTACCGCATGTGGGTTTTCCTGTGCCCATTTATGATTATTTCGTGAATTGTTTACTCCATCCCTTGTAAATTGTGCCTCATCCGTAAATAAGGTTCTGTAAATGACTGGGCGATGGTTAGACAACCAATGACAAAATGCCAGGCGGGGGATATCGTCGCCTTGTTGAAGACGCTGTACCTGCTGGATATGATATGGATGGTAACGTTCTCTTTTTAGGGTTCTCCATACTCGCCAATGAGGAATACCAGTTGCTAAACTGATTCGTCTAGTGCTCATATTTGGGTTTTCTTGAACTACGTTTATAATATTGTTTTGTTCCTGCACACCTTGTTGTAAAACACGCTCCACAACTGCAGAAGTAGGAAACTTTCCGTGTTGTCTTGCATACTGGAACACCGTACTAAAGGTTTTATGATTAGGGCATCGACGACCAGGAAAACGCAGCCGATATTCTCTTTCCGTCGACCTACCATTTACATTACAGAAACCATAGATGAATATTATGTCAGCATATTCCACGTTTGTAAATTTTACTGGCATAGTTAAAATATTTTCACAAGTTTTCACTAACTAAATGCGGATTATTGACACATTAAATTACTAACAAACAATTATTCAACTGTTTAGGAGATTTCTTTTTATTATCTGTCACTTTAAACAAGCCTACTGTGATTGATTAAAAATTTTGTTATTTCATACCCGATTACTTATTAGGACCACAATTTTTTATTAAAATGGACCTTTAAAACGTGCCGGAATTAGGATTCACCCAGACCACCTAGGCTCAATAGAATTTTTGCAAATTTTAGTTATAAAACTATTTATTTCACGTGCCTCTCATTTAATAGGGTTCTGTAATCCATTTTCTTGCACATTTAACAACGTATTTAAATAACCACGAAGGTGTAACAAAAAAATGAAATAGGCCATTTTGTTTGTTTTTTCTTGCTCTTTTCGAATATCGTATCGAAATTTCAAAAAAATATATACAGGGTGATGTTTTATTGATGCAAAGAAGAAACATAAATTATAGTGAGTCCGGACCTGGATATATTTTTTTTTATACATGTACCTCTTGGGGCTCGTTAGTACATTAGCCGTACCAAATATGAATCCGTTATTTCATTCCCTGTCAAAGTTATGACAAAAAACAGGTTTGGCCAAAAATTATTTAACATCCTGTAACTTCGTAATGAAGGCCCAATGAGACATTTCTATGGGAGGTTCCGGTTACCACTGATGTTCTCTACCTCCTATTAAGCTATGTCCCTCTCATGATGCAACACCCTGTATAGCCTCTGTCAACCGCACTTTTTAGTGATGTATCCTAAATTTTATAAGGGTAGTTCGCATCATTATGTCTACATCTTCTAGATCTATATATGGATGCTCAATATTCAGAATGATTATGCCAGAATAGGAAGAGCGTACGCATTGACTATTGTAAACATGTCCCTGCTTATTACTATTTCCTAACTCAAGTTAATAGCAAATGAAGGAACAAGTTGTCTGCTCCATAGACTAGACCATTGGAATATTATGAATTTTTATTTATTATTTATTATAGTGTCTAACATACATTAATTGTAAAAGTTACAAAAATTAAAAATGTAAATAGTACACTAGAAGACTTCCTATCCTTTCCTTTCCGCCGTGTAACTTTAAATTTAAAAATTGCACTACTACATCATCTAAAACTTTCCTTACATAATCTCATACATATATAATACAAGTCGACGCTGTGGGTCTGACTTCCATCTTACATTTGTGACACCTAATATGGGCTTCCTTTACAAATACTCTGCTTTTTTCTAATAAAATAACATTTCCAGCCCTTGAACTTTTACGTGTCATATTTCACTAATATGTATTTTTAGAACTTCTTTCGTTTTTACATATATCTGTCAAAAGATAATAAGCATATTATAATAAGCCTCGTGCTCCTTCAGAAAACATGTTCTTCTGACGTCTAATTATAAGATTTACGTGAAATTTGATGGCTAAATATTATAATTTATTTCTGATGCCATTAAAAACTCTATTTTTAAAATGAAAGGGTCTAAATATTTTTCTTCAAATTCTTCTTTACACTACACCTCTCATCTACTTAGCGGCAC
This sequence comes from Leptura quadrifasciata, assembly GCA_963675555.1. Classification (NCBI taxonomy): domain Eukaryota; kingdom Metazoa; phylum Arthropoda; class Insecta; order Coleoptera; family Cerambycidae; genus Leptura; species Leptura quadrifasciata. The sequence continues at coordinate 150,377,263 of OY776677.1, read as the reverse complement.
GAATTCATTCATTTTAAAGAACATCAAGTTGAATAATGATATAGATAGATGTTTATTTAACCACATTATATACACAGGTATATTTGTAGCAAGACATGAGGAATTAAAAAAAAAATTAAAATATAAAACAGATATAGTAAATAAGTCACTGTATAGAGGTAACTATAAATATAAAGTGCAAAAAACATGTAAGTGTATAAGACAACAAGAATGTTTTGTCAAGACAAAAACACAATAAAAAGCAGAGATGATAATTAAAAACCAACATACAAAACAAAATAGTTCAAAAAGTAATGCCTGCTCCTTATCAACACAATTATACTTGAATATTAATTAATCACTAATTAATTTAATTGAATAGGATTTACTATAAAGTCATCCACAGAATATCAACACTGTTTAGTTAAAATTGACTTCATTGACTTCAAACTTATAGCACAAATTTAGATTTAAAGAGTTATTTTCAGATTTTTTAAACTTAAAGCGAGGTGTAAGTGTATAAGATAATAAGCATGTTGTGTTAAGACAAAAACACAATAAAAAAAGTACAGATGATAATTAAAAAACAACATACGAAACAAAATAGTTCAAAAAGCAATGTCTGCTCCTTATCAACACAATTATACTTGAATATTAATGAATTTAATTGAATAGGATTTACTATAAAGTCGTTCACAGAATAACAACACTGTTTAGTTAAAATTGACTTCATTGATTTCAGACTGATTGTACAAATTTAGATTTAAAGTTATTTTCAGATTTTTTAAATTTAAAAATTTTTTTGAGACGTTTCGTTCTTGTATACACACCGAATCGCATTTTAATTTTTTTACCCCCTTCAATAATAGACTGGGGGTGGCAATGGGATGATGGAGGGGGTAGCTAACGCCAAAAAAACTTTTTTAGACGTTTCGTTTTTGTATATACACTAAATCACATTTTAACTTTTTTTACTCCTTTTCATAATAGTGTAGGGGTGGTATACGGGGTGATAATGGGAGGGGGGGATGCCAAAAGAATTTTTGAGATCTTAACTTTTCGTACATGCCCTAAATTGCAACTTTATGGACTCTTACTTGCTTGTTTTGCCTATTTACCCTTATTTACCCCACTTACCCCCGAACCCTTCAACGGAATTAGATCAAAATATAATCCAGTTCCAGATTTCGTTACTTTTTTTGCCCAAATTTAAAATCTCGACGTTTTATGACATTTTAAGCCTATTTCAACAAAAAAAAATAATAATTTTTTTTTACGTTACTATACGTTGAACACGAATACACGCCTCCGAGTGGGGAAAATAAAAATCGGCTAGTCGGTGAACTTCGTTTGAGACCCAGGAAGGTATTCGTGCACTTAATTTATTTGTAGGAACCTCGGTTGCTGAAGAGAAATAGTTATACGCCGGTATCAGGGTCAAGGCTTCGCCCTGTACAAGCTTTCGGAGCACTTGGTCTTGGTTAAAAGTTCGAAAAAGTCACTTTATTTAGGTAGGCAGGTCACTTTTGTAACCCCCTATATACTGTCGTTAATTAAAACACACTTGTTTTAAAAACGAACTAAGGTATTTATTCAAACTCACTTCACAAGGTTTCAGAAATGACTATAAAATGACTAAAAATAAATTCTGATAGATGGGTAACTTTTCAACTACGAAAGTTTCGTCGAAAAGAAAAAATTAACTCGTTGGCCGTTTTAAGAAATTTCATAAATTCACTTTGTGGCGAAGGAGCCGGTTAACTGTTAATTTAAAAACACTAAAAATATTAAAGGTGCACTAAGGCAGATATTATGGATGTTTTTTACTTGAATCACCAAGAAAGACGAGTACGGTTATAGAACGCGGTACTATGGAAGTTCGAGTCAGGCTGAAACGTTTTTTTGGAAGCTGGAAAGGTACCCCAGACCGGATGGAGTACTTATCGATCCGTGCGGGCGACGTAACTGCGTAATTATTGAAATCATTGAAAATTACATTATTGAATAGATTTTAAAATTTGACGCAATTTGGTTTTTTGATAAACCCTGTATCATTTTTATTAAGGGAGATGTTTATAATTTTATAAAAACCTAAATTTTAAAATTGTCGTTAAGCGACTGTACTATACTGATCCCCGCTGTAGGGAACGTATGTCTTAGATTGATCCGCGTCGTGGAATTCCTGATGCCTTTGCTGATCGAGCTGAACGTTTGGGTAGTAGAAGTAGATATTGATATGCTGTTATGAGTTGGTGTGCCGAAACAATTTGTTTGTTATTCATTTACTACGCAATTACGGTTAGACTTGTCAGAGCCTGTGAACGCGGTCAATAATGCATGTAACATTTTTATTCAAATGAATTAAAATTTGATATTCGGGGTTCGTGGAGAGTACGATGAGTAGAATTAGAATATACAGGAGCGATGTTTTTAAAGTTAATTTTGAATGTTTGGGCTGTAAAATTGGCAAAATTAATGATGTGACGTGATGTTTTGGCGATATTTTTGGGATCTCGGCGAATTATCGATCTGTGCTAAATTTTTTGGGAATTTAATTTCGAAAACTGTGGTTTTTTGTCAGACTAAAATACAAGACTACTTTTTTTATGGGTTTTGGCACTGCGTGTGGATAGATCGAGTATTTTGATATTATTTCGAGTTAATTTTTTGATTAAATGTAGTATACACTACAACAATGTCCACTGGACGTGGAAGTAAAAGAGCAAAATATGCTGAGAGTAGTGTGTTTCCACCTATAATTTGCCTCAATCGACGTAATAAATAAATTGTATTCGGGAGTCATTTCATCGGAGAATAAGCGTGACCAAACCAAGTCAACTTGTCATCCAATACCACTGCTTGCAATTTTACGGTTTCACAGTTACTGACACTGTTGTTCGATGATATAACAAGTTTCTGAGACTTATCACTGTTGTGTTTAAGTTTAGTAGTGACGGCCCCAAAATAGATCCTTGTTGTATGCAATTTTTAACATTATTAAGAGTGGAATTGATATTATTTATACTAAGACAATGTTGTCTATTATTTAAATAAGAATTAAATAAAGCTAGAGATACACCTCGTATACCATAATAAGATAACTTTATCAACACAGTAGGTGAGAAACACAGTCGAAGGCTTTGGAGAGGTCACATAAAGCTAGGCCAGTATGTTTTCCCTTCTCCATATCCTCGACTATATTACTCACCACCTGTTAAACAGCTTGTATTAAATCGAAAACCAAATTGAAGATTTGGAATTATCTTATTTTGCTCAAGAAACTTGTTCAGCGACCATTTTAATAAAATTTCCATTAATTTACCAAAAACAGGGATAATTGAAATAGGGCGGTAGTTATCTAATGCCGCTATGTCTCGCTTTTTAAAAAGCGGAATAACTCGTGACCGTAAATGAGTTCAAAAAAATTCTTTGGTTAAAAGATCTATTTATTAACATGATAAATGGAATACGAATTATATCAAAACATAATATTTTTAATCGCAAACACCTCTATAAAATCCTTATTTTACTATAAGGAACGTAACCAGACTGCAACCAACAGCTACTCTCCGGGATATGTGCCTCGCCGAGCGCTGAACTACAAGTTACAGGCCTGGCGCGTTAAGTGTAATAATTTCATATTATCATCAGAACGCTAATGCTTCGATTGCAATGGTAATATGCAATTATTACACTTAACGTTCCTTATAGTAAAATAAGGATTTTATAGAGGAGTTTCCGACTAAAAATATTATGTTTTAATATCCCGCCCTATAAAAGCACATTTGAACTATGCTAAGCCCAGTCAGGCTATTTATTTTGCGATTGCACCAGACACTGGACCGCTAGATGGCGCCTGCCGAACATTTTACATGTCGCTATCCTAAGGATACTAAAATGTAGCGAGTAGCCAAGGGATCCTCGTGTCGGTCGTCACATACCTACCTTGCACTGACGAGAGCCAACAGCTCGAAGCTGCAGTCTGCAAGTGGTGTGGGACGACTGGAACGAGAGCTCCTTTAAGTAGGATCAGTCTTTCGGCTGGTGTTTGTTGCAATCGAAGCATTAGCGTTTTGATAGTAATATGCAATTATTACACTTAACGCCCCAGGCTTGTAACTTGTAATTCAGCGCTCGTCGGGACATGTAGCCCGGAAAGTAGCTGTTGGTTGCAGTCTGGTTACGTTCCTTACAGTAAAATAAGGGTTTTATAGATTAGTTTGCGACTAAAAATATTATGTTTTAATATTCCGCCCTCTAAAAGCACTTTTGAACTAAGAATTATATCGATGGTCTCCTTAGTTATTTTATTACTTAATCCATAAACACCAGGTCAGGGAGAATTCCTTAGTGGATTAACTGCATCAAAAATTTCGTAAGTAGTGACTGGCCGTAGAAAAAAGTATTTGCTACTCTAGTTATTTTTTGTAAAATGTCCTTTTTTTCCAAATCACTATTTTCTAATGAAGCAAAAATATTATCAGCCACAGTACTAAAATATTCTTAAAATCGTTCACCGACAGATTTTAATCAATTATAGATAAATATTTGTTATTACGTTCATAATGTATCAATCTCAAGGCATCTGTAGCTCTATTATCGGAATTTTCGATATACTGATTATAGGCGATATAGAGGTAGGTTAGAATTTCACTCCAAAACCCGAAACGTTTTCTGTATATTACTAGTTCAAAAATATTTTTCTAGGTAAGACTTCGTAAACTACTCCGGGAATTATGTTTGCAATTTGCAAACATAATTAATAGTTCTCGTCTGTGTATAGAAATTTATTACCAGAAGATTAATTTTCTCGTCGCATTGTTGCATGAAATCCCTTCTTATGGTTATGCGCTTGCACTAGAGTAATTTCCTCGCCAAAAGCTCTCACCGTTAAGGCTATAATATTTCCTCACTCCTCACCTATACTGAGATTAATAATTAGCAGCTCATAAATGTATTAATCATTCAGCAAGGTAGTAAAGATTATGAATAATGATTACAATTTCTCTTATGTATTATTATTTTGTATATATTTATACCTCAGGTATAAGTTAGTCAGCTCTTTAATTTTCTAATGCCCGAACAATAATTATTCGTTCATTTGGCGTTAGTTGTAAATTGAGAAATTTATTTTATTGTATTCTCTATAACGAAACATGTCCTGAGAAAGCTGAGCTTCAAAGGAACAATATGACTTTAACAAATGTTTCTAATGTGTGTTCCCTGTAATTAAGTTAAATACACTAGTTATCTGCAATCTTTAGAACATTGTATATTAATTGGATTGAATCTGAGGTAGGTTCTTCATGAAACATAGTTTAGTTAGTTTTATTACGGTGTCTAGTACAAGGTTGTTCATAAATTCTCTTTGTGTATTTGTGACGTTTTTATGGTTTCTTAGGGCCTTCTTAATTTATAAAATTCAAAGCATCTCTAGAATTTTTTCTTTGTTTGAATTATGCAAACATTTAACACTACTACCGCTAAAAAGTGATTTTGCTCAATGCAATGTTCGGCGAAACCAGTTGATTTTTTATTGTATAAAATAGACTTTTTGTATTCTCTTAACCTCACATCTATGCTACGGCCACTCTGACCTATATATATGGCATCACAATCGCCACACTTTATTTCATATACCCCCGATTTTTTAATATATTCTGTCTCTTCTTTATTATTAACCAACAAACGACCTAAATTATTTCTATTCGTTGATATTGTATTAATACCTAATTTATTTAATCTATTACATACTGAATTGCTAACTTTATTTACATAATTTATATTATACCACTTTTTGTTTTCTATATTTGGTACGTTATAAAAATGTTTTAAGAATTCTGACTTCTTTTTCAAAGTTAACCCTATTTAAAATTAGAAATAATAGTCTGTTTACATAGCTATGCCATGTTTGGTTGACTGTGATTTACTACGGTGCTGGTACTTGACAATACCAGCCTCCACGTGTTACTAAATCGATATCCATCCTTTCTGTTAAAGTTGTTCCTGTTTTTCATAATTTCAAGTGATTTCCTAATGATTCGCGGATAATAGCGCATATTCCTGTCTAATATATTGATATTCTCGTGTAGTCGATTTTATGGTTCTCGTTATTATGGACATGTTCTGATATTGCCGACCTATCCGTGTATCCAAATCTGGTATTCTTCTGATGTTTTTTGATTCTGCACTGGATATCCGATGTAGCTCTTACCACATGTGCATTTCAACTGATAAATACCTTTTGTTAACAGTTTGGGGACAGGGTCTTTGATTGAGGGAAGCAACTGCTGTATTTTATTCACCGTTCGAAACCGTACACCTACTTTCTTTTTGGATAAAATCTTCTTCAACCTATATGTGACTCTATCGGCGTAGGGTAGGCATGCATACGTTGTTGGTTGTTGCTATTCTTCTTATATTGTTCTTCTTTGGTTATTTATTATTTGTTTTATATTGCTTTGACTGTATCTGTTCTTCTCTAAAGCTTGTTGAACATTCTGTAGTTCCTCGGGTTCCTCGTCGTCGCATATTGTGTTGGCTCTGTGGACCAAGGTTCTGATTAACGCTCTCCTCTGTTGTGGATACTGGTGAGATGTCGCGTGCAGGTGACGATCGGTGTGTGTTTTCTATCTGTAGACGCCGTGGGCCAGCTTGCCATTGTGTGACCTTTTCACTAATATCTAAGAAAGGTAAAGCTCAGTCTCCATTGTAAATTTGATACTTGGATGCTGTTTATTCAAACGGTCGAAAAAACAGATAAAGATAATTCTCCATGAGGCCACATGATGAACGTATCGTCAACGTAGCGTAGTCAGCGCTTTTATTCTCACTGCAGCGTATAGCTGCTTCTTCGAAAGCTTCCATTAATTGATTGGCTATCATAGGTGAAAGTAGTGATCCCATGGCTGCTCCTTGCTTCTGGTCATTGAAGTTTCCATTCCACAGAAAATATGTTCTAGACAGGTATAATCGGGCCAGATCAGGTATGTCTTCTCTTAATGCCTTAGGTACAAGTTGCTGCCGTATCAGGTTAACTGTTTCTTCGATTGGTACATCGGTGAATAAAGATTCGACGTCAAAATAATGATGTCACAACTCCTTATTTCCAAGTTTTCCAAAATGTCCACGAAGTATACGGAGTTCTTTACATGGCTATTAGTCTTACCTATATAGGGTTGTAGTGTGTCTGTCTTGGTCCACATAGCCAACACAATATGCGACGATGATAACAAATCCGTGGAAATACAGAATGTCCAACAAGCTTTAGAGAAAAACGGATACAGTCAAAGCAATATACAATGAATAGTAAATAACCAAAGAAGAACAGCAACAACCAATAACGTATGCATGCCTACCCTACGTCGTGGAAGTCACAGATAGGCCGAATAAGATTGTATCCAAAAAGAAAGTAGGTGTACGGTTTAGAACAGTGAAGAAAGTACAGCAGTTGCTTCCCTCAATCAAAGACGCTGTCCCCAAACTGTTAACAAAAGGTGTTTATCAGTTGAAGTGCACATGTGGTAAGAGCTACATCGGACAAAGAAGACGGAGTATCCAGTGCAAAATCAAAGAACATCAGAGGAATACCAGATTTGGATACACGGATAGGTCGGCGATATCACAGCATGTCCATAATAGCGAGAATCATAAAATCGACTACGAGAACGTCAATATATTAGAGAGAAATGCGCGCTGTTATTGCCGTCTCATTAGGGAATTACTGTAGGAGGATGGGTATCGACTTAGTAACACGTGGAAACTGGCATTGCCGAGTACCAGCACCGTAGTAAGTCACGGTCAACCAAACACGGCGAATGAACAGCGAAGCGAACCAAGCACGAGGAATGACCAGCGAAGCGAAGCGGCGTCTAGGTGTATAACAAGGAGCGTAACACAACATCTTTAGAATCCTTCTGAAGAAGCTGATAGGATGATCAGCGAAACGTCAAGTCAAATTCGACGACCACGGCAAGACACGGAAGAAACTAGTTCATTGGACAACGGCCGTGAACACCTGCATTCTAACATATTAATTTGACTATTGCCTCAGCGGTAAAAAGATTAAGTTTTGTAATAAGAAACTGCAAAGGGATCAGCAATACTGACATTATGAAACTGTTTTACTACTCATTATTTGTACGATCAAAATTGGAATACTGCTCGCTAATATGGTCCCTAGGACTTGCCGTCTATATAAACAATGCTGAGAATGTCCAGCGCCGTTTTGTTAAGCATTTATGTTAATAATTAGGCAATCGCAAAATGTTATGTTGGAAAGATTTCTCATATCAAGTATGGAAAATAGAAGGATATTACAGTCAATATTTTTTCTCTATAAAATTATGTTTAACATGTTTGATTATCCTCTTCTTTTGAAGCACCTGAATTTTCATACACCTCTTATAACCAACCAAAACTCATTTTTATCTTTCTACTCCTCGAACTAATTTTATGTATAATAACGATAATCTACTGCAAGATAGACATGACATATTCATCTGAACCATTAACAAATCAAACAGATTCATTTGTAATAATTACATAATACAACATTTAATTTTGTATTCTACCATAGCTCTATTGTAGTTCTATTTTATTGTAATGATTTTGATGTTTTTCTGTCTAATGTTTTAATGTTTTTAATGTGCTTTTAATTATAATGTTTTATTCTATTATAATATTCTATTAGAATGTATATAATGTTTTCTATTTGTTTACTGTAATGTTTCCCCCCTCTAATTGATTACCTCCTGGGTGGTTGTATCTAAATAAATAAATACATTTATTTAAAAAAAATTTTTTTTTTTTTCAAATAAATGTATTGTATTGTATTGTAATTATTGCCGTAATAATACAAGTATTTTTATTATTTTGTTATAAATATAAAAAAATAAATATAAAAATTGCGAAGAAGAGGATAACGTTATATCAGGCTCATATATTGCTATATTAGAGTTATAAAATGAGAATTTAATCTATGTCATTCGGAGCTTTTATAGGTTGCGTTTTCTGTATTGCTTATTGAAGGCTTATTCGGAGATAACCATATAAATAGAAATGAGAATCAAAATCGAATATTTCCACGTGACGATGGCGCGAGGGTTTGCAGACTCACAACACTATAAATTTTATGAAACTAATTCCCACAGAGGAGAATGAATAAATTCAAGCGTTATTAACAGTCAAAGAGAATACATTTGCATACTCCCTGTTTGGAAGATATACCAAAAAGCAAAGAGAATTTGAGAAAACGTCACCGGTGTAATAATTACCGACTCCGGCGCCGCCGATTCGTAAGCCGTTCAAAGTTTCATGACTTTACTAATTCTAAAGTTCAGTCGCAAGTTAGATTTATTTGAAATCCTAGATAATACGCTACGGTATCTTTACCCACTTCTGTGTCTTTATGTGAAAATTCAGTATCGCAATTTATTGTACTAGCTTTCTAAAATCGTAAAATAAAAGGAGACTTAAAAAATAAAAAAAATTATTTCACAAAATTTAGTGACAAAATTTATGAAAAATTAAAATAATTTGGATATTTCTACAATAAATGTGTGTTTTGTCATATTTTCAAAATGTTTTTTAAACTTGGGATTTGGTACATGGAAATGCAGAAGAAAGATTAGCACTAATTTTCAAGCTGTTAAACTTTAGTTCATTAAGCTTAAACATACAAGAAAGCAAATTTTATTAACAATGTATGTTCATAACGAACAAATTATGGGTGTCCTATTATCGGAAAAGCTAATAAAATAAAGTTCTTAGGTTTTTTTGGCATTAGCTACCCCCTCTATCACCCCATTGCCACCCCCACCCTATTATTAAAAGGAGTGGGAGTGGAGTGGGGGGGGGGTGGCAATTGCCAAAAAAAATGTTAAGACTTTGACTTTTCGTACATGCCCTAAATTGCAATTTTATGGACTCTTACCTGCTTGTTTTGCCTACTTACCCTTATTTATCCCGAACCCTTCAACGGAATTAGATCAAAATATAATCTAGTCCCAGATCTCGTTACAATACATAAGTGTACCAAATTTCAAATCAATATCATAAACGGTTCCAGAGTAAACGTGCGCACAAAAAAGTTACAGACAGACAGACGTTAGACAGACGACAGAAGACTGACAGACAGGAATTTTTTTCGCTAAAATGTTAAATCTCGACGTCTCATGACATTTTAAGCCTATTTCAGCAAATAAAATATTTTTTTTTTTTGTGTTACTATATTTCCACTGGACGTGACAGTAATCTATGTAAGTATCTATGCAATTATTTGCACATGTATTCATACACCCATGCCTGTATGCACAAAATTTATAAAAACACTTTAATAAACATATTTTTTATACTAGTTTTTAATTATAGATGAAAAAAAAATTCCACACCCTTAAAGAGTGAAAACAATCCCCGGGGTTGGTTTCACAATCCCGGTCATTTACCACCTTCCTCAAAGAAACGCCTCCTACAAAATATTAATTTTTTCCCCAGAAAAAAAAGTCCACCTCTTTGAACGGTGAGAAAACCCCCAGGGGTGGTTACACAACCCTGGTCACCTACCTACCATCTTATTCAAAGAAACACCTCCTGAAAAATGTCAATTTCTTTTCTCACAAAAAAAAGACATCAACTTTCCAACCCCCTACAGGGGTGAAAACCTGGGGTAAGGGTGGCTGAGGTCAAATCCGTCTAGGGACCTTTCGTTCTACTTGAAGGAAAGACAATTAGTCGAAAAACTGGTGAAAATAAGCGGGTTTACGGAAAAGGGGTCTTTGGGGGTGGTTTTTGGCCAATTTGAGGGGGTTCCCGAGGTGGAAAGATTAGTTTGATCTCGGGAATCGATTCAGCACCCTCGAAAACGGGGGGGGGGGGAGGTGCATTGTCTAGTCTTAGTCGCAAACATTCGGTAATTTCGTCATAAATCCCGACTCTTTAAATAAATAATAAATAAATATACACCACAGAAATAAGACAACCCCCAATTCCAGAAGCCAGGGCTTGTGTGGAAGTGGGTTACACATTGGAAAAAACGTGGACATACAACCATTTCCTCCGACAGTGCCGGAGCCAGGATTCGAACCCGGTGGTGCAAAGTCCGTGTGATTAATCGCGATTGCCACCTTGCGCCTTAACCCACTCGGCAATCGGCCAGACAGACCTTTAAATGAACTATTTAGCAAAATTGTTAGAGCAGTTCTAGAGAAAAATAGTTTTCCACTCATTTATAGGCTCACAGGGTTCACTCCTCCCTCACTTGAGCTAGGGCCGATTTTATGACTTCCTCTCCAAGTATAAGCGTCTTGAACAACATGCAAAATTTGAGTAAAATCGATCCTGTGGTTTGGCCTGTAGGCAGCAAACAGCAGACACCTCTTTCCTTCTTCTTTTGGGACTACTTCGTTATGTACTATAAACATGTATGGAAGAAATAATATCAAAAAGGAGAGTTCAAATGACACTCAACATGTTCACATGTTCAGCATGATGAATTTTTCTTCCCCCTTTTTTTTATTATCTGGAGTATGGAGATCATTTTTTTTATTTAAAGGTAGAACGTAGTGAGATAAAACTCTTGTAAATTGAAGAAAAAATCAACTACTACTACTACTACTAAGTTATGCTTGACCATCACCTAAAATGGAAAGAGCATGTATCTTATATTACAAAGAAAATTAGACAACTTACGCATAAATTCTATATTTTAAGGGACATATTAAATAGAAACAATTTAATTACTATTTATAAATCCTTAACTGAGTCAATAATTAAGTACCGTATTATTATCTGGGGAGGACTTTACAATAATGTACTAAAAATTCTACAAACAACTCAAAATTCTATTCTAAAGATAATTTTGAAGAAATAGAGGCAGATGTGTTTAATATAAAAAATCTGTTGCCTATTTACCCTTATTTGCTACATTTACCCCCGAACCCTTCAACGGAATTAGATCAAAAATATAATCTAGTTACAGACAGACATACAGACAGACAGACAGACAGACACACATACAGACAGAAATTTTTTTCGCTCAAATTTAAAACCTTGACATTTCATGACATTTTAAGCCTATTTCAACAAAAAAATATATATTTTTTGCGTTACTATACTTTCATTGGACGTGGAAGTAAAATAAATAAATTTGGCGTACGTGAAAGTAAAGTATAGGCTTAACGTAAATAATTATCAAATAATTCAGCTTTAATTCGTTGTTGACTCATTTAATATATCTGAAATCTAGACTCATGCTCTTAATGAATTCTTATAAAGAAAATAGCTCATGAACAATATTTTATGTATCAAATGCGCGAAAAACCCGTGCTGCATCCCTTATCAATCTATCCACTGTTTGGCAGCATTCTGCCTGCTCGTGACATAGTTACCACTTTATTGATATTGTGTCACATGCAGCATTTTAACTGCTTGGCTGAATTTTGTCACTTGAAAATTTCATATTGCCGTCTGTTAAATATAAATATACGGACGCAAGAGCTGCTGATGTATTATTTTATTGTTAATTGTCACTCTGGTAGATGGATGTATAAGAATGAAAAAAATGTGCGTGTATTATAAATAATTTTCCTCCCTCTTTTAGATGACAGTTTCAAACGCAAGCAATGAGTTTCACTTATCACTTGACATTGATATGATGAATATAGCACTGGTTTATTTGAATTTAATAATAAACAAAATTGAAGTTAGCCTTTTTATTCCGAACGTGTTAACAGATACTTTGTGACACACACTTTATTTACATCTTTGCTATATGGTGCATCTGAAAGCGGCTATCTGCTTGACGTGTAGGCTGCCCAAAGTTCTTTCCCATCAATTCCTTGGTTACATTGAGTCAAAATTCTCAATGGCTGTAATTTTATTAAATAAAGAAGAGTTAAAGCAATGTGATTCTGACAGATTTATATAAATACACATAAACAAAATATTATACTATGTTTCAGAAAGTCTAGTTAAAACTCGACACGTGTTTCGACTTCTTTAGGCCGAAACATGTGTCAAGCTTTAATAAAACTCTCTCAAACGTTAAAAGTTGTCATTCACTACAGAAAGAACTAAGGCACAACATACTCATAGTTGCATCTGGCCCAATTACTACTGAAACCTTTGATAGTAACAAGTATTTTATAACTTTTTCGGATGACTATATACATTACTTTATCGTATTTGAAAAAGACAAATTGTCTTTAAAAACGCACGGAAGCTAAAAGGAAGCAATATTTCAGTAACACATGATATGTGTCCCGAAGATAGAGAAGAGCACAAGGTACTAAGAAAAGATCATCGCAGGAGAAAAAATAAGGAAAAATAAAAGAAAACCAACTAGAAATAGACGGTGAGCTTTATACAACAGAAGAACTAGAAAGAGAGAGCGAAGAGAGTGAGATAGAGAGTAGTGAAAAAAAGTACCAGTAGCAAGAAGCAAAAAAAAACAGAAAGAACAAGGAGAAAAAAAGGAACAAGGAAGAATACTTGCAGGAACATCAAAATATAAATCGGCTAAAGAAGAAAGTAAAAAAGGAAAGAAACACCTCAGTAATATACGCAGGAAAATGTACGCGGCAGAAAAACATAATTGAAATCAAATATAAAGAATAATTAGACGTATTTATTATTAAGTAATATCAAACTAGTTTAATCACTAAGAGGTAGTATTATGAAGTATTATTTAAATTCTTTATTATTAGTAGTAGTATTATTTTTTTCACTATTAATTAATGCTCTGTAATTTCTAAAGTAAACAATGGATGCATTTATTAAAGATATAAACTTCAAAATAGTCGAAACACAAGTTTTGGGTAATTTCAACGACTTTTATAATAATCTTGTATTTACAAAAAAATACAAGTTTAAAAATGTATCACTTAAATATAAGAAGTCTATCAAGAAATTATGACGAACTTAAAATATTCTTAAAGCAATTGCGCTGTAGTTTTGACTACATAGTGCTTACTGAAACTTTTAATATTGCTAAAACAACATTTTGCGATATCCAGAGATAAACGATGGAGTAGTAATCTATATTAGAGAAAATATCGATTTCAATTTGGAATAGTATTATTTAGGTAGTAACTGTGTAGTAAAAGTCAAAATGAATATTTATGGCAAAACTATTTCAATCACAACAATCTATAGACCAACAGCAATATGCCCCAAAAAATTCACTGCAAACTTAAATAAATATTTAAATAATGTCAAAAAAGAAAAAAATTGTAGGTGATCTAAACATAAATATTTTGGAAAAACCACCCTGTAACAGAGGAGTATCTTAATACCATGACAGAACATGGCTTTATATCAGCAGTCAGTGTATATGCCTGGACATCTGGAAAAAGTGGTATAGACTATTTGTTTGTTGACCAAATAAGTGAAAATTATGAAGAAATTTCCCCTGTGGCTTAAAAATCCTCAATCACAAATAATTTCTCAATACTATTGGCACTCGAATTGCAAAGTGAAGTATAAAACAATAACCAACTTACAGAAAGATGGGCTGTAAAATATACGGATTATGAAAAACTGAAATACAAGTTAAGCGAATATGATTGGTATGATTTATACAATACACCAGATGTGAATAAAGCAACAGAAATTATCATAAATAGAATAAAAAAGAAATATACCAATGCACAATTATTTAAAAAAAGAGAGAACAGAAATTAAGAGGAAATGTTGGATAACTGAAGGATTGGTAAAATCAATAAGCAAGAAAGATAATCTATTTAAGAAACTACAACAAGAAACACCGAGTTAGCAACAGAATATCGAATGTAATGAAACAAACTAAACGATCTAATCCAAATAACTAAAGCCAGTTACTATAAGAAAAAAATAGAAGGAAGCAAAGATAACTGCAAAGTACTATGAAAAATAATTAAGGAAGTTGAAGGTAACAAATCAAGAACAAAATTTAAAAAAATCATAGATACAGAAGGAGCACAGATGAAGAGAAAATATGCGAAGTTTTTAACAAATTATTTATAAATATCGGTGAAGACTTAGCTAAGAAATGAAGCTGGTAAAAGGAAATAAAAGAAATACTATGAACATCAATCCGTATTAATTTTTTTAGCGTTAACTAATGCAGAAGAGATGGGAAAACCATTCTAAGTTTAAAAGATTCTTGGGCAGAGTTAATATTAAAACAGAAATAAATTTAAGAAACAAAAAACTTTTTCGACAAAGAGCTTTTGACGATAAATTTTTCAAAAACGAAATTTTCACGATTTTCCTCGTATAGAAATACCCTGCCGACTTTTAACTGTCTACAGATTACGCAAGATCTAAACAAATGGGAAATAGAAAAAGCCATTACAATTAAATATCTAGGAGTTCACTTGGACTCGAATTTACATTGGGATACTTACATAGCTAGGTTAGTAAATAATTTAAGATGTCTGCTATATAAATCATTTAGATTCATAAATTTATTATGAAATCTTTTCTCGATACAAAGTCTTTAAAAACAATATACTACGAATTAATAAATGATTAACATATGGGATCATTGGATGGGGCAGTACTACTTACAACCACATTGAATAACAGTTAATATTACAGAAAAAGTTTCTTAAAATGATGCAGAGATAGGCCGACGTTATGAGATATCTTATTGAAGAAAAAAAATACTAGTACACCATATGGGCTGAGACAGTAAATTCTCCCAAGTACATTAGGGTTACATGGGAATGTGTGAATGTTTGGAAACATTTTTCAGGTCCAGCCCGTACGCAGCTGCTAATTCAGTTAAATGTAAAATAGGAAGACCGAAGTATAGCGAAAGAACACAAAAACCCTTTTTCATGTAACAATGGCTGCAATTATTCAAACATAAAGTAGAAATTAAAATGCAAACAATGGGCCTGGGCCTAAACAATGAAACATGTTGTTTTTGAATACACTCGTTCACGAATAACTATTTGTGCAAGTAAACAATTGGAAAAAATATCGCAATGTTACACTGCAATCAAATCTAATTGAAACTATCAAAAAATTCAAATTTATAGTTTATGTTTAAAATAGAAAATAGCATGCCATACAATTTATACACAGAAAAATTTACTTCACAGTATAGATATCCGTTTCAAATTAAAATATTCGATTTTACGTATATTAACTGATAAATAAACCTTTACTTGCCAGCGTCGATCAAATTTTGCAAAGTTCAGTAAATATTAACTTTATCGAGGATAGAAATTTTTTTTATTGTTTTATTTAGGTCTAATATTCATAGACCAATAATTCAAGTTGATTGATATTTGATTGATTTAATATTATTATATATTATTTGAACAAAATATTCCAATACTTCGTATTTATATTTAGCAATACTCATAAAATCTTTCATAGCCACTCGGCTCGATATAAACTTAAGCAAATAATCACATGATAGCTTCATCGATGCATTGTTATTTATGCGCACTTATATATGTTTTACAGGGTGATTTTGATATGGGAGAAAAATATTTAAAATATTTATTAAATTATGAAATATTTTTTGGTTCTACGTTATGATGCTGAGAGTTTTTCGGTGGGTTCATTAAAACTACTTCCCACTTGCCAGGGTGTTAGTGACTGCAGATACCATAATCTCGATATGCTCTATTTAGAGCGGGGACCACAGTATAACTGTTTGTCGCATTTAACCTGCAATTTTGATGGTTTAGAGCCTTAAAGTCTGAGGGTAGAACAGGCTTCATAAGTCCATTCCATTTGTTTATTCCATGTGTCTTTCACACTTCTTGTGTAACAGTCTCCTTTTTTTCGTGTGTAAAGTTAGTGAAATATTAAAACAATGTCATCTATAAATCAGTACAAACAAAGCCTATAGCCGCGCGATCTACTTGATTTTACTCTAAGGCTATGATTGATGCATTTTTGGTTCCGAGGCCCTGACTGGTTTAAGTATTTTACCGGCGTTTTAATGTGCGAGAAAGAGGATGACTAGGGACATTGAGGTTGACGAATGGTTTACGCCGAGATCAACAAGCTAGACGGGCGGTTAAAAAATAGTTAAAAAGTGCTATGACAAGTATTGTAGTACCGTGAAGTAATATGTAATGTTGTGTTCTTACTTTTAAATTCCTTTTGATGCTCAAGTCTGGCGATGTTACCTTCATAAGTTCCAGTTTAGAGAGAAGTTTTGTTTGGTTAGTGAAAGACGCCATGTATTTTCGATATAAATGGCAAGTCCGCCATACTTATTATGAGATGTTTACGCTCAGTTCTGTTATATTTACGGAATTAGTCGGTATACTGTACTGTACTATCAGAATGTAAACCTTAGAAACTAGTGAAATAAAGACTTTCTGGTGCATTGACCCTTGTCTAGTGAATTAGGGGTTAATTTGTACATTTTCAAACAATACACCCTCCAAGTAGGTATTTGGAAGATTTTCGTTAGTGCCAAATTATTGCCTCGAGTGACAAAGTGCAACGTAAACTGTAAGTACGTTCTAGTTAAGTTCCCTGAATGGTATTACCATAAAATAAAATCCATGGCGCCCAACTTTCCTTTCAAGGTTTGGACTTTGGACTTTGGACAAGAATTATAATTGTGTGTTATTGTTGGAGTACCTAATTGAGTTTTGATTCCGGTGATACTCCGGATTTTGTTATTATTTTTAAATTACCTTTGTTGCTGTAAAATTACATGTATTAGTTTAGTTATTTTTTTTATGACTTGATTGCACATTCGAATACCGTAGATTTTCAATAACCCTTGATTTGCTTTAGACATTGATGTATTTTTATGTTCCATGGTCCTAGGGTCATATATTCTATTGTAGTAATTTTACATTGTTTATGTCTCATTAATACAGTTTTCACTCACGGAAGTAAGCTGGAGATGTCTAACAAATATACTGCGTATATATCTAGAAAAATTTTAGTAGTATTCTTTTCCTTGCCTGTAGATGCCTACGTTTTTATTATTATATATGTATTTTTATCGTCATCTATATGTCTATAATAATTAGTTTTTATTAATATGTATATTTAAAATGTACTTACAATATGTATATACCTATATAGTTTCAATTTTGCATTGTTTTTTTTCGCTTTAGATTGAAATGAATAAATGTAAAAGCTTAACCTTACTTTCATATTGCTAGTTAGACTACCTTGGTACCTGATCACTTAAACTTTGTATAATTGATTTGCGTGGTACATGTTGTACGATGTTTCATTATGTTAGGTACATAATGTTATATTTATACTCACCTTATTATATAAACCTTAAATGATTTTTACACTTTAGTGCAAGTATTTAATTTATGTTTTGTGTCGTGTTGTTGACGTTGAAGTAATCACATGCACATCAACAAATAAAGGCTAAAATTGCAAGTTATGTTTGTTTGTTTAAAACTTGAAGTAATATAACAAATGTAATTTTTTGCGTAACCTACTAACAAGCGTTATGTACAATCACATGCACGGCGGTTCAGTTATATTAACAAACACTACCACAATTGCATCGAAAATTGTATACATGAAAAATGTATCTATTGAATGTCATATCGAAATATGTGCGATACTGTGCCACATAAATAATGTTAAGTTGTTAATCCTCACTGTATACCGGCCACCAAATGGTGATATTAATATGTTTATGGATAATTTAGTACAAGCCCTTAATTTTGCATCTAGCAAATCTAAATATATTGTCCTTTGTGGGGACCTAAATATCGATCTAAATAAAACTCACACAAATACTAAACTGTTATTAGATGTACTCAATTCATTCGAGATAAATATAGCAAATCTAGGTAGTACTAGAATTTTTACAAACAAAAATGGTCTTGTATTGACTATACGGTTACAACGGTGTCCAATGCTTTTTTTGATTGTGAATTAGTAGATCCCAACATTGCTGATCATTTCGCACATATTTTAAAGCTTAAGCAGCTAAAAAACGAACAAGTCAATGATAACAAGGAAACAGTAACCAAAAGATCTCTAAATATAAGTAACATGAGCGAACTTAGAACCAGGCTGACCAGAGTTAACTGGGCCGAATTATTTTATTTAAATATTAACGAGGCATTTTCTCTTTTTGTCGAAAATATTACTTGGTGTTTCAATATATCCTGTCCTTATAAAAGTAGGCTAGTCATTCCAAGTCAGCATCGCAACTGGGTCACCAAAGATATTGTACAAAAAGGTGATAATTTAAAAAAATTGTTTTGGTTAATGTCAAATTCTGACAGTGCTGAATTAAAAAATATTTACAACATTAAAAAAAGGAACATAAAATTAACATTAAACAAGCCAAAGCAAATTATTACAATAACAAAATCAAGGCTGCCTCCAGCAAATCAAAAGAGACTTGGAACATTATCAAACATTATCAACTCCAAATTAGGTAGAATTTCTAATAAGAAAATTACATCTGTCGCTCATAATTCACACAAGGTCAACAATGCTAGTGAGATTGCTGAAATATTTACTCACCACTTCTCTTGCGCAAGTACAAAAAGCATTTTAAATCATTTTGGACAAAACTCGTCATTGCCGTGTACGAAAGTTAGTAGTGCTACTATCCAATATCAGTTTGATTCATCCCCTGTAATTGTACACGAAGTTTTAGATGCATTAAATCAAATAAAAAATAAAAAAACCTCCGGAATTGATGAACTGTCTGTTTTAACTATTTTAAATATAATTGATCTTATTATTCAACCATTCACCTGTCTGATAAATCAATCATTATTCCAGGGGCACTTTCCAGAAGTATTTAAAACTGCTTTAATTATACCACTCCATAAGAAAGGTGATATTGAGGACATCGACAATTACAGGCAAATTTCACTACTTAACGCATTATCTAAACTTTTAGAAAAAATAGTTTCCAGTCGCTTAACGACTTATCTTGAATCGAACAACTTACTGTGCACTTCACAACATGGATTTAGGGCAAATAGATATATTGAAACAGCCACATATCAAATGTTAAACTATATTTATGAAAATTTAGACAATGGCAAAATAGTTGTCTCGTTACTTTTTGATCTCTCAAAAGCATTCGATACAGTTTGTACACATTTCTTAATTACTAACTTGTCAATTATGGGATTACCAGTAAATATTCTGCACTGGATTAAATCATATATGGAGGGGCGAAGTATGATCATTAATGTTAATGGGGTCAGATCTGAGGCACACGACGTAAAACTTGGTGTTCCCCAAGGTTCTGTCCTGGGCCCACTATTATTTTTAATATATGTCAACGATTTATCTAACCATTTAACTAAAGGGCTAGTTACAATGTTTGCGGATGATACTACCATTACAGTAGCAGCCGATACTCCGCAAGAATTAGAATCTGCAGTTGCTACCATTATGGATGAATTTAGCACCTGGTGTCAACGCAATAGGCTCATACTCAATGAAACTAAAAGTACAGCCATCAACTATTACATCAGGAAAGGTATGCCAAATGACACATGCCTATTGCAAAACATCAAGTTCAGTGAGAAGGTAAAATTTCTAGGCACTCACATAGATAATAGACTTACCTGGGATGCTCAAATTGCAAGCGTTTGTGCAAAATTAAGTAAGGCGTATTATGCTATAAGACAAATGAAAGATTGTCTTAATACTACGGGATTACTTAACATTTATTATGCTCTGGCATATTCCCATATATCTTTAAACATAATCAGCTGGGGCTGTGCTCGAGAAACACAGAGAGTGTTCATTTCTCAAAAAAGACTAATTAGGCTAATATTTAACATGGATTATAGGGAAAGTTATCGACAAGTGTTCATAAATCAAAAAATTCTGACCGTACCCTGTATTTTTATTTTTAAATGCTTAATATTTGTTAAAAAGAACGAACACCTTTTTATATTTAACTCATCCTCGCACAACCATGATACTAGACACGGTCTCCTATTAAGAATTCCCTCTCACAAAACATCAACTTATAAAAAATCACCTATCTATAATTGCACTATTTTGTACAACAACTTATCAGATGATATCAGAAATATTAAAAATACATTATGTTTAAAAATAAAGTAAAAAATATGTTGATAATTGGGGGTTTTTACAGCACACTTGAGTTTTTGGGCCAATAATTAACTCTTCTTATATGGAATTGAACTATAATATATAATCGTTTGCTAATCTTGTATTTATGTTTGTCCATTGTATTTATACTTTTATTTATATTTTATGTCATGTATATAAATGTATATATATATATTTTTTTATTTATTTTTTAAACTGTTCTATTTTTGTATTGACATGCCATATGTACTTCGTGTATCTTTTGGTCAATAAATATTATTATTATTATTATGATCTATGTATTTATTTCAAGTAATTTTATTGTCGATTATTGTATACTTAATGTGAATTGTGTATATTATATTGAAGCAAATATTATTATTATTATTAATTCTACAAAGTATGTTGTTCACATTTTGAAAAAATCAGATTCTTTAATCACTTTATTCCACCGATGCATGGAATGAGATTAAGTCTTCAAGCAAGAAAAAATGTGTAGTGATTTACAAACTTAACATGCCTAATTTTCCTTAAAAGAAATATAAATATGACATGTACAGATTACCAGATTTCAAAAATAAATTATTTTCGCCTGGCAAACAAGAAATTAATTAATGTATTTTCTCCTCGTATTCAGAAGTGCATGTCCGCTTTTGCAAAATTAAAACACTGTTTTAATTGTTTTCGTAAACGTACGTTGAGTAAAATAACCATATACGTGTATAATTTAAACGCTAACAAGTCAAGTTGCTTTCAACATATATGCTTATTACGAATTTACTGGCAGTTTCTGCATTTATTGTATTTTCATAGTCCATATTTTATTTCCGCTGGTGTGCATACCAGTATTAATCAATTTATATATTTGAATGCCATAGTTACAATAATTTTAAGCTCTCGTCGCACTTTTTAGCTAAAATGGTCAACGACAGGTTGTTTTTTTCAATAAAAATCTTGTATGCAATGTGCCAAAAAACCAGGTAGACACTCACTTTCCCTTTATTTTTTCATACGAAATTTTTTTAATGAAGTAGATTTGGTATAAACACAAATTTCTTGACCTAGACAGTCTTAAAAATATATTATCTGGTTAACACCTTTATAATTTACTTTATAAAGCTATCTCTAAATAAACATTTTGACACTTTGTATATCTGCTGCTTACTATCGGTACAGCTTTATATTACCTTCCCCTGGCAGTTTTAAAACTCAGAATTGGCCCATAAATGAACTAGAAACTGCAGTTCGAAGACGAAGATGTCTTGTCAGCTTAAATTTAAAACTGTAGTGTTATTTGGAGGTTGAAGTTGACAGTGGAGGTTATAACCTTATTAGAGCGATACATTGTCAGATGCCCTTATATCTCAACGGAAATGAGCAATAAATTAAATTCTTTTTACATTAATAGCATAGATACAATAATATCAGGCATAGATACAACTAACCAAATTAATTTTATTGATGAAATTAGAACCCTAACTAGTGCACTTACTACATTTAAACTTATTGACTACAATGAACTGAAAAAAGTCGTATTTTCTTTGCCAAATAGGGACGAAATAACATAATTTCTTAAAAATACGTATAGCGTTGAAAAGCCACTTAGTGAATACTTCGCTAGAGACAGGAAAGCTACAGTCAATTCTTAAAAATAGAATAGAATAGAATAGAATAGAATAGAATAGAATAGAATAGAATAGAATAGAATAGAATAGAATAGAATAGAATAGAATAGAATAGAATAGAATAGAATAGAATAGAATAGAATAGAATAGAATAGAGTATAGTAGAGTAGAGTAGAGTAGAATCGAATCGAATCGAATCGAATGGAATGGAATGGAATGGAATTTATTTTACCAATTTTTCTGATAGATATTTATGTATATTTGGCACGTCAGGATAGATATTTTACAAACATAGCATTATAACATTAATTAGTAGGCATATTTAACAGGTGTAGATAACAACACAAGATATTTTATACAAAATAAAACAAAGTGTAAACAAACATATTACACAATAATTGTAAATAAAGCACTTACATAAACAACATATATTATAACATGCATAAACATATACCTATACATACCACATGAATGTTTCATACTAATCGACTCAAAGTTTTCCATTTTATGAACAGATAACATCATGAGAAAGCTACACCTTCCTATTCAAAAACTCGTCAACACTATAAAGGGCATTTCGTAGCAGTAAGTTCTTTACTTCTTTTTTATACGATGGTAGATTCATATCTTTAATTGATTGAGGCAAAGCATTAAATAAGACAATACAATTATAGCGAAAAGAGTTTTTGAAATTGGCTGTTTTATGAGCCGGAATAGACAATAATTCTTTATTTCTTGTATTATACATATGATAGTCAGCTGAGGTAGGGAAGGTATGTAAATTATTTTTTGCAAAAATTAGACACTTGTATATGTAAACACTAGGAACAGTAAATAGCTATTTATATGACAAAGGAGAAAAGTGCATAATTTCCTCCCGCGGATAGTTTGATCAATATCCAAGGGAGGAAATGGCACTTTGCCCCTGTGTAATACATATGATTTTTTTTTCTCTGTGTTTTATATATATTTTATTGTATTTTCTTATGCATGATAATCAAAAAACCAAATATGTCAAAATGTCATAATAGGTATTTAGATAAGTAAATATTGTTAAAAATCAAAGTACATGGAACGTTACTAAGGTTGATTCTTGTTTACAAAATAAACAAACTTCCAAAAAGTTTATATTAATGTATTCCGAATGTGAAGATAAAGTTCCTCAAGATATTCTGGAAGAAGCAAACGTGGTTTCGTTAAATCTATTACCGTTAAGTCTATACACTACCATTACAGCTATTTGAAGTTTCTACTTGTCAAAAAGTATTTTCCTCCCGAGGGAGGAAAAGTACTACTTTGCTCCCTGAAATGAGGGAGCAAAATAGTATTTTCTATGTAGGGAGTAGAGAAAATATTTTTGCTCATATAAATGCCTCTAGTACTTTCTTTTTTCTTTAAATTATAAATTAATCTGAGTAACCTTTTTTGGGAAACACAGACTCGCTGCAAATGAGTCGATCTCCCCCAGGCTAGTATTTGCAATTGGTAAATGCATTAGTAGAAAATCCATTTTACTTAGTTATTCAGACTGCTGAAGAAACGAATTTTTCTGGATCGAGTAGTACTGGTCGCCGGCGAGTAAGAGAATCGGAGCTACGCTGTTATGCAGCAACACTGAAATACTTACTTAAAGCTGAACATAAAGAAGCTCGAGTAGGATTTGCACTTGAATTTTTAGCGCATGATGTAATTTTTTGGAATAATGTAAACTTTCCAGTCAACACACAGCGGTCGTATTCGTATTTACCGCCCTCCAAGTACTATATCGATGAGAAATATATATCTAATAATGATAAAAGTGGTAGATTTTCCGTCAATATGTGGGCTTGTGTAATGGCACGTGGTCATGGTGTTTTGTGGCATATGGAGGAACGATTTACTAGTGAAACGTATGTTAGTATTTTAGACAATATTATGCTCCCTTCTGTGTTACATTTATTTCCTAATAATGAGTTCATATTTCAACAAGACAATTGTTCCGTTCGTACTGCTCATACCGTAACTAACTGGTTTCAAGATAACAACATCAATGTTCTTAACTGACCCAGTCATAGTCCAGATCTTAACCCTGTGGAAGACTACTCGTAAGAAGTATTCAAAAACGAAATGTGAGACCACGGAATGCCGAAGAATTACTGGAAATAGTAAATAATGCACGGGAAAATATTATTACTAATGATTATTGTATAAGGTTATTTAATTCTATGCCAAGCAGACTTACAGAAGTTACAAATAGAAATGGTTTCTTGTTAAGTAGGATATCCTTTGTCCTTTGATCCAGGATTCCTACTAATCGTACCGTTTATTCTCCACTTTCTTAAAATGTTACACACCAAATTTTTGTTAATGTTATAGCGCAGTGCAATTTGTCTCATTAACCATCCATCATTTACTATAGCAATAACTACAGCATTAAAATAAAAAATAAATTAAAAGTGATATCAATTTTCTTTCGGCTACTCATTACGTATTCAAATAGAGACAGATTTACATTTAAAAAAAAAAGTTATCCTATTTTTTTCTGCTTATGACAGTACTTACATTAATTATTATTTCAGGACAGCAGGAGATTTGAAGTATTCTTTATTTGCAACTTTGTATAGATATAAGTTTTGATTTAATTATTTATACGTTTGTTGGCTCAACAAAGGCTCAACATTAAACAGTATTATATGTTTTTTCATTACTTTGCATTTCAAGAAAAGTAGCAATTGAATTGCAACAATACTTCAGTAGATAAGTAAACTTCAATGTGTTAGATGATACTATATCTTATGCAAAACTTTAATTGTAGTAATCTTGTATATTATGATACTGTATATTAGCCAAGTTGCTAAATAAAGATTTATATATATATACTTACGCCTCTATCTTTAATCTAATATGATGACATACAATTTTTCTTAACAAATGCTACAAAATCGACTTCATCTTCTGCTCTAGCACTCGAAACTAATTGTTGATTTGATTGAATTAATTTACCACCGCATTGCTAACAGCACCTGTATTTAGAGGTATTCAAATTTCGCCAATTCAAATCTTTGACTTCTATTGAACAACATAATCATCACCACAAAGAATGAGAAGAATATTTGCATATAATAATAATTAATACCTTATGGCTACTTTATTAGATTTTTAGAACTGTGAATATTATTATAATACTCCTTCTGCTTTGGGGCACTTATTTGGTCTACTTTATTACTGATTAACGAGCATTATTTTAGACAGCAGAGTGAACTATAACCTCTGGTTAACGCAGTGGAATATTTAGTTGTAAGAGGGATTATGTGACTTACGAGTCTTCGGCTAAATTTACGGACCTATTATTAATGGTGATTAAAAGCATACCTTAATTGCCATTCCGTCAGTGTATTGCCAAGTAAATCCGGTTCGTACTCGGTATCAAACTGAGCGTTAAATTTTCTATTTGACGAGTGGATTGTCTCGAATGTCAGTGATAACTTTATATGTTTTTCTCTTTTATTAAAAGCCAATGATTATGTTGTTCTGTATTTGGAAATTGTATCTATTATATAATCCCGTTGTAAAATTTCGTAGCGATTTCTAGAAATATTTCTTGTATAACCTAAGTAAAAATTTATATTTTTGGAAGACAAATTTCAGAATCTTGGATACATTAAATACAAATCATATTCAAATCTAATATACACATATCTGTAACATTTAATTATACAAACAGTAATATTTTAAGACACCTATTATAATACATGACATCTGCTAATGCTAAAGTTAATATAAGTCAATAAATCATAACGTCATTCATGCTTTCATAGTTTTCATATGATTAACATTTAGTTAATCGTGATTTGGGTGTCAGATGAAGCTTATACATAATAAATAGTAAACAGTTTTAATGCATATTTTTATGGGCTCTTATCACGCACGTCAATTGTTAATATATTATCATGAATGAAGTTGACTAAATACGGAAAATGTAGTTCAATGTCGATGTTATTAAACGTCATCACTAAACACATTTATGTTGATACAATGAATCGGGTTTGATA
Source organism: Leptura quadrifasciata (assembly GCA_963675555.1). NCBI lineage: Eukaryota > Metazoa > Arthropoda > Insecta > Coleoptera > Cerambycidae > Leptura > Leptura quadrifasciata. The sequence goes on along the minus strand of OY776677.1, from coordinate 150,350,601 downwards.
CGGAAATTTTCTCTTACAGATTTATGTATTTCTCAATTGGTATTGAACATTATTTCTCTGTAATAAAATTGTATTTTTTATTTATTAACCAATATTTAGCTTATATAAAATCTAATTAAATAATATTAATCACGACGTTATACAACTAGGAAAAAGAATAAAAAGAATAATTTAAATAAATTGAAGTTGTCGCAATAAAAAATTTATGATTATTATGTATTGACCATATTTTGTAAAATCAATGACAGATTTAGAATCAATATTGCTGTTAAAAACTATCCGCTGATACCAGAATGACCTCCCCGCCCACCACCCTGTGGATGGGGCGAGGGATAACTTTAAAATTTCAAATTGAAACCCCTATTTTTTATTGCGGAATCGGATTCTACGGCAAAAAATACGTAAATTTTATTCCGGACATTTTTTTCGATTATTGCATGGTGTCACTGTAATCGCAAAAAATTAAAAGAAAACATTACTTTTTCAAGAGTAGCGTCTTGTGCCCATACAAAAACGTCCAATTCAAAAACTGAAAAACACGTATTTGTCATTTTTACGAAATCTATCCAATGACATTGGATTCGACTCTCCCACTCCTAAGCCAGTGGCGGGGCGGGTAGCAACTTTGAAATTTGCAATGAAAATCCCTATTTTTTTATAGCGGATTCGGATTCTACGGCCAAAAATACGTGAATTTTATATAGGGCATTTTTTTCGATTTTCGCAAGGTGTCGTGCAATCGCACAAAATTTAAATAAACCTTAAGCGTCCATAAGTTTGTAAATATTTACAAACTCTAGCTACTCGTGTTGACAAAAACACATTCAGTTTAAAAAACAATATCTGTGATATCTTGGTTCTTATGAATGTTTTTTTTAAAGTGTTCTTAACAACAGTATTTGTTTTGTGAAATTTCTACCAGAACGTTCAGTTCCTTCCAACTTTTGTAGAGGCAGGAGCGCACTTTTGTATGGAAAAAGTTATTTAATTTTTCATTAGTTCTCGCGTTTTTTTCTGCATAATGGCTACTTTAACAGAGGAAGAGAGCGTTTCTCCTTTAATGATGCGAGGGTGGGGCGATAAAGAAAGATCCTATGATGAAGTTGTGATTTTATTCAACGAAACTTTCCGTGTAGATCAAGTGGGAATTTCGAAATCTACTATGTCCCGTACCATCAAACGATTCCTATACACAAGGATAAATAAAAATCGCCCAAAATCTGGAAGACCAAAATCTGAAACGTCGGAAGCTCGACAAATGGAAGTGGCCCAGGCATTTGTGGAAAATCGAAGACTATTAATCAGAAAAGCCAGTCAACAGCTATATGAGTGCATTTTCAGTTCATAAGAATTTGAAACTTTTGAAATTTCATCCTTACAAAATTCACCTTCACCGAGAGTTAAATGAAGATGAATTTGATAAGGTGACTTGAATTTAGTGAATTAATGATGGAAAGGACTAACCAAAACCCAAATTTTTTGTCATCTCTACTTGCCTTCTCAGATGAAGCAACTTTCGAACTCAGTGGAAAAGTTAATCGCCATAATTTCAGATATTGGAGTGACGAAAACTCTCACTGGATGCTTGAAACACACACGCAGTATCCACAAAAATTAAATGTTTGGGCAGAAGTTTTCAGGGATCGAATCATAGGACCATTTTTCATAGATGGAAATTTGAATGGAGAAAAAGAAAAATACCTGGAAATGTTGACAAATCAAATAGCTAAAGAGATTGCTGGTGATGAGTTCGATAATGTTTGGTTGTTAGAGACTATTTGAATGGTACTTTCGAAAATCGATGGATAGGTCGAAGAGGAACTATTGAAGGGCCAGCAAGATCTCCCGACCTCGCGCCACTTGATTATTTTGTTTGGGGCTACGTGAAGGGTAAGGTTTATTTCACTAACTAAACCTCGTGATTTAGAAGAGCTGAGGCAACGCATAATAAACATTTGTGTATAAATACCACCTGAAATGATAAGAAGTGTTATTGAAAATTTTAACGTTCGTCTCAGACAATGCCAAGAAGTCAATGGGCAACTAATCGCCTCAACTGGCCGAAATCCTCACCTTGCCTTAAATGGCTGAGTTACCTCCTTGCCTTCACTGGCTGGGATCAAGAACTTGTCGGAAGTGGCCGAATTAAGAGGTAAAACCACTGTTATTTTTTTTTAATCGAGTTTTTTTATTGCCCTGTAAAAAATGTAAATTGAAAATTAGTAGCTGCTAATAAATTTACAGAATGTTAATGGTTGTAATTTCCGCACGACCGTATAAAATCACTGTTCTCAAAACAGCTCGGGAAATCATTCACTCTGAGATCAGTAGTTTTACTTTTCATGTTTTTTTTTGCGATTGCAGCGACACCATGCAAGAATCGAAAAATATGTCCGGAATAAATTTTACGTATTTTTTGCCGTAGAATCCGATTCCGCAATAAAAAATAGGGGTTTCCATTTGAAATTTTAAAGTTGCCCCTCGTCTCACCCACAGGGCGGAGGGTGGGGAGGCCATTTTGGTATCAGTAGATAGTTTTTTGAAAAATTCTTGACATATTTTTTTATTTTTCGATTTGATGCAAACTGTTCGAGATTTTCCACCGTTCCCATACTTTTCTAACATCCGGTATATACATCTATGTATATATGTGTCCATATATATGTATATGTGTTTATATGTAAATATAATTTATAATGTTAATATAATTTATAATGTTAATATAATAGATTTTGAGATTGTTTTTTGCTATTGTCAATTGCTATACATGTAAAGATATATAATATTGATATTACTTGTATCATCCTGCCCTTTAATTGGATTTTTATCTGCTTGGGCAGTTATACCTTTAAATAAATAAATAAATAAATGAATGAATGAATGAATGAATGAATGAATAAATAAATAAATTAAACTGCCCCAAGAAGTATACTTATGTATGTTCGATTTCTTGTAAAAATATCTAGAGGAATTCTTGGAGTTATTTGAAGTACTAACATCAGTTTGGGAACAGCTCCTAGAACAGTGTTATCTTTTATAGAAAAATTACCACCGTATAATAATGACAGTAATTTCTGTTACAGAAAATGCCACAAGAGACTGCATGTGGAATGGTACTTGGTCCAAATCGAATTACTCCACGTGTAGAGAAATGCTCACCTTATCAGGAGACATCGAGACACAAACCACAATCTACTTCGTTGGATATACACTTAGTCTGATTACATTATCAATAGCCATAGGAATATTTACTTATTTCAAGTGAGTATATCGAATTTTTTCTATTCATACGGGCATGGTAAATAAGATCCTCTGTAATGGATGCATATTCCACTTGTTTCGAACACGTATATTATAAAATAGTTTTATTCCTTTTAAAGATCCTGATTACAAAAGTTAGACGTTTGTATGCATATTCTTCAATATTGTCAAAATTAACAACGAAAAATAATTTATACCCTACAAACTCGTATATGTTTGGGACCAACACCAGCAAAAACTTATTTTACAAGGGGTAGCATTTGAATGATCCAAATAATATTGTAAATGCCGACTTATCTGAACAACCTTTTTGAACTTTAAAGCCAGAAAACATATTGTTAGATGATTTCTGGGACAATATCAACAGCATTAATATAGTTTCATTTTCAGAAAGTGTTACTGGCACTAAAAAAAGTAAAACCTAAGCATACCATGGGTCTTGATGGGATCCCCGCATTTCTACTGAGAAACTGTGTTGATATTGCTCATGATATTATTTAATTTTTCTATTAAATGCTACTATTTTACAGATATTTGGAAATACTCTAAAGTTCTGGTATATACAAAGGGAAATAAAAACGAAATAACAAACTTCCTACAAACCGGATATCTAAAAGAATGAATTTGAAATTGTCAGCCACCCGAATTTTTTATTACGCGTTGTACAATTTCAGTAATTTTAACACCATATTGGGAATATATTTTGGTTAAAATGCCTTTAAAATTTCTGAACAAAATCATGACGTTGTATTTAGTATTTGAACTTGTATATTTGCGTAGCTTTAGTACATATTGATTTCATATGAAATATTTATAACCGGTGTATAGACCGCGAAACGTCTATATCCCTCATACGAGCTACAACCAATGGAATCGACAGGCATAGAAAGTAATTCACATATTTGATTAGGATCGGACAGGCGACCTAAAAAAAGGGAAATTCCCAGCGGGAAGCGTCCCTGTCTTTGATTGTTATAAAACAATCTTATCAATGTTCAAGGTTTTTCAGGATTACCAATATTTAAGATTTTTCATAATCCGTAGAGAAAATATTTATATTCAAATATGCAAAAAATACGTAAAATATGAAATGAGTAATTGTATTGATATTCGACAGTGTTTTTGTCCCTGTTTTTATCTCCCGAGACGAATTAATCCTTTCATTTGGCAGAAGGTAAAGGAATATTCCTAATACTACTCAATTTGTTTCCTTTCCGAACCTCAATCTCCTGGGACCAGTACGTCTTCTCATCGAAACCAAGAAGGCGAATATTTTTTAAGATAAAATATTTTTATATTATATTAATTTAGATCGAGGTAGATATTGCTTTTGTTGTCGCTGGAAATTTATGGTTTCTACTTGAAAAGATATTTTCTGTGCAGATCACAATATTTAATTAACAATTCCAAAAATAGTTATATATTTTAATTATATTTAAGGTTACTACTCATCACACTTAATTAATTTACTAATTAATTAAAGCATTTTAATAATTATCACAGGAAAACAGTCAAATTTAAAAACAAAATTGTGCTTCTTTGCTCTGGAATTAAATAATGGTAATTTGTTAAAAGCATTAAAGACATTTTCCTGGAAAAGTAAATGATTCGTAGACTCTGAAATCATTTAAATAATACCCATTTCAATCGGTAAAATATCAACTTCTTAGAAAACGAACAGTTTTTCATTTCAATGTTACTGTTTCGCTCAGATTCACAAGATTCTTGGAGCCTGCGTCTTCAATAATTTAGTGTGTCACAACGTATTAATAATAATAATGAATTTTATTTTTCTTAATAGACAATAGATAATTGTATAGAACAGTAAAAAATTACAATTAAAAATGCTTATAATAAAATTCAATTAAATCGAATTAGTTTTAAACAGATAAAATTCCGTTAAGGTGTAAAAACAATGTCCCGACAAAAACGATTTCAACTTTTTTTATAATAAATTTACACTTTTACTTGACTTTACATAGGTCGGTAAATGGTTAAACATTCGGATACACACACGGGAAGGAGAATTTTGTATTTTGCAAAAGGCATATGTTCAAATGTGCTTTTACAATAATAATTGACATTGGACCCCTAGATGGCGCCTGCTGACTATTTTACATGTCGCTATCCCAACGATACCGAAATGTACTAAATAGTCAAGTAATCCTCGTGTCGGTTGTCACGCCATGCCTACCTTGCACTGACGAGAGCCAACAACTCGAATTTGCAGTCTGGAAGTGATGTGTGACGACTGGCACGAGAGCTCCTTTAAGTAGGATCAGTCATTGGGCTGGTGTTTGTTGCAATCGAAGCATTAGCGTTTTGATGGTAATATGCAATTATTACACTTAACGCGCTAGGCTTGTAACTTGTAATTCAGAGCTTGGTGGGGCACATAGCCCAGAGAGTAGCTGTTGGTTGCAGTCTGTTTACGTTCCTTATAGTAAAATAAGGATTTTATAGAGGAGTTTGCGACTAAAAATATTATGTTTTAAAAGGCATATGTATTAAATCTTTCTGTCGTGTGTTGATATCATCAATGTCTTTATTAAGCTGAATGTTGTTTTTGTTAGAAAATACATAAACAGACATCTATCTCTAAAATATATAAAGGGGCGAGCGTAGGTGCGTATTTACTATGTACATACTTCGGTATGCGATGTAAAGCAACGACAGGCGCAGTTAGTAGTTGGTTGGGTGACCATTCCAACGGAAACCGCGTTCTCGCCTCACACATCTTCCAGCGGCTTGTATATCAGTGTATGCGCGGAAGCTATACAACCTTAGGTGAGGGTTGTATAGGAGATATACCATCCTTCGGAGGGGATGTAAAGCCGTCGGTCCCTTGTCTATTAAATGTTAGGCAAGTAAAAGATCCCTACTCTTCTTAAGGGAAGAGGTTCGGCAAAATTCCTGGTTGGGAGTAGCTCGTCTACAGGCGTCGGTGTTAGGCCTCAGAAGCGGAAATAGGCCGACGTTAAATAAATGTATAAAATATATATATATATATATGTACGGAAGGTACTTTGCCACCTCCAAAACAGATACTGGCTATACGTTGTCACCTCATATATAACGTTGCCACCTCCGTTTTAGGAGGTGGCAACGTTTTGCACAGTTTTCAATTTTACAAGCATTTAGATGACATTAGAAACCTATGTTTAAATTTTCGTGTGGAGGTGAAAAGATACCTTTTATATCCACAAATTAAATTTTTAGTTCAACTGTATATCAATGGCGCTGCTGTCGTTTTCATTTGTACAACAGCCAATACGATGTCACCTCCGGCTATATTTATGTTGCTCTTTAGATCACAGAGGGTACGATATCACCTCCAAATATCGGCAACATCGCGATGAATGTCGGGATAAATTCAACACAACAGAAATATACCTGCGTAGCGTTGTGCCGGAATGGACATTATTAAAATATCCTATAGAAATGTATCAGGTTTAAAAAATTACAGTATACCGGGTTGGGGACTGCCCATAATGCCTACCTCATAATACAAATAAAATTTCGTCTACATCAAGCGTGATTCATTTACTCTATACTACGAAAGGCTAGTTTTTTGGTTCATTGACAAAAATTATGCGGTTGAACAGGAATTACGCTATTAATACTTGGAATGTTTACCAGAGAACAAATATTAGCAAAAAAATGCGTTTTTTAAATTGCTTCTTATAAGCATATTTGAGTATCCATAAAATATGTTATATTTCAACTTAAATGTAGTTTTAGTTTTTTACGTCCGGTATTTGCGATTAAATAATTTAGCAAAATTCAATTATTAAATAATTTTATGAATTTTTATTTGCAATATAGAAAGTTTCCCAAGAAAAAAGCTAAAATGTAATATTTCATAGTATATTTTCTTAGCTTTAAGACAACGCAGTTTATTTTGTTCTTGTTTAGGTAAATTACTGTTTTTGGGCCCTTAAATTTCTTGATCGTGAATTTCCAAATCGCAAAACATGTAAGAACTTGGGAACTTTTCTTTTATATGAAACAATGAATACCCATTCAATACATAAAAATATAGGAAATCTGTTCACATTGATGTTATTATTACAGAGGTAAGTTTCAATAAAACTCAGCGGCTTCTATCAGAAAATTTCCGTAATCACGATTTATAATATTTTATGAAAGTAAAACTATAGAAAAATATTATTCCTTTAATATGGAACTAATAGGTTATAGAATCGTTTAAAAAATGTAAATAATACATAATAATATAGGCCACGACAGTTTTAAAGTCCTTTATAAATGATTTCTGTTTGCACTTCGACATTAACAGCTAAAACCTATTTCAAATGATTCCTTAGCTTCTAAAACATCAAAATCTGAAGGTTGTCAACATGTCGTCCTGTACGAGGTGCAACGGGAATATTAGAAAAAAATATTATACAATTCCCAAAGCATGGAGTTAAATGGACGACGTTTACGTTTAAAGTGCGCTGGTGAAAAGGATCTTATTGCATAGGCAACGTTTTCTTTTACCACCGCCCTAGCTACTTTATTCTTAACGTGATCAAAAATACTCATTAATAACGTTATAAATTGGAGTTTCAGGATGCTAAGCCTTTTTTTACTTTTTTGTTCCGATCGCTCTAATTTTTCAATAATTTTTTTAAGAGCGCCCACACAAGATCTTTTAAGGATGACTGTCATTTGTATTTGAGCTGCACGAGGTATTTTAAGGCACAGTATCATCGCCTGTTCTCGCAATAAATAGTTGTTCATTTGACTGTTATGTGAATAATAGAAACTGAGCTTGTATAAACACACATAATGTTATGTAGTTTGTTTGAACAAATCATTACAATTATTACATTTTATTATACGTTTCGAGTTTTCGCAGAGGCACATAATGCATTTGATCGGCATTTCTAAAACTGTATATATCACTCGTGGAGAAAAAAAAAATTTCATATCATTGTGTTAGTGATCAAATTAAGCAACTTTTGAAGTGTCTGTCTGTCCGTCCCTCACGTTTCTTGTAAGCATGCTAACTTGAGAAGGACACGTCTGATTTAAACAAAGATTTAACAGTTAGTTAGTGCTGCTAGTGAAGGTACCCTATTGTTTAAAAAAAATTGCTCAGTAAACATAAAAAATATGAAATATTTTATGAAAATAACTATACACAATGTGGAGTATTGTAACATTTGATAAGATTCTACAGACTCGAAAATAATATATAATATAGGTACTGACGAACGTATCGCCAATCAAGACAGTATCGTTAGGAGATAATTAAAATTGGAAATATAGCAAATAGCAATTATACCTAAAAAATAACATAAAAAATGTGAAAATTATATTATGGACTGTTGAACAAATATATACAGAATTCAAATAATATGTTTGCTCAAGTTATATTATACTTGTTCAAACTGAATCCGAGGACTCTTAAACTATTTCGGAAGTAAAACGAGTTTCCTTAGTGTTGGGGTTTTTATAACATGGTTTTTGTCCCATACACTTGTAGGATCCGATGCATGGTAATGTCTTCTTCGTACAGGAGCATTGCAGAGTACTACAACCTATAAAATTTTGCTGAAATAGTTTAGGTGTTTCGAAATATAATAATCAATAAATCTTGTCTACAGTTACATGTAGATAAAAAAATGTGATTTAATCAGCATTGATGATTTGGTACTGAGAACAGGGGTAATTTTATTATCAATAATTTTCCATCCTATATGAACTAGTACTACTAGGTGAGAATGTCCAAGAGAGAAAGATCCGATAGGGAAATATTTACTGTTTTTGATCATAACTTTTTATTCTAACACATATGTTGCAAACAAACTACAAGACTACCTAAGTAGAGTTATAACAAGAGTAGTGTTGTAAATTTTCACTCAATAATTACAGTTGTTTGCGAAATAGTTAGATTTAATTTTAAAAATCATGTCAATTTCCGTATTTCCTAAATTTAAATCTAACTATTTCGCATATGTTTGAAATTATTGAGTGAAAATTTCTAAAACTACTCTTGTTATAGTTCTACTTAGTAGTCTTATACTTTGTTTGCAATATGTGTTTTAGAATATGAAGTTATGGCCAAAAACAATAAATATTTCCCAATCGGACCACTCTCTCTCTCTCTCTCTTGGATATTCTCACCTTAAAGCATCTATATCCATATGTCCATATAAATTTTCTAAAACACGAATGATGAAAAATTTTGAAAGTTCTTAAAGTTCACACACTACCTTAGATCTTAATAAGTAGTAAAATAGAGCAGCAAATTTAAAATAATTACTCCACCGGGAATAAAAGATTTTAAATTATTTCAATACCAACAAACACTAAGACAATGCCCAGGCAGGAATAAATTTATCTCATATTACAAAAATATCCGCATATATGCAATAATATATGAATATATCAAATAATACATCAATACTGTGTGATCATACAGGCGATACTAGACTTTAAAAGACCACGTGCAATGAGGAAACAAATAAAAGTCGACCTTAAAAGATCTTGTGCGGGCGCTCTGACAAAAAATATTAAAAAATTACAGAGCGATCGGAACAAAAAAGTAAAAAAGGGCTTAGCATTCTGAAATTCCAAAAATCAACATGTGTTTACAAAGTTTTAACTTAGTACTTTCTTCATAAAAAAATCATTGTTGAAATTACACTCACGCTTTAAATGAGAATGTGTAAAAAAATATAGGTACGTAATTAAATGTTCTACAACATTATGTGGGAATTTTTTTTATTTTTCCAACCGCTTTTTCGCATTAAATGAAAAACTAACATATGTACATCCAAAAATTGTATAAAAATCACTTATCAAGAAAACTATACATTTTCTCGAAAAATCACAAAGAGCAAAAATGCTTAGATGTTTTCAATAAACAGATAAAACAAAAATCAGTCATATTTCAAGCATTATCACGCAAAAACGAATATTACATAAATTAAAAATCAATGGTATTTCGAAAACTAAGCAATTTATCAAAATACGCCAAAGAAGGAAAAGTGTTTAAATCAACATTTTCTACAATAAGGTAAAGAAACATTCATAAATTTTCCACTTACCTTTCCGCGATTGTACCGGAAAAGCACGTGAAATTTTATAAATCTCATTATCATGAAAATTGGGCATTTTTTGAAGAATAATGGGGAACAAATAATGTTTAGATAGATGTTTTCTACGGGAAAACAACGGAAAAACTGATACATTTTAAATACCGTTATTCCAGAAAAGCGCGTAAAAATGTCTTGAAAATGTTGTACTCTTTCGATAAATATCAAAGAATGAAAAGTATGTAGTTTGATGCTTTGCAGTAGAAAAGCAATTAAAAATATTCAGTTTTGAAGTATTTTTATGCAGTTACATTAAAATGATATATATGGTCAAATCCATTTAACTTTGAAATTTGTAGTAAGAAATAATAAAAAATCGATTTTAAATTTTTTTATTAAGCATTTTTTGAACCGTAATTGACGTTATTCTTAGTCATTGTGCACTATAGTCAAACATGATAGAAGCAATTTTACAGTTTTTAGAAACACGTGTTGCATTTTCTTCAGAACTAAAATCAATAATTATTTTTTTAGCAGTTCTTCTCTATATCAACAGCTTCAATTTAAAATAAATCTCTATCATTCTGGTTAATATTGTTTTTAACCTTTAAATGAGGTATTTTTCAAATTTTCATTCCTGAAAAGCGTATGGAAATTGTCGCGGTTTTTCAGTTTTATATAAAACAAGACAGTTTTGATGCAATTTTCACTAAATTTTTATTTTCACAGAACTTATTAAAACCTTATTAACATTTTGCTCTAACATTCTAACAAAATATTGATTATGTAAAACAACAGTACATGTCTGTTTTTACATGTGTTTTAAATCGCTCTGTCTCTATTGTGAACTTGTGTGTGTGATTTTTTCAAATATGTCTACCAGGAAAGATAAAATAATGCACCTAATAAAAAAAGCTAACTGTAAATATCTCATGTTGTATTTAGCTGTAATTAAATATATTTCTTTGTTTTTCAGTGAAGTGTAGTATAATTTAAAACTGATTGTGACTGGTAAATTAAATCCAGTAGATTTAAATCAACAAATAGTGATGGAAACTTATATTTTTATCTCGGAATCGGTCGGAACTTCATAGCTTTTTAATTTCAAATTTAGTTGCGTAGAGGCTTGTATTTTTATTTTCCTGGTATGACAAGTACAACCGGAGATATTCTTTTAAAAAATTAAAGAAAATCGTGCTTCAACAGATAAATTGTTCAAAAGAACATGTTCCGCATTTTCCAAAAATTTCATTTAATTTGTAATTTGAAATATTAGGCTTTATGGTTTTAATAGTACTATCGACAAGAAATGTGTATGAAAACAAATACTTTGATAAAGAATATATAGCGACAGGCTATAGGAATCTGATAACTGAAATACTTAATGTTGACTAAAGTTTATTAAGTGCAATATGTTTACGTAATTATCAATAATCAAGAAAAAGGACAAACGTACAAGTTCGACATTGTACAATACTCCGTAAAAAATTGCATGCAGAAAACCATTTAATGCCGATATGTTTACGATGAAAAGCTTATCTTTTATATTATTTTCGTCTGGTTTACTTGACTGCTATGATATCTACTTGATATCGATTTATTCACATTTTTGTAGCAAGAACAATTAATGACAATGAGAATTAAAATCCCGCTAATTCTGCGGAAATTAATTCAAATTGTGCAAAGAAGAATTTAGGCACTTTATTATATTCGTACAGACTATATTATGCATTACTTCTCTCTTATCACAACCAGATGTTAGTACCTGCTTTTCTATTGCGGTCCTTTTGTAGTAAACACTGGCGACCCTTTTAAACACTCGTTGAGAGAAATAATACAGAACTTTTAAATGCGCTGATAGTATTCTGTTTGATAATTGATAATTTTTAATTGTTTATGGACATAGATTTTTTTGATATTTCACTATAATTTCGGGATAGTTTCTATGTACGCTCCATTTTGGCTTTGCCTCACTTATTCAAGTTATATGCTGGGTTTTTCTAGATTTGTATATGTGCGACGCTAAACTCGACTACATTCAACCAATTCATTTAAAACTTATCAATATAATAATAATTAATGTAAAAAGCATTTGAACAACATTGACTTGATTATTAGATTAATTTCTAATTTGATTCCCGGAGCATATTGAGATGAGAAGTGGGCCACATTGAGTAAATATATTTATTTGTCATAATGTTATAAGTATTTTGATATTGGCAACATCACGGAAAGTAGTAGGGATACCAACATTGAGGTTTTAAGTGACGACAGTACTGAAGTGAGAAATTTGGAAGTTGCAGTAGTTATCACTATAAAAATAAAAAGCAAGCCGCGCTCGAACAAAATTAGAGTCAGTTTTCCTTGAAGTTAAGTCTTTTGATAAAGTTGCTAAATATTATTAAGTTAATATAAACAGTAATAAAATGGCCTTAATAACACGTTTAAAATTTTGTAGGAAAAGCGAAAGCAGAGTAAAAAAAAGTTCTCGCTGCAGATTCTGTAATGAAGAGGTAATTTCGAAAAATTATTTGATACATCTGCAAAAATATCATGGTTCAGAAAACGAAGTACATAATATATTACAGTGTCCTACAAATAGTTAGGAAAGGCGTCGCGCTTTTATGATTGAGAAAGTAAACTTCGATTTCTATATAGCTGGTACAGTAGTACGACCAAGTCGAAGCATCAGTAATAAAAATGCGGGAGATTATTATCCATATGCATACTGCAAAGGGATGTTTTTGAAAACGTACGTGAAACGCCATGCAAAGGTATGCGTTTAAAAAATTCAAATTGCACAGCATCAAGTAGCAACCATATCTCGATTATTTATCATTATTCTCAATTATTTTCTACTTGTTACTTTTTTAACCTTTCCTCTAAGTTTTTAGTCCATTAATTTTTAAATTCTAGACTGAAGTATGGCAGTTCTAACCACTACTTACTTTGATATTAATACCCAATTTGTTTAAATACTTATTTTTATATATGACTACTCTTAACTATGAATGTATAGTCCAAGTAAGGACTTCTCTGCACTCAAAAACGCAACAAAAACTTTACGACATAATTATATCGCCGCGGGCCATGCGCCATACCTGTCATCAAACGACCAGACGTACATTAAAAACCTATAAAGGTAAGCGAGTCAATTTGCGAACAGCAGTATAGTTGAAGTAATCAGTTCCCGACAAATAAAAAACGCAACAAAAACTTTACGACCTGATTAAAATATCGGTACTCTTTGTACTGCTGTTCGCATATTGACTCGCTTACCTTTATAGGTTTCTAATGTACGTCTAGTCGTTTCATGACAGACATGGCGCTACGGCCCGCAGCTATATAAATATGTCGTGAAGTTTTTGTTGCATTTATTGAGTGCAGGGAAGTCCTTACTTGAACTGTACAAAGAGTATCGATATTTTAATGAGGTCGTAAAGTTTTTGTTGCGTTTTTCATTTGCCGGGAACTGATTACTTCAACTTTCTTTTCTTTAATCATTCGTTAGATCTGGATATGGTGACAAACATGTGAAAATGTCTATTATCTAATATGATTGACTTTATTTTCTTTTTATTTGGTGTATGCTTGTACAATGTACATAATATATATGCACGCAATTTTCATTGTACCAGCATCTTGCTATTTTACTGTAAATTTAATACTGCATACTATGATTCACACACATTTTGTTATTTTATATGTTTTTATATGGTTATAACCTATAACTACTTGTTTGTTTTATAAAACATTATATATAATTTGACTTTCATATATATATTTTTGTAGCTTATTGGTGAATAAAGTATTATTAATATTATTATCATTATTATAATATATTATAGGTAGAACCTAGAGGCCAAATTGCTGCATCGAGTTTTATCTGTGTATTCAAGACGGCCACACCTCGAGGCGAGATCGCAAAATCGATCCTAGCTCAAATATGGGGGGAGTGAACCCCTAAAAACAGGGAAAAAATAGAAAATAATTTGTTTCTCTAAAACTGCTCTAAAGATTTTGATTAAATTTGGTACATGGACACTTCCCTACTACCGATATGAAATGACATGACCAGTTGCTCTTAGAAAATACCAGGAAGGAAGCTGTGGGGGGAGAGTTGAGTTTTTAAATAATTTCATAATTTTTTTTTAAAGGGATCTAACAATTTTAATCAAATTTAACACATCAATACTGACTTAGTAGTAGCATAAGGTAACATGACCGGTTGTACCTAAGAAATGTAGAAAGGGAGTTGCGGGGGGAGGGCAAGGAGAAATTAAATAATTTTTCTTCTAAAGCGGTTCTAACGATTTTGATTAAATTTGGCATATGGACACTCCCCTAATACCGCTTTGAAATGACATGACCAGTTGCTCCTAGAAAATACAGGGAGAGAAGCTGTGGGGCGATCTACTCCTAAATGGGAAAGTTTGTCCGAGTTGTCGCGGACTGATTTTTAAACTATAAAACATATTTTGATTGATTGATTGGTTGATAAATAATATTTAATACACCCATTATGTTTATTCAAAGAATACAATTCCTAGGTTTAAATTCAAATTTTCTAAAATAAGTTAATAAGCGGATAAAATAGTCCCTATTAGTGATACACTTGAAATTCTAGTGCTTGCTTTCAATAGTAAATTGGTCTATTTGGTAGCTCATTAGTGCAAGGAAGAATCTTTGCTATTATGAGGAATATGAAAAAAAAATTTAAGTAAAAGTTATAGAACATACTTTGTTGCCTATTTTTAAAATACGTGAAATATACAGTAGGTTTATTTAAAGTGAGACAGCTTGAATGACGACTTTAAAATAACATACCCGGTTTACACCACTTATTTCAGCGTAAAATTTTACGTTTGGTATTAATTTTTGTTTTGAAAAATGTATAAGATTGTCAAAAATATGAAAATTTACGCAAAAACAATGCATCATAAATGTCACTAAAATACCTTGTTAATAATAGCTAAGAGGAACTATTTAGTAAATGCAAACATAGGGGTGAACTGAAATATCTGAGTAAAGCAAAAGTTTATTTTTATGTACAGGAGATTTTATACAGAGGCATTCAATTCAATTCAATTCAATTCAATTTATTCAACTTCAACTATACATGTTTAACATTACATATTCAAATGCACATAGTGTCTGGTATTGGACATTAAATTAACAACATTATCAGTTTTATATATTACATATTGAAAAACTTAAAATAGGTTATATTTGATACCACCCTGGCGAACAAGAAGACTCACCTAAGCACTATACGGTGCTTGTGTTGTGTCGTTCTTCTTATATCGCCGAAGGAAATCTAACTAAAGCAGGCAAATTGAGAAATGAGCAGAAACGAAATTATGACGGCTAGAATACAAAATGAAAACAGTAAAGGAGAATGATGAATACAGCAAATATTAATGACAAAATAGTATACAATATGAAATAAGACGAGGAAGTGGGGAGGACAGAAGCGCACATAATAAATAAAATTTCTTACTGTGGGATTAAAACAATTTAGTAAGTTTGTCATGATTTTCATTTAAGAAACTTTTTATACCTAGTTTATACTTACTTAATTTCGTTATCTTTTTGAGGTCAGCTGGTAGCTGATTGTACAGTTTAGGACCAAAAAAGAAAACATATCTCTGCGTGTGAGTTTTTCTGAAAATTGGTAAATTAATAGATAAATTCTCCGCAAACCTAGTCTGTCTAATTTCTTGTGGAGGGTTATAGTTTGTTTTGTTAAAAAACATCCATATAAGGCTTTGGTAAATGTATATACTTCTTATATTAAATAGGCCGCTCTCTTTGTATAAGATTTTAGTTGGATATAGTTTGGTTTTCTTAAAAATTATTTTAATAATTGCATTTTGCACACATTGTAGCCTATCCAGTATATTATTAAACAAACCACCCCATGCACTAATACAGTATCTTAGTATCGACTCAACTAAGGAATAGTAAAGAATGAGTAAATTTTTTGAGTCAGAATTTCCCTTAGATTATAAAATTTATAAATAAGATGTCTAAGCCTTTTTGTAATATAGAAGGCATGTTCATCCCATCTCAAATGCTGATCCATTATAACACCAAGATATTTTACTTTATCTGTTTTATCTATTGTTGGACATGTAGTACAATGTGTTTTATCTGCACAGGTTATATTGTGTATTTTTAGTGTGCTTTCTGCAGGTTGATCAGATTGTAATAAAGTGAATGTTATATATTTGGTTTTAGAAACATTTAATGTCAACAAATTGAAGTTTAGCCATATGTGTATGTTATGTATATTGTATTCAGCTGCATGATATACTTCGTTCCAGGTATCACCTGTGCAAATAATGACAGTATCATCAGCATATGAGATGAGATGACCCTTAAAATTATTTATTCGGCTAATACTGTTGATGTATACGAGAAACAGTATTGGGCCCAATACTGTTCCCTGTGGAACACCGACTGTGACATTACGTGGTTCACTTATACAGTTATCTAACTTTACACGTTGCACTCTGTGTGACAAATAATCTCGCAAAATGTTTAAAGTTGGTCCCCGAATACCGTAGTTATGCAATTTCTTTAATAGTTTATCGTGTGATACTGTATCGAATGCCTTTGCCAAATCAAGAAAAATGGCTAAACATTTCTTCGACTCGTCCAAGGCATCCACGGTTGTTCTGAGAAACTCTACAACAGCGTTTTCGGTGTTAGAGTTGTTGATAAAACCAAATTGTCTTTTAGTTATTACATCGTGAAGGTTAAAGAAGGAAGTTAATCTTTTTTTTATAGTTTGTTCGAAAATTTTTGCGAAATTATTTATCACAGAGATAGGTCGGTAATTTGTTAGCTGTTCTAGATCACCTGATTTATGTACGGGTGTAATAAGTGATTCTTTCCACTGAGCGGGCAGGTTACCGTTTATATATGTTAAATTAATAATGTGAACTAGCGGCTTGACAATGTGTTTATGTATATTTTTTATTAAATTTGTTTTTATTCCGTCTGGACCGGGAGAACATTTATTTTTGAGACATGAGATTATATTAATTATTTCTGTATCTGATACGGGTTCTAAAAACAGCGTAGGTGCTACAGATATGTCATTTAGGAAATTATCGGGTAGTTTATCATATTTTTTTATTTTTTGTAGCATTTCAGGACCTATGTTTGCAAAGAAGTCATTTATAACATTAACTTTTTCCCTATTATCCGATGTCATATTACCATTTTTACTTTTAATAGGTATGTTTTTTATTGATTTTTTTGTTGTGTTATTTGATATTTCATTTATTAGATCCCAGGTTTTCTTAGAATTACCTTTCATTGCATTTAGTTTTTCTTTGTAGTATTGATTTTTTGTTTGTTTAATGAGTTTGCTTAATTTATTTCTATATACTTTATAATCCTCATGCAACTTGTCTGTAAAGTTAGTGTTTAGTTTCTTTTTTAGGAGGTCTCTTTTTCTTATCGAGTTTATTAGTCCAACTGTTATCCATGGTTTTATCTTGTAATTTTTGTTATTGTATATCATCCGTTCGCTTGTTGACATTGCTATAAAATTTTTTAATTTATGAATAAAATTATTATAAGATATTTGTGTGTCATAACAATTGGTAACCTCGGTCCAAGTTTCATTATCACAAAAGGTATTTAATTTATCGTAATCAATTTTTTTTACCGTAAAATTAGTCTTATTAGGATTTTCATTTTTTATGTTATTCGGAAATGTTATATTTAAAAGAATCGTATGATGATCAGATATGTTAGTTTGAAAAACACCAGGTGTGAATAGAATGTTTTTTTTACAATTTACTTTGCGAACAAATATATGATCTATTAAAGTTTGCGATTGATTCGTTATCCTGGTAGGTATATTAATGTATGAAAGAAACCCATGCTCAGCTAAAATATTTACATAGTTATTTACAGAATTTGAGAATTTATCTAGTAAATTTATATTAATGTCCCCTACAAACAGTTCAATTTGTTTTTTACATAAATTTGATAAGTACAATTGTAATTCATCCTGATATGTATGCACGTCTATAGACGGGGGTCTATATGACGCAGTTAGGCCTATTTCAGTATTGTTATTATTTACTAGGATTCTTAACAATTTAGTTTCAGTTAAAGGATAAATTTGTATCTTTGCAGAGATATTATTTTTAATAAAGGCAATTAGACCATCATTTTGATTAGTTTGCGAGTCATTGTAGTACAAAGTATAATTAGGTATATTGAAGTCACTTACCAATTCGATATGCCATGTTTCAGACAATAATATTATGTCTATATCATTTATTACAGGTTCCAAATATACAAGAAGTTCGTCAAAATTTTTTTTTATGCTCCTTATATTGAAATGGAGAATATTTAATATGTCTTTTGTCCTCTCCACTTCGTTATTCCTAATATAATCCTGTAAACTATTATATGATTCAGTTTTAATTTCTTCCTCATTGTCTAAAATATTTATGAACTCTAGCATTCGAGTTTACCTATATAAATAAATTAAAAAAGAGAAAAAAATAAATGTAAGAAGAATGAATAAAAGAAGAGAAAAATATATATATATATATATAGTGTAATATAAATTTACGTAATGTAGTTATATAGTTATTCCAGAAAACAAAAGCAATGACAAATAATAATCAGCTCTAACAAAACGTATCACTGCAACTCCATTAGTCAAAAGATATAATCAAGAAAAAAGGAAAACTTGCCAACCTCCATATTATATCTAATGCTTCATTTTTTCCAAAGGAACACCCTGTATATTTTTTCGCCATTTTGCACAACTATTTTCTTTCTTTAACAATAATTAGTTAATATGATATTTCTCTAAAACTGATAGTTTTAGAAATATTTTCATTTTAATTGATTAACTTAAAAATAATTGCGCCTATTCCACTAGTAAGTTATGGCTTTGCCGTCATTTAGTAATTGTAATAATTTAAATAATTACAGTATATAAAAATAATAACGGTAGCTAGAAAAAAATGTATAAATAATTTCTTAAATGACGAATGTTCCAAATGTATTATGTATTTTTCCTAGTTACCGTTGCTCTTATATTTGAATATTTTAATTATTTAAATTATTTTCCAGCTTAAAATCTAATTAAAAAATATAATTCTGAATCATTTTCATTTGGTTTTCATTTTCAGTACTAAAATCTTCATTTACTATAATACAATAAAGCCATAGCTTTCTTGTGAACAAAGAAAAACACAATTATTTTTAAATTATCGGTTAAACTGAAAATGTCCCAAAAACTATTAGTTTTGGAAACTAATATCATAAAGTACAATATATTCGTGCATAGTGGGATAATGTACTTGTTGTTCTATTTGTAAAAACGATATTCTAGATATTTGTAGGTTTCCAAATTAACGCCCCCGTATAAAATTCCTTGTAGATCCATCCAGTCCACTACATTTCAACTATCCCTTATCTTTGCCCTTACCAAATATTTTCTCTTAACTGTTGTTAGCAAAGTTCATTTTGTAGCATTTGTGATGCATTGTTGTTCTGTAAATTTTCATACCTTTTGCAATAACTTGGCGACGCCACAGCATTTTCAAAACGAAAATTAATGCTGAACGTAATTTTACGCTGAAATGGTGTAAAAATATACAAGATATCGTCTAAATATTAACTGTGGTGTTCTGTTTATATTCTTTTCTCTTTTTTAGAGTTTTTACCATATAGATCTTCTAAAAAAATATCACATCAGAATTTACAAAAACACAATTATTCAGTATAATGAAAAAATAGCCTCTGCGTCTATGATGTTTATGTCAAAGGAATAGCCAGAAGCTACTTCTTGCCAACTAATATAAATTATAACGAGAAAAATAAATGTAATATACCTATATCGCTGACGTTTAAGACACTAAATCTTTTTCGAAACAGATTAGAGGAAATTCTTATGGGCTGTGTATGTTAAACATAGCCCCTAAGATTTTATTTATGTTATATCCATAGCTACTTATTATTTACACAGAACTGTTGATATTTTATTCTAAACATCAAACAACCTTAATACCATTTAAAATCAGTTACATTATATTTTAAATATTATTAGATGAAAAAAAACCTCACTACGTAAGAGTTTAATATTTTCTGAAATATTGATTGATCAGAAGAGTAATTCTTTATTTTCACCCAATTTCATTCCAAAATTCGAAAAAAATGTTTTTAAAGGCCTTCCAAACCACCTGAATGAGTCTTTTAAATCTTAGATATCTAGAAAGATTTCTCTGAGTGAAAGACTAGGGGACATAGATTCAGACTTTAATTTAGTTTTAATAATAAAATATTTGCCAAAAGCTGTGTTCAAAATGTACATTTCCTGCCTACTAAGAAGTTATAAATTATGACCATCGTTTTCCAGAAACTTACAAATTCAAATGTGGGTTCGATAATGTTTATATATATTAACAACTACAGATAATGGCGTTACGTTTTGACCTCCGAAATTTGGCAACATTGCTAGAGGTATTAACGATGCTTCAGTTTCTACTCATATATTCGTATCTCTTGTATCCTGTATATATGATTACAAAAAAAATTATAAATCTTTTCCCCTCTTTTGAGATTCGTATTCTGGGGGTCCCCCTAATCACAAATATATATATATATATATATATATATATATAAACAAGTGAACGTTAATATTTTATACTCACAAAATCACAGGATTTGTCACAGGAATATTTCTGATACATCGTAGAATACGCTTTCGTGACATAAAAATGTCTTTGGCCATGGCAGAGCTGCCCCACAAGCAGACACCGTATCGCAACCTAGATTCGACCTGGGCGTAATATATACTTATCCCTTGATACTTATGCAAAACTGATCTTAAATTTCTGAACATATATGTAAGACAACTTAGCTTGGAAATCAATTGTGTACAGTCTGATTTCCAGCTTAAACATTCATCTATGTAAAGACCTACAAATTTTACATGTGATTGTTGATTTTGCAGGATAGTGTTACTGACTTTGAATTTTAAAAGTTCAGTCATCTTGTTATAATTATGGAACCGCAGCACTTATGTTTTACTGACATTAACATATAAATCATGTGAATTGAAGAAACTAGATGTTGCATTTATAACTTGTTTACATTTAACTTTAATGTTTTC
This sequence comes from Leptura quadrifasciata, assembly GCA_963675555.1. Classification (NCBI taxonomy): domain Eukaryota; kingdom Metazoa; phylum Arthropoda; class Insecta; order Coleoptera; family Cerambycidae; genus Leptura; species Leptura quadrifasciata. The sequence goes on along the minus strand of OY776677.1, from coordinate 150,329,139 downwards.
AGTATCTTCAGCCGAGATAAGTAATTAAAAATCGTCTGCATACATAACGAATTGAGAATAAGATATTTCGCCTCTAAGTGCTTTATATATAATTAAAAAAGGGCCGGTCACAATACGGAACCTTGTGGGACACCCATTAGAACCATATGTTTCGGATACAGCATTTGATATTAGATTGCCATTTTGATACCTTATAGAAACCTATTGTAAACGATTTGTCAGGAAAGAAGAAATCAATTTCAAAGAAACACCTCTTAATCCATACGATTCTAAAATACAAAGCAACTTAACGTGATTGACGCAGTCTAATGCCCATCTTAAGTCACAAAATAGTACAGCAGAGTATTTGCTTGCGTCAATATATTTTATCAGTTTATCGTAGAATGTGTGTAATGCCGTGGATGTTGATTTTCCTGAACGAAAACCGTGTTGCTTAGATGTTAAAATATTTTAGTTTAGAAAACGATCACACAAAGCATATTCAAACATTTTAGATAAACTTTAGATAAACTATCTGGAGTAGTGACTGGTCTATAATTTTCTAATAAGGTCGAATCCTCTTTCTTATAAATAGGCGTGACCTTACTTTAAGTTAACAGGAAAGATGCCGCATGGAAAAGAAAGGTTGATAAGGAATGTATCGGTTCTATTATTATGTGTAACATTTTTTTAAGACAAAAACGCAGATTTCTTATTTTTCATTTTTACGCTTAATAAATTGAGGAGCTCCTGTTCAGCAAACGGTTGTAGGAACAGGGTAGAGTTAATAATATTATTTTTATTAAACTCATTTTTTAATAATAATTAGTATTCGTTTGTATATTATTTACTGAATTGAAAGGTGTATTGATAAAATAATTATTAAACTCAGTAGCGATGGCATTTTCCGCACATCAGCATGGTTATGTTGTACACAAAGATACTGAGAGATTTAAAATTGTTAAAAGGAGGTATTCCAAGAAATCCAGTTAATTAATGGCAAAATTAGCTTTATCTGGTGTTCAATATCGACCCCTACACTGTTCTTGAATTTTGTAACGTACCTGAGCTACAAAAAATATGAAATCTGCAATATCTATACAATATGTTGACGACAATGACAACTTGATAACAAAAGAACGTGTAATAATTGTTATGACACTTATGTACAGTTTATGATGACATTATTTGCGATATGACGATCAAAACAATGTATGTATTTATAGATCAGAGTAAAACTCAGGCATGCTATTTACATCACAAATACGTGTTCAACAGTTTTCTTTGCAAACTATAAGAAAACTTGTAGCAAATTATAAAAATTCAGAGAGGATTCACTTACCTCTCACCGCTACTCAATTTACTATAGTTTGTATAAAACTAGCAGGTTGGCCACTATCGTTTGTCTGTTCCATGACCTATGGCATACTGATGAGAATTAATAAGTTCGAAACCGGTCTATGTCTGGTCAGGGAATTGACAAATGATATTGGCTATCATTCTTTCATGATTTGTAAGGTGTAATTCAATGCAGGTCGGGGTATTTGCCCGCGGAGTAGTTGTTTCCTGCAAATCATATATTATAACAGTAGATAACGTGCACCTAGGATTAAAAGGTCGCCGCTTTCAGGTACTTGCAGAATCGCAAGTCGCTATGCGCCATGGAGACATCTATGATGTATAGTAGCAATTGGCCATAGAGAGGATTCACTTGCCTCTCACCACTACTCAATTCACTATAGTTTGTATAAAACTAGCAGGTTGGCCACTATCGTTTGTCTGTTCCATGACCTATAGCATACTGATAAGAACTAATAAATTCGAAACCGGTCTATGTCTAGTCAGGGAATTGACAAATGATATTGGCTACCATTTTTTAATGATTTGTAAGGTGTAATTCAATGCAGGTCGGGGTATTTCCCGCGGAGTAGTTGTTTCCTGCAAATCATATATTATAAAAAAATCAACTCCCTGTTTGTCATTTCTCTAGTCGTATAACATTCAATAATAAAAGTTCTTGGTACATCAAACCTTTATGAGAAGTCGCTGGTATTTCCAGTTCAACAAATTTATAGAGTAGTAACGCATATTAAATATCATTGTATTATTATATTAATTAATTTCTACAGACTACTTGAGAGGAGTTTCCAGTTGACGAATAATTTAGTAACATTTTTATTAGGGATAAACAAGGAAGGAAAACGGCAATAAAATCTTAGCTGCGAAAACAAAGAGAAAATGAATTTATACCCGGAAGCACGGCAGATTCTAAACTAAGCAAAAACAAAAGATTTTTAAAATAAGGAAAGCTTCTTTATATTTCTCGTAAGCTATCGCTTAATAATCTTACTCGATTTGGTTTTTTGTTTATTTCAGTCTCACGGTCGTGATACTAGAGCAGGATGCTAATCGCTATCACTGCTATCATTATAATCGATGCATAAAGGCCGACGCTGAGTAAATAAAGTCAATATGAGCTTGAAACACTTTTAGATCATATTTATCCTAAAGTAGTCACTACTTAGCCATTACCAGCAGGTCGAGTTTTGATACAAAAATCACTGAAGTTTTTTAAAAAAGAATTTTGTCCATACTCCTCTTTGTTGTGTAATTGTTTAATTTTTTTATTGAACTGCATAGATTATAATGATATTATTAATAGTACAATAAATGTAGACCAATTTTTCACATTTTTGGATTTTACCTCTTAGGGGATAATTTTATGATCAATCGATGTGGAAAATTGTCAGGAATAACATATTAAAATATTAAAGACTTGGGTGTTGTAGCAATTTTATAAATAAATAAAAACTATCAACAAATTGGCCTCGTGCGACTTTAACACGGTACGACGGCCATAAAATGCTTCTAATAATTAAAAAGATATATATCACGTTGTAGAGAGAGAAATTCTCTACAATTTTGATACGGGAAATACCTCTCTATGATGCTTAATTTTTTATCTATCAATGTTTTAAGATTTTTTTGCCAAATTGTTTTCGTTCATGCAGCACGCGCCATTCCGCCATGACGCAAAGGGGCGTGGCGACAGAGGTCAGCTGACCAAACGAAAACAACTCGGCAAAAAATCTTTAAAAAAAAATTGATTTAAAGAAAATTAAGCATCGTAGAGGGGTATTTCCCGTATCAAAATTTCTTTCTCCACAACGTGATATAGCCCAGTTGTCAGAGACTAATTTTGATGAAAAGTTAAAATTAATTGTGACCTCGCTAATTTTTTCATGAAAGTTTCAAAAAAGTTTACCAAAATCTACCCCCGCGAACCCTTAAAAACAACCTTCTGAAACGGAAAATTCAGTTTTTTGCTAATATCTCGAAAAATAATAATAATAATAAAAAAAGGATTACAGAATAGAATAGAATAGAATGGAATGGAATGGAATGGAATGGAATGGAATGGAATAGAATAGAACAGAATAGAACAGAGGAGTAGAGTCGAGTCGAGTCGAGTCGAGTAGAGTAGAGTAGAGGAGAGTAGAGCAGAGTAGAACAGAGTAGAGCAGCGTAGAGCAGAGTTGAGCAGAGTAGAGCAGAGTAGAGTAGAGTAGAATAGAACAGATTTATTTGACCAAGCGTACAAAAATTTATTTTTGGCAAGTTACAAAATATATGGTACACCATAAGTAAACACATTTATGAGTATAATATATAAAACAGTCGCAATGTATAAACCAACAAACAATATAAAATAAAACAAACGGAAAAAATATAACATCAGGAAATTACACAATAGAAGAAAAAACTGGGCAGAATTACCACACGTGAAACCAGAGCATCCCAAACAAATTGGAGGACAAATTTTATAGTATAGTTTATATAATATTGTATAATAAGTTGGCTATATAATAAAATTAAAATTGGGTAGTAAAAAATTCCTCAACGGAATAAATGCAGTATTTTAGAAAATGCTGTTTAATTTTGTACTTAAAGAATTAAATTAAGAAATTTTACCACTTGAAAGAGCGGTAAATTTTACATAAAAATAGTATAAAAGCATTTTTTAATAAATATTTCCCTTAGCATGAGAAATTATTACAGTTCGCTCAATATTTCAAGCGTGTCGCACAGGCAAATGAAAAATTTCTCGACCGCCGGTACATAATAAGACAGTTTGTATCCACTAAAAACGAAAAAAAAAATGGTAGCATTTTAGAGAGAAAGAAAAACTTACCTTTTTTTACCAACAAGCCTTCTTTGACTGTTTTAGACAAGTTTTCAAGTGAAAATTTCCTAACCCTAAAAAATGGAAGAAATACCAATGATTTAAAACAATTTTTTTTACCGTGGATACTTTAAAGCATAAAAATTAATATTAGATTGAAGTTTAAGGTATAAACAAGCTATATCTACAAGATTTTTTTAAAAATTAGTATTTTATTTAATATTTATGTTTTAATATAGAGTGGAAAAAAATGATAAAGCTTATGTTTCACGTGCATTTATAAGAAATAAAAATTTTAAAAATTAAAAGTAAGTATACCGTTAGAAAGCTGAATTATTTAAAATGCTACAATTTTTTTTCGTTTCTAATGGGAACAAATTGTCTTTATTATGTAGCCGCGACCGAGAAATGCTTCATTTGCCTATGTGACGCGCTTGAAATATTGAGCGAACTGTAATAATTTCTCATGCTAAAGGAAAAATATATTAAAAAACAATTTTATACTATTTTTATGTAAAATTTCCCGCTCTTTCACGTGGCGCTATTCGTTTTTAATTATTATTATTATTATTTTCGAGATATTAGCAAAAACTGAATTTTTCCATTTCAGAGGGTTGTTTTTAAGGGTTCGCGAAGGTAGGTTTTGGTAAACCTTTTTGAGCCACTTTCTACTAACAAAAAAATAGCTTTTCATGAAAAAAAAATAGCCAGATAACAATTAATTACGACGTAAAACCTCTGGCAACTGGGCTAATATTTATTTTTTAATAATTAGAAGTATTTTATGGTCGTCGTAACGCGTTAAAGTCGAGCAAGGCCAATTTGTTGATAGTTTTTATTTATTTCCAAAATTGTTACAACACCCAAGTCTTAAACATTTCAATATGTTGTACCTGCCATTTTTTCACATCGATTGATCATAATATTATCCCCTGAGAGGTAAAATTCAAACGACAGATTAATTTTAAGAAAAAAAGAGATTCATATTTTTATTTTTGACAATTTGACAACTAATTGCTTAGTTTGTAATTTAACTTGTAAACTCATTATCCATATTATATACCTATCAGACTATTTCACTTCAGTAAATGGATTGAAATGACACAATTAATCACTTTGTTTGAAATAAAATAAATTAAAAAAGCATTTGTTCAAATTCTCTTAATCGGTCTAAGATTGTTCTCACAAATGATTTTTTCATTGTTGGTGGTGTATCCGAAACCTGGCTTATGCCAGACTACCCTAGCAACCATGTATCAATTCCTAATTACAACATTATAAGAACAGATCGCGATGGAAGAGGAGGTGGTGTGGCGTTTTACTTGAAGGCTCCTTATAGTTTCAAAAAATATTATAGTTCTACATCACAAAACGTTTTGGAACAGTTGTGGTTAATATTGACTGTCAAAAATAAGAAGATAGCGTTAGGTGTAATTTATCGACCTCCAAATACAAATGGGGACAATTGTTTAAATGAACTAAATTCTGTTTTAGAACAGGTTTATCTAGAAGTTAATTCGGTAATTCTTATGGGTGACGTAAATATAAATTTATTAAATTGTAATTCAGTAGATACAAAAAAATTTAATAGTTTATTGGCTAATTTTGATTTGCACCAAGTAATAAAAGATCCTACTAGAATCACCGCTAATTCAGAGTCGTTAATAGATGTTATATGTATCAGCGGGGATATTGCAGCAACAAACTGTAGTACTATGGATTTATTAAATGTAACGGATCATATGATGGTACTCTGTGAGATAGGTATTGAGGAGAAAAAGGTATATCCAGATATTATTTATTACAGGGATTACAGAAATTTTGATCTAAATAGTTTTGCTATTCATGCTGGGTATAACACACCTTGGGAAAATATTTATAACATACAAAATCCTAATTCACAAGTAGAATTTCTTAACAATTGTATACTGTCACTTTTTGATTGTCACGCTCCTATAAAGTCTTTTAAGAAAAAAAATTAAATATCGCCCTTATATAACTTACAATATTAAGCGGATGATTGAATTGAAAAACAAAGCCCATGCAAAATATATAAAGACTAGAACTTCAACTGCTCGTGAATACTATGTAACATTAAGAAACTATGTAAGTGAGGCTATAAAGCGTGAGAAAGTGGCATATATGCAATTTACTCTAAATAAAAATAAAGGTAATTCCAAAATGATTTGGAAAAATCTGTCTGACTGGGGAATAAGCACACAGTCCTCTTTTAAAAATAATCTACCTAATGATTTGCGTAAACCAGAAGAGATTAATAACTATTTCCTAAATGTGGCCGGACCCTCTTTAATAAGTAACGACATGTTAGATTTTTATAACACCAATCAATTTAATCAGGATGTGTCGTTTAATTTTAGAGAATTTAAAAATGACGATATATTTCAAGCCATAAAATGCATAAAATCTCAAGCTTTAGGGGTCGATAATATCGACATCAAAATGCTCTCTATAGTCATGCCCTACTGTGTCGAATTTGTAAAATATATATTTAATAACTCTGTCAGGCAAGGTGTTTTTCCAGATATTTGGAAATCGGCAAATGTGTTACCAATTCCTAAAATATCGTCTCCATCTGAGTACAATGATCTTAGACCAATATGTATATTACCAGCAGTCTCAAAATTATTTGAAAAATTTTTATCATTTCAAATAAAAGAATATTTAGATGTTAACAGAATCCTACCTGAAGTACAATCAGGTTTTCGTGGAAAACATGGAACACATACTGCCCTAATAAAAGTTGTTAATGATGTAGCTACAGCACTGGATAAATCTTGGTGTAGTATATTACTGTTGCTAGATCAAAGTAAAGCTTTTCATTTGGTACATTCTGATCTACTTATTGCTAAGCTAAAGTATCTTGGCTTCGGAAATATAGCTCTCAATTGGTTACAAAGTTACATGGTAGGTAGAACTCAAAGGGTTATAATTGATAGGGACATAATTTCCTCCACGAGAGAAACCACTTCCGGTGTACCACAAGGTAGCATAGGACCTATTTTGTTTTCTATTTATATATTTGATTTTCATAGAGCGCTAGATCAATGTAATGTTCATTTGTACGCAGACGACATTGAAATATATATATCCTTTCCCTTCAAAAATTCTGAAATATCTGTAGAAAATGTAAATAGAGACTTGCAACGTACTGTACAATATTCTGAAGATCATGGATTAAGAATAAACCCCAGCAAGACAGTTGCTATGTGCATTGGGCCTGAAAGACAAAAACTTGAAATAGAAAATAACTTCAAACTAAATATAAACAATAGCGATATTAATTGGGTAGCATCAGCAAAAAATTTAGGTGTAATCATGGATAACAGTTTATCATTTAACGAACATGTCGAATACATATTCAAAATTTCATTTTTAAAATTAAAATTACTATATAGATTTAAATACCAATTAAATAAAGAAGTTAAATTAAAATTAGTTAAAACCCTTATATATCCTCATTTAGATTACTGTGGATCTGTGTATTACAGTTTCTTGCCTCAATACAACAAAAACAAGCTACAGCGCATACAAAATGCATGTATGCGATTTGTATGTTGTATTCCATATCAGGAACATGTAACGCCATATCTTGTACAACTTAATGAGTTGAATGTTCAACAGCGAATGCAATATTTAATAACAATCTTTTTATACAAATTATTAAAATATAAAACACCAAATTATTTATATGTTTTAATTCAGAGGAGATCAGATGTCCATAATGCTAACTTAAGATATAATACATTTACGACCCCACAACATAACACAAGCAGATTCGAAGGATGTTTTTCTTACTTGGCACCTGTATATTTGAATAAAGTTGTTGATTACTTAAATTTATCTTTAGGACAATTTAAAAATAAAATAATATTATTGTTGAAGATATAGTTTTCGAGAACTTTAGGTCTAATAATATTCATATATCAACACTTACTATATTTACGTTAAGAGCTTTATAAATTAGTTAGGCATTTTATTGTAAAATATTTTCATTTAGATTCTTTTTTAATGTATATATTATAATTTTTTAGGAGAGGTGGAAGAAAGCTAGGCTAACCTCTTCCTTTTGTGTGTAAACCTGTTTTTTTATGCACAATAAACCATATTATTATTATTATTATTATATTTGGGATGTTTAGGTAAAACACATTGTTAATAAAGTCAAGGAAGTGTTATTATCAACGTGACGGTAATTCTTTAATCGAATTCACATAATCTAAGAGTGTTTGAAATTTAAGAACGTAAATTAAGTGAGAAGGCATAAAAAATAAATGCCTTGTTCTAAATCTGTCTTCCAAACACTCTCTATTTCAATAAACACGGAATCTCCCAAGGGACTATAGAAGATGGTCGAACCTTTCTCCAGTGAAATAGAACTCGAAAGAACTAGAAATCTCGCTATAAAAAACTTGTCTGGATATTTCCAATCGGTGTCAGCTACTCCTTCCTATACAAGCTCTTTATGTGTCTAACTGATATTTGTGCAAATAAATACTGACAATAAGCGAAGTAATCTTATTAAATAAAAGTACAACAGAATCCTCCAAATCTCAGAAAATCTGTAAAACTTCTATTTAAAAAAAAAGATATTAATATCTGTTTTATCAGATAAATCAAGACCAATATAACTTGTTAGAAGTTCTTGAAAAGTTTTTATATGAAGAGAATGAAGGAGACGGCAGTTATTAAACGATCTGGTTTCCTAGCTATTCTCACTTTTGTATATCTGAGCGCCCTGATGAGTTATTTATTAATTTTGATGGCTTGTTTTCCTTTGTTACATATTTTACTTAGTCGTACAATTTAATAGCATAAAGGGCCAAAACGTATCATAAACAGATAAGTTTAATCAGTTTTATAGTATTGTGTTTCGTAATATAAAGTATGTAAGTAATTATTAGAGAAGTAGGCGTGACATTTCTAAAATAATAGTAGTTTTGAAATAAGGTTTTTATTTAGTGTTCAGTCAACAATTTCATCGGCAGCTACTGGAAGCGGCTGGAACCTTCCCATCCAGTGGATCTTTGAAGTCGAAACGAGCACTAAATTTTGTGTTCCAATTCAAAAACATTTGAAATTAAATGCGATAATAAAGCTATATAATTGAATAGGAATGCACGTGATGTGACGAATTTTATGGCGCAACAGCTCCGCGCATCGATCGTGTCACGTAAAAAGCAATCTTATGCTTCACATTTGCTTTATCTTTAATTTTTTCTTGCGGAAACCAAATCGAAAGAGTGTAAGTGTGATATATCGTTGAAATCGGAATTTTAACTGCTTTTCAATGATTCGATTGCAATTAATTTATTATAAAATAAACAACTAACTTGTGCCGTTATCCGATCTCAACCATAACCTTTTCAGATGTTCTGGAGCACTAAAGAAACCATTATGCAAAGTTTCATCCAAATTCGTACAGTAATTGTATTTTAAAATTTTTCATTTGACCAGTCGTCCTTGGACAGCTATAGGGTTCTATTAATAAAAGCAGTAGCAGGTAAATACTCAAATGTTAGGCTGTACTATTTAAGTAAAAAAAAAAAGTCACCAAGTATTAGGCACAAGAACAATAAAATCGTGTTATTTAAAGGACAATAAATATTTATTTATATCCGACCACATTTTAAAAGACTGTTTATAATATAGTTTTGCGGCTATAAAGTACGTCTTTATTGCACTAGTAAAATAAAATTACTTTTATTGTACTAGTAAAATAAAGTTACTTTATTTTACCATTATATCGGATTTAGACGTTTTTTTAAAAAAAATGTCAAAAATGTCATTGAATTAATTTTTTTCGTTAATAAGCCAAATTTAGCAGTCAGACATAAAGCTTTGTATGCAACTCGTCCATAATAAGGCTTAATTGAACTCGCCATAAACCGGACTCGTTCAATAAATTTTTGGACTTGATACATAAATAGCTATTATCTACTCATATTAGATTATACATTCATTAATGAACTGATTTTGAACAAGTAATAGTGTTCATAAACAAATAGCGTGAGTTATAATAACTCACTAGGTACAGTACCAATCTTCTGTACCTTCTGTCCAGGCAAATAAACAGAAAGTTGGACACTTCTGGAGCAGGGCTAAAAAACATTTCTCTCCCCCTTTTGGGGTCGGAGAATTGATTGCGATAAGTCCGAGGGTTAAAAACATCTGCCTCCATCCCCTATTGGCCAATAACACCCCCAAAAGGTGTAGCAAGTAGAGGCGCAGTTTTTGTGCGGAAATTTTCATACAAAAATGATTTTTGATACGGGGCCACCGAAAGGGTTGATCAAAGGGGGTGAAACCCACCCCTTTGAAGCAAAAAAATTGTCGTAACTGATTTTTCGGTGCTGTTCGGACGCAATGTAACTAAAATAAGATCGAGGAGGATGATGTGGGTAAAATCAACCATCTGCCTCTTATCTCCAGTCAAGGGGGTGAAAACAACCTGCTGTAGGGGTCAAGGGTGCCCTCAATTTTTCTGCAGGTTTTCCAAAAGGAATTCGATTGGGAGGTGGTGAAAATAGATGAGGGGAGTAAAATTAATTCATCCACCCTTTATTTCCAGTCAAGGGAGGTGAAAACGTGCCGGGATCGCCACCTCCCAAACGAAATCCTTTTGGAAAACCGGCAGAAAAGTTGAGGGTGGCCGCAATCCCTGCCGAGGGTAGTTTTCACCCCCTTGACTAAAAATAAGAGGTGGGTGGTTGAATTTTGCCTCCCTTATCCTCCTCAACTTTTTTTTACTTATATTCCCTTCGAACAGCGCAAAAAAATCAGTTACGACCGTTTTTAGCCTCAACAGGGTAGTTTTCACCCCCTTTGCAATTTTATATTTATGTTATAATCATAGATAAAGCATAGTATTCAACTTGCGATAATGGTAATAACTCGCTTGATGAATTGCAGCATGAGCCGCAGGCGAGAAAAACAAATATCAATGTTTCACGCCCTACATGGGTTGGAAGCCTGGGGTAGAGGTCTCTGAGGTCAAATCCTTCGAGGGACTTTCCGTTCTACTCGAAGGAACAATAATTAGTCGTGAACTGGGGAAAAAACGAGTTTATGGAAAAGAGGACTTTGAGGGTGGTTTTTGGCCAATTTGAGGGGGTTGCCGTGGTGAAAAAATTGGTTTGACCCCGAAAATCGATTCAGCATCCTCGAAAACGAGGGGAGGACATTGTTTAGTCCAAGACGCAAACATTCGGTAGTTCTTCCGAGTCCTTCAATAGGCTAAAACAGCTTATTTGTTCTTATAATTTAAAATAGTCCAGATCTGGCAAGACAACCATTTTGATACTACACTTAGCCACGCCTACTAGTGTCGTTTTTGCATACAAAATTTATATTTCATGACCTCTCCGGTCTTATCTAACTCTATGATATCTATTCAGGCAACACAAAATAGTATATATTATATTATTGTATATTATGGCACATTATATTTCTGACACCAGATCCTTCGCCATAACTTTAAATAACCGAATCAGAATAATATTTCAATAAGTTGCAAGTTTTTCTTCAGTTGATATCTGCCGCCAGCCCTGGCTAAAATTTTATTTGTATACACTTGTTACATAAATTACAGTTATATAATGTAATTTTAATTAAGGCCTGCTTTTAGAGAATAGAGATAAAGGAAATTGTTGTAGGAAGAATTTAATTTAACATTACTAGACCTTATACGGTTCTACTGCATCCAGTAATGTTAAGATAAAATATATTGAACGCCGGGTCTGGATTAATCTCCTTTTATGAAGTTTTGTTAACAAAATAAAGTTGACCCATTTGGCACGTTTCCAACATATAAACCGCAATTACTGTAAAACAACTGGAGAGTTCCAATCAATTTATATTGTCTATTCTTTGAAATAAATGCCATACTACTACTACGATACATGTCATGTTTTGGATTCGGATCTATACTCGTAGTTATTTGTCTTTGAGCTGTCAATTCTTTAAATTTAAAATTTTAGGTTTTATAAGTATATACAGTAAGGTCCATAAATAACGGATCAACTCATTATCTACGTAATTAAAAATTAATTAGTAAAATCCTAATGCACGTCATTTTTTAATTCTAAAATGACATTTTCGAGCATAGTATTATACCTCTCCTTTCAGCCCCCATGGAGTGACAGCTACCGCTTTAAAAGTTTTAAATGGAGCAAGGGTGCGTGTGATAGCCCATTTGAAAGGGATATCCAGAAATATAAGAATTTTTTAATTTCTCTAAATTTTTATTGAAAAATATTACATATTTAATGTTACTAAGTAAACAAAAGAACACGAAACAGTTTAAATCAAAAATTCAAACTGGGCGATCGTAGCTCCTTGATAATAATGGATTCTTCTAAAACATTTCACATCGTTTCCGGGGTGATTTGATTAATTTCTTGCCTTTTTGCTCCTTGACTAATATTTCAATAATCTTTGAGGGTGATGGTAGATTGAGTTTTGTCGGTAGTTACATATTAGTGTCTCTTTTCCTCTTTTAGATACAGGCATGATTTTTGCAGTTTTAAGGCTATCTGGAAATGATCCGGTCATAAATGAAAGATTAATTATAAACGTTAATGATTTTTTGAGATAACCAATATTTTCCTTAAATAAAGTGATTGGTATTTCATCACAACCAGCGGTTTCTTTTGTTTTCAATTTTTTAACTATCATCTCAATATCTCGCTCTATTACAGGACAATAATGAAATTAATTTTGCGTGGAAAATTCACAATTCTTTTTATCTTCATTATACGTTTGTTTAGAGGTAAGATTACGTGTTAAATTTGTTGGTTCATCTATAGAAAAGTTTTGAATATATTGCGCCACCATACCACTGTCCTAAATCAAATTGTTTTCATTTATTTTTAATATGATTGTTTCTATTCATTGTTCTTGACTCTTATAAATATTTTTATTTTTTATACATTTCCAAGTAGTCCTTATTTTCCTATCAGATTTGTTCATAACGTTATTAAAATAATTTTGTTTGGATTCAATTATAGTTCGTTTTAAAATTTGACAATATTTTTTTTATAAAATTTAATATATTTTGGTTTTCCCTATATTTTACTGCCACGTCCAGTGGAAGTATAGTAAGGCAAAAAAGGTAATATTCTTTTTTGTTGGAATAGGCTTAAAATGTCGAAACGTCGAGATTTTAAATTTGGGGGGGAAATTTTTCCTGTCTATCGATCTGTCTATCTGTCGGTCTGTCAGTCTGTCTGTCTGTAACTTTTTCTGTGTGCACGTTTACTCTGAAGCCGTTTATTATATTGACTTGAAATTTGGTACACTTATGTATTGTAACGATATATGTAACTAGATTATATTTTGATCTAATTCCGTTGAAGGATTCGGGGTAAATGGGGTAAATAAGGGTAAATAGGCAAAACAAGCAAGTAAGAGTTCATAAATTTGCAATTTAGGGCATGTACGGAAAGTTAAGGTCTCAAAATCTTTTTTCGCATCCGGCACCCCACCCCCCACTATCACCCCCAATACTACCCCCACACTATTGACAGAGGCAGTCATCGGGGGCAGGAATATTCCTGGAAGGCAGGGAAGTACAGGAGAGCTTTGCTCTAGGATCGTACACTACTGCCTTTCAGGCAGAGGTATATGCCATACTAAAAGTGGCATATAAGGAAGAAACGAGGAACGGTACGGAACAAAATATTTTAATCTGTTCCGACAGCCAGGCAGCACTTCGGGCGGTCTGCTCTCCTAGGACGAGGTCCCCCCTCGTCCAGGAGTGCGGAGATGCTCTAGAGGAACTTGCCAGGCACAAGGAAGTGAGCCTGATATGGGTTCCGGGACATACCGGGGTCCCAGGAAACGAGAAAGCCGATGAATTGGCTAGGCTCGGGGCCAGGGAGCCCTGTCTAGGCCCGGAGCCCATGTTGGGAATTACAAGGAAACATGTCGCTACGGCCCTTAACGAGTGGGCACAAGCAACATTGAGGGAACATTGGAGGCTGAGCAGCGGCTGCAGACAGGCTCGAGACTTCGTAACGGGGCCGAACAAGTCAAGGGCGGCCTGGTTGCTAGGTAGAAGCCGGAGGACCCTGAACCAACTGGTCGGAGTCCTAACTGGTCACTGCAGGCTCAGAAGACACCTATCACTGATAGGAGTTGAGGTAGATCCCACCTGCCCAAGATGCGGAAGTGATGAAGAAACATCGTTTCACTTCTTGGGACAATGTGAAGCGTTAGGGAGCCTGAGGTATGAACTCTTCGGCGCCACAACGCTCCCAAAAGAGGAAATGGACTCTCGAATGGAAACATGTCCTGACCTTCATTGGAAGATCAGGAAGGTTTCAAGAGGGAGTAGGAGGCTGAGTAGAAGTGAATGGTTGAGGGGACGTCAGGGGGTAGGTAAAAAGGGCCCATTTGTGGCGTACTTGCCAGGCACTAGGCCTCCCCTAACAATTACTACTACTCTCTACTCCCACACTATTATGAAAGGGAGCAAAAAAAATTAAAATGTGATTTAGTGTATACAAGAACGAAACGTCTAAAAAATTTTTTTTTGGCGTTAGCTACCCCCTCTACCACCTTCATTGCCACCCTCACCTTATTATTAAAGGGCGTAAAAAAATTGTGATTTAGTATGTATACAAGAATGAAACGTTTAAATTAAAAAAATAAATTGGGGTTTAGTGTGTATATGAGAACCAAGGACTTCTAATTTTTTTTTTACATTAGCCACCCCCTCTACCACCCTCACTCTATTATTAAAGGGAATAAAATATTACATTGGGATTTAGTGTGCATAAGACCAGATACAAAATCTGGATGTGGAAGTAGTTATTACTTCGGCAGCGGTTTTTTAATTTGTACTAAACATCCTCTGTTCTTGCATGAAATATTAATTCCTTTAGTTATCCAGAGTATTCTTACTTTATTTTGTGTTTTTGCAAATCGAGAAGGGAAAGATAAATCCAAACAGTTACGATAGAAAATTATATTTTCATCTGTATATAAAATTGACCGATCAATAATTTTCAATAAACTTTATTATATTTTTGTTTGTTTTTTTAAATAAAGTTCCTTTTTATACATTTTTGTTGGTTTGCTACTACCATTTAGTTTATTGAAACATATGATGTGGGCTGTGAGGTCAGATATACGGGACTCCAAGATAAACGTTTTATATTCTGTTTTAACATTTGTTATTATGTAGTCTATTTGAGTGGAACTATTTTTGTTTATACGTATTGGGTTCTCAAGCATTGATGTTAAATCATATATTTTAAGTATATCAACCAGATTAATCTTGTCTTTATTATTTATTTGGAAATCTATGTTTACGTCATCACACATTATATAATTATAACTTGGATATTTGATATGAATCTCATACAAAAGTTCATAAAGTAAATTTAAATATTTTTTGCACTTACCCTCGATTAGATTATTATAATATTTATATTTTTATTTATAACACACATCAAATTCTATTTCCACTACTTTTGTATTTAAAACTGTTATTTCTGCGAAATCTAAATAATTGTTTGCATATATTAAACCATATCCATGAATATTGCTTTCTACAAAAACTAGATATCAAATTATATTTTGCTATACATTTATACGAAAAATTATTTTTCACTGCACTGGAAAGGAAAAATTCTAACTACAGTTATTTAAAGTCATTCTTCGTATCGATTACTCTCGATTTAACAAAAATCAAATATCTTTGTTATTTTTCAAAATAATGGCCTGGAAATTTTTAACTGAAATACCCTGTATATGGTCTATAAATATATCCTATAAACCCCACTACGGAGCAAAAAGAAACATATAGCATTGTGTAGTTAGTTTAAAAAATTCATCCTCAGAGGAATTTACAAACCTCTAAGACGGTCGTGATAAATAAATAATTTTCACCGCAAACTGCTATTAATACAATAATAAAGTCCCACTTAACCCAATATTCATTCACGGTACATTATATCACTGATTCCGAACTGCCAAAGTATACGAAGGTTCAATTTTGCCTCGTATGAAACGTCGTGTAAATCTACTTTAAGTAATATCATTTTCCTTGTTGATGTCAAAAGTTTCGCAAAGGAAATCAAAGGGAATGCTCGAGCCACACACTTTGAAGCTTTTAGTAAGGAATCCTGTTGAACTTTGATAGCAGTGTGAAAGTTATGCTGTTCCTCTAATATAACAATATAAAATTGTATTCCCTCCATATTATATGCATACATATATATTATTTCAAAATTTATTTTTCTACTGTATCTAAACTGTGTCCATTGGTTCTTGTCTCCAATTTGTGATTTACCCGCAATAAAAAAATTAAACAATTTAATATTAATTTCAATAAACCAGATATTAATTTGCATTTATGGGTACAATCTTCCCAGTACCTGTTTTATGTATTTTGGATCCTTATCATTGAGGTAGCAATTAACTTCATAATTAGATCACTCTCAGAAATTGCAATTGTTTTATTTACATAATCCTATTCATTCGTTTGTCTTGGTTATTGAAAATTGTACTGTTTTCGACGGTTTTCTTTTTAATCGAAATTGTTATTGTCGTTTCTTTATTGTAGTGTCTATTTAATACTAATTAGTAATTGTATAATTTCCAGATTTAAATATTTGAACTAAGTGTGCAGCTTACAATGTTTTTAATGCTCTTTATGTTTCCTGTATCTAAATAATATTCAAGCGATTCTCTGATTATAGAAGATTTGATGTTATACTCGAAGTCTTTTTCTATTAAAGGGTTGTACACCCCGGGACTCTCCCCCACTATCAGATAGGCCAGTCAGCGGTCAATGGAAGTTTTGGTTACCTCTTCTGGGGTCCTCCGAAGTATCACACCTTCCAATTTTTAGTGTCGTGTCTTCTCATCGTTAAAACTTCTATCTGACTTCATTCTATATTTGTATATTCTCAATATCTGAATGTTATCAAATATAAATAATGATTATAATAGTAAGTATTACATTTACTTTCAGTTAGTAATCCCCCACTTCCCCAATGCGTGGACATGTGGTTCTTTGATTTTTAACTGTTTTCCTGTTTATTATACAGTGGGATCCATAAGTAACGGATAAATTCATTATTTACGTAACTGACAATTTATGAGAAAAATCCTAAAATACGTCAATTTTTAATTCTAAATTGACATTTTTTTAACATAATTTTATAATCATCACTGAATAAACAATTTTATAGCAGGGAAATTTTATAAAAATATAAAACATAGGAATTATAATATTCCAACCTATCTGCAAGTACCTTATATAAATAAGGACTCAACAAATTAATCCAAAATTGCTATTCCCCCTTACGAGCGCTGAATTGTATGAAAAATGAAAAATTTTTTGCGTATCTTGTCTAAACACAGTTAGCACTAAAATACAATGACTTGGAATGCTCGAATGCTACGACGAAGATGCGAGGCCTCCTTCATCTCAGGACGTTACTAACTGCAAACTGGTTTCGACCTAGTTTTGGGTCTCATCAGCTCAGTTTAAGTGATATCTTCAATACCCGGAGTTCGCATCTCATAGACACTGTTAAGTTCCACCGCAGTAGAGCGTAACTAGCGCCATCTCTCAGTAGTCTCGAAACAATCCAAATCGAAAATAAAATTGATAATAATCACTGAATAAGCTGCGGTATAACTTTGTGGCCAGTTTGATAAGTAATAATTGCTACCAGTGATTGAGCTTTTAATTTTATTTGAATTCTTGCTAATTTGCATTTACCTTAGAGAATGTGACACAAACTCCACCATACATAAATGTCCACTAGTGACATATAACTGATATATGACAGAATACAAATATAGAATTAGATGTGGCTAAAGCAACTACACTGAATCATTGCCATTTTTGCATTTACCCCAGAATCACATTTACCCCCAGTCACTATATAATTCAAGCTAATAAGTCACGCTATTTATTTATGGATACTATTACTTGTTCAAAAACAGTTGATTAATGAATATATTGCTATAATATTACCTACTTAAGAATGTAAGATAAGATGGTCGAGAGGTGAGCGCACTTGCCTCTCACCCAAAAGTTCCGGGTTCGATCCCTGGGCGTGGCAGTGAAAAATACTGTGAGAGGGATTTTTTCACCATGCACGGATATTGGGTGTGTGTCCCTTGTCTCTAAGTGTGTAGCCCCCTCCCACGCAAGGCTCTTCTAGAGCCTTCCGGGATAACGGGGGTCGTCATTACCTGTGGTGTATTTATTATATTATTATTATTAAATTAAATAATTAAATAACAAATAAATTTATTTTAAATAAACAAACAGGAGTCGATTCTAGAAACACGTATAAACCATTACTTCAAGGAATGCCCCAAGTAAAGAACGATGTAATTCAAATTTATATTGGCATACACAATAAAAAATTACACCAAACACAACAAATTTAAAATTTAGAATACTCAGCTTTCTATAATTATATCCAAATTTCGTAGTACGTTTCTTTTCTTCTCATCTGCTATTTCTTCTATCACCAACTTTCAATTTACCTTCCAAATCAATCCTTCTTAGTTTTGCTCTTCTTACTTTCCAAATCTTCTTTCTGTTTCTTTATTTCATAATCTCCTTCATAATAATCTAAAATATCTCATCCATTATAATAATCATTCCTTTAGCTCCCCTTTTTTAACAACCCCCTTTTTTTTTCTTTTTAAAAATAAAACACTATCATAAACATTTTTTCATTTTCCATAATTTTAAAACAATTGTACAAACACAAATTTACATTACCCCGTCAATTGACACTGGGCATAACCTCAAACCAAATTAAAAACTTCAGACTCAACCAATGTCAGAATCTACAAGAATCTACAATTGTCATTGACCAAAACTTCATAAAACCAAATAACAATTTTAATATTCCAAATGTCTACAAACTTCAAATCAAATGACTGTTAAAACATTCAGTTTCTACCAATACAAAATAAATAATATAAACCTGGATTACAATAAATTAACACATCCAAATAAACTGCAAAGTAGGCGCATTATTGCATTATAATCTAATATGAATAGATAATAGTATATTATACAACGAGCGTATAATGATGGCTATTATTCACGAGGGTGAAGTTTACGACACGAGCCTCAGGCGAGTGTCATAAATCTCCTGCGTGAATAGTAGCCATTACATATGAGTAGAATACTATACTTTGTCCACGACTATTAAATAATATCAATATTTAGTTTTTAGAACAGTAACATTTTTTTAAGGTTCTCCAATCCATAAAAAGTTTGTATATTGACATATACAACTTTTTTCACTTTTATGACAATAAATTCAAAGGGGTAATTTCTGGCGGTGTTCAAGGTATTTCATTTTCACTATTAGTATTCATATTTTTAGTTTTTTAATTGAAATAACCAACAAAAGTACATAATGAATGTGATTTGATGTTTCAAATCAATGACAAAATTATACTTTGACAGATTGTCATGGCTTATTAAAAAAATCAGACAAAATAACAAGCACCTAAATAAACTTTAAAAATAATGGGATAATGAAATCATTATTCACTGCAGTGAATGATGAAATCATTATTCATTCCAGTGAATAATGATAGCATACCTAATTTGCATATTAACTATTAGAATGAGACGAAATGAGAAACTTAACAGTATTGTTCTTGTTGCGGTATCATTAAAGATAGGCAATATTGTAGCGTGGTCAAGGAATTTATACTTTTCTCGAGAAGATAACATTTTATATGGTATGGTGACTGGCATTGTTGGTTCATATAAATTTTGTTTAAATTTATAAACATCCGTGCAGGTATATAATATATGAACCTAAATATTAATAATTTCCAATTGGTTTGTGGAGTTCTCTAGATTGGAGAAGATATTTTTGTTTGATGAATTGGAATTGTCCGTTTCGGGATTTATTTCGTCGACATCCTTTTGGTTTAAGTTATCTACCCACCCTCGGACATAAAACTCTCTTACATTAGAGGTAAAGTAACCAGGTATGCCATTTGAAACCTCCTCTGACTTCTTTAAAAAGTATTTTAGAGTTTTTGTTTGGGGTTGTTTTGTTAAAATCCCCATATTTATAGAAAATACGTTTATTTCCTGTATCATTTGTGGAAGAAATTGATTGGTAAACAAGTTAGTGTGTGTAGGAGTCGGATATGGAGTCCAGAAATTTAAGGAGGAAAGCAAATTTCCCAAGTCAGCCCTGCCTCCACCAAAAACAGCTAAGCTTAACAAAATTTATTTCAGTATAACGTTACGTATTGGATATTACAATGGCGGTGGTTCTAAAGGTATTTAAGCGTAAGTTAGGACACCATCTGATAAATAAGGTATTCTATTCAATAGAAGAATTTTTTAATTGTTCATTTTGAGTAGTTATTAATAATTAATTAATCAGGTAAAAACTTATTTAAAAAAAAAATATTTTGTATATTGTATAGTGTTGATAATTTGTTAATTTAAATTTATAAATGGCGAATACGATGTACCTTTCCTTACACATGTAAGTTATGTTTTTAAGGAGATAAAATTTACTTACTTTACTTACTATATGTTTCTATTGAATTGTTTCCCTATCGTGTGGCGACGTACACGGCAAGCTGAACTACTCCACTATATTTTTGCACTTAGTAACTAAGTGTAATATGAACCCTTAACAACTTTTTACCTGTTATATCACAAAGAGCATTTTATCATTTTCAAAGAATGGATATTTTAGGAAGATAAAAAGTAATGTATTATATAATTGCTGTTTCATTACATAATTATTATTTCGGTTCGTGTTTAGCCGAGCGAAATGAAATACGACCCGTTATGTTTAGCTGAGGCAAGAAGCAAATTTAATTTAGTTCCTGCACCAGAAGAGTACACGATGGCTCAAATTTATAATTCTGTTCAAAATATTACAAACCACACAACGTCTCTTTTAAATATTTTGTTTTATTTAGAACATTTTTTAATGCTATCAGTTATCTACGTTTGGGATGTAATAATAATAATAATGACAATAATGATAATGAGCATGATTAGAGAACTAGAAAAAGTGTGCGCCTCAATCAGAACCAAGGAAGTGCACAAGCTTTTGTTATCAATAAGAACTAGTGGTAGAAACTTCTTTCCACCCATCGCTACCTGCCACGAGTGTTGGCCACATGGTTACATGAACCAGGGACATCAAATCCAGCACTGGCTGGCCAAGACACGAACTATTAATCTTCAAAAACAACGGCTTGTGTGATCTTAATAATTACAAATCGATTAGATGCCACATAATGTTTGCTACAAGTTATTTGCAAATATCTTGTATAGCAGGATGTTGAGATTAGCAGATCCGATCTTCCAGCGGTGGTGAGTAAGGTACGTGTGGCAGACTATTTCTTCAGCATATACTTCTACCACCGAACTTAATGACTGCAATACACCACAAGTATCAAATGTTAGGAAATGACGTTAATCCAATGCTCTGGGGATGAAAGAAAGCAGCATACGTCTTATCAACAATAAAAATGACATGTCGAAGAAATCTTGAATCTTTATTCCTGCAATTGCAAATACGAAAGGGAATGCAGGGATTTGGTGTGCTTCACTGTGGGGTAAATGCCAAAGAGTATTCTGTTTGGACAATGTTCCCCCTGAGTCAGAAAATGGAGGAAGACTAACAATAATTCAAGTTTACATAGAAGTTTTTGAATTTGTTTTAAATTTTTTAATTTGTTTAATCTGATTTTTATTCTTTTTTGTTTAACTACATATAAAAATTATTTGTTTTAACTCGATGTATTTATATATCCATAACATCTTAGCTACCCTAAGGTATATTTCTTCGGTTCTTGGATCATAATTTGGCCAGTTTTGGTCATAGTCATAGAAAATCAAATTGAAAGTACTAAATTTACTAAGTCTATGTAATAACCATTTTTACGACTTAAATCAATTTAACACAACAGCCAATAACTCAGGTCGTCTATTGGATTTAGTCTTGTAAAACATTGATTACCATGTACTTCATGACGATATTCCATTTGTTTTAGAAGATGAACATCATCGAGCCCTAAATATAACATTCAAGTTTTCTAAATCAGAACCAACAGTACCTTTCAATACTGATTCTATATACTTCAATTTCCGCAAAGCCAATTTCCTCTTATTATGTGTTCACCTGGAAAACGTTGATTGGTCTTTTTTAGATAGCCCAACAGATGTTAATTTAGCAATTCAAGAGTTTTATGAAACCATTCACTCTGTGTTAGACTTGTATGTACCTCTCACTCAGAACTATGTTAAAAAAATATCCATCCTGGTTTACAAAGAAAATCATTAGTGAAATCAAACAGAAAAACACAATTTAGAAAAAAACTGAAAATCACAAATTCGGAACAACAGTTTAGTTTTTAGTTTATGTTCATCATTAAATATAGATTTAGGTATTTCGGATCATTATGGCCAGTTTTTAAATTTTCAGTTAGGTAAAATTCATAAAATATCTAAAATAAGGAAAACCTGCAGGCCAATAACTGTACAAGGTAAACAAATATTTTTCAATAATGTAGAAAATATAGTTTGGGAGCGCCGAGCACTGAATTACAAGTTACAAGTCTGGCGCGTTAAGTGTAATAATTGCATATTACCATCAAAACGCTAATGCTTCGATTGCAACAAACACCAGCCGAAAGACTAATCCTACTTAAAGGAGCTCTCTTGCCTAGATGGCGCCTGCTGACTATTTTACATGTCGCTATTGTAAAAATACCAGGATGTACCAAGTAGTCAAAGGATCCTCGTGCCGGTCGTCATATGCCTACCTTGCACTGACGAGAGCCAATAGCTCGAAACTGCAGTCTGCAAGTGGTGTGTGACGGCTGGCAAGAGAGCTCCTTTAAGTAGGATCAGTCTTTCGGCTGGTGTTTGTTGCAATCGTAGCATTAGCGATTTGATGGTAATATGCAATTATTACACTTAACGCGCCAGACTTGTAACTTGTAATTCAGCGCTCAGCGGGGCACATAGCCCGGAGAGTAGCTGTTGGTTGCAGTCTGGTTACGTTCCTTATAGTAAAATAAGGACTTTATAGAAGAGTTTGCGACTAAAAATATTATGTTTAACTCCAAATCAGTTTAGCACTTTGTTTAGTAAAGTTGCCGGTAATCTTTTGGAAGAGTTGGATGATAGTGAGATCAGTCCTATAGATATAATGAATAATGCTGAATTATCCCATACAAATTTATTTCATTTTAAACTTTTTTTTTATATACATGAAAATTAGTGTGTAAGTGCCAACTACTCTAATTAATAAAATCAAAGACAACATTTCAATCAAAGAAGAATGCGTTCATCATTAAAAAATATCTACTGACACATTTAGAGAAGAGAAAAGTAAAAATCCCTACGGTGTAAAGTTATATATCTCATAAGACAAAATAAATCCCAGAAAAGTACTTTCCTCGTTCTTTATAGCATATATTTTACATTCACGAACCTATCCTACAGTAAATTTGATATATTATATCACAAAACTAATTGCGCAAACCTAAGGCAGATAAAAAAAATTAAAAATAATGTGAAAATTTATCCCCAGAATTAAAATATTCATTATATTTTACGGTATTATATGGGGTTGCTCTTATATAAATAAATATATTGCCAAAACGTTTAAAATCTGAATTAGAAGATTCGAAAATGTAAATTAGAAATTATTTTGCAAACCATTTCCTGATGATCTCTCATCAACTTAACATCGCCATAAGTGAGAATTATATGAGTGAAGTTCAAAATATACAAAATATTTTCTTATTTACATTTCCCAATTATAGTCAAGTTTTTATTTCAAATGTTTTAATAGAAAAACTCAACAACAGTTTAATAGCAACCCTATAAAGCGTCATTCTGTTTTTTTAAGAAAAAGAAACCTGATGTTGATAACCTAAGTTAATTAATTATATTATGAACAGTTTGTATGTAATAACATACGAAACTTAGAGCACTGTAACGACGCATGCAATCTTGTCAAGCGCATTCTAATTAATGAAACTTGTATTCACTATTATGCATAATAAACAATAGACATATCAAACTGGAAAACAATGCCCTCTGGGTAGAAGAAATATAACGAGCTCGAAATTCAACTACCTAACATATTATCTTTGTTTCAGAGAACTTCGTTGTCTACGGAATACGATTCATATGAATTTGATGTGGTCCTATATGTTGATGTACTGCATGTGGATTTTAACATTAATATTGGTAAGTATAAAGGAAAAGTTCGAGTATTGGTAGCGGCGTAATCAAGTTGTTCTGGACAATTGCAAAATTCTGAATCTACCACAGTACAAATACAAGGTGTCGCGTAAGATCGTGCAAAAAATTGAACTGTAGATTCCCTGTCAAAAATTAAGACGGGTTCTTCGTATAAAATTTTCCAGAATAATTCTTTCCTGTCTAGCCACCAAAAAACGGTTTTTAATATCTATCTCAAAATAACACAATCGGAAAAATAACGAAATTTGGCATGTCTCGGTTAATTATCAAAAGGCATCTAACGAAATTATTTCATGTACCTAGCGTGTACACAAAGGGGTGAAATTAACTACCTTTCTTGAAATTTTGTAAATATCTTTCTGTCATCTATTTCACTAAAAAAAAAGAAAAATAACTAAACATGATTCATTTAGAAACTTTTTATCTATTGAAAAAATTTCGTAAAATCGACCATTTTTCAGGAAATAATTAAATTTTGAAAAATTCTATACGAAGAACCTGTCTTAATTTTCGACAGGGAAACTACAGTTAATTTTTTTGCACGTTATTACGGGACACCCTGTATATTAACTAAAATCATTTTAGTCGGATATGTTCTTGATTGAAATGTATTGTTAGAAGAAATATGAACGAGTAGGTAACTTAGATTTGAAAAAGTAGAACGACTACTCACTGACCTATAAAACTACAGAACTACAACTAGCGAAAAGGACAAAGAAGAGAAGAACCTGCTAGGATACATCCACAAATAAGCCGCAGAGTTGCCAACTATTTGAGGCGTTTATTTTCGTTAAAACGTAATACTTCAGACCCCTCATACCATCCGAATCCTAATGTTATATTAAATGTTCAACTAAATCCTAGGAAATGTCACCAGATGGGTTCAGTGACATTTCTAATAGTATTACACAATAAAATTTATTCCAAATAAACGACGCAAAGGTCTTTGTGGCTTGGAGTATCGCTTGTGCAATACAGGGTGTTCACAAATCAATGTAGGTACAAATATTTTATGATCAACGTCAGTAAATCAAATTTTTGTTGCCACAAATCATAGCATTTGGAAAACGTTCATAATATTCTATCTTTACGTAACTAAAGAAATATGTATTCAAAAAAACTCACTTTAAAATATTAAAGTCTTTTAAGTTAAATCTTTATTTTGATAAGAATGTAGTATAGGTAGTTAAAAAAATCTTCAATTTTCATAAATTATATATTGTGATGGGAGTATAATTCAGTTAATATCAGAGACATATTCCATCTGAATTTCGTAGTAGACAACGCTCATGAATATCTTGATTACGCCAAAATTGTCATATGCCTTTGAATACTAATAGCGTTTTCTGTTTTCACAGCTGAACTTTGGTGGTAATACCTCCGTTATGTGCATATTTATAGTGACGCTTTTACATTATTTCCATATTACTACATTCTTCTGGATGTTCGTGGAAGGTAAGTACACCAAGGTTTCTTGATTAATTTATTAGGTAGTACATGTAGGCTTGGAAAATATAATACTTCCTGATTTACAGTCACATAGAATAATAAATTTAGACGCTATTCCTAAAGGAATGCCAATAAAAGAAAATCTTGTAAAGAAAATTTGCATGGAAATGTGATTTAAAGATTACAAAAATTATCACTTTTGAACCATTGCATTGCAGTCTATTATTTTACAATGCTCCCAATTGTGAATAAATGTTTGTTTCACATTAGTAGGGAACATTACTAAAACATTATTACTAAAATAAAACAAATAGGAAATATGTAACTTGAAAATTGTATGAATAGTCTAATGTCTGATAAAATATGAAAAGGTAACGTTCTCATTTCGGAAAGTAATAAATATTGGCAGAAAAAGGTTGGGATAATCAGTGAAATAGGGAGATGACTTCGCATCTTAGTAGTAGAAAAATTGTATTATTTAGTAAATGATGTAAATCCTTAATCATATTGGAGAAATGGTGCACACAGAAAGGACTATTCCAGGATTTAAGAAAGGTCCCTGTTATGAATTTCACAAAAAAAACTTGAAAAACTTGAAGATAGTGAATCTATTGGAGAAAAGAACTACAAGTAAGTCATGAAGTCAAGTTCTTGGAAGTAACAGTAACTGTCAAAGTTACGGATCGGCAGCAGTATAGTGGGCAGTATAATAAAGATTGATTCACTGGCTGTGTAAAAGATTGTGCACTGAGAGTAATTTACACCTTCTTTAGTTAAATTTGAAAATAGAATGATTTGAACAGAGGAGTATCTTAATACTATGGCAGAACATGACAGAACATGAAGTGAAAATCATGAAAAAAATTTTCCTGTGGTTTATAAATCCTCAATCACGGATTATTTCTTAATACTATTGGCACTCGAATTACATAGTGAAATAGAAAACAATAACCAACGTACAGAAAGATGGACCGTAAAATATACGGATTATGAAAAACTGAAATTATGTATTTCAGTTTTAAGTGAATATGATTGGGATGATTTATACAATACACCAGATGTGAATAAAGCAACAAAATTATCGTAATTAGAATAAAGGAAGGAACAGTCCAATGCACAACTATTTTAAAAAAGAAGGGAACGAAAATTAAGAGGAAATGTTGGATAACTGAAGGATTGGTAAAAGATAAACTATTTAAAAAACTACAAGGAGACCCAGAAAACTCCGAGTTAGCAACAGAATATCGAATGTATCGAGACAAACTCAACGATCTAATCCAACTAAAGCTATTTAATTACTATAAGAAGAAAATAGAAGGAAGCAAAGACAACTGCAATGTACTATGAAAAACAATTAAGGAAATTGAAAGCGGCAAATCAAGAAACAAAATTTAAAAAAAATTAGATACAGAATGAACACAGGTAACACAAGAAGAGGAAATATGCGAAGTCTTTAAAAAATTCTTTATAAATATCGGTAAGACTTAGCTAGCAAAATCAAGCTGGTAAAGGGAAATAAAAGGAATACTGTAAACGTCAATCAGTATTAAATTTTTTTAGCGCAAACTAATGAAAAAGATATCAGAAAAACCATTCAGTTTAAAAGTTCATAAAGCCCCTGGCGTCGACTAAATCAAATCTGAGACTTTAAAAAAAATTACAGAAACTGTAAGCCAACCTTTATGTTATTCAAAAGAATATTTTTTAAAAGGAGTATGTCCTGGTATGTTTAAAATAGTGGTAGTGAAACCACCACTATATAAATAAATAAATAAATAAATAACACCACAGAAATTAGACAACCCCCAATTCCAGAAGCCAGGGCTTGTACGGAAGGGGGTTACACATTGGAAAAACGCGGACATACAACCATTTCCTCCGACAGTGCCAGTACCGGAGCCAGGATTCGAACCCGGTGGTGCGATGTCCGTGTGAGGTTAATCGCGATTGCCACCTCGCGCCTTAACCCACTCGGCTATCGACCAGAGTGCGATGCGATGTATCTAACTATCTCTTGTTAGTAACATCTATAAAAATTTTGGAAAGATTCTGAAGGAACAAAACAACTTTTTGACTAAAGACAATATATTATCAGACAAATAGTTTGGTTTTAGTGAGGGCAGGTCAACGCAGGATGCGATTGCATGCTTAATAAAGGAAATTTATCAGTCATTCGGAGCAAGCCTTTGACACTGTTTGTCATTCTCAACTCATAGAGTGCCTAGAAAATGTAGGATTTAGGAGTAGCTCATCACTCACTAATGAAGAGCTGCTTAAGTGATAGGAAACAGTTCGTCCAAATTCTGTACGGAAAAAACAGCTCAAAGTAAAGAATCGTTTATTCAATACGGTGTTCTACAAGGGACCGTATTGAGGCCAATACTATTCGCCCTGTATGTAAATGAGTTACTCTGTCTGAATTCCAGTGGAAAGTCATTAGTTTTGCAGACGATACTGCTCTATTTAACACAGATAATTCTTGGGCAGAGTTAAAAACTAAAGCAGAAACAGACTTAGGAAACATAAAAAACTTTTTCGACAAAACGACAATTCTTTTAATTGTGGCTACAAGACAATATAAATATCGCAATGACTTAGATCCTGTTGATCATATCTATGAAACAAGATATAAGCAATATGCAGTTAAAACGAAAGTAACGACAAAAGTATTGGACAAAGATGTTATACATATTTGGCTCCTAGATTTTTTAACTACTTACCTTTACACGTTAGAAATTCAGTTTCATACAATATTTTTAAAAGGAAAGTAAATCACTTCATGCTAGAGAAAGGAAGGTCAGGCATTCAGGTGTTAATTGAACAAAAATAAGAAAATGCAATTTTTGCTTTATATGTCGTAAATAAATATGGGTGTATTAATGGACTTAGGAATTAAGTAGAGATAATAGTTAAGTGATATATTATACGTATTATTACATAGCAGTAGAAAGACATAATGTTATTAGAAAATATATTAAAAATATGATAAATTTGGAACACTATAAAATAACAATAAGTCTGAATGAATTACACAGTGCCCCACGATCAAGGTTTACGTTATGTGGGAATAGTGCTCTACGAAAAAAAAAATTATTTTACTGTTTTTATTTGGACGTCCTGAATAACACTTGGTAGTTACGCCACGATACACCTGGAGGAATTCGTGTCTTTTCCCAACCATGTTTGAACGTCTCAACAATTCTGTGCTGGCCAATATAACAAAAATATTTAAAAAAATATAAAGGCTACTTAGAAAATGATGCAAACGGGTTTCATTATTAGATACTTGATCTACACATGAAGGGTTGTTCCTCAATCCAGGGAAAATCACTGCGATGAGTTTTAGAAAAGAAAACCGAGGAAATTGAGTATTTCGGAGAAAGAAACTACTTACAGCTGACATGACAAATGATGATGGTGGATCCCAATCCTTTGTTCAGAAGAACCTACATTTTCAAAAGCAAAAGAAACAATAATAATAATTCAGCAAGCACCGAAAGCAAATGAAGATGGAACCGCTCAAGGAAAAGATACAATACAGACATATTTTAACAAATCGGAGGTATCGACTACTCGACATGTCCAACGGCACAACCCACAACTTAACCAAAAGCTTCGGATTTTATAAACCTTACAGGGTTCGATACCTCCAATGAATTATTCCAAAATTCATTAATTTTAATTAATTTCGTTTATAAATCTTTGCAAATTTCACAACGGAACCTGATTGAATATTGACTTTGGCCTTATTAGTACATAAAAACATGAAAATTTAATTATTCACAAGAGGAAGCTTATGCAAATCACCTATTCTAAGACTCGGGCATTGCAATCCGGGGAATCGCGAAGTTTTTATCGGGCGTCAGAAATCTCTTACTTTAATTTGCATATTAACCAGAAAGAGTGAGGCTTAATTTGTTTTCTTAATTCATTTAATTATTCTCACTACGCTACAGTACTCTCCTTTGAATCAAAGCCAGTGTATGGAAGTTAGTTAATTACCAAATGGCCCCCTTTGAATCAAATCATAAATGAATATTTTGTAGGATGAAGTAACTTATTTGCTGTTCAATTTAAATGCGCTTCGAACATCATTTCAATGTATTTTTAGAGTCCGGATTGAAGATTACTTGTTTTAATTGACATATATATATATATATATATAGTGTTTCAAAGTTCAAGGTACATACGTTACTTGCGGATATAGGGCACTTTGTCGGTTCCAAATTACCTGGCATTAATGTATCCATCGTCATTCCTTACTGAGATACAGGATGTTTTATTGATTTTGACGAAATCTTTCTTTGGTCATAACTATTGAACCATCCTGCATAGCCGGTTCATACTTAGAATACATGTTTCACTTATTTTATTTGATAAAACTTCACAATAAACCAATATAGAACACTGGACCGCTAGGTGGCGCCTGCTAACTATTTTACATGTCGCTATTGTAAAAATACCGGGATGTACCAAATAGTCAAAGGATCCTCGTGCCAGTCGTCACATACCTACCTTTCACTGACGAGAGCCAACAGCTCGAAACTGCAGTCTGCAAGTGGTGTGTGGCGGCTGGCAAGAGAGCTCCTTTAAGTAGGATTAGTCTTTCGGCTGGTGTTTGTTGCAATTGAAGCATTAGCGTTTTGATGGTAATATGCAATTATTACACTTAACGCGCCAGGCTTGTAACTTGTAATTCAGCGTTCGGCGGGGCACATGGCCCGGAGAGTAGCTGTTGGTTGCAGTCTGGTTACGTTCCTTATAGTAAAATAAGGATTTTATAGAGGAGTTTGCGACTAAAAATATTATGTTTTGACAATATGTTGTATGTCAAAATCAAAATGACAAAATTTTGTAGATCTGTTTCGATATTCGAAAAGAGTGGAAAAAATTGAATAGGGTAGCTTCCTTAATTTGTTTGCGCATTTCATTCATCAGCCTTGATTACTTGCCGTAAATCCAATTTCATTAAGAGCTGTTCGGAATGTATTAGTCATCCATGCTTCCAATTTTAATTGTAAATGACTTCACGTCAATAAAATGACGCAGCCTAATGTACGGTGTGCTTGGAAAGAGAGAGATAGAGATGTAATAGAATATGACATTGAACAAATTTATTATAGCTAATCTTTAAATTTCTTGAGGACATTAGGGCTAATTTTATTTTAGTTCTACAAAAGGGAAAATGTTTATTTTAATAATACCTATGTGGGATGATAAGAATAATTTTTGCAAATCGAAAATAGAAGAAAAAAAAATATTTTTTTATATATACTTTTTTCTCTCATCATCCCACATTGTAACATGTTTTTAATGCCTTTTAGTGAAAGCCGTTTTTTAAAATAATGACTTGTATGAGAGTAAATTGAACCGTCTTTCCGGCTTATATCCGGAGCGCTCTTAAAATGGTCGAGACAGTTGAAACTTCAATATTTATTTCAGGGTATAATTAACAAAAAAATTGAACTTGCAGTAGTCACAATTCTTACACTTTTAGACTAGGTAAGTGAATTATTATAAAATAATTTTAAATAAAAGGTAGTTCACCCGATAATCTGTCAGGGAGAATATGTGTCACAATCAAATGATTGTTGAAAATGCCGCACCAAGTACATACATATTAATAGGAAATCGATGTTGGGATTTATTCTATCTAGCAAATCCAAAATAATCCAATTACTAAAACTTAAGAGATGATTTTATGACATACTTGCTTTGTCGTGAAATAGGCAATGCTGAAAATTTTAATATTTGACAGTTCATATTTACTGGTATGACATATTTGGATTTTATTATTATATTAATAATAATATGATTTATTCTGCATAAAAAACAGGTTTCCACACAAAAGGAAGAGGTTTTTTCCACCTCTCCTAAAAAATTATAATTAAATACCGATGCTCTAAACTAACCCAAATCTCGAATTTTTCCAACTTGCAATATTTTTCAAAAAAAACTACAAACCGATATTTTCAAATGAAACTTCATATTTGAACTTTTCTGAACGACTTTTCGAAATACATTTCCCTCTATCTCAATCGCTAATGTTACTTTTGCAAAATTCCCATTTTAAAAACTTCACAGTTGGCTTTAAAATGGAGATTAAGTAACAGTTCTACCTTCCAAAGTTCATTATGGGTATTATATGCTGTAAAAAATATATACAAATCCAAATACAAATAGCCAAGTTATAGGGGTGGCTTAGTACGAAATGGGACACCCTGTATGTTGAATATGGTTGGACCTAAATTTTTCGAAAACTATCTCTTCAAGAATAATGTTATCTTATTTTAGAATATGATGTGAACTTTATTTAGACTTTCTGCAAAAAAATTTTATCCGTGTTATTGGAAAATGACAATATTGCGGAAATGTATTACCAGCATGATGACGCTCCACCCCATTTTAGGAATATTCTGAGAAATTTCCTAAATGACAATTTTCCAAATATGTGGATAGGTCTAAATGGACTTCATTATTGGCCTTCAAGATCACCAGATTTCAATCCTGTTGACTATTATCTTTGGGGACATTTAAAAACAAAGTTATATGACGTAGCCATTAATAGTAAAGAGGAACTTTTGGAACGGGTTTTTTTTTTATGGCCTTGGATTTACCATTAGCCAATGTCCTTTCCTTATAACCGACACCTATTGGAACGGGTTAATAATGCTTGCGTAGAAGTGAGAAATAATCCAGATATGATTAGACATGCAATTAGAAATATTACTACTAGAGCAAGGAAATGTATTCAACGAAATGGAGACCACTTTGAACAATTACTGTAGTTATGTATTTATTATTTTCACTTATTTATTACTATTGTACATACACACATTAAAAATAATATTATTTTTAAATGTAGACTAACAAAATTAAGTAGCATCTGAATATTTTGATTTATGTGTGCAAATATACATTGTTTTTAAAATTATTTTACAACAGTTCACTTACCTAGTCTAGAAGTGTCAGAATTGTCACTGCTGCAGTTAAATTTGTTTGTTAATTAAACCCTGAAATAAATATTCAAGTTCCAACTGTCTCGATCATTTTAATGACATTGGATTTACGGCAAGTAATCAAGGTTGATGAATGAAATGCATAAACAAATTGAGTGAGTTACTCTATTCAATTTTTTTCCCTCTATTCAAATATCGAAACAGATCTACAAAATTTTGTCATACAGGGTGTTGATTTTGACATACAACATATTGTCAGTTTTTCAATAGTCATGACCAAAGAAAGATTTGGTCAAAATCCATAAAACATCCTGTATCTCAGTAAGGAAGGACGATGGATACATTAATGCCAGGTAATTTAGAAACGTCAAATTACCTCCTATCCACAAGTAACGCATGTACCTTTAACTTTGAAACACCGTGTATATTAACTTTCCTTTACAAAATACATTTAATAAGGGTGTTTTAAAGCGAACGTCTAATGTAGTTATAATATACCGATCGAGTAGTTCAATGCTTAAACAGAATTGGTTGGATATTTAGTAGTTTTTTATGTGTTGCCGAGGACATTAATATAAATAAAGCTATTACACACACATGAACACTCAGATCCTCGCAGTTAACACCAAAATATCTGCACACTTGTGTCACTGGAATAGTTTCACGCTAATTATGCTCTTAAATGTATAGAAAGTAATTTGACTTGTCTATTAGTACTACAATTTATTATTTCCTTCCTCAAGAATACAAGAGAGTAGCATTTCAACTACACTCTGGAAAATACTTAAGATTCTGCATAATTTTAAATAGCATTTTGCTGATGCTTCTGAACATATTAGTTTTGGCAAAATACCTAAATCTCTTGTATACGCCAAAGTTGGCAATAAAAATATTGTCTTAAAGTTAAAAGTTGTAACATAAACATGATCTAAAACGCTTATACTTTTAAAGTTGGGGCCTTATAATAAGAAAACTTCTTTAATAAAAGTCATCCTTCTCTGTGAAGTTTAAGCAGAACGAGTAAGAAGTTTCAAATCTGTTTGACTCATATCATTAAATCACGAAAATACAGTTAATATTGTCGACTAAACAATTTCTCTTATTCCAGGTCTTTACCTTTATATTCTTGTAGTGGAAACCCTAACAAGAGAGAATTTCAAATTAAGGGTGTACGTATGCATAGGATGGGGTAAGTTGCTTTTTCATTTCTAATTCTTTGTTACTTCTTTGACTTGTGTGCTCAGCCTCGTGTACTGTTTTTGTTTGAAATGTAATGGGCATCATACATAGTACAATCAAAACTATAAGTAGTCATTATAGAGCATGTTGGATTTGGCACTTGAAAAAAAGGCAAACCGTCCTAATAATAATTATAAATAGTTTACACTTTGTACACTGGAAAATAAATGATTGTTTTCTGTAGTTCGAAGTTAAACAAGAATTTGACCTCTCAGCCTTTTAAATCCACATCAACATATTGATGAATAGCCCAATAAAATGGGACGAAATTTGTCGATTTGGATAAAATAATTCAGAGCGGGCTGAAATTTTGGCAACAGGCTTATTTTGTAGTACTTTCTAACGTATCAAAAGTTCTCACACATAGACGCCGGCGGGGAGGAGGGGGTGGAAAAAAACTCGGAAAGTATCAATTTTACTGTAAAATATGTACATATAGATAATAAAAAACTGCACAATTTCGTTCTTTTTTTAACTTCGTACGACCTATTGGCGCTGATGTAGATTTTGACAGTTTTACGATGCTGAAATCTGGCGATGAAGAATTGCCCACGAAGAAAAAAACATTTCAATAAAATTATTTTACTTTTAATTTTTGTATTTTATAATCAAATATAAGACTTTGACGCGATAATTTGTAAATACTTACGAATCACAAGAAATAATTAACAATTTTCTTAGTTCACAGGCTTTGTGTTTTTTGAATTTTTACCTATTTAATTGCAGTTTAAATAATGTTTTCGGGACTTTGAAAGCCGAGAATAGTTAGGTACATGTACATTACTTGTATAACATAGTATTGTATGAGAATTAACGCTTTTTATGAATGTAAACGTTTATTTACAATAAAGAAAAAGAAATTCATGATTTTCACCGAAAACTCGATTTTTAAAAAGTAGTTTTTCAGTTTTTCGCTTTTTTAACGATATTTTTGTATATTAACAATATTATACAGTGTATGCGCGGAAGCTATACAACCTTAGGCGAGGGTTGTATAGGAGATATACCATCCTTCGGAGGGGATGTAAA
The DNA here is from genome assembly GCA_963675555.1 of Leptura quadrifasciata. Taxonomy (NCBI): domain Eukaryota; kingdom Metazoa; phylum Arthropoda; class Insecta; order Coleoptera; family Cerambycidae; genus Leptura; species Leptura quadrifasciata. The sequence continues at coordinate 150,294,026 of OY776677.1, read as the reverse complement.
GCCGTCGGTCCCTTGTCTATTAAATATTAGGCAAGTAAAAGATCCCTACTGTTCTTAAGGGAAGAGGTTCGGCAAAATTCCTGGTTGGGGGTAGCTCGTCTACAGGCGTCGGTGTTAGGCCTCAGTAGCGGAAATAGGCCGACGTTAAATAAATGTATAAAAAAAAACAATATTATATTTTAATTCTATATTAAAGTTGAGATTTCAACTAGTAAAGTTCATTAATCGAAAATTTGCTAACGAAATTTTTCGATTGAAAATTAGGTCTTTTTTCTTTATTTTCTTCATAAAACATCGAAAATTAAATATTTCGCTTTGAAAAAATTTGGGCTTGTTTGAAACACAAAAGAGAACATTTTCACGAATTTTTATGAAAATATAAACATTTTTGCGATAGTTATAAATTAAAAACCGAAAAAACCGGTTTTTGCATTTTCTCGATAAGTTTGAGGTTATGGTCAATAATGATCAATTAGAAAATTTTAGATTTTTTCATTATCTACAACTTTTACATTCAACATTTTTCGATAGGATGCATAGTTTAACCGCAAATCGCAAAAAACGAGTACCAACCCCTAAAAATGTATATATTACCACCCCAACCCCCTTCCCGAACTTTTACTCAGTCTGGACGATTTTTTCTTAATTATTTACACCATTAACTGTTTTCCGACCATTCGTATACTGCTAAGAATTTTTATTGCCTTAAACAGGATTGGCCCTGGTCTAATATGAAACTACTGTAAATATTTGATGGCATATATCTCTAAAGAGTCAGGCATCCGTGTAAAAATTAATGTTATCTTGTTTGATTCAATACAATGCAGCGATAACAATTCTCATTTAAACGCCCCATTCAAACAGGCTACAGATAAAAATATTCGTTTACAATTAAACAGTAGGCACATTCAGAAATAAAGAAACGTAAAAATATGTATCTGTATTTTGCAGGGCTTCCGATGGTTTTCATTGTAGTATGGGCAATTGTGAAGAGCTTTTTACCTACAAGCGGCGATCCAGCCAACATGGTGAGTGTAGAACAATATTAATGACTAGTGTCGCCTGCAGCTGCGTTATTACATTTTTACATATTCTCCTGCACGTATTATCGTTGCCGCTTTGTTTACGTCCAAAGTTCCCACCAACACTGCAATTGTACAGACTTGTTTGCTCAATAGATTGTGGTGACAGTAGTGTCCTGAAAATGAAACAATGTCTCTTATACCTGTTCATGCATACCGGCTTTTCGAAATTAGTCGAAAATTTGTATTTATTGTGCTATACATTAAATATCTGTCGATTAAATATAGCCCAGGAGGTATTTGTCTTGGGTTGGGTGAATCGTGTAGTATGGCAGATTTTTTGCTTAATCGCTCCTAAAAATCATAAAAAATGATAATTTCACTATGCGCTAGTTTGAAAACGTGGGCTTAATTTTTTATTAAACAAAATGTGAAAAAATTCCTAAAAAATCCATTTCTTTCTTCTTATTTTTTCATATAACTCAGTAACTATCGCTTTTAGAGAAAAGTTATAGACGTGAAAAAGTTTTGTAATTAAATTTTAAATAAGATGCAGTTGGTTGTGAATCCAACAATTCATTTTTACTATTGCAAAAATAGTAAGAATCGAAAAAAAAAATTTAAATCGTAAATTATTTATGAATTTTCTTTTTCAAATACTTATATTATACGTAGGGCCTTCATACTTGGCTAAAGAAAACTTTTTAATATAATAAATCTTCCCACCAAATTTCATCAAGATCGGACTTTTAGTTTTTGCATAATAATTTTGCAATCTAAACTTCGTTTTGAAAATTTGCAAATTTTAAAGTTAGTAAAGTTTAGTTAAGGTAAAAGTTCCCGGCAAATAAAAAACGCAACAAAAACTTTACGACCTAATTAAAATACCGGTACTCTTTATACTGCAGTTCGCAAATTGGCTCGTTTACCTTTATAGGTTTTTAATGCCCGTCGGATCGTTCGAGGACAGGCATAGCACCATGGCCTGCGGCAATATAATTATGTCGTAAAGTTTTTGTTGGGTTTTTTGAGTGTACGGGAATCCTTACTTGGACTATACTAAAGTAAGCTATCGAAGCATTAGCGTTTTGATGGTAATATGCAATTATTGCACTTAACGCGCCAGGCTTGTAACTTGTAATTCAGCGCTCGGCGGGGTACATAGCCCGGAGAGTAGCTGCTGGTTGCAGTCTGGTTATGTTCCTTATAGTAAAATAAGGATTTTATAGAGGAGTTTGCGACTAAAAATATTATGTTTTAATTACCTACTTGTGATACATCGTTGTAAAGAGAATTTCACGTGGAATGTAAATATGTAAAAATATGTATAGGTTGTTATTTAAAAATCACAAGTTGTTGTATTTCCGGTTGGACCGGAAATGATATTTTTCACTTAATAAGTACAAAATGTGGCTTTTGTGTCACAAATGATATGCCTAAATTTCAAAATTGTATTCCTAAAATCAACCTAGAAATTGGAATGGAACTAATCTCGTTGTCACCCGGTATAAAAGAAGAATAATTCTTAAAAAATGTTCAAAAGAATAACAATAATGACAGTAGTTCTTAGATAGTTCCAAATAATTGTTGCATTTTTTGATTTGGCGATGGAGAATTTCTTTCCCATCATCCTGTGAAATATCGAAAACCCAAGTCAGTATGATATCTCCTCAAAAGTATATTTCAACGAGAACAAGAATATTCTCGTTGTATTCCACGACCTATAGATTAAAAGCCCTTCACACAGTCCTTTCTTTTACATGACCACCCAATATACATCTTCCACTCCCAAACGTTTTAAAAGACTCTGAAGCGGTTTCCACTTATGCAGGTCTTTGCTGGCTTTTATGTCTCCCTCATTTCCAATTTACCTCCATTTAAGTCGTTTTCCAACTTATCACGAGTTATCGCCTCCTTCGCTCTTTAAAAATAGATTGGCATTTCGATGTATGAATACCGCCCGCCGGGATTTGGTAACATTTGCTTGAATTGACACAATGTTTGACATTGGTTTACATTGTGGTGTCGTTATTCAATTAAATTTTATGATATTTAAGCAGAATAATAGTGTTAGGTGTTTACGCCTTGTAGTAAACACGTAGGTCCAACAATTGTAATACGAATTTTTACCTAACAACTGATTTATTAATCACTAAATTACAATAATTAGTCCTTGTAATAACACACTAATTATAACTTTAATCTACTATAGATTCACTACTTTAATTCACAACTTGTTTCTGTTCCTCATCTTATCTGATCACTGGCTCATCTAATACATAACTCGTTCAGAAAATAACTCATAAGAAAATAGGTGAAAAAATCGTTTTTTTCGCGAAAAACTCATAAAGTATTAATTTTGCTGTAAAATATGTACACATTTTGACTTCGTACGACCTATTGGAGCCGAGATAGATTTCTTTGAAATTTTGACAGTTTTGCGATGCAACGGAAACGCGCGCGTATTACAATATTTAGAAGCCTTTGGGATATTTCCATTCAATGTATCATGGCAACAGACAGTGCAAAAGTTGAGTTTTGGCATTTTTAGTATGGAAAACCAAGAAGAACCGCAAGATATCGTTGAAGCTGCCGGTGCGGCAGTTTTAAACTTATTACCCGCAAAATCAAGAAATTTTTATGATAAAGCGTACAATCAGTTCAGAGAATGGTGTATGAAAAAGAAGGTACAAACGTACACGGAAAATATTATGCTGGCCTATCTTCATGAAAAATCAAATGAATATAAATCTTCCACGGTATGGGCCCAATATTCTATGTTAAAATCAATTTATTAATTGCAATAGTTGAGAGAATGTAACATTTACTATCAATGTTAATAAATAAGAATTACATTTTGTTTAACTATTGGGCATGAAATAGAAACTCCCCTAGGGAAATTATTGTTTTATTTCGTCCCTAGGGAGTAAATGCTTTACTTCTGTCACAATTTTGATGCCATAGAAATCGATTTCTACTCCCGGTCGTGGAAAAACATCTTTATAACGCGCTATCAGAACACTTGTTTCATGATAAAATCCAAAAAACTCAAAAACGATAGATCGTACGTATACAGTGTCAAAATTTCAAAAAAATACTATCTCGGCTCCAATAGGTCGTACGGAGTTAAAAAAAAGCGAAACTGTGCTGATAATATTACCTACAATTTCATGTGTACATATTTTACAGTAAAATTGATATTTCCCAAGTTTTTTGCGAAAAACCGATTTTTTTAACCTATTTTCTCCCCCCTCCCCTCCGCCGGCGTCTACAGGTGAGGACTTTTGATATGTTAAAAAGTACCACAGAATAAGCCCGTTCCGAAAATTTCAGCCCGCTTTGAATTATTTCATCCAGATCGGCAAATTTCGTCCCATTTTATTAGGCTAATTGGCATGTCTGTATAATATATCTGAAAATTGTTTAAGTATATACAACTTTATCTATTGTTTGACAACGGTATAATTAATTAATTGTTTCATTAATACATACCAATTTTTTAGAAAAAATTTTTAATTTTTTGTACATTTCTCGCTTCCTTCTTTATTGGATTCCACGGAAAATCTAACCTTATCACCCTTAGAAAATAAATCGACCCTAATAACACATCAAAGCGGAAACTCAAACTTCCGTAAAAGCCAATATAGGAGTGAGATCGCGTAAGAAGATTCGAAGTGACAAAATTCCTTTTAGGAGTGTTAAATTGAAACAAAAACATTTTTTTTTAAATAGTCCCTTTACATTGACGTACAGAATTCCATTAACTTATTCTGGGTGATTTTAATACGGGGTTAATATGTTTGGAAGGTGAAAGTTTTTTTTAAAAATATTTATTGATAATTATTTTGGGAATTTAGAATCGCAAAGAATGCATGCCACTGATACAGCAAGCTGTTCTTTTGATCTCACATTTTCACATACTTAACTTTTCGATACATTTCTTCAATCTTAATATTAATAAATGTTTTACTGTTTCATAAATGTTTTTTTAACGGCCTTTCAGATAACCTGAATCACCCTCTTAAGTCTAGAAGATCTAAATTTGTCTGAAAGGAGACGGGGCCCTACAATTTACAGTAGGATCCGAACCACTTCTTGGGGATAATTTATAATTAAAAATTACTTCGTAGTAGACGGGGCTCGTAATGAATACATAAGCACAAATAACGTAATTCATTTTAGCAGTCACTGCCAGATAGATATACCGGGTGTAACAGGATCATAGCATACCCCTCCTTTTCTCCTTTAGTTTTGAAGATAATTGATTGAAATGTAGCATATACTACATACATAATAAGCCGCACTTTTTGACATACAAATGATTTTTCTTCACTTCCGGTTTCGCCGGAAGTGACACTAACTTTCAATGTTTAAATGGAATACCCTGTATGTTATTGTATTTTCGAATTTTGTATAATTTTCTGAATCCAACGATGCCCAAATAAGTGACATTTCAAACATCAATTTTTTCATAATATAATTTTTAATTTTCCATTTAAGTGCACCATGACGGTTCCAATTTATTCTAAATGATCCGTGTAATGCTATAAAAATCGAAGTCCCATTAAAAACACTAAACTACGTGATTTATGAGCAAATAAAGTTCACCAAAATTGTTTTTGGGGCAAAGCTCAATATTTTCAAATGGACCCATATCGGTACCGTGGTACCATTTATTAGTACTATTAATAAAGAATTTATTCATATATCGTATTCAAATGTGCGATAAATACAAATAAAATTACCTTGTTACACATAAGGTAGTTTTGGAATACAAAAAATTAACACAAAACATTACACCAGTTGTTCAAAATGCTGTCCATTAACGTCAATGTACTTCTGAACTCACATAGCTGTTTCTCAAAGAACGTTCGCCAATTGCTGGGCCGTTAATCCCGTAATAAATTTTGGTTTTCTTGTGACCAATATTTTGTATTTTGTCGGTTAAATAATCCCAAATTTGTAAACCTAGACTCGCCCGAAAATAAAATCAGTCCCAAAATATCATTGTTTGGCTGCACGTTATTATATAAAATCCAATTGCAATATTCCATCCTACGTTTGTAATCACTTTCGTACAAATGCTGGTGCAATTGGTATTTAAAAGATTTATAGTGGTATTTGTGCAAAATTCGGCTTACTGTTTGGTGACTGATGTCCAATTCAAACCCAACTTACCTTAAAGAAACAGTCTTATCAACTTCTATTCAAGCCAAAACATTAATTTTCGTTCCTTCGTCAATAATGAAGTTTTCTTCGGGATCATTGTTGGGCACTCTTCGGAACTGGTTTTCAGCACGTTTTAAAATAATTTTTCGCTGGACATTGTCTATCAGGATATCATTAGGCATAAATGTCAGTAGCCGCAACTGCATTTCTTTTACATTCCCCATCAATAATTATCATGTCCACTTTTTCATCTATTGTATAAATTTCCGGCATTTTGAACACAATTAACAAGAATTTTAAACAATTTTTAAAGACACAATAAAAACACTGTTAAACCAACAAATCTTTGACAAGCTAAATATTTCATTGTTTTAAAAGCCACCTTGTTCTTCTTCTTCTTAGCGGTGCAATCATAAATCGCGGCACTCAGGCCTAGTGGCCCCGCTAACTGATCAGAGGATGTCCCCATCCAGGCCGGACTCCAGACCAAAGGCCAGAAACCTTCCCAGCGGGGCATTACTTACCTCCTCCGGCATAGGGAAACCTATACCGAAGTGCTTGTGTCTCAAGTTCATGAGACTGGGGCATGAGGTGGATGGAAGTTTCCTCCTCCTCTCCACAAAACCTACACACGGGGTTGTTAACCACTACGATGTTGTGCAGGTGTTTTCTGAAAGAGCCGTGTCCAGTCAGGAGACTAACCACGATCCTAACTTGCTTTCTGCCTAAATGCAGTAAATGTTCCGCCCTCTATTCCTCTATTGACCTATTGGCGTTTGCTTTAGGGTAAGCCAGTGCTGGCTCCGGGCCCCTCAAGGGCTGTTGAGAACCCGCTCTGGCCAGAGCATCTGCCTGCTCATTACCCTCAATGTTACTGTGCACCCAGAGGCACCCAGAGAAGCCTGACCCAATTGGATGATCCAAATTTGCAGAGCGCCTTTTTACAGTCCTGAACCAAAGAAGATTTGGTTTTAACTGATGCCTTGAGGGCCGCTTGGCTGTCATTACATATATATATGTGTGTGTGTGTGTGATTGTTAGAATATTCCCTGCGGATATTCTACTGGGCGCGTACCAAAATGGTAAATATCTCGGTCTGGAATGTCGTTGCGAATTTACCCAGAGCATAGGTGAATTTTGCCCTGGGTTTCTCGCCATATATACCCGCTCCGGAACTACCCTCAGATCTAGATCCGTCTGTAAACCAGACGATATCGGCAGATCCGAGTATATTCCCGATTGAGTACCAATCCTTCTCTTTTCGAAATAATGACCTTAAAGGGTACTGAGAAGGAGAACACGGGAGTTATACAATCTCTTCTGGTATCCAGAAGTGAGTGAGTCCTCACCGCGTCGGATAGGGCCCTAGTGTGCCCTAGCCGTTCTCCCTCTTCTTTCCACTGACCACCGCACTTCAGCCTGTAGGCCGCTTTTCGAGCCTCGGCCTCGATCAGCACACAAAGGGGCACAAGATTCAGAAGGGCCTCCAGTGCTGCCGTGAGAGTAGTGCGAATAACTCCCGTGACTCCCAAGCAGGCAAGTCTTTGGAGCTGCTCAAGTTTCCGTTGAATGTGTAGTGTAGCAACTACCGGCCACCAGACAACGGAAGTATACGTTACTACCAAAACCATCTTAGTTACGTCTTAACATATAATTAGCACAAAATTGTATTTTCTTTTAGCTGTAATTTTTAATACGACAAATGAATAAATTCCTTATAAATAGTACTAATAAATGGTACCACGGTACCGATATGGTTCCATTAGAAAAAAATGAGTTTTGCCCCAAAAACAATTTTAGTGAATTTTATTTGCGCATAAATAGTGTTTTTAACGGGATATAGATTTTTGTAGCATTACACGCATCATTTAAAATAAATCGCTACCGTCATGGCACACTTAAATGGAAAACTAAAAATTATATTATAAAAAATATTGATGTTTGAAATGTCATTTATTTGGCATCGTTGTATTCAGAAAATTATGCAGAATTCAAAAATGCAATAATATACAGGGTGTACCATTTAAAAATCTAAAGTTAGTGTCATTTTCGGCGAAACCGGAAGTGAAAAAATCAGTTGCATGTCAAAAAGTTCCGCTTATGTAGTATGCTCTAAATTTCAATCATCTTCAAAACTAAAGCAGAAAAGGGGGTATACCACTATCCTGTTACACCCGGTATACGATCTACATATTAATTATTAAAAGGATAGTTTAGATTTACCTGAGCTAAAGAAAATAGCAAAACCGCTGAGGCGTTTGAAATATTTAAATTAGTTCTAATTTAAGTCAATTACATGAATCAAGTGCTAAAATATATAATCTGGACTGATTCACTGATATCTCAGTTACAGGCACAGAACTAACTTTCAATAAAGTTTTATGAAATCCATGCAGAACAGTTTTCTTGTCTTGTGAGTTACTTTGTCATATGTATGCATATAAAAAACATGCTACCCTCTCTGTTGAGCAAGTGAATTATACGGAATCCGATTGTCTGTGAAAGACAAATAAGATTACCCTAAGTTTTTTTAGAAGGGATAAAACTTATATAACTTTATAGAAATATATCTTTCATCCTAGTTCCTAGAGCCCCACTGAAACTTTCTCACTCCAAAGTTTTTCCATCTGGCGCCGAACAAAAAGAATATGAAACTTTCCTTTCAACCAACTAATATAAAACTTAGAATGGAATAAATTAACGCATTTAGAAGAAGAAATTCAGAATTCTTAGTGATCAGTTTATGAATTATTCTATGTATGACATATTTGATTAATTGGCATTAATGCATATTGTATGCGTCACAGAGTGTGAGAAAGTGATAATAAAACTGTGGGAAAGTGAGAAGACGTGGCAGGTTGGCAGTAAGAGGTGAGGGAAGATGAGAGCGGTAAGGAAAGATTATAGAAGGGTGGAAAAGATAGAGATGAGGTAATGGGAGAGACAGTGGGAAAATTAGGAGAACCACGTGACCATATTAATGAATGTATTTAGAATATCACTATTAGTCCAGTAATTACGTGCTGTAAATTGCCTTTAGCTGGAAATTTTGCGGAAGCTTCTCATTTCAAATTTTTCATTTGCCACCTTCATCTTCCAATGCCAATTCATCTTCGCCGCCATATTGTAATAAATTGCGAAAAAGAGATTTTTTAAGATATCTCGTTACTCGTTGCTTTTACAGCAAAAATTGTTATGTAACAAATTAAAGACCAGAAAATTTGCTGAGAAATAGGTTCTAACCATTTTTTTTTCATAAATCCGACTAGTTTAATATAGGAGACTAACATAGGACATCATTTAACGTGCAGTGAACAGTAATCACTCCACACCACCATGAGGTAGAGTATATGGCGCGTTTTTTTCTTCTGTGGTTTCCCCAGTAGGCCTAATCCACACAATAAGTGGTAAATAAAAATTACACATACTTCTTTCGCTTTGATACCCCTGAGAGACAAAGCTTTATCGATGTTTTTGCTAGTTAAAGGTAACAGTCTCAGAGTTGTGTGTGATCAATTCTTCTGGCACAGTAGCTTCTTCTCTACTTTCTGTATCAATTTCATTACACAGTGGTTCTAATATCGTATCAGTATCTTCATCTTCATCACTATCTTTCAATGCTTGAGGCATGTTATCACATCTATTGTCACAGTTCGAGCAAATTATAAAACAGTTGAGCCCTGCTTTCCTGCGTCCACATGCTCCCCGACATCCTTTCTTGCATTTAGAAGAAATACATCTGGAGCAGGGACTTGGAGTATAATCAGAGGGACAAGACCATTTTTGTCTTTCTTCCATGCCCATCATTGATCAGCAGATTTTTCTCTACCAATCCCGTTGCTGTACCTGATGATACGTTCGAAACGAATGTTATCTTGCTGCTGCTTCTGTAGAAGGCAACAAGGCGATGCTAAATTTATTACTGTATGCTGATTTTATGAAGCATTGGTGCCTATAAGTGTTCAGAGGTATGAAATCCTTTTTATTATAGCGGTAAAGTCTGAGAAGAAAGTATTCTCCAGTTTTAGTTACAGTTTCTTTGTCGGAATCTTTCTCTTTAAATACTTTTATAACTTCGTGAAGAATAGGGTTTTTCGCCACACATTAAGAAATTTGAGCTTGCCTCTGATTCAAAAGAGACGACGTCGTGTCGTAGCCGCTAAATACATTCAAGAATAGTATGTTTTCTGCAACAATTTTATCTACTACACTATTTCCTGAGTATATACATTGCAAAATATTTCCTTTAGCAAGTTTAAGGAAATAGATGTTCGCTTATAACCCCCTTTTCTCTATTTTCAGTGTCGCTGGTTCGAGAGCCACTCAATCGACTGGATATATCAGACTCCAACAATGATTGTTCTTCTCCTGAACTTGGTCTTCCTACTCTGTATCATGTGGGTACTCATTACGAAGCTCCGTTCTGCGAATACATTGGAAACACAACAGTACCACAAAGCTGCCAAGGCACTACTTGTACTTATGCCCCTCTTGGGCATTACCTACGTCATCACGATATATGCACCGACTCCAGACAGAACTTCTATAAATTTATTCGAGTGCACCAGAGCGGTTCTTCTATCAACACAGGTAAATATCTTTTACTTGACTATATTGTTACCAAAATCTAAGAGTTATAGATTTTTAATAGTAACGCTTACTGTCAATTTTGAATTTCGCGGCCAAAATTTTCCGAGAGACAAGCACATTCTTTTGAATTATCTGAAGCATAGTTCTAGACTTTTTAATTAAATTAAGTCTCATAAATATTTATTACTACTAGTATGAAATGGATCAGCAATAATCTGTATATTTTATTTTTTCGTATTTTTTCTTTCGTCCTTCATAGTAAATAGGCATTAATTAAACAGAAATTTTAATTCATCTCATTTACTGATCTCCTTTTTTTTGAGGTGATACAAATTTTCTTTATATAAATGGAGACTCAGTTAAATTAAAAAACGGGCTTTAATCGATTTCAAAGCGGTATTTTAGAAGCTAAATTGGTAATTGTGAAATATGTTTGAAATTAAAAAGAGAAACGAGGAGACAGCTGTTTATAAATTCAACAAAGCTATAAAATTCATCAATAAATCGCTTTGGTTATTGGCAGGATATTATTTAAAACTTATTAACATAAATCATTATTTTATTCCCTAAAATAGTTAATATGATACAACGTAACCGATATAAATTTGAGTATAATAATATTGATTAATACTCTACATTATATTAAGTATTCACGTCAACATTAAACCATTTTTCATTCAAACTTAAATTCCCTGATAAAGTTAAACGTTAAACTTCGGTAAAGTCGTGGGATTATTCTGGTACGCTAGCTGATCGACACGTGATTGACACCGTTTATCTGAAATTTTCTCAAGGTTACTTGAAAGAGTGAAAACTCTCTCTCTCTGCGTTGGCTCCGCTTCGAGAGATAAGCGAACAGGATCAAAGGTGTCGGTTAAAACTCTACGTGAAATATAACCGAATTGAGGAGTTTGTTTCAGTAATTTAAGTTCCGTTTTTCTTTTCTAATATGCGACGTGAGAAAATAAATTACATTATTAAAAAAATAAACAGCAAAGACGTATGTGAGTGGAAAATACTACAATGTAATATTTTTGTTGTTGTAGTGTTAAAAGTGAAAATTTGATAATATTTTGAACTTAGTTCAAAGAAAATGAAAACCGTTTTTAATAAGCTTTCTGAAAGATTAAAAATAAGCTAATCGAGTATTTCTGTACACATCAAGTCAAGATTTTTAAAAATATTGTCTATATATGTAAAAATTTAACATAAATAGAAAGTAGAATCCCTAAATTAGTATGGACCAATAAATAGGTCAGGCAAAGTAGTGGGGAATACGAGTGTGATGGGGAGTGCAAAAGTAGTGGGAGATCTAATATAGTGGGGGATCTGCCAAAAATATGTACAATTCTTCACCATTGCAGGACAGACATTCTTATCGTCAGATTCTGAATGAAAACAATATTGTTCCGAAATTCGTGATCAGCGACCCAAAAAACATATAGGGTAGGTACCTACCAGAAAAAATGAGAAACCCCCAAAAAGGGGTCTTTTTGCCCCAAAAGGGGTGTTTCCGGAATTTCCATCGAGCGAAATTTTTGGATCGTAACCAAAAAGACTTGGTTTAAAATATATTTTGTTCCGGTAACTGGTAATACACCTCCCCTCCCGCAATTCGACTGGAGTATTTATGTTATCATTGTATACTAAATATTTACAGTAGCCCCAAAAGTAAAAATCCAAAGGATTGAGGTCAGGACTACGAGATGGCCAAGGAAATTCACTTCCTCGACCGATCCAGTGATGTGGATAGTGCATATTTAAATGGTTACGTACTTCTACCGAATAATGTGCTGGGGTACCAGCCTGCATGTACCACATATTATTTCTTAAATTTATCGGAAATTCATATTGCATTTCAGGAAGAATGTTTTCTAAAAAGTCCAGATAGGATGCACCATTTAAATTTGGTGGTCATTCAATAGGCCCTAGTATGTAGTCTCCAATGATAGCACACCACACATTTATTTTAAATTCATGCTGGAAGGGATTCTCAAGTTCTCACGAAAAACTATTTCTCCGATTAAATACCCCACGCCTGGAAAAAGTGGTGTCATCCGTAAACAATATTCGTTTCATAAACATAGAGTCATTATGTTGTTTGTTACGCAAAAATAATGGAAACTGCGAGTTTTGTGGAAGGTCACGGGATAGCAAATGTTGCACTGGAGTAAAGTGTTTTTTTCTTTAATAATCTATGAATTGACGACTGACTTAAGCCGGTTTCTGCCGATAACCGCCGCGTACTTACTTGCGGATTTTCTGCCACGCGAACGTCTTCTTCTTGATCCACAGATATTCTTTTTGGAAGAGCAATATCACGTTCTGGGCGGAATGCACTGGTTTCCTCCAAATTATCAGAAAGGTTTTTAAATAAAATATGATCAGTCTGCCTTCTGTTTCGATACGGTTCGAAGTACCTTCGAGCTACAGCACAACCACAAAAATTTACTTGCGAATATACACAAACCATTTCTCTTATTTCAGAAGTCGACAAAAATTTATGACGAGGGATTTTTTATAAAATGATATTAGAAATAAATAAAAAACAACACTTAATTAAATAAAACTCTCCGCAACAACTAATTATTGTTTGAAAGATTAATTGTTTGACAGGTACTTTTTGTCTTTATGCATACTTGATAAATATGATAAACGTGATAATGCTATGCCACAACGCCTATTTTTAAAAATTTTTATTTGAAAAGGCTTTTAAAAAATGTACATGTAACTTTTTATTTAGTAGAATGCAGGTTTTCACGGCCGTTGTCTAATGAAGTAGATTCTTCCGGGTCTTGCCGTGGTCGTCGAACTTGACTTGACGTTTCGCTGATCATCCTGTCAGCTTCTTCAGAAGGATTCTAAAGACTGAATCTGTTGTGTACACTCCTCGTTATATACCTAGGCGCCGCTTCGCTTCGCTGCTCATTCGTCGTGTTTGGTTGACCGTGACTTACTACGGTGCTGGTACTTGGCAATACCAATCTCCACGTGTTACTAAGTCGATATCCATCCGCTCTGTTAAAGTTGTTCACATTTCTCATGATTCCCAGTGATTCCCTAATGATTCGCGGATAATAGCGCTATTCCTGTCTAATATATTGACGTCCTCGTAGTCGATTTTATGGTTCTCGTTATTATGGACATGTTCTGCTATCGCCGACCTATCCGTATATCCAAATCTGGTATTTCTCTTTCTTAGATGTATTAGTGAAAAGGTCACACAATGGCAAGATGGCCCATGGTGTTTACAGAAAGAAAACACACACCGATCGTTACCTACATGCGACATCTCACCACCATCCACAATAGAAGAGAGCGTTACTTAAAACCTTGGTCCACAGAGCCAAAACAATATGCGACGACGAGAACAAACCCGAGGAACTGTAGAATGTCCAACAAGCTTTAGAGAAGAATGGATACAATCAAAGCAATATACGAGTAGTAAATAACCAGAGGAGAACTGCAGAAGAAGAACAGCAACAACCAACAACGTATGCATGCCTACCCTACGTCGCGGAAGTCACAGATAGCATGAAGAAGATTTTATTCAAAAAGAAAGTAGGTGTACGGTTTCGAAGAGTGAAGAAAATGCAGCAGATGCTTCCCTCAGTCAAAGACCCTGTCCCCAAACCGTTATCAAAAGGTGTTTACCAGTTGAAGTGCACATGTGGTAAGAGATACATCGGACAAACAGGACGGAGTATCCAGTGCAGAATCAAAGAACACCAGAGAAATACCAGATTTGGATACACGGATAGGTCGGCGATAGCAGAACATGTCCATAATAACGAGAACCATAAAATCGACTACGAGGACGTCAATATATTAGACAGGACTACGCGCTATTATCCGCGAATCATTAGGGAATCACTGGAAATTATGAAAAACGTGAACAACTTTAACAGAGAGGATGGATATCGACTTAGTAACACGTGGAGACTGGTATTGCCAAGTACCAGCACCGTAGTAAGTCACGGTCAACCAAACACGATGAATGAGCAGCGAAGCGAAGCGGCGCCTAGGTATATAACGAGGAGTGTAGCACAACAGATTCAGTCTTTAAAATCCTTCTGAAGAAGCTGACAGGATGATCAGCGAAACGTCAAGTCAAGTTCGACGACCACGGCAAGATCCGGAAGAATCTACTTCATCAACTTTTTATTTGTACTTTTGTCAAAACATATGGTACTTAGAGACTTCAAAGAAGTATACCTTTTTTGTTAAAGAATGATAGAGGAATACAAACTTTATGCGAAATGTGCGATAAAGGTGCGGGTGAAAAAGTTACGACCCTTTCAACATGTTAAACATGGCGTACGTGGTGCCCTCTAGGAGCTAGACGAAAGTTGAATGTGTGTTATCATTTCCCACTGCCCACCAATTTTCATGATAAAATGTTAAAAAATCATTAAATTACAAAGGAAAATTAAAAATTTAATTTCAACTCTAACACCCTGTATCTTTTTGTCTATAAATATTTCATTAAGGCATTATTGGCTAAATCTTAGTATTTTGACTCCTACTATCTACAGTCAAGTGGTGTACCATTACTTGTAAATCACCCTGTATAGTATAGGTTAGTGTACGACTGTCGATATCCACCGAGATAATATAGGGCAGGTATAACTGGAAAATCTGGGCGGCAGAAGACGCTTCGAATTTCTCACTGTCTGGATTCCACTCTGATTTACGGACCGCCTCTCTGGACCCCTGTCAACTACGTGTCGAGACATTCTTTAATTCTCTTAACTGTACTTTATTTTGTAATAGGTAAATCAGTCTCGTTTGATATAAACATAAGTTTAACTCTGACTGTGGCCTTGCAAGTAAACCAAAATTGAAATTATTAATAATGATGCATTTAAAATTATTCGATATTCTATTTCATACCTTTTTATTATCAGTATTGTTTTCAACAACGCAACGATAAGAAACACGTGTTTTAGAAATTACAAGAACACTCTAACCAATTAGTAAAATGTCTGTAAACCCGATTAATCTTACGTTACTATCTCAGTGGAAGCGTGTAGTTGAAAGGGAATACAAAAACGGCAACCTAAAATGTGAATAAACGAAATAAGGTCCTTTGAAATTTGTTTGGATCTTATTCCTACCTTAGCAGCGAAAGCCACGATTCCCCTATCTCTGGCCATTGGGATCAGGCATAAATGTAAATAAATGGAAACGGGGTGCCAAAGCGACTTTCCCGTGATAAATGAAACGGAGAAGGCCGTGGTATACTGAGTGTTTCAGATTGAGTGTGTATCCAATGAACCATGAATTCAAAGGACAAGAATAAAATACCATAGCCAAGTTCTGAAGTGCGACTTATTGAATTATAAGCTCTGTATGAAGACGTTTAAAGATTGCTTGGCGGTAAAGAGAGATACTTGCTGTAGTGTATGAGGTAAAGTAGAAAATGTTGAATTAATCCAGAACTGATTCTTGAAATTCTTTGGTTAATTTTTCTCAGACATCAAAAAAATCATCTTCAAATGATGCCAAGAATGTATCGAAAAAACGTTGTTTTAATTACATATTATAAGAACATATATTTTTTCTTTAATACTGTACACACAGGCTTTGTTGATAAAGTGAATACGAGGTGGGAGTAGCGGATAGACAGACGCCGGCAGCGGTATTATATGTTCATAATATATAGATGTGCTGTTCTTTTTTCACTCTAATGGCAGACAGGATGAATTGTACTGCCGCCCACAGTAATGATTAATGAATATGCTAATGACGACTTGAAACTGGATACGGTCAATGAGCAAATTGGTGATTTGATGCCATCACGAACGGATATCTCTATGCGACAAAAAAAAAGAACTAACTATATTTATCAATTGCTCTCACTATTATGTGGCTGGTGGTAACTACAAACCGATGTCTCATATTTCAAGTTCTTTTATTAAATGGTCAGGTACCCAATTATCCCTTCGATTATAGATAGACAAGTAAAAAAAATTCATTATTAAATAAAGATATCTAGAATTGTCACGGTACAGGGGCTTATCAAAAGTAATTAACAACATTATTTTTATTCAGAACTGCTTAGAAGACATTTTGTAACTGATTGAGGTTATTCTTCAAGTTCGTAAATTGATAAAACTGCTATTTAATATGCATTTAATTAAATGATATCGGCACCAAATATTAATTGTTTTTTTTTTAATCATTTATTTAACATGTGTTACTCTATGCCAAACTTCACTACTAAGGATTTCATAGAAGTGCTGTAAATCTTGTTTGCAACTACTTAACAAACAGAAGTCACTGGCAAATTATGTATCGAGGTCCTTAGCGGTCACCACAGTAGTACCTCAGGGATCAATCCTGGGACCGTTGCTATTTATTGTCTATAATGTCAATGCCTCGGCCATGGGACGTCAGTTTAATTTTGTAATTATCACCAGTATGTTGATGATACTCAAGTGTACTTAAACTTCAGTAAAAGTGAAGCATTGCAAGAAAACATCAACATAAATAGCGATTTAGAAAGACTTCAAGCATACTCCCTAAAAAGTAGTCTTATGTTGAATCTATCTAACTTAACTGTCATATACTTTAGCCCAGATTCAGATTGGACAGCTGCAAACTTATATGTGATCATTTATGCGAAAAATTACCCACAATTAATGTTGCTAAAAGTCTGGGACTTCTGCTAGATAATAAATTAAGATTTCGTGAGCATACAAATTAGATTGTGCAAGAAGGTTATCTTGCTTTTTCTATTTTAAATTACGATGATATTATTTATGTTCCATGTCTTGATGCTAGAACTATTAATAGAATTCAAAAAATTCGAAATAACTGCGTTAGATTAATTTTCAATCTTACTAGACGTGATCATGTAATCTATAAAATTAACGAACTTGGATGGCTTAATATGCGCAATCGTCGTCAACTATACTATTCCTGTTTCTTGCATAAAATGTTTGCCTCTCACTGCCCGGAATATCTAATAAAAAAATTAAATTGTCGCTCATCTTGTCACAATATTAAAATTAGACGCTATTATCATCCTATTATACCTAAACAGAACTACTTTTTTTTAAACGACCATTTTGTTATTCTGCGACCAAACACTATATAGTATCAAACTGCAAATCAAATCCTGTAAACCTCACAGTTCTAAATCCTTACTGTGCAAGGATCTACTCATAAAGCAACTGGAATCATAAAATTTTAAAATTGCTTTTTTTATATTGTTAAAAATTTAATATTCTTAATTGTTTAGTTATTTGTTATATTTGTTAAATTATATTTATTATTTATTTTAGTACCTACGGTACTACAGTTGATGATTTACTATATTAAATTCATATACAATACATTTTCAAAAAGTGTTCCATATTTCTAATTACCAAAACTCAGACTATCACTATTTAGTAGCCTCTCTACACGATAAAACAAAAAATTAGAACAAATTCATAGCTCGTGAAATTTTTTTCAGTGATATTAACATACGAAAAAATTCTTCGATAATGACGATCTGCTGTTGGCTGTCTCTAATTTAGTATTTTATAGATTTAATAAGCATACGTACTTTGCAAATAACTTTAATTTTAAATTGCCCACTTATCACAGAATAAGGGACTGCTGAAGCTTTAGGCAAATGTAAAAAATTAATATGTTGTCATACTTTCCCGACGAAGGCAAATAAGCATAATAATATTACAAGCTGAAAAAACTTATTTGATACCGAGAAAAACATACACCAAAATGTTTTCAGAATACGTAGAATATCGAAAAAAAAAAGTGTGGGTGTGAGATTGACAAATATATCTTGTAAATACGATAAGTGAATTTCAAACAGGAATGAAACTGAACACATTAAGCTTTTTAAATTATAAATGCATGCCAACGGTGAAATAAATCAACACTTATTTAGGCCGGAGCTTAATTTTTAACACAGCCACGTTGGTTGGCTATTAACATTTTATAGAATAACTTTATTTTTAACGTTTATTTAACGTCGGTCTATTTCCGCTACTGAGGCATACCACCGACGCCTGTAGACGAGCTACCCCCAACCAGAAATTTTGCCAAACCTCTTCCCTTAAGAAGGGTAGGGATCTTTTACTTGCCTAACATTTAATAGACAAGTGACCGACGGCTTTACATCCCCTCCGAAGGATGGTATATCCGCTACACAACCCTCGCCTAAGGTTGCATAGCTTCCGCGCATACCCTGATATACAAGCCGCTGGAAGATATGTGAGGCGAGGACACGGTCTTCTTTGTGAACACGGAAACGACCCTCGGTTGGTGAAATAAAAAATCTTGAGCAGAGAGAGGTTAGAGTTGAGACCCTAGAGGGCGTTCGTGCACTTAATTTTGATGTGAGAAGCCTTTGGGTTCGATTTCTGTGGTGATAGATTGGGTAAAACGCTACACCCTGTATATTGTGGTCTGGAACCGTTATAGCACTTTGGTTTTTAATTTCATTTTTATTTCACTGGATAGTCTTTTGAATTCTGACAGGGTCAACGGCTACACCCTGTATATGGTATTCTTGAAAAAACAATACTTGGTTTAAAACGAAACGAACAATTATTTTATTTAAGATTTTTCTGAACAGAGTTTGCAATTAAAGGATAAGTTAATTTAACAAAATTTTCTTATTTATTGGTTGTAATTATTCGACAGCATAAATTCGGACTGTGGAATTTAGCAAAAATGTTTATTAAAGATTTTGTCTTGATTCTTCTGAAAAAATTCACTTTTGTTTAAAACTGTGTAGGCCGTGAAGGCGAAATAAATGGGGCCACTTAAGGCGAGAAGGTACTAAAACTAAATTGGGCCACTTAAGGCGATTTCCTAAAACTACTCTTTTTAACCAGATTCCGGCCTGGGTAGCTAGTTATGAACAGCTAGTCACGAAAAGTATGCTGGGACAGGAAGTAAGAAAGCCTAACTAGACGGTGGGTATCTACAACTTGAGTTAAATAGTAACCGGACCGGAAGCACTAGCAAATTACATTTAAATAACTTTTTCCACTACATCACCTGGCGAATACTAAATATAGGAGTCACCGTCAAAACTGAACTTGCCTCGGGTAGGCTGTGCTGTGTTTGGGAAAGTTTCGTTTATCGCGCCCCATCAAGTCTCGCATTCAGTTTTAAAACGGCTGGAAAGGCTGGAAATCGCTCCGTGCGGGCGAGGATAAGTCATTGATTGCAACACATTGCGCAATACTGGAGATATAAGATTTCGAAAATGAAAATTATACAGAAAAATTGACAATGAAAAGAGGAACTTTTTGAGATAAGAACGAAATTTGGATCTATTTTAGTTTAGAAGTAATTAGCGTTTAATTAATAAAATCTGACACGACCCCGTAAAGTATTAACGGAGGTCCGATGTTTAAAAGTTGAAATGAAATGAGAATAATCCCGATAGGTGCGTAGTGTCTGGAAATAAGATATGAAAATGTTCCTAATAGGTACGAGTCAAGTTGAACCGAGATACTGTATGCTATATTACGAGGAGCGATCAAAAATGGTGAAAATTAAAATAGCAATCGGGTTGCAAGAAATTGATGAAATTAAATTAGAACTTTAAGACACGGAACGTGGTCTGAAGTATACAGGGGGTGATCAAAAAGTAAGAGGAAATAAAATGCGAATTGGTTGCAAGAAAGTTATGAAATGAGTTTAAATGTTAAGTTTTAACGTAGTTAACGTGTATGAGGGGGGTGGTCAAGAAGTATTAAAATTTTGAAAATGAAATGGTTTATAGAAAATTTACGGATTGAAGTAAGACGTTGAAATTTTGGGTTTTGATAGTGACTTGGGTCATGTTGATGAATATACGGGGGCTGTATTTTTAAGTGGCGTTTTTCGTAGTGAATCTGTTATGAATGGACTAGATTGAATGTTTGAAGTTTGATATTAGTGAATTTATGTTATTTTTGAATTATCGAGTGCTTGTGAATTTTTCCAGATTTATTTGGCTTTGACTGTGGTTTTTGGATGTAAATTGTGTCTGGTTGACTTTTTTTATATAGATTGCCATGGTGCATGGATTGATATGATTTTTTGGTTTATTTTTGAAATTTTTGTTTTTTGTTTATGACTCGTAGGGGACATACCCTACAACATTTGAAACGGTCGCCCATCCAAGTACTAACCGCGCCTAACGTTGCTTTACATCGCATATAGTATGTACATGGTAAAGACGCATCTACGCTCGCCCCTATAGAATAACTTAACATAACAATTTCAGCTGTCGACGTACTCCTAAAGGAAGGAAATATTACGCACAGGCATTGATATGACATTTAAAATATAAACCTTCTTTCACATTTTCAGTTTACTGTAAAAGCTACATCATTATATGGCCTTTTCTGTTGTTATATATCAATAAAGTAAAGTGGCTATTTCCTACTGGTTAGAATAATTAGAACTAATTTTCCGCCAATACCAGCCGAAACTGCTATACTATAAAAATACAATTATTGTTCCTCCTGTCTCCTTTATTAAATAAAATTATTAGTTTAGTAACAGAATGAAGTATCCAGGCAACAAACGACCAACGAAATTAAATTTGACAAATTGTGTGTTATTTCTGGATTGAAATTTATTGAAAATATAATTATTGTGACATGTTTTCTTCATCTCTTTTATTGCCTGATACATTGTTACGAACACAGAATTAAACTTAATTTACAAACTCTTTTATTACGTTGAGCAAAACTTGTGTAGGTAGTCCATTATTTGAGGCAGGAATTGTAATATTCATGTAATTATGTCACGAGTGTACATCTGGAAAATATTTGTCCAAATTAAAAATAATGAATGAAGGACGACTCTTAAATTTAAGAAAGCGACATAAAACACCTATTTAACATTTCGAAATACTTTTTAAATATGGTAGATTTGAATGAGAACTGTTTACCCTAGATAAATTTGGATATATTGATTCTTGCAAAAAAACACAAAAATATGTCAAAAACAAATTATTTTCTTATAAATAGACCTAGGATTACCTTCACCCCTCACCCCCAGAGCTACCACTACATTTTTTTAAATGGAACACCCCATATTTCTTTAGATCTTTAGTTTATCCTCGAAAAGCTTATTACACACATGTAAAAATATGAGGCTTAAAGTGAATAGTTTGAGAGCTACAGATAAAATTAATTTAAATCCGTGGGCTAAATGAGCTACAAAAAATCCTCACTGGGTTATTAATTGTAAAGACCAGTATTTAGAGAAAATTATCTCCAGTAAAGACCCTGTACGTAGGTTTAATAAATTGCAACGAGAACTTTCACAAACCACTACTTTATTTATCCCTTACATTACAATAATTAATCCTTAACACTTTAGCGCGCACTAACATCAAGTTTCATCTACCATAGTCTCACTACTATAATGATTCATAACTTGTTATTGTTCTATATCTTATCTGATCTCCCATATCAGAACTGAACTCTACTCTATACGGAACTGAACTGTCCCGGCTTCCCTGCTGTGCCTTTATATACCTAAACACAGACGTTCTAGAGCATTCTACACGCATTTTGTCGATTCTTTCGCGCCCTTTCTGGTAATTTCCGTGGCTCACCTCGGCTGTCATTATAGAGATGGCGCCACAGACTACAATTACTTGGCTGGAATGTAAAACACAGGGCTAGTTTCAGCACAGCACTGCCCTCTCCTTACGCTTGAACGTCCCGGTCAGGCACCTGCGCATCTACAACATATTTCGCCAGTCTGTCCAGGTGCACGATATTCATTTTCGACTTTTTACTCCATTTAATCTCATAGACGACATCATTGATCTGGGTGACAATAGTATACGGCCCTTCCCAAGGCGGATGAAGCTTTGAAAATCCTTCCTTCCGCTGTGGGTTGTACAGCCAAACCAAATCCCCCACCCTGAATTCTACCGCACCGATGTTACAGTCATAACGGGTCTTCATTAGATCACTACTCTGTGTAGGTGACCTCTTGGTGGTCGCATCCGCAGAAATCTTGCCTTTGCGACACCAATCTTCCACATCCTGATGATTGTTTATCTAGTAGAATCGTTCCCGTACTCAAGCAAAGGTCTAATTTTTGCCAAAATGTTCTCCGGATATTTCCTCGTGCACTTCCAGAAGTATTTTTGGTACCCGACACCTGGGTATCACCAAACGCCCATGCGGGCTCTCCCATGCTCTCCGTAATAGTCCATCTTCAAGCCTTAGGGAATTCTATTGCGTCCACAAAACCTTCAGCTCGACACTTTTATCCGAAACATCCTTCCATTCTGATTGCCTGCCTTTTTCTTTTG
The DNA here is from genome assembly GCA_963675555.1 of Leptura quadrifasciata. Classification (NCBI taxonomy): domain Eukaryota; kingdom Metazoa; phylum Arthropoda; class Insecta; order Coleoptera; family Cerambycidae; genus Leptura; species Leptura quadrifasciata. The sequence continues at coordinate 150,270,953 of OY776677.1, read as the reverse complement.
CCTTCAAGCTAGGTCCAATTTCGTCGTCGCTCAGTTGTTCCTTCCTTACAACTCCCTTTGTCCAATCCTTCTGAACCTCTATCTTAACCGCCTTCACTTCTGCTACATCCTGCTGTTTCTTTACATCCTCGGCATTTACTTTATTAGGTTGCCCCTGGCGACAGTACTTCTTGACATGCCCCAATTTGCCGTAATTATAACAGCGGATTTCTTTTGCCAGACTTTCGCCACTTTGCTGCTGTTTTGGCTCTTCCTGACGTTTTCTTTCTTGTTCTTCTTTTTCCTCCAGATGTTTTCTCTCTTGTTCTTCCTTTTCTTCTTGACGTTTTCTTTCCTTTTCTTTTTCACATCACTATTGTTTTCTTTTTCTTCCTGACATCGTCTTTCTTATTCTTCTTTTTCTTCTTGACGTTTCCTTTCCTGTTCTACCTTTTCTTCTTAGCGTCTTTTTTCCTCATCTAACATAATTTTTCTTAATTCCGCGAATATGTCTTGGATTTGCTTTTCGGCAGCCATGCTTCTTATTTCCGTTAAAAAGTTCTCAAAACAGTAATAATAAGTCTTACTTAAAGTCTATATCAGGTTCAAGTCAAGTATTTCTACAAAATCCGGAGTAGAATGTTCTAGAAAATTTCTCCAAAATGTTACAATAGATGTTATTTAATGTATATATCACTTTCCAGATGGCAGAACTTAGCTAACTGCACTAGTTTTTAAAATAGAACGTGCACAAATAGATCTTGTCTAATATCTATATCACTTTCCAGTTCAAAGCTCTTCATTATCTCTAGAGATTTCTAAATAGAACAATAGAACCTCGTCGAATTCTCCAGAAATCCTGTTGCAATTCTGATACCAATTGTTACGTGTTTACAATCTCCAGTAAACACTTTTTCTCAATATGGGATGCAATTGAGAATCTTCCTCTTTCAGACAATAATCTTCCTCTTAATATGCGACAAGAGATGTTTATCCAGCTGTGTGGTGCGTCAAGTCATAATTCTGTAATTGTTCGTCAGTGGTTGAACGAACATTTTATCTGGATAGAAAAAAATGAATGAATTCTGGCCTCCTAGGTCTCCTGATATTACACCACTAGATTCTTATTTCCGCGGAACAGTGAATAATAAAGTTTACAAGACAAGGCCTATAAATCTAGAAAAGCTTTGTGCTAAGAGAAGATCCAGATTCCAGAGCTGATAAAAGTAGCCAATCAGAATCGTAAAAGAATTGAGAAATGTATTCAAATACAAAAGTATAGATGCAATGATATATTTCAAGTCACCAACTATCTATAGAGCTACACGGTGAGTTGTGTATTTTTCTTTATCCTGTTTGTTATTTTTCTTTTTTCTTTTTATCCTATTTGCCATTTTGCATTTTCTGTCATAAATTTTACTGACTTCTGCAAATACTAGATATAGTATATTAGCACTAATAAATGTATTATTATTATTTTCAAAATGGTGTGTGTAAAATATTTAAACAAAATCGCTTAACCGTGCATTTTGTAGGAATTATGCTGATAAAAATTATTAGTTTTATCTCAGTTATTAAACGAAGAGACTATGTTCAAATATGTTCACAAAGTCAGGAACACAACATTCCTCCGAGCGTTGAAACTAGATATGGAGTGGCATCGTCTTCAAATAATTTCCATACCGTAGCGTAAGAAATTCACCATTAATTGAATAAGTTTAAGGAGTTTGTCTTAATAGAAGATAGACAATGGCAGATAACCCGAAATAGGTAATTAAGTTGCTATATCCCGCCTACCTGAGGGCACGATCCTAGAGAGCGAAACTTACACCAATTAAATTTATTAAACTTTAAACTACAAAGTTTTGACAGTAATTAATTTCACTATTAGTAAGGCTCTGTTCACTTCAATTGAAAGTAAAATTGTTATACTAACGGAGGCGATGAATAAAATGGCTTGATCGCGAAAGAACTGCAATACAAATGATTCTTTCATGAAAAAACACCGTAGGAACATCATACTTGAAACCCGCGTCCATCCACTTGGAAATATTTGTCATTTTGGAAAATAGATTTTTCTATTTTGGGTAATCATCAAGTGAGAAAAAATACGCCACTGTAAAATTAAACTGCATATAATTCTCTGCGAAAACGGTTCCTTTATTTCATTTAGTTAGGTTTAGAATCATTAACGGGACGTTATGTATGAGTTAATCTCCACTTAGCACAAAAATGGCATAAGTGCGCGTATTTTCCAAATTTGCCGCCACAAAATTGACGCGTGTGTCTGATACAGACTGTCCCAATACTGCATCAAAGTTCAATATGGGCCTTATTTTTTTATGGAAGTTGTATAATGTCAAAAGGCGCACATTTTAAAAATATGGGTGTAGTTCAAATGTGCTTTTAGAGGGCAGCATATTAAAACATAATATTTTTTGTCGCAAACTCCTCAATAAAATCCTTATTTTACTATAAGGAACGTAACCGGACTGCAACCAATAGCTACTCTCTGGGCTATGTGCCCCGGCGAGCGCTGAATTACAAGTTAGAAGCCTGGCGCGTTAAGTGTAATAATTGTATATTACCAACAGAACGCTAATGGTTCGACTGCAACAAACACCAGCCGAAAGACTGATCCTACTTAAAGGAGCTCACGTGCCAGTCATCCCACACCACTTGCAGACTGCAGTTTCGAGCTGTTGGCTCTCTCAGTGCAAGGTAGGCATGTGACGACAGACACGAGGATCCTTGGACTATTTCGTACATCTCGGTATCCATAGGATAACGCATGCAAAACAATCAGCAGGCGCCATCTAGCGGTCCAGTGTCTGTTGCAATCGAAAAACAAATAGCCTGACTGGGTTTAGCATAGTTCAAATGTGATTTTAGAGGGCAGAATATTAAAATATAATATCTTTAGTCGCAAACTCCTCTATAAAATCCTTATTTTACTATATTACACTTAACGCGCCAGGTCTGTGACTTGTAATTCAGCGCTCGGAGGAGCACATAGCCCGGTGAGCAGCTGTTGGTTGCAGTCTAGTTACGTTCCTCTCTTACATTTAATAAGTTGTGTAACGCAAACCAGGCAATCACCTTGGACGTCCTACAAATAATCTACATATTTAGCGATGTTGAAGTCGCCGATAATAAAGACAATCGGGATCAGCAGATTCAACTAGCTCGAATAACGTTGCGTTTTCTGCTACTATAGAACTTATTGAGTATGTGAAGTCTCAAAATGTCGAGATTTAAAAATACTAAAAATTGTTATGCTGGACAATTTTTCAGGAATTAGCGGACGCGAAAATATACATTATATTTCTTTAGGAGTTAATTTAAGTGTGAACCCCCAAAGATACTTGCTCAAACTTTTTTGCTATTAGTACCCCACCTACTATAATGGAAGGCAAACAAACAATGGGATAAAGTATATTTTTTCAAGCCCCAAATAACGCGCATAATATTATGTAATATAAATTAGTTCGATCATCTTAAAAACGTTTACTTTTTTTTGGAAAATAATTATCTGCTTGTGGGCAACTAATATACATACCTATGATATTTAGATTGTACAGGAAAGCTCTTGAATATTTGACGTCAACTCATGCAAAATATAATAATAGGCTTTGTTTATGAATAGACCAAATTAGATGAATTTCAAGTATCAAATTTAGTTCTACACTTAACATCGTCCCTTGAATTTATAAATTGGGTTTAACTCACTTTTCCTTACTTATTGTTCCTGAAATACTATTATGAACCCTTACTTAATTTCCTTCATGGTTATTTACTTACAAGCAAGTTGCACAAAACTAAAGTTAAAGTACGGTAATAATCTTTAATTATGTCTACATTTCTTCAGACAAGTTTCATTATTTCCGTGCCAAGTATTTCATTAATATTCAAGATAAATTTTGATAATACAAATATTCGCTCACACCCACACAAGGTATTTCCCTTTTACTAGTACTGTTTTTTGTAATGTTCCTTCTCGAATGACTAACTAATGTGCAGTTGGATGTAACAGAACTTTATACGGGGTGTATAGGGAAAAGTAAGCACTAGGAATGTTTAAAGTTCAGGAAACTACTAATGGCAATGTGGCCATCAACTAAAATAATTACAAGCGTCTGGCACTTCCGGTTATATATATTATATTCGATATCAACCTTAAATGGAACATCCTGTATATTTATATTAATGTTTTGTGTGCTATATTCTTTTTATTATTAATTTGTTTTTGTTACCTGAATTTACTTTATTCTTCTTAATTGTGTTAATGTTTTATTATAGCAAAGATTTGAACAACTTATTGAATTATTTTATCGTTCTATTTAATCATACTTCTCCACGGCAAGTATAATGCTTGCTAAAAAATTATTGGTTTAAAAAAAATGTTTTAAAATTATTAACGTAGTACCAATGAATACATATGGCATGTGATGTATCGTTGAAAAGGGAGGAAAATACTCTATTGAATGATGTCATTTCCCGCCCGTTTCAAAATAACTTTTTTAACAGCCTGAAGAGTAAAATTAAATAAACCCTCGTTGAAAAAATTTTTGCCTTAGATTTTTCTCGTATTTCTTCAAATAACGAAGATTTGGCCTAGATGTTTTCCGCATTTTCAATATTTTCCGCTATAACTCTTAAAGTAGGCCATGGATTTCAAATGTCTTTAAAACATTTTGTAGGTTATATAAATCGGCACAATTTTCGTAAAAGTATTTTCTTTTGTACGACCGATATTAAGTGAGATATTCTCGAGTGCCCTGATAAAATGGACAGCCTGTATATAACAAGCTTACCTGAATAAATAAATTTGAATTTGAATTTGCCTAGGAGTTGGGTGCTAGATTTCTTCTGTCCACTTTCTTTATCCTCATTATTCGACATAAAGCATGTGCTACGTTTTTCCAGTTCTCCTCCGATTCCAGCATATACCTAATTAGGTTATCAGGGTTCCAATGGTCTCCTTCATCTCGGTCCTCCACCGGTTGCAGTAGAATACGGTGTGTTCTGCGTCGTCATTCTCCCCACAGTACACACACTCCCATATGTCAACTTTTCCTATATCAAAGAGATATTCCACGAAGTTACCGTGTCCCGTGAGAGCCTAGGTGAGGTGGAAGCTCATCTCCACATGCCTCCCCTCCATCCACGTTCTTATATTTCGTCTTGTCCACCTTCCTTTAGTTGAGTTGTTCCAACTAATCTGCCATCTCTCGAGGAGTATCTCCCTTGCCTCTTACTTCCCCATCCCTTAATATACCTCTTTTCTGTCCTTGACCAGTAGATCTATCTGGAAACACCCGCTAGCACTAGGACTGTTTCGTATGACACAGTTCTGTAAGCACTGCAAACTTTGAGTGCAGCATTCCTCTGCACTCTCTCAAGCCTCCTTCTGGTGCTCTGTACCGCCGTCGGGCTCTCCCATACTGGGGCCGCATACAGTAAAATGGAATGAACCCCACTGCATAATACCCTCCTTTTGCTAGCATTGGGCACATATGTATTACACATACGCCTCCTTAAGGCAAAGGTAGCTTTCCCCGCCTTTTCTGCTGTCTTCAATGCATTTAACCCATAGGTTGGCCGCGGGTCTAACCATATTCCTAGATATTTTAACCTCCTGCTAGGTCTAATCTCCACCTGCCCTACTCTTACTGTGAAGGGTGGTAGAATTCCCTCATATGTTCAGGCAAGGAGGTCCCATGCACGTTCTAGTACATGGTAACTATACTTTTCTGACAAAATCGACTGCTGGAAAATGCAAGGGCACCCTCGACCTTGAGAGCTATTTTAGCTAAAATTCTCGAAATACTTTGACTAGAGACTGGATAACTTGTCCTCATATTTAACACACGCATGAGTTGCGGTGCCGCACAACGTGGATTCGTAAAAGGGTTTTTATTTTCAAAATTTCCGAAGTTAAGTAGGTTTTCGTTATACTTTCTAAATTTTGTGGTCGGTGCGACATTACGTCCCTATGCAGCGACATTTACTACACTTTCCAAAATTGCACTCGATAAGTTTTCAAGATTTTGGCATAAAAAACGCTCCTCCGTAGAGCGAAAATGTGATTTAATGTATAACAACTTCTTCCAACGGCGTGAAGCACGCTTTTCATGCGAAATGTCGGATTTTATTACAGTTTCCAAAAGTTCATCGAGGGTCTTGGCGTGTTCTTTAACAGTAACTCTAGGGATCTTTATCGCACGCGAGTGAAATTTGCAAATCGAGCTATAGAACGACTTTTTATCTACTATTGTAAAATAATTAATAAAAATATAGACAATACTTTTTAACTATAAGTAACGTCACTAAATAACAGCATTGTCAAGTTTTCTTATATTTGTTACTGTAAAAGGAAAATTGTGCGGTAAAATTACTTTATCAATTTTTATATTATTTACTGAGCGAATTATGTCATAAACACTTTTATTACCGCCAAGCTTAATATTAATTAATATATTCACGCGAAAATCTCCTCTTTTCAATTTCTTTTATATAAAATTATTATACAAAAATGTCCCCCAAATCACATTAATTTAGGATTCGTTGACAGCTGTTTTGGTGTTAATGTCGCGTCAAAGGTCTCAACCCTCTTCAAGACCCACATTTATATAGATTTAAAATTCCACTACACAATAGAAACCCGAACCAATTTAAACCGCAATAATTTGTTACAAGCATAATGTTGGCTTTCATACCGGATTCGATCAAATCCTTTCTGTATGAGAAGTCCGATAGTGGTCTTTGTACTGACTGAATATTTCATTTTCTCGTTCGACCTTTTCCTGAGACAGGTACTGCACTTGGAAAGAGTTGTAGAAGATAAAATTACAACAGCCGAGCCCCAGAGATATTGCTAGAGGGATTATTTCCTTTTCCATGTTTTTCAAAATGATTGCCTTCGGGATTTCTCCTTTAAAAACATTCAGCTTGATGTTCAGTTTACTTTAATGACTGCTTATAAACAAAATTGTACATTTTTAGCCTAAGCCTAAGTAAGTAATTTTAAATTGGATTGCCACGACCAAGACATTCCTTATAAGCCTGGAACGTTCATGAAATATACATGTTACATATCTGTATTTGCATTTGAAAATTTCTAATGAAAATTGTTTAATAATGATAATAATAATGTTTATTGATGTATAACATAAGCATTGTTTTATACAAGCCAAACAAACAAGGATCAAACATGTAATTACATAAAAAGTATAAATATAAAAAAACCAAAAAAGTAATAGTTAAAAAGGTTGAACTATTATATACATATATTATACATATATTATAGTTTATAACAAAGTCTTAATATACAGGGCCCACAAAAAGTCCAGGGGGATCAAGTCCGGAGAACGCGCGGGCCATCTAACCGGTCCTGAGGTGCCAATCCAGCGCCTTGGAAACATGTTATTCAAATAATGTACAACAATATTAGAGTTGTGGGGTGGTGCGCCATCTTGCTGAAATCAAATTTTAGCTCTGTTGTGGGGAACATTTTGTAAAAGTAATGGTAACTCGTTTTCTAAAAATCTTGAATAAACGAACACTGGTTAAATTTCCATGGTATAAAAACGGACATACATACGGACCATTTAAAAAACCCCACCATACATTTACGCTGAACACGGCTTGGTTTCTTGTTCGAATGATCCATTTTGGGTTGTTTTCCGACCAATATCTACAGTTATGTTTTGTAATTGTGCCGTTACTGTGACATTTAATTTCGTCCCGCCAAAGTGCATTTTTAAGGAAATTACAATTTCCTTCATAAAGAACAGAAAACTCAGCAAGACAGGTTAAGCGACGATCATAGTCCGTAGATAGTAAATGAAGTGTAGTTTGTATGGAAAGTATTTATTTGCTTTTAAGATTCTTTGACGGAGGCTCTTATTTGTCACAATGATAAGTAGGCATCACGTTTTAACTTTTTAAAACCACCATATTGTAAAAAAATTGTTACACAAATTAATAAATAAACAATTACAATTTTGCCACGGCTAACGAGAGTTAAAAGTCAGAACTTAACTTACGTGGTTAGCAATCTCGCTTTCCGTGCGAGAGTTCAGAGATCGAATCTCGGACGGGGCTCAACTTTTTTCGATATATTATTTTGCAAGTAATGTGGTAAGATTAAAATGGTAAATAATACATCCAAGTGATAGAAAGTGCAGAGTAAGAATTTTTCAATTATTTTAATTTAAATTTCTCAATTTAAAGTAATTTTCGGTAAAATTGGAAGTGATGATTAAAAAAAATTTCCCACCAATAAATAACTCTCTTATAGCAGACAAAAAAGTTGCCAAGAATCTACATCCGAAAACTAATATTAAAAAAGTTACAGGAATTTAAAAAAATTACCACACTTCAAAGTTAGACAATAAAATTAAAATATCTCAAAATTACTGCAGTTTTGACTTTTTGGAATAATAACAATTTCGCCTAAAATTTAATTCTTAAACCAATGGCACATGTTTCAAACCTTCCTTGATCGAAAAATATCTTTAAACTGCAGCGCCATCTCTGGTGATAATGTTATAATAGTAAATTGTACTTCCTGAAGAAGGTACTAACCGTAGAAATCTATTACCGTTTACAAGGGGGGATATATGGGGGGTAGGAATATAAGTCCGGTGACAATACACTTTATCATTTTCATATAAGAAAGAAAAAAGATGGCGGCTTCAAGATGGCGGACGACTTTACCGTTTATGATCCTATTCGACTGAAAATCGACATCTGGGGGTTTTCGAGATCGCCACTTATGAATTCTTGGTCAAAATTTAGATATTCAAAATGACGGCGTCAATATGGCGGACGACATTTGTTATTTATGGTCCAAATTGATCAAAATCGATATCTGGGGGTTTTCGAGTTCGCCGATTACGAATTTCCAGTCAAAAATTTAGTTCAGGATGGCGACTTCAAGATGGCGGACGACTTTACCGTTTAAGATCCAATTCAACTCAAAATCGATATCTGGGGGTTTTCTAGGTCGCGGATTATGAATTTTTAGCCAATATTCAGAAATCTAAAATGGCGGCGCCAATATGGCTGACGACTTTTTTCATTTAGGTCCAAATCGATCAAGATCGGTATCTGAGGGTTTTCGGGGTTGCGGATTACGAATTTGTAGTCAAAAATTTAGTCTAAGATGCCGGACGACTTTGCCGTTTATGATCCGATTCGTCTCAAAATCGATATCTGGCGATTACATCATATCAAAAGACTAAAATGTGAAAAATAAAATTATATAAAAAGATATTTTTTAAAAAAGCTTTTATTTAAATGCTCTAAAAAGTAGAAAATAAAGTTTGAAATAAATTAACCCCATCATATTGTTACATTATATAATTCTTTTCATGATACAAAAACTAGTCACGAGCAATTGCCTTTCCACAGGAAAATTTCACGACAAGCTTTTATATCATAAAAAAATTTATATAATTTTTTATTTTGTTTCATGTTTTATTATTTTATATTTTGTTTGTTGTAAAAGTTTAAAAGTGTTTTTTTATGATTAAAAGTGTATCCTTGGTTCTTAAGAATTTTTATATTATGGTATTTCGTTATTGTGTTATTTCCTGTAGTTAGTGTTGCGTCTTTTTAATTATAAATAAAACAGAACGAAACTGACGGATTTATTTTCTGACCAAAGGAAGAAAAAGAAAACAGACATTTAAAAAATTAATATTTGAATGGTGTGACATTTTATTTGTGTTTTTCAAGAAATATATGAAAAACATATTATTTCCCGGGAATGCCGGGATTTCCGGGAATGGCAATTTTTATTTCCCGATTCCCTGGAATAAAAAAAAAGTAGGGAAATCAGAAACCCTAATCATAATACAATATATAAACATTAATTTACGTAATATTTGCAGTTAATTATACACGAGAATAAAAATTCTATTAAGGATGCATCGTATTAACTTTTATTTTTTGTCGGACTGGTAATATGATCCACTATTTTTGTCGGACAGTGCTATATTTAGTTCAAAAACGTACCAATCTATCGCGTATGATATTTGTCCGAAATTTTTCAATCGCAAAACATAACCTGCCATAACTGACGTATTCAGGTTATCGGACTAAAAAACGAGATGAAGATTTGTCGGATAAGTTATCTTATCTCTTATCCTTTTTAGGCAATTATGAGCAACTGCAATTGAAATTTAGGTGTTGTGAAATAACAAAATGGTACCGCGCTACAGTGACATGTTGCAGGTGTCAGACTGGACAATCGCGGACTCTTTTTTTTTTCGGACAAAAAAATTTTCTTTTGATTTGACGCGTAATCTTTCAATTAAAATAAAAAATTTGAGTTTTGTAATAAAAAATCGTAACCGCGTTAGAATGACAGGTTTAGGTGCTGCGCGTGCGGAAAAGCACCCATCCTGCTAAAATGAAGCTGCTAAGACCATTTTTACCACTTTTGTAATAATTTTCAAAAAAGGACGCTGTACTGGGGACTATAATATTATAATTTGTGAATCCAAAAAAAATCGGAACAATATTAAAAATCTCGCTAAAATAGAAATTGATCACCACTAAAAGTAGTAGAAAAAAATTAAAGTTTAGGGATTATAATTGACTCGAAATTTGTTGGTGCATCTAGAGTGCCATGACCAGAAAAAATTGATTATAATAAAAATTTGAGAATGTGTATTTCGTGTACCATCAAATTTGACCTGAACAGTTTTTTAAACAAAACTTAATTTTTTCAAATGGAACCATATTGTAGAGTACTGCCATAAAATAGCGGATATTCTGAGGAATCCATGGATGTGCCCAAAAGTAATTTATCCCGGTCATGCCACTCTAGATGCACCAACAAATGTTGAATCAATTTTTTTTTATGGAGTCGATATGTCACTTATCCCTACTCAGAGTTTTTTAGGTATTCCAAAAATATAATAATATAATGGGGTGTTTTAAAATCAAAAGCGTAATTTCCAGTCAAAACAGAAGTAGGAAAAAATGACAGTTATGCCACAAAGTGTCTTCTTAGTCATATAATACATTTATCAAGTTTCATTCCGATGTTCTAAAAAATAAATAAAAAAGGGGGTTTACCCACGTTGACATCCTGTATATTACATAATTTAAAAACGGTGTATAATCTTTTCCCTATTTTTGAGGATAAGTATATATTCAGCAGAAATATTATGTATCTAAATTTGTGTGAAATTTTGTTGTGAGCAATCTCTATTTTCTTTTTTTCCATACGATTAATATCAGCGGATGTATTTATCAAGAACGGATAAGAAACAATTGTTTAAAAGAAGATATTCCCAACCTTGTCCGAAGTCCGAAACTTCGTATCATACATCTTTATACGTGTATTCTGTATTCCAACAAAAAAATCCTATCAAACATTTTCTTTATTTTTATTTAAACTTTATTCGCCTCGACTATATTTTAACAAATTTGTTATGTTCATTGTATTTGATGTAAACTTTTCCCCTAGGCAACTGAATCAATTTCAAACTTCTTACTTGGCCAGGGGGAAAGTTATAATAACATTATGGCATGCCTTATGTAGTTCCATCACAAAACTAAAATTGATACCGACGGATGAACTCTGAGGTAGTCCTTTGAGAAAAGAAACTGTTCTAGAAGATATCCAAAGAAATTGATAATAACTGAAAAGGTGAGATGAAATTTTTATTTGATCTCAATCTGTTAATTAAAGATTGTTTTAATTTATTTAACAGATTCTTGACTCTAAATTTTAACGTTCATCAAAGTTTTATAAATCATTAAATATGTATATTATTCACATGATTTATCAAAGTAAACAAAACATGATACTTCCAGAGAAGTAACAAGGAATTCCCAGTTGGCTGTAAAAACAAAAATGGAAATATCATTCCCTTTCCGTATGTAGAAGTTCTGACGAGAGCTTCTTATAAAATATATATCTCATTTGTTTGTTTGTGTATGAAGGCCTCGGTCGTAAGTGGAGGGCCATGTTCGTTCTGCGACTCTGTCATTAGGTACTTACATGCAGCAATCCGTATAACATGTAGATTCGCTTGATCTTATTTAAAGAAAAAAAGAAAAATTAAGACAATGCGAAGAAGATACGCAGCTTTGTGCAAATTCACATTTTTTAAAGAGGTTAAGGTTGGAAGCATGATGGTTGCAAGGGCTGTGGAGTAACAAATGCAACCTAGTTTCAGGATATCTTCGATGCAATAAATATCGGGATATTGACGGATAAACTGACCTGGGATTCAAGTACATTACGAATATATATGTGGAAAGGAAAAAGATAAAACTTTTTTTCCCCGTTTCTTTCCAAACTAGTGTCTTTTATTTCGGGTGTTAACCTTCGTGTTTTGTTTGCATTTGAAAATTCCGAATGAACATTGTTCAACTGTAATAAATTCAGTGGCGGTATCAAAATAATCTATGTTAGAAAAAGTTTAGCTAACATAAATTTAGTCTAATTTCTTTTGGATGTTTGTAATTAGTCTTCAATGTCATAGTTATAAGTGAATTTACAAATAAATAAATAAATAAAATGATATTTTCCGCCACAACTCTTAAAGTAGCCCATGGATTTCAAATGTCTTTAAACCATTTTGTAGGTTATATAAATCGGCACAATTTTGGTCAAAATATTTTTTTTTGTACGACCGATATTAAGTGAGATATTCTCGAGGGCCCTGAAAAAATGGACAGCCTGTATATTAACTAACTGAGAAATCAAGTATTTTCTGTGTTAAACGCAAACGGGCAGTGCCTATTTATCATTTCTGTGTACCTCTCTCATTATATATTGCTTGTGGCCTGCTCCGTAACCCTGAGGCCACAAAATATTCAATTGGCGAAGCAACAGTTAAATTTTCTTGGTAACCTTGTAATATCAACAAACAACATCTAATGCGTTTTCGTTCCGTTCATATGAAACAAAATTAAATTCGTAACGCAACATAGTCAGTTTACATCTAGGGCAAAAGTTGATGATACATATGTATGAGTCTGGCAGCTTTATATAGAACATCTGAACTAGATTAGGAAATATGTCACCGAGAGTACAAATCTGACGTCCTTCTGAATTAAAATATGTATATCATTTCTGTTCACTACCGAGAAAGTTTTCAGATTTTTTTTTTTGCGTTCTCCACGTCTGGTAAGTTTTTCATCAAGTTGTGTTACAGTTTTATATTTACGTTCCTCCCAGTTATTAGTTCATGACTCTAATGAAACTACTCGTACCTAATGAAACTTGTTACTTTGTATTTTTTTACTGCTACTTGATTAACTTTCCACGGGACAATGGTCCTTAGCTTGCTGCAACGTTAATTGTGCACGGATACGAGGTTTTCTGTACTCAGGCCCAACAATTTCTTTGCAAAAACTGTCAGTGTTAACTTATTCCAATTCCCAGTAGTCAATTTAATAAAATTTTACTAACTCAAAATAATTTTAATATTTATCATTCATGAGATAAAAAATTAACAAAACATATTTTCATTCATTTTGTCAGGTTGTAGCTCAGCACCAAATGATTTTACTGTATAGACTGTCTATCCGTTCGTTCGTCTGTCTGTCACAGCTGAAAACTATCGTAACCGGAAAAATGAAATGAACATGAAATTTAGCTAGTTAGGGATAATTCTACAAGGCATACATACTATTTTCCCGCAAATCGTTTAAAAAATGACAGAAATTAAAATCTTGTTTAATTTTGAGAAACGTATGATTAATTTTATTTACAAATAAATGTTGCCGTTAAATTCTGAATAAAATTTGTTGCGAAACTATGCAAACGTCTCAATATTGAATTCTTAAATTTGACATATAGAAATTTGATTGTTGATGTTTCCGAAAATTAATGGGAAGTAAAAATGCGAAATGATGATGAGTGCTGACGAATTTTCCATTCCTTGAACTCCCCCGAAACTGGTGGAGGAAGTAAATACTGTGTCAGTAGAGCAGGAAGGTACATTCAGTACTCATCTGAACTTCATCCCGGTTTTTATAGTTTATCACTTATTTTTAGTTATATTTGTGGTAAATTAAATTCCAATAAATAAATTTTATCATAATAATAATAATTATTAAATTTTAATTAGAAAGTATGTTAATTTTCGTTTCAAGCATGTTTTGCAAACATGTGGCTTGTCTATGTTCCCTTATTCTAATTTTTAATGCTGTATATGTCTTACCTACATAAAGTTAATTGATTAATTAGAAAATTTTGGTATCTATTTACGGTTTCATTCTGACGAAAGGAATATAGTAAAAGCCTCTTAACATGATAGATTTATCAGTGAATATTCCCTTAGGATAATGTAGCACATTTGGAAAGGTTTATCTCAACTATAACAATCCGCAGCGCAATAAATGCGGAAGTGCAGTATTTTGCTCGATTAGTTCAAATGCCGTAAACTTTAAGTAGCAAAATGAAAAAGGAATTGCTTAAATCTGGTCTTCAAGGATTTATATGCATATAATAAAGTGCAGTAATATCTTTAAATGCCACATAATGGGGTACTAAACCCGGAAACTCGATTTATTGCTATTACTACTGAATTATGTTACATTACAAAAATTTGAATAATCTTCCAATATTTCATTTATTACTAGCCGTGGGTTGGGAGATTATTAAAATTAGAAAAGTAATTTTGCTCAGCAGAAGCCAAATTACTTATAATACGAAAGAATATAAAGATTATAGTAGATGAAAAAATTACTAGAATTTTCCAAATAATTCAATCGTCAAGGTCAACTTGTCAAAACACATAAAAAGTCACTAAGACATTCAAAAAACTCAAAAACCACAATATTCAACAAACAATTCTGAGAAAATTCATTCAGCGTCGATAATTCACAAATAATCCGAATATATCAACAAAATCATTCTAATATCAAAATTCACCCAAATATACCAAAAAACTTACAAAAGACCGCCCTAAGAAATACAGCCCCCCCCTCCTATTAACTCAAATCACTTCTAAATTACTCCCCACACATCAAGTCAACATTATTATTTTGATTCACTTTCCAAATTTTTCTACAAGCTCATTTCTCTTCAATTTAACTCCAAACACAACTTTCTATTAATATATCAAAACATCTTTCATTCACCTTTCCAACCAACCAATAAAACATTCGTCCTAAAATAAATCCAGTTTACATGTTCCCCATCTAGTGCTAACAACTCGCCGCTATTTTCGTTTCGATTACCCTAACATTAGCTTCCACTCCGTTCAAAAATCATAAGTCCAATTTACATGTTCCCCCATCGAGTGCTGGCAACTCGCCGCTATGCTCATTCTGTTTACCCTAAATTGACTCTCATTCCGCTCAATCGCCAGCGATACATTACCCTCAATATGGCATAATATAACATTAAAAATGGGTTAACGTGACTTATATAACATCAAATATGGATTAAAGTAAGACTCACGACATTACTTCACGGGACCAATTCAATTTACCATGTTATTCAAACGGTTATCGTTCATAATTCTAAAACAAAAATAGATTCCACTGACATTTTTATATCAAATTGTTCCATTTTTCATCGCCGTTTTAATGATGTAATTTTCAACCCGAACGTCCAAAATTTCAGCATTTATTGCGCAATATTTCGCAATGCGAGCCCCATAGAACGACTGGCGACCGATCCGGCTCTCATCCAGACTTCCGCAACCTACGTCCCCATCGTCAGTATGAATAAGGGAGCACGCCAAGTCCCCGGCACGTTGTGTTTTCGGCGTATTTAGTAACAAATAAATCCAGTGCCCGCGTTACCTCTTCGGTTGCCCCAGCGCATAAATCCAAGTGTGTCTTCTGGTATATCTCGCGAATTTAAATCCAGTGCCCGTGCATCTTCCTAGGCATATCCTAGTAAAAAAGTACATTTCATAAAATTGCCCCAGACAATAAATTAAATAAAAACGCCATCGCGAATTAATTCAAAAGTGAATTTTGTTAGTCTTAAAGAATCATTGAACATATCAAATAAAACCAACCCCGACTTAGGCAAATATCTAGTGTCGATACGTTAAACTACTGTGTTTTTAAAACGTAAATAAATATCTCGTTAATTTTCGTTCTAAATCGATGTATTTAATTTAAACAGTGCTAAAATACTATACAAGGTGTGGCCTTCGACCCTGCCAGCCGGAATAAATATCACAAAAGTGTTAAACAAAATTAATTTCGAGTGCAAATCAGCTCTGAAAGTATACAGGGCGAAGCATTTGGCCCGTTCCAACCTTTCAAGAACTAATCACCCCAACTTCGAATCAAACAAAATAAAGTGCACCAAAGGCCTCTAGAGTCTCACATAAATCTTTACAGCCTAAAATATTTTATATTTTCCAAACCAGAGGTACCGTTCGCGTTCACTCATTTCGCCGTCCTGGTTGAGTGGAAGAGTAGCTGTAGATAAACTCTGCCAGGACATAAATATAAACAAGGCATTAAAATAAATAAATAAAAATAAATAAATAAAAATAAATAAATAAAAATAAATAAATAAATAATAATGACAGATTGAAATGTCAAAATTGAATAAATAATAAAATAATTATTTTCGTGGCCTATCATGTTATTTTTGTTTCACGTATGTTTTTACACGCATGGCTCACTCTTCTTGCAATAAAGCAGCTCATTTGCATTTTGAATGTCAAATATGTCAAGAGGTATTTAAGATAGACCTATACAAATATATCTGAAATCGGGGGGAAAAGAGCTTCTCGAAAGTGCAATAATATATAGGGTATTCCATTAAAAAAAAGATATATTTCTTTCGTATAACGTGACCTATACATGATATTGTTTTTTTTATCACGCTACAATAAAATATAGGTAAGATCTTGCAACTTTTATGCGAAACTTTTTTTTCTATTTTCAATAACAGAAATAATGGTGGTTAATATATAGTGAATAACCAGTACTTTGCTTCTGGGAAAATTTATCACAAAATGTAGCCACCCCGTATAGTATTTATACAGTTACCTCTGAAAAGGTGGCGCGACGATTTATGAAGTCAACTGTAATAACTTTATTTCGTTATTTTTAACAACACCTGAAAAATTCCCAACGATGTCGTGCCAGTGCGGCGTAATAAAATATTAAAGATCAATACTCAAAAAATCATTTTTCTACGAGTCGGGAGCCAATTTAAGCTATTGTAGGTGTAACTTCACGTGTCGAAGTTAGGGATCTGATCCATAACACGACAGGTAATCTGATCGAGCATATTCTCCACAAAACATATTCTAGCTGACTAATAATATGTCCTGCTATCTAGGCTGGGGGGCCGTTACGGATTTTTAATGCTGAAAGAAAAAAAATTAATAGCAAGCAACGGCCGGCTGGAATATATAGTTGAGGTCATAAACAATGAAAAAGAAACTTTGGAACTTGAGATGAAGGGAAGAAGCAGCTGCACAACACTCCTATTACCAAATGCAAACTTGGTTGGGTAATTTTGACAACGATCAGGACAACAAAAAAGCAAAGCACTGGGGCTGGAACGAAAATGTAGGAAGACTCGCGCGGAAATACATCTCTGACAGTTCCGACTTGATTCCCGGAAAGTTGTTAAAAAGCGTTAGCTGTACTTGTGAAAGTAGATACAATAATCAAAGGTGTGGCTGCCGAAAACACGGCTTAAAATGTACCAATCTATGCAATACATGCACTGAGAACTGTTCAAATAGAGACAGAGAAGTATTTGTAGATTTAAGTGATTCTGAAGATATTGATGAAGAGCCAGCAAAGAATAATGACATCGAAATTGAAGAGCCTGAAAATGCCAATGAGCTATTTTATACCCACAAATCACGGTCACGTGGTTTGCACACGGCACGAAATGCACACGGCACGCAAGTTGCGGCCTGGTGAAGTCAGAAATAAAAGTTAAAAAAAAGAACTAATCATGTATTGAACTAATCTAAAACTGAACTACTTGATCCATGCATGATTAAAATAAGTTAAACTGGAATGAAAGTATACAGTATTCCTGTAGTATTGTATACTTCATTACAATATGTATTTAGAATAATTTAATATGCATATAAAGTTTTCCCTACCTTTCCGTGATGAAATTCATTCAACTTTATTTATTTTATACCAAAGTTTTTTCATTAAAATATTATGAATTATTAACATAAATATGCTAAAAAATTGAAAATAATAAAAAAAATCGACAAATTTGAGATTCGAAAAATTTTTTTTCGGTTTTTCTTAATTTTAAGCTGCTAAATGACAATAAATTACTAACATCGACGTACGAAAGTAGACATCTCGACGAAAAAAATGAGCACTAGTAGAACATCAAAATCAAAAAAAAAATCAACAAAGTTGTTCGCCGAAGATAGGAGTGTTTTTTCGGAAAAATGGTAAAACTCGAAAAATGTTTATTTCCCATAATTGAGAAAATTCATGCTTATTATATGCAAACAATTACGTACTTTCACAAAGTTTCATTTAAATTAAATAATTTTCACGCGAGAAAAAAAAAAATAAAAACAGAAAAGTCGGTTTCTCGTCGTTTTCTCGCAAACTTTGAGGTTATGTCGAAAAATATATAGAATAAAAGTTTTAGATTTTTTTATTATCTACAACTTTTGTATGAAATACTTTTCTCTAGGAGGTCACGTTTCGCCACAAATAACGAAAAACGGTTTTCATCCCTTAAATAGCACCCCATTTCACTACTTCCCTTCATCTCAAGTTCCAAAGTTTTTTTTCATTTTTTATGACCTCAACTATATATTCCAGCCGGCCGTTGCCTGCTATTAATTTTTTCATCTCAAAAAGGTAACGGCCCCAGCCTAATCGTGAACTCTGTTTTATTAAAATTTTAGAGCAAAATGAATTTCATGTCATTTGAGTATTTTTTAACAATAGTATATATTTCTCTAACTTTAATCATCTCCCGATTGTGCCATATTGATTACCGAAATGGTCGCCTATATATTTACTATACGGCATTAATGTAGGAATCCTATTGAAGTTTGCAAAGATTGTACATTTTCTTAATCTTAAAAATAAGAGCCTTGAGAAAATAAATAAACAGAAAAGTAAACGAATATTCATATCACGCAAGAAAAACTATGATCCTCCAATTATGCAAATTATCATAATTTTTATAATTAATGTAAAATGTTAATACTTCCTAAGGGCTTTGAACAATCTCTACTTTTCACTCCACCTAATTGAAATGCAGTGTGAGTACATTACTTTCTAATTCGCTATTGTGATCATGGGAAAGGTGAAATTGCAACTTCAGAGCAAAATGCATTACGACCAGCAGCAATAATTGTCTTCGATGTAATTCAAGAGACGCCTCGTCGAGGCAGAACAATTTCAGGTTAATGCATTTTATATAACAGAATTGTTTATAGCACTAAGGTTGCGTCACGTTTCACTTTAACGGTACTTTATAATAGCGAGGACGTTAATTCTTTCACAAAGCATACTAATTTTACTTTGTATTATATTCACTCTCTATAATTTAAAAGTAATAGAATTTAGATTTATAATAGGGAAAATTGGACAAAGCTCATTAATACGCCGAACAAACTTTGTATACCCGTTAAGGAACTACGATCTTAGAATGTATTTAGCAAATGATTTTTTAAACTAGACAACTATATAACAACCATTCTCTGGGACACTGCCACCTGCCAAAATTGGGGCTCAAACTCAGGAAATATAGCAGTGACTAACTGTATTAGATAAATACATTATTTGGGAGTTATTTGTGATGGTCTAATATGCATAACGTAATCTTGTTTTGTATATTTAGACGACCTTATTGTTTTTTGGAAATAATTTAATAAATCATAAACTTAACAAAAGTCCGTCAAAAGTTAAGAGGCGTAAATTTGAAACTAAATCCAAACAAATGCGATTTTTTGAAGAAAGATATTTTATATTTGTTAAAAAATGTCACGTAATGCTACGCCCTTAAATAATTTATTAATGAAAGGACAAAAATTTGTATGGACAGATAAATGTGAGCAGTCTTTTAAAATATTAAAACAAGCGCTAATGAACCCTCCTATATTATAATATCCAAAATTTTCTCAAGATATATTTATCTTAAAGATGGACGCTTCGGCGTCATGCATTGGTGCTGTAATCTCAAATTCGTATGATAATCCAATAGCATATGATGCAAGCCAGATCCCTCAATAAAGCCGAAAAAAATTACAGTGTGATTTCCAAAGAACTTTTGGCTTTAACCTGGGCTGTAAAACATTTTAGGCCCTATTTATTTGTTAGAAATTTTGTTATTCTAACAGACCATAGGCCATTAATTTATTTATCAGAAATGAGAAATCCGTCAAGCCGATTAATAAAATTTAGATTAATTTTGGAAGAACACGACTTTGGGGTAAAATATATTAAAGGGAAAGACAACGTAGTTGCAGATGCACTATCACGGATCGATATAGCATCTGATGATCTAAAAAATATGAATAAGGGTGTTTGTAGTTTTACTTATGCTCTAACTAGGACACAGTATAACAATATTGAAAATAATTCACAACAAACTTTAGAAACAAACTAAGATAAAATTCTTGATTACCCTGGAGTTGTAGAACTGGTAAAATGGTCTAGGGATTCCTTTCAATTATGCTCAATTACAACTTCAGATTTTTGTAAGTTAAAAAATTTTCACGGGTACAATTGTAAATTAGGGAATTTGATTTGTGTTAAAGATGCACGAATCATATATTTGTTGCGGGGCCCTCAATTAACGTTAAACTTAGGTAAAACATTGAGAGACCTGAACATTTTATATAAAAAATACGAAATTTCGGAAATAGTTATAATTATGAATGAGGATAGCGTGCTGCTACTTAAAGAACTTGTAAAAATTTCTACTCAAATAAAAAATTCACTTATGAGAATATAATAAATGATGTTAATAACAACAGCGACTTAGAGATTAGATATATTATCTTAAATGATTATAGCATATTACCTACAGGAGGACATGCCGGTATAAGATGTATCTACAATAACACTAAAAAAAACGTTATTTCTGGACAGGCTTACAAAAATATATAGAAGAGTATGCGACGATTGTCAATAACATAAATACTCCATTTATTTGTTTGTTTGTTCGTTTGTTCGTTTGTTCGTTTGTTCGTTTGTTCGTTTGTTAATTTGTTCGTTTGTTCGTTTATTCATTCATTCATTCATTCATTTATTTATTTATTTATATATTCATTTATTTATTTATTTAAAGGTACAACTGCCCAAAGAGATAAAAATTCGATTAACGGGCAGGAAGACACAAGTAATATAAAAACAATACAGATCCTTACATATGTAATAATTATAAAACAACAAAAAGAAAGTGATATTTACATCAATAGTAACAATAATAACAATCACATTAATTTGTCAGTCAAATAACTAATCAATTCAAAAACTTACAATATAATCCACAATACCACCATACAATGAGAATTACAAAAAAACAATCTCAAATACTAACATATTTACATATATATACACAAAATATAGGCACATATAAATACATGCATATATTACTTAATTACTTAAAACGCATCTTCTGATGTTACCAATATTACAGTTAAAAATATCAAAGTTAACCTGATATTGGTTATAATGTGAGCACATGAAGTAAATAAGTGAAAATTTTAATAAATTTGTACGAGGAGTTGGTAAGTAAAATAGAGAATACGACCGAGTTTAAAAAGGTGGTATATTGAAGTGAATATAGTTAAATAACTCAGGACGGTCAATTTTGTTGGTTAAAAGTTTATACAGCAACCATCAGATTTATAAGACACGTATTTAAGATGCTTCCTCTGAACATTTTCTTAGTTGGAAATATGAGTTTCATAGTTCGGACTCCACACAGCTGAAGCATATTCTAACTTAGGTCTGACAAAAGCGCAAAATAGTGGAGATAGTTGAGAGATTTTTGAAGTGTCTCGAATTTCTTATAATGAAACCCAAATTTTTATTGGAATTAGCTATAATATAGTCTAGTATACTTTAACTTGGCGTATGTATGTATGTATGAGTTAATATTTCCGTACGATTTCATTTTCTCTTATACACAAAGATCCAGAAATATAAATATTGTCCACGTAGACAATGTTTCTGGACTATTGCTTTAACTTTGTGTACAATATGGGAGAAAATGAAATCGTACGGAAGTATTAACTAATACATACACACGCCAAGTTAAAGTATACTAGACTCTACAATTAATATTAGGAACAAAAGTTAGTTTAGAATCAAAAATAATTCCCAAATCCTTAAATTTCGAACATCTGTTAACTGTTTTAGTACCTATATTATACAGAAAATTTATTGAATTAGTTTTCCTTGTAAAGGACATAGCGTTGCATTTCAGTCAGTTGCAGTCAGTGGTACAGCAAAGATAGTAGCGCAATCTCTTAACAAAAATGATGGAACTCCATCAGGATACGTGGTTAATTTGTTTTTAAACTTTTTCACAGCTATGAGAACATTGAAATAAAGAACCTATGTCAATCACTAGCACAGCTTCTTCCAGGTTTCAAAAGATATATTTGGATCTTGTTGGACCCATAGAGGAAGACTGCTGAATTAATCGCTATATTATATAAAATAAATAAAGTCTCACGGTAGCCAAAGATTTACGAAAAACTTTATACTACGGTATGAAATTCCTGAAGAAATTGGTTCAGATAGTGGTATAGAATTTTTAGCTTCTGCACTAAATGAAACGTGTAAATTGTTAAAAATTAAAAAGTTGCACTCGACAGCTTATCATCACGAAACTCTAGGCTTGGTCGAAAATACAGGTAAACATTTAGGAGCTTATTTGCGAATTCAAGTTGCAAAAAATTCCAATGCTTGCAGTTCATGGGTTCTATACTGGTGTTTCGCATATACAGTGCATACCGAGTACACACCTCATGAACTTATTTTTTGTAAAATAGCAAAATTATCTCTAACCTTGCTAATAATACGATTGATCCACTCTACAATTTTGACGAATATCCCGCAGAGTTAAAATATAGATTGCAACGAGCATGCAACGACGTAAAAAATAATTTGATTACATCAAGGGTTAACAGAAAAGAGATAGTCGATAAACAGGCGAAAACTATAAGTTATAGCCGGGGCAATAAAGTTATGTTAAAAAATGAAATAGGAAATCAAATAGAACCTCTTTATAAAGGTTCCTACAGCATCGTAGAAAATAAGTCACCAAATCTAGTACCAGATCTCGTTATAATACATAAGTGTACCAAATTTCAAGTCAATATCATAAACGGTTCCAGAGTAAACGTGCGCACAAAAAAGTTACAGACCAACAGACCGACCGACAGACAGAAATTTTCTTTTGCTCAAATTTAAAATTTCGACATTTCATGACATTGTAAGCCTATTTTAACAAAAAAAATATGTTTTTTTGCATTACTATACTTCCACGTCCAGTGGAAAAATAACGTCAACGAAAAATCGTAACTGTACTCTGAGTAGTTTCGGATATATAAATAGTTTAAGTTCATGGTGGCACACCCTGTATATCAGATTTTAGCAATACTCTCAACCTCATGTTAAATATTACTTTCCTCCGTGTTTTTCAGATACTATTTTGAGTCTAAAAACATGGAGTATTACAAGAATGACTGCCAATCGAGCATTAAATTGATGGTTTTCAAGTAGATCCCTTAATTAAGCAATCTTATTCAGAAAATACTCCCATCAGATTCTTTTATAGGTTCAATATCAAACAACTAACCAGAAAATATCCCTCTGCCTTTTACAGCTGTCACTACAACACCCTTTCCTTTGTTCCAGGGTTTCACCGTGGCTCTCTTCTACTGCTTTTTGAATACCGAAGTGCAGAACACCGTACGTCACCACTTCGAGACCTGGAAAACAAGACGGTCCCTTGGGCCGAGCCGTCTCCGCTCTGGCAGCCGCAGCAAGGATTGGTCACCCCGCTCTAGGACTGAAAGTATACGGTAAGCCTTTTATGCGGCATCTGACACAAAATCTGAATCAGCGGGCTTTCATTTTAATGGCTATTGACATATCGATCGGGTTATAATTATACTACCTGCTGTATTGATAAATAAAACCTGTAAGTTGTTCAAGGAAAGTGCTCTGAAATGTCTGCAGAGGCCAATTTGGTGGAGAGTCGCTTTTATAACTAATACCGTGCCTTGCTTTATGTGTTTGAAGCTGGGAATTTTAGTTGAATACAAAACCGCGTTTATGCTCGGTACGCCTACTGAAGTTTTTAATGTTTGATTTTGCTAATAAAACATTGATATTCACAGAATATGGTATGGTTACTGCAGAAATTTGTACTTTTCTTGTAAATATTGATGATATAGATCAAATTGGAAAAAGAATCGTATTAAATTTAATGCTAAGTGTACGATGTTATAGATTTGAAAATGTTATCTCTAGTTATCCCGCAGTTAAACAAATATTTAACTTTCATAATTAACAAATGATTATTAACTTGTACTTTTTCTCATCAATGAAAAAGGACAAATATTATTCCCATTCCTAAAACTAGCACTCCTACTGATGTGTCTCGATTTTGCCCTATTAGTATACCGCCTACTGTATCGACGATTCATGAAAAAACTGTCCGGGAACAACTGAGGAATTATTTGATTATAAATAATATCTAGCTTAGGCGGTATTTGTTTTGAGTTGGGTGAATTGGCTAGTATGACAGATTTTTGGTTTAATCGCTCCTAAAAATCGTAACAAATGATAATTTCACTATACGCCAGTTGAAAACGTGGGCGTAATTTTTTATTAAACAAAATTCCGTTCCATTTTTCCTATTTTTTCATATATCTCAGTAACTAAGTTATAGAAATGAAAAAAATCACTAAAATTTCCATTCCATTTTGAGATATTAAAATCCGTTAATTAGGAAACCTTAGGGAATGGTTTAAAAATTTGGTTAGCAAAAAGTCGAAATGGCTCCAGTTGGGAGCTCCGCCCGCAGAATGAGTCTATTTAGGACTCCAGGGCCCTCGCGTTAGGACACCGCCCCGGGCCCCCGTACTGTCTAAAAATTTTCCCCCCAGTGCTGTCAAAAAACTTAGGTCCATGTGTTGTCAAAAATGGGGCCCCGGGCTGTCAAAAATGGGGCTACCGTGTGCCCCCTTGTTCTGCGTGCCCTAGCACTAGGGCTCCCGGCCGCCCGACGCAATTTTGGCAACGTGGGAAATTCAAACTGTTCTACCCTCATCAGTGGACTCCGTTTCGACATAACCTAACGCGTCCTCTAGGGTACATAACCTCACTCAGCAAAAAAATTGTCAAATTTTTAAACAATTCCCTAGGCTGTCCTAATTAACGGACTTTAATATCTCAAAATGGATTTGAAAATTTGAGTGCTCTTTTATATGTCAAAAAATTTTCAACTTTTTAAGTGTTTAACCTCAGTAACATTTTGAAAATTTGCACATTTCTTTGCGAAGTCTAGATTGCAAAATTATTATAAAAAAACTAAAAGTCCGTTTTTGATGAAATTTGGTGGAAAGATTTATTATATTACAAAGTTTTCTTTAGCCAAGTATGAAGGTCTTACGTATAATATAAGTATTTGAAAAAAAATCCACAAATAACTTGCTTTATCAATTTTTTTTTCGATTTTTACTACATTTGCAATAGCAAAAATGAATTTTTGGATTCGCAACCAACTGCATCTTATTTAAAACTTAAATATTAAACTTTTTCATTTGTATAAGTTTTCTCTAAAAGCAATAGTTCCTGAGATATATGAAAAATGGGAAGAAAAAAACGGATTTTTTAGGAATTTTTTCACATTTTGTTTAATAAAAAATTACTCCCATGTTTTCAAACTAGCGCATAGTGAAATTATCATTTCTTATGGTTTTTAAGAGCGACTAAGCTGAAAATCTGCCACACTACCAGATTTACACAGACATAAAATAGGTGATTTTAAGCAGATACCACCTGGGCTAATATTACCACCTAAGTAGTCTGACTTTCGTCCGCATCATAGCATAACAATAACGCTGTTACAAGTTACTGATGACATATTTAGGGAGTGTGATGCACATAAAAGTATATACTCTTAGACTTCGGTAAGTCTTTCGACACGCAGAATCATAGTACTATGTGCACCAAATTACATTACTTTGGACTTAGTACATTAGCTGTATCATTTTTTCAAAACTATCTTCAAATGAGGTGACAGCGGTTGGGAGTTAATAACAATGGGCCTTTTCACTAAATTCTTAAACCTCAAAACAAAAATGTTTATTCGAAAGCTAACTGATAGATATTCACCTTGTGCAACTCTGTTTCGAATATGAATCTCACAGTGTTTAATAAAAAAATAGACAATTATTACGGCAATTCGAACACGCATTTGACCTTGGACTTAGTGACGTCACACGCCCGGAATTATATTGGCAGCATTTGCCAGAACGCCTTATTAGCCTCTGACATCACACCACAGCTGACACATGTTTACATTTAGTTTTGTGGTTATGTTCTGTGGTGCGTGTTTCTGGTTTTGGTCAACTTCTTCTCAACTTTGGCAATTTTAAACCATAATTTTCGTCTGCCTTCATCTCGCGGAACGTAAAGGAATATTTTGCTTGGACAATTTATGTTATTATTTGTAGATGTTGGAACAAAGTACTCTTTAAACATTTTCCAAACGCAAAAATTCAATAGGAACGACTGTGAAAGTGTCAAAGTCAATTTTAACGTCAACTGTCAAAAAGCAGGTAACCAACTTTGCAATATAATAATAATACACCCGAATGTCCTGTTCAAGGTCGTAGGCTCTTTGACGTCACTAAGATGGGTGCGTGACGTCACGTTTAAAGCCCGCGCTTTATTTCCGCACTATTGATATGTTTTTCCGATAGAAATCGTGCTCAAAAAAAAAATATAAACAAATACAGCGAAATGTTTTATAAAATACTATCACATAAAGCAATAAAAAAAATTCACTGAAAAGGCCCATTTCTCACAATTTATTGATATAATGAAAGAGGTTCCACAAGGGAGTATTCTTGGTCCGTTACATTTTTCGATTTATACAGCCGATTATTATAAATATTTAGAGTATTGTGAATACGCGGATGAGACCCAAATTTATCAATCGAATTCATTCAAGCTTCAAAAATTATTAGTTCTGATCTATTATGAATATCTAATGTAGGTATCTAAAGCACATGGACAAGTTTTGAACGAATCTAAAACCCAAGTTTTGTTATTTGGTACAAGTAGGGAATCAATTTTGCAAAAACGCAGATTTCAAAATAATGTTTTAAGTAATACAATATTGAGGCCTATTGATAATTGTAAAAATTTAGGTGTCTCTTTAGATGTTCAACTAGGATTTTCAAAGTATGTGTCCAATATTGCAAAAGTCATTTGGTAAACTAAAAATTCTTTCATTTCATAAAGATATTTTGAATAATGATATTAAATTGAAATTGTGCTCTCTGATTCTGTCATATCTTGCATATTGTGATATATATATAGTATATTGGCCCGCTTTATTGCAATGAGATAAAGTTAATCTACAAAAACTTCAAAATGCGTGTATTCGATTTTGTAAATATGATCATATTACAAACAAATTTAATGAATCTAAATGGTTCATACTTAATGAGATTTCAGATTTACCCAGCTTGCCTTATTTTCAAAATTAATTCTATTCAGACACCTTCATACCTACAAAATAAACTTATTAAAGGTACCTGATATTTACGAACCTCCTGTAAATGTGAATGCCTTCAGAAATCATATCAAAACCTATGTAATTAGCAAAAAAACCTAATGTTGTTTTGTAAATTGCAAATTGTGTCCACGCATTGTAATTTGAAAAATAATGTATAAGTTGGTTTATTCATGGAGGTAGATTGTAGAATGTTTTATGGGGTCGTTTGACTTCGAACAGCCTTACTTCACTTCGACCTAAAAGATCTTTTGTGATTTACCCTACATCTAGTTGTTGCCCAGGATTCCAAGACTTTTTGCAAAGCTTGTGATTTTCCTGGGGGCTGATTTCCCTATGTCTTCAGGCGTTAATTCCGCCTGTCCTAGGAATTTTAGCCTAGTGCGCACTAACACCTTGCATTCACAAAGTATATGTTCCGCAGTTTCAGTTGCAGTATTGCAATACCTGCATTTGTTGTCTACCGCCTTGCCCATATTCTTAAGATGATATCTCAAGGGGCAGTGGCCAGTTAGAAGACCTGTGATTAGCCATAATTCGGACTTTTCAAGATCGAGAAGCCTTGTGGCATTCTTTGTCGAATAAGTTATAAACTTTTTCGCTTGTCTTTGGCCTGGAGAATTCCTCCAGTAGGACTTTTTCTGGTCATTTTCCCACTCTTGGATCTCCTCCGCTATGTGTCTCTTGGCCAGGCCTCAGAACGGTTCGGGTCCAATGAATGGTGCTTTAGATCCTTTTTTTTGCAAGGCTGTCAGCAAGTTCATTTCCTTGTACTCCCTCATGCCCTGGCACCCACATCAAGGTAACCTTGTTGTTGTTGACCAGTTGCTTCAGGGATTGTCTACATTCCCAGGCAATTTTAGACTCAAAGGTATAGGACCTTAGAGCTTTTAGTGCTGCCTGACTATCAGATAATATATAGATCTTTGCCCTTCGGATGCCTTTATTTAGGCATTCCTGGGCACACAGATCTATAGCGTAAATTTCTGCTTGGGAGATGGTTGGGGTGTTACCGAGGGCTTTGGATAGCCTACATTTAGGCCCTGCTATGCCCACTCCTACTCCTTCAGCCATCTTAGATCCATCTGTATACCAGATGAGTGACCCTTGTTCCAATCGCAGTGCCTCCATCTTGCTCGTCTGACGGCTTTCAATTAGCACGTCAAACGGGCAGTCAAAGTCTTGTTTGATTGGCATTGAGTCAGTGGGTTTAGTCATGGACTTCAAATGGATTAACTCCAGAATCCTTAAGTGACCAACCAGATCGCCTGGTTTAAATTTATGTGCCTGGTGCAGTCGTAAGGCACTGAGTGCTGCCTCCTTCCTTACATGCAAGTGCAAGGGAATTAGGTCAAGCATAGCCTCCATAGCTGCTGTGGGACACGAGTGCATTGCTCCTGTAATCCCTATACAGACAAGGCGTTGCAGTTTCTGCAACTCTCCCTGGGCTATTTTTTGTCCTGTTTTTGGCCACCGCATGATGCTTAGGTTACCATAGGTTTCACAACCGAATGATAGGACCAATGTGTCATTTTCGGTCTTAGACCCCAAGTCTTACCAAACAATCTACGGCACGTCCATATTGCCGCTGTTGCTTTAGTAAGAGTCCTTTTCAGATGTGAGTTCCAGGTAAGTTTTTGATCCAGGATTACTCCTAGATACTTGCCTTCACTGGAAAAATTTAGTATTGTTCCATTAAGTACAGGAGTTCTAAGATTGAGTTTTCTGATTTTAGTGAACGGGACAATAGTTCTTTTGCTCGGATTGACATTGAGCCCCTCTGACGAGCACCATTTGAATATTATATTTAAGGCAATTTGCATGAAGCTGGAAATCACGACCTCATTTTTGTCTCTCACAGTGACGACCAGGTCATCTGCATATCCCTGGACGTTGAAGCCTGAATTGCTCATTTTATGCAGGAGATCATCGACCACCATTGACCACAGAAAGTGCGATAGGACTCCACCTTGTGGACAACCCCTGACTGCAGTCACCGTAGCCCACTCATCCCCCACACTTGTGGTAATAATTCTACTTCTGAGCGTGGATTGTATCCATTTAATTGTAGGAGACTGTATTCCCCTTTTTTCCGCGGCTTATTGTATGGATTCATAAGAGGTGTTGTCAAAAGCACCCTCTATATCTATGAAAGCACACATAGCCACTTCTTTTGCTGTAAATGTCTTTTCAATGCCTTGAACCAGGCAATGTAGAGCATTTATTATTGATTTGCCAGGTTGATAGGCAAATTGTTTTGCATGAAGCGGTGTTCCTGTAAGGATTTCACTTCTATTATATTGATCTAAAAGTTTCTCCATGGAGGTGGTTATATGGAAGACCAACCCGGTTGAATATCGCCATCTCGTTCATTAATCATTTATGTAACACACTATCTTTCATATGAAAATAAAGACATTTTATAATTATTATTGTTATATACAATAAGCCCGCATGCTCGACGTTTCATTTTTAACAATTCCAATGACAGTCTGCTCTTGAAGATAAAAAGTTTCTAAATAAGAATTTCCTTTTTCTGTGTGCCAATATCTATCTAGACAATACTAAGTGGGGAACGTCACCGTCTTCGAGTCTTTGAACCTTCTGAACATAACATAACGTTCGAATACGTCGGTGGGTAGATCCAGCAATATGACGAAAAGTTCACATGAATGGAGGTTCGGAAATGATTCCTAACGAATTAAGTAGATAATATAAAAATATGGTTTCTCTTGATTATTTTAAAATCCACTACTACTAGAGGGATGAAATATTGTACACATAGTAATTTCCATTGCCAGGGGTTGACAAAATAGGAAGATTCCTGATTAAAATGCTAGTAATTTTTGTTTCAAAATTTTTACTCCTTTTGACGTTAAAGATGATTTTTCAGACAAATTTTTAAGAAAAACATAGTCTTGGTGAAAAATGTTAGAACGTATCTTTTTCCTTCAAAATCCGATTGTAAAGTCCGATGTAGTCGTATAAGTAAAATTGCGCCCAGGCACGCACTTGAAATATTTAGATCAGCATCTCGTTCAATTTTAACGCCGCGTTACGGTCTATATTATTAATATGTACGTTCCAATACTACAAATTTTAAGTTCGCTCTATACTATTTCGATCGCAAATTGACTCCCTTATCTTTATAGGTTTTAATGTGCGTCAGCTTGTTTGATGACAACATGTCGCATGGTACAACGGCGATAATAATGACGCCGTAAAGTTTTTGTAGCGTCTTTTGAGTGTTCAGTAAATGTGTACTCGACAATATCTGTGAATTACAGTTACGATCAAATTGATAAAATTTTAACCACCAGAAGTCCAAATTAATACTTTATTAGACATTTGGCATATTTGGGAACATTGATTCACATGGGTTGCAGGATAGAATACAGTAAATAATCCATAGATAGAAGCGAAACTAATTAGCTTTATTAGAAACTGTCGCGATATGTGTTGTTATACAGTCAAGTATCTGTCAGCCTGATATGTATATTTACCAGTATTATATCCGAAGAAATTATTTGTGACTGGAAACACTAAAGGCAATCTACATTAATAATTAATTAAATAGGATGAATGTATTAGTTGAACGGGAATATCATGTCATTGTCTACGTGTCTCAAGAGAGATGAAGTTTCTGATCGACAGCAGATTTTGATCGGGAATAAATTACTACTACTTCTTATACTTTGATGACACATTCTGATGTAAATATATGTTTTTTATGTTTGTCTGGAAAATGTGATTTGTAGTTTCTATGTTTATATTATATGATCCTATATTATACATATTTATAGTTCTATATAGGTATATTTGATACACGTTATATACAGGGTGTTTCACGAGAAAACGGACATAGTTCAATGGGAGACAGATGACACCGAGTTTGATTAGTATCACCCATACAAAAAGCTGGTTGGACACCCGTTGATGAAACAGCTTGTTTTATGTATTTTTGCCAAATTTTTTTTTGGTCATTACTTTCTAATGGAATGGAATAACTAGTTCATATTTGGCTCATCTAATACGCTAGTGACCCTGAATAAATGCATACATGGCAAAGAAAATATCCAGGTCCAGACTTGACAAAAAGTTGTTTTCGTTGTTAGGGATCATCGAACAAATCGTCTATTTTATTATGCTCATCTATCAACAACAACAATAACGGTAGCAATAAAATAACATATCAATAATACACATAACAACAGAATAATAACAAGCTATGAGCGGATCAATACGTGTATGAAAAACAAAAAACAATAATGCAGATATTGTGATAAACAATGTTCACAAATAGGAATTATAATTAAATTGTATATTCAAAATGTCCCCCCTAGCTTTTCTGGTGTGAGTCACAAGATGACCGATTGATTTTCTTATCATAATTGGGTTATTTCTAATTTCGTTGAAGCATTCAACAATCCTCTGAATTAATTGAACCCTGTCATTAATGTCCATATTCTAGACCTCGCTCTTTAAGTGGCCCCATAAAAAATGGTCAACAGGGTTCAAATCCGGGGACCTTGCTGGCCATAAATGATGACCTCCGCGACCAATCCATCTGTCCGGATATTTGTCATTTAAATAATAATAATAATAATACATTTATTATCCATCAGACCAAAATACAATAAGGTATTGGAGTCGTCAAAGTAGAATAAGTAAAGAACAAGAAATAATACATTACAAAGTACAAACAAAATAATATATTAACATTTACAGTTTCCAGTGTAGTATAAAATCATAAAATATCTAAAAAAAAATTATATCAGAAAAAAAATATATCAGAAATCGAGCTCAAGTGAATTGAAATTTGAATGAAATATATATTCATATAAGAACTTATATACATCCTATATATACATACACACATAAATATTAAGATCAAAGAAATGTTGTAGAAAGTCATTTAGGTATAAAAAACACATTCTAGCAATAATTTCTTTACTTGTCTTTGAAAGGACTTTATACTATTAATTTGCTTGATGAACTCTGGAAGCTTGTGATATAATTTGACACCAGTGTATGTGAGACTTTTTTCGTACAATGATAGGCAATGGTTCGTTGTCAATAAATTGTTCTGGCTCCTAGTATTATATTTATTGTTCTAATTGTTTCTTAAAAAAATATTTAGATTAGACTTTACAGATACAGCTATTTTCATGATATAAATACAAGCTAACGGTAATAATTGCAATTCCTTAAAATAAGTTTTACAAGAGGTACGTACGCATACTGACTCTCATTATGTTTCTTATTACTTTCTTTTGTAGCTTGAAGACTCTCTCAAAGTGATGAGAGCAGCCCCAAAACACAATACCGTACGAAATTTTTGAATAAAATTGCGCATAGTAATAGGATAACATAACAACATCCCTATTTGTAATATTTCTCAACCTGTACAAGGCAAAACAGACTAATGACAGCTTGTTGCACAATATAGTAATATGACTTTCCCAATTTAGAGCATTGTCTATATGCACGCCTAGAAATTTTGTAGAGGTGACTTTTTCCAAAGATTTTCCATGAATTCTTAGCAGATACCTTTCATTATAATTAATTAGTCTCGGGGTAAAATTGATGAACACTGTTTTATCGCTATTAAGTATTAATTTTTCATTTTCAAATTTAGAAACACATAAGTTAATCTTATTCTGTGTATCAGTCATAAGATTATTTACATTTTCATTTACATTTAAGAATGAGTTGTCATCTGCAAACATTACTAGGAGATATGAGTTTATTACATCCAGTAAGTCATTTATAAAAAGTATAAAAAGTAGGGGTCCAAGGACTGAGCCTTGAGGGACGCCACGTGATACAGATCATCTTTCGGATTTTATATTGCCTATTTCTACTAGTTGGATTCGATTAGAAAGGTAGTACGTGAGCCAATTGCCAAGTTTTCCTCGAAATTCATATTTATTAAATTTGCCTAAAAGCAAAACATAATCCACCAGGTCAAACGCTTTACAGGTCCATGAAGATTCCAAAGCATTTTTTATTATTATCTAGATGTTCATATAGCTTATTGAGGAGGCAAAGTATGACAGACTCGGTCGACCTACCCACCCGAAATCCATGTTGTTCGCCACTCAATGTATTATGTCTGTTACAAAATCTCATATTTTATTATAAATGACTCTTTCTAAAATCTTTGATATTCACGATTGGCCTACAGTTGTTTAGTAACAATTTATCTCCTTTTTTGTGCAAAGGTATAATTTCGCACTTTTAAAGATTTCTGGAAATACTCCCTCAGATAGAAACCAATTAATCAGATATGTTAGAGGAGCTATAATATATTGAACTATCGATTTTAACATGTTCGTGCTGATACAGTCTATGCCACAAGAATTATATTTCCTAAATCAAGTTATCATATTAAAAATTTCATTTTCCGAAACCAGATCAAGAAATATTGTTGGAAATTCTTTGTTTAAATTAACAGGATGGTTCGCATTATTTTTACAATTTTCAGCTAATTTATTTGGTAAATTAATAAAATGAGCTTCGGCGCTATTGTCAATTTATTGTAGATGTGTAATTATTTTATCGTTAATTCTCAGTTATCATTATATAGGCATTTAGCCGCTATCACAACTTTATCGTACGCCTGTTTGTACAATTTATAGGAATTTTCATCCTTATGCCTTCTAGTTGCTGTCATTATTCTATTTAGTAATTCTAGTTTCTCGCATGAAATTCTAATTCCTTGGGTTATCCATCTTTTTTTGTTATAGTTTACTTTAAAACGCTGTAGAAAATTATTCTTCGCAATGATTTCACGGAGAAATCGGTCTACTGAATAAGGAATTCAAATATACCTACTTAAGAAATATTATAAAAAATTTTAGAATAAAACCATCCATTGTCCATTGTATTTATATTTTTTCGAATCGAAATAAATTACGAACGAATTATATATTTTTAAAATCTATGAGGTTAAATAGAGGGAAAGAGGTATACATACATTTCTAGAAAGCGTGACATATTGATACGACTATTTTCTCATTTTGTATTTGGAAAACTACGTGCTGCATTTCAATTCATAGGATTCCTTGAAACAGAGGGAGATTTGCAATAAAGTGATTTGCTGGTCACATTCTGATCGTGTATTCTTTTCGCATCTTACGTTCAGTTTTATCTTAATTTTCACTCCCTGTTGGTATTTTGCATAATTTTGTATTAGTTCGTGGCTTGCGTTTGTTTTTTAGTTTCTCGTAATCATACTTTTTACAGCAGTTTGTATAATCTCAAATAAACGATTTAAATATAGTACTCCTGTCAAATATTTATTGGAGGGTGGCAGAATTTTTTAGTTCAGGGATAGGTTCGGGGTAGTTAGGAGGTAAACATCCTAAAACTGCCCGACTCTAGACGGTCAGCCTTACCTTACAGAAGACCCAAAATTCTGGCTTTTTTTTGTTTTTATTTATAATTCGAAAACTATTGGTTCTAAAG
Source organism: Leptura quadrifasciata (assembly GCA_963675555.1). NCBI lineage: Eukaryota > Metazoa > Arthropoda > Insecta > Coleoptera > Cerambycidae > Leptura > Leptura quadrifasciata. The sequence goes on along the minus strand of OY776677.1, from coordinate 150,235,777 downwards.
AAAAAATATTCTTATCTTTTTTAAAGTTGATAAAATTTTCTACATTTTTTATTTGAAAAATAGTTTTATCTTCAACCGTTCTCGAGTTATCAGATTTCTGGAAAACGCTGTCAACGTTCCTTATAGTAAAATAAGGATCTTATAAAGAAGTTTGCGACTAAGCATATTATGTATTAATATTCTGCCCTCTAAAAGCACATTTGAACTATGCTAAGCCCAGTCGGGCTATTTATTTTTCGATTGCAACAAATACTGAACCGCTAGATGGCGCCTGCTGATTGTTTTGCATGTCGCTATTCTATGGATACCGAGACGTACCAAATAGTCCAAGGATCTTCGTGTCGGTCGTCACATGCCTACCCTGCACTAACGAGAGCCAATAGTTCGAAACTGCAGTCTGCAAGTGGTGTGGGACGACTGTCACGAGAGGTGTTTGTTGCAATAGAAGCATTAACGTTCGGTTGGTAATATGCAACTATTACACTTAACGCGTCAGGCTTGTAAGTTGTAATTCAGCGCTCAGCGGGGCACATAGCCCGGATAGTAGCTGTTGGTTGCAGTCCGGTTACGTTCCTTATCGTAAAATAAGGATTTATAGAGGAGTCTGCGACTAAAAATATTATGTTTCAATAGGTTTTTAATATATATAAACAGGTTTTAAACATATATAAGCAGGTCTTAAATCACAAAGACACATGCCATCCAATTCATGACATCATTGAGAACCGCCAATGTTTCTATACTGAGTGAATCCGTACCCGGTTTGCATATCTACTTCCCCTTTTTTATCATCTGTTAGTTTGACAACTTCAGGGGCTTCAGGGCATTCGCTAGTAAGATTTCCTCCACCACAGATGTTGACTATCAAAAGTAAATAAAAATAACAAAAATTTTAATAATTTAATCAGTGTCCTAAACATTTAGATGCACACTTCTATTCTAGGTAATATATTAACTATATAACTTAGCGAAGGTGCTTATAGTCATGAATATATTAAAAACGTCCTTCAAAACATAATTATCATATATTCTGCATTGCCAAAGTATCGACAGTTTTTATGAAGAGCTATTTAATCGAGGGTTCAGGGTCATAATTCAGCCATACTGCAAATTTAATGGCAAGTGTATAATATCCATTCACACCAGACAGTTTATAGACAAGGCACGGAAAAGATTGATAGTTGAAATGACCTGGATTGACAAAGCTACTAAGCTAAAGCCATTATACACTGTAGTCGTCTCAGATTTCTGTTTTTTAAATACTCATCGATATTACTTCGAGCCAGCTCACGTAAGCTTGTAAATTTGCTTTTAGAAGATAGAGCTAAAATAGACAAACTTCGTTTGGGACACCATTGATGAGGTAAAGACAAAACAGAATAAAAAGAGTACTTAAACAAAAACTGCTATTTAATTTGGTAAGATTGACTTTAAAGTCAGCATATTTTTAGCGAACAGTACTTGAGATAACAAAGGTGCGAGTTATGGGTACTTAAAAATATACAAGAGCTTGTAAAAGCTGCAAAAAGCTAGACGATAAAAGGACGTTTATTACATCAAGCAATAAATATCAAACTACATGGAATATTATTAGCAAAACTGTCAGTAAAACTCAAATAAAAAATAATTTTGCAAGGCAATCGCGGACGCTAAATGAATATCAGTTAACTTTAATAAGTTCTTATTGAAAAGTCTCATGCTTTAAATTGATGTTTTCCAACCGAGGATACTATTGAAAAATCTTTCAAGCAACATTTTATACTTATACCCCAGCTTAAGAATATGACGTCTATGTCGCAATAAAAAGTCTGAATCAGACAAGTGCATCTGAAGTAGATAGAATTTCATCAGACTTATTAAAAGTAACCGTAAACTTCGTCGTTAGAATTTTCTTATAAGTAGATCAATAACTGAAAATGAATTTTCACATACCTATTTTCAAAACAGACAAATTTATGTATTTTTCTAGTAAGATGGTAATAAACAGGAATAAAAAAATATAGGCCGGTTCGTCTTTTAAATGCAAAAATATTTTCGTGGTGTCATTTAAACTTCATAAATAGATTGCATGATAATTTTAACATTAATAAATATATTGTAAGACGTTTGACCCTGTGATCACAAATTACTTATTGAGAAGCTTAAAAGCTTAACGTGAGGTATTGAAGAAGAATTAACAATTGCTTATTTTTTTTCCTTGAAACAGAGAGCAGGTGATTTATTTAAACACAAAACAATAGATATATAATCGAGCGAAATGAATATAAACATAGGAGTTCCGCAAGAGTCTATTCTTGAGCAACTATTGTTTTTATAGTTATTAACAACCTGCGAAAACAGGGGCGAGCGTAGGTGCGTCTTTACTATGTACATACTTCGATATGCGATGTAAAGCAACGACAGGCGCAGTTAGTACTTGGATGGGTGACCATTCCAACGGAAACTGCGTTCTCGCCTCACACATCTTCCAGCGGCTTGTATATCAGTGTATGCGCGGAAGCTGTACAACCTTAGGCGAGGGTTGTATAGGAGATATACCATCCTTCGGAGGGGATGTAAAGCCGTCGGTCACTTGTCTATTAAATGTTAGGCAAGTAAAAGATCCCTACTCTTCTTAAGGGAAGAGGTTCGGCAAAAATTCCTGGTTGGGGTTAGGTCGTCTACAGGCGTCGGTGTTAGGCCTCAGTAGCAGAAATAGGCCGCCGTTAAATAAATGTATAAAAAAAAACCTGCGAAAACATGACCAGGTAAAGAATATTCTAATGTATAAAGATAATAATATATACTTAATACAAACAAATCTAAATAGTTGATAGATTGGACCTTTATTTGGTGAAAATCTATGTTAAAAGTACACAAAAAATAAGTTTAATTGTTTGATTTTCACAAATTTATTTTTAACTTAAAACATAATTGTTTCGCCACACTGTGGTTGCTTCTTCAGATGTTGAGTATAATAATAAAATTACTAAGTAAAGAACAGGGTATTTATAGTATAAAACAGGTAATTATCTAAGAAGTATATAAATAGCTTAAGACCCTAATTTAAAAAGAAATTTAAAAGTATATTTATAGTTAATTTGAGATATTGAAATAGAATTAATAAGTCTCTTCAAAATTTCTTGATACTTTGATGTTAAAATGTCATGTGCTTCATTTATCATTAGAAATATTTTATTGAGACATGGAATAATATTGTGGAGCATTCCACATGCATCTTGACTGCTTTGATTGCAAGAAAGTGCAGCTAGAAACATTGTTGGTGCTGCTACATTTCAATATTTACAGCCAATTTACAGAAAAATCGAAGTATTTACCTTTTTTACGTGTATGCATTTATGAATTATTAGCCTACGGAAAAAATAAATTCGATTTAGGAGAAGACACACAGATATGCATATATCATATTTGTACTAGATAACTCCCAAATCCAGAGCCAAGGTTGTCCGGGTTGAAAAGGGAGTTTAAAATTACAAAATTATTCCGATTTATTAAAATATGTATTGCTGTAAATTTTGTTGGTTTATATTTTATGTTTATTTTAAATTACCATGGAGGTTGATTTTATCTATTCATTCATTTATTTTGTATATTGTTTCGCACTTTAATGTTTTACCTATATAAATTATGTATGTGAAATACTAATTAATTTAAGAATGTTATGCATAATATGTCTGAAAATTGAGCTTTATCATCATTTTTAATTAGGTATATTTCAAAATAATTTTGTAGTTCATTTCGAAGGCTAAATAAAATATGCTGTGACACACAAAAGGCCGAAAGGTTCGTTAAACTTCCAAAGTTAAGTTAATATGGATTCAAAATATTTTTATTAACACTTAATTTTCACCGGCTCCTCCACCATAAAGTCGAATTTTGAATGCTCAAGATAAAATGAAACAAATACACAAAATACAAGTTTAATTGTTTGATTTTCAAAAAAAAAATTTTTAAACTTAAAAAACATAACTTAAAACATAACACTTATTTCTCCACACTGTAACTTCTTCAGATGTTGAGTGTAAAACTAAAATTACTAACTACACCACATTTATAGTCTAAAACAGGTAATATCCAGGAAATATATAAATAGCTAAAGATCTTAATTTGCAAAGAATTCAAGTGTATTTATAGTATGAAACTGGTAATCTTCTAATAAATACCGTCTGTCTATTTTACGAGTGCCACACCATATACCTCGCTTAATATCTATTGAAGAATAATAACGTTTTAGAGACAGTTATCCCATTGTTTGTGAGCTATATTTCAGTAAAACGAAATTTGAAATCGATAGATTACTTTGTGAGATATATTACAAAAACCTGAAAAATAAACCCATAAACGGTTATAGCTTCCTTATTTCTCAGTCTTCCAATAATTGACACCTCGTAGTAGTGACCAATTTCACATTGCTGTTAAACGTGAATTTATTCCAGAGTCGTTTCACGTAAAACCAAACTCTTTTACAACTCAACCAATTAATAAGTGATTGTTTTTAGGCGATGTTCTGACGTGAGCTATTCTTATAACAATTCTCGTTTGTGAAGTTCTCATAAACAGCCCTCATCATCCCTCGCATTGATCGATGAATGAATGCTATTCTAGGGATGGAAGGGTCTGGGATATTTATATTTCCCGATTTCTCTATATAGAAAATTTATTATTCCTGAAAGTGCTGGACACATTTCACCTTCCATTGATAATATTTCAGTAATTATAGTCGAAAAGGGGATGGGTCATTTATAACAAATCGAAAAATACAGCGTGTCTAATCTTGTTTAGAACCACCCTTATAAAAAGTTTATTTAATGTCGAGGTTGAAAACCTGTAGGGAAGACAACAGTTATATTTACAACTAGATGGATGTACCTAACACCATGCGGTAATTGTCAGGACGTGGCTCAACCAACATTTTCCCGGTTGGTGGATTGGACGTAGATCATTGATAGCCTGGCCGCGAAAATGGCCGGATTTAAAACCCCTTGATTTTTATATGTGGGGTAGTTGAGTATAGAATCAACCTAAATTATCTAAAATAAAATAGCATTTCACAAAAAAACAAAGGTAAGTATTAAGTTCACAAATTAACAAATCGATGAATATGCAGACAAAAAGCAAGTTCAATATATTTGTATGTTATATATCATTAGAAATCAAATTTGCCTCGGGATATGGGCTCTTCTCAAATCTCTCTAAATCTTTGCCGAATAATACCTACGCAACCCTTCTAATGGTCTACTGACCGTAGTATACCAACACTTAATATCTGAACTAGTTTATTCTGACAGTTTCGTTTGTAATAAAACTAACCGTATTACTGAGATTAATAAGCGACAAATAAAAACAGCAAAACAGGTACATGTTATAGTATTGGTTTATACAGAACTGTTAGACAAAATGATACACACGTATCATATATAATTTTAATAGCTGATATGACTATTTTTATATGGGTTACTGATAAACATTCAACAGTTTCTAGTAATATAAAATAAAGCCTTAATGATTCACGATTTTGTGTCAAGACTGTTGTAATGGCTTAAGCATGACTAATAGTACTTGACAAATGCTTATTATCATTCCACTTAAGTTATTAAGACCGGATTCCCACGGGATTGCGATTTTGTTATTAATGCTAAATATTCAAACTTTTAACAAGATTTCTTCCCACGAAACTGGCATTAAAATGCCTTAAAATCTGTTAAATAATCACATTAAGGCCAAATGAGGGTTGCGATGCGAGCTTTCTCATCGAAACTTCATTATTCAGGCCTATCCTTGGTCTCAATATCTGAAATTGAAAATTTTATTTTGCATGTTGCATGTTCGTATAGAAACACAGACTGGACGCTGGTGCAAGCAGAGGATATCGAGGCAGAAATGAAGCTTCATTCAAACAGCAATGGTTATGCACGCAAGCTGTAGATTCGGGAAGTTCATCTTACTTTATTTTGCATGAAAAGTGATATATGTTTACTAATAACGACATAATTATATATGAATTATCCTAAAGTCCTATACCTACAATGAAAATGGTCTAGAAAACAAGCACAGATAAGAGAATTTGTGCTTGTGAACTAATATTTTCTGATATTTTTTTTATAAATGTAACCTACTCGTATTAAAACAAACAAATAAATATAGATTTTTGTTGTATTCTGAATTAAGTTAACCCTTTGAAATGTTCTGACGGGCAATAATTTGCTAACTATTATTTGTGCGGGGTGTGTTTTCGTTGTTAATCTCAGGTGGCTATACTATTTGCAAAAATATAAATAATTTTCTTATAGACGTGGGTCGAACAAAACAATTTTGGATTAAAATAAGGGCACTTTACACCGTTTCCGAACACATGTCTATAAGATTTTTTTTCATATTGCTAATACAATCATCACACAAAATAAATGACAGGAATTTTCAAACACCCTTAGGGACATTTTTTGCATCTAATGCAATGTTCTTATTTTTCTGCTGTTTCTCGTCTAACCGGAAGTGATGTCAACTTTCAATTTTCAAATGAAATACTATAATTTTTCTTTTGGATTTAAGAACTAGATTTTTTCTGAGCTAGATTGTGTAAAGAAGTATAGGTTAGAGAGAAAATTTTTAACATAATGCGATTTTAAGGTTTCAGGTATTGAGGTGAGATATACGAATCACTAAAAATCGAGTTACCTATGGAATGATTTCGTGGCGGATTAAAATCAAGACGCGTAGTAGGCGCATGTCAAGTCAATACAAGTTTGCGTTGTCGTCTTTGAATTTAGCATATCAAAGTTTTTTTGGCGTCAGTTCACAAAAAATTGGTGAAGAAAATGGAAAAGAAACAATAAACATTTTTATTTCAAACAGTGGCAAAAATTTTCAAATAACACTTTTCAACGCTTCTCTTGACACTTTCTGTTATGTTTTCAATAAACTGGGCGTTCATCTCTTGGAAAATTTTACGAACACGTGCTTCCGAAGCCGCTCTTTTTTCTCGTTCAAATTCATAAACATTATCTTTAATGTGACCCCATAAAAAAATCCAATGGACTGAGATCCGGGGACCTCGCTGGCCATCTAATAGGTTCGGAGATTCCGATCCACTTGTCCTCAAAAATAACTGTTAGAAAACTGACCGTCACCCTTGCATTGTGAGGTGGGGCTCCGTCTTGCATAAAATAAATTTCTCTAAGTGCTGCCAAAGGTAATTTATCTGGATAATTTTCTCCCAAGAAAGGCACTATGTTTTGGGAATAAAACGCTGCATTGACATTTTGATCACAAACAACAGGTCCAATCAGTTGGTTGTTAATAAGCCCAACCCAAACATTGAACAATCAAACTATCTGAAAGTTGCTGGGTTTAGTTAAGTTAATCGTGGACCAGTAGTATGCGTTATGTCGATTGAAAATTCCGTTATTGGTAAAGCTGACCTTGTCACTCCAAATTACTTTGCGTCAAAACTCCGGATCTTCTTCATTTAATAATAATAATAATAATAACATCTTTATTGATTTTCATAAAACTAGAAATACAATTTGGGCGAAATTTTGCCATTTAGCTGCTGTTACTGATGAGATGTTGTCGACATTAGACAAAGGTTTGGTTAGTGTTTTGGTACTACTTGACTTTTCAAATGCGTTTGCTACGAGAAATCACAAACTTATTTGTGCCAAATTAAAATATTATGGATTTTTGCCTTCGGCTATTCACTTGTTACTTCATATTTGAGTGATAGATCACAAAAAATTGTTGTGAATAATATGTCCTCTTCGAGTCTAAGTATAAGGTCTGGTGTACCTCAAAGGTCTATTTTAGGGCCACTCCTATTTAAATTTACAACTGAATTAATAAACTCATTATCTGATTGTAAAGTACAAGCCTATGCAGATGATACTGTCCTTTACAAACATTTTTCCCTTGATAATAGTGCTCAGTCTATCGCGTGTGTCAATTCTGAACTAGCTAAAATTAAAATGTTATCAATTGAACATGACTTGAAACTTAATTCCAATAAATCTAAAATTATGTTATTTGGCAGTAAAAATAATACGAATTATATAATGGAACATTTTAACTTTGACATTGATGGTAGTTTACTCCCAGTTGTTAAAGAAGCAAACTGTTTAGGTTTAACTCTTTCTTCTGACTTTCGATTCAAAGGGCATGTCAAAAAACTTGTACAAAGGGCGTATTCATCATTAAAATTAATATATCCAAATCGCTATCTCTTGAGTCATAAACTGAGGATTATGTTATGTGATTCACTTGTGTTATCTCACTTTAATTACTGCGATTTTATCTATGGTTTTTGTCTTGATCAACTTGATAAAAATAGGATGCAAAAAATTCAAAATTCTTATTGTCGAATGGTGTTCGGCTTGAGACGTTTTGATCATATTTCACACAAAATTAAAGATTGTAATTGGCTTAATATGAACAATAGAAGAGAGCATCACATGTGTAACTTTGTTCACAAAACCTTAACAAGTACTAACTCCCTCTCAATAATAAAAAACAAATTCATTTTGCACTCTTATATTCATGAGAGGGATACTAGATTTAAAAATAAATATGTTGTTCCACAGCATCATACTCGCATATTTCAAAAACTTTCCTCTCTAACCTATACTTTTTACACATTTCAACTCAGAAAAAAATCTAGTTTTGAAATCCAAAATAAAAACTATAATGTTTTATTTGAAAATCGAAAGTTGACATCACTTCCGGCTAGACGGAAAACAGCAGATATATAAAAGCAAAGTACATTAGAAGCAAAAAATGTCTCTAAGTATGCCAGCAAAATTTCAAAACTTTATCGTTAACAATAAGCGCGGAAAAAGATGCTTAATCAACTAAAAAATCAACCGCTATACAAAAACTTGAAAACGAATATAAATTTTTAGTTCACATATTTGTTTTTATATGTTGGAATTAAATCCCCTTCTTTTACGAAATTTCTATAAAAGCACCTTAAAACCCAGTTTTCCTTACCATGTGATTAATTTTGTATTAAAGTAACTTAAAAAGTATTAAATAGCTAGAAATACTAATACCAATATAATTTTCTTTTATGTGATATATGTACTTTTTATTTTTATATCAGTATCTTATTTATTTCCAAAATGTACCTCTTAGTTTTGTTACATATTTAGTGTATATTTTTTCATGTTATTCTGTAGTTACTATTTAGGAATTAATATCTGTTGTATTGTATATAGTTTATAGACAGAATTATAAATTAATTTAACATAATAATTTTATTTAGTTTAGTATGATTCAATCTAACACATGTATTGCATAAAATTTTGTATGTTTACCAAGAGCAATATTTGTTTTGTTTTAGAAACACGCATTCTCTCAAAATAAGATTCAAATTGGTTATTTGAGGAAGCAGATACCCAATCTGTGTTATAATATATAATAAATCTCTTCGATATTTTTATTTTCTGTTTTATTTTATTTATTTTTATTTAAAACTTAACTCCAATCTTATTTAGCGTAACTTAATTTCTGAATTTTTTCATGTTTATTTAAATTGAACGTACCGTACCGGGTGTCAAAGGATAATGGTAGACCCCCCCCCCCCCCCTTTTTATTCTTAGTTTTTAGAATATCAGAATGAAACTTGGTAGATGGTTTATATGTCCAAGAAGACACTTTGTGACATAACTGTTATTTTTTTCGGTTCCACCGGAAATGATGCGAATTTTAGATTTGTTAATGGAACACCCTGTATATTGTTATATTTTTGGAATCCTTGAAAAATTCTGAGTGCAGTGATATTTCATAAGTGGCATTTCGACTCCATAAAAAGAATTTCACTCGAAATTTGTTGGTGCATCTAGAGTGCCATGACCAGAAAATATTACTCCTGGGCACATCCACGGATTCCTTAGAATATGCGCTATGTTATATTAGAACTCTACATTTATGGTTCCATTTGGAAAAATTAAGTTTTGTTAAAAAACTGTTCAGGCCAAATTTGATGGCCCACGAAATACACATCCTGAAATTTTTATGCTCGATTTGATGATTTTCTGACACCACACCGGTCCATTACAAGCGTATTTTTGTATCGCGTTTGTTTTTCTTCGTTTCTTTTTGTACATTTTTGTCTCTAAATTCATCTTAACCTTGTAACCGAGCCAAAATCTTTTTGAATAAAAATTTTTAAAACTAAAATTTAGGCCAGCCCTGCGCAGCCCCTCATTGGAATATTTCGCGGAAATCACCTTGTTCGAGTTGTGGTGCTAGCGTCTAAAAATCAAAAGTAAAATTAAGTGAAGTTCGCGAGTGATTTTAAAAACTGTGTATTTTGTTGTTTTTAGTTAAGTTTTTTCACAAAATATGTTCAAAGGTATTACCTATTTTAATTTTTGTAAAAAGGGAGTCTAGGTTTAGTATTGTTAATTATTGTTTCCGAACCAGATCTGCCCCGCCCGATCCTGCAAGCCGCCACTGCGACAACGCGTCGGTTGCATGATAGGTCCCGGAGCAGGCCCTGGGGAGGCAACTTTTGTATATTTTAATGTTAATAAAGTTATTTTGAATTGAATTGGTCCATTACAAGCAATTTTTTATGGTCATGGCACTCTAGATGCACCAACAAATTTCGAGTCATTTTTTTTCCTGGAGTTGAAATGTCATTTATGGGACATCGCCGTACTCAGAATTTTTCAAGGATTCCAAAAATATAATAATATACATGGTGTTCTATTTAAAAATCAAAAGTTAGAGTCATTTCCGGTGAAACCGGCTGGGGGAGAAATGACAGTTATGCTACCAAGTGTATTCTTGGTCATATAATATATCTACAAAGTTTCATCCTGATATTATAAAAAATAAGGAAAAAAAGGGGGATCTACCATGATATTTCATTAATAATTGCACATAGCTGACTGAAGAATTTTTGGCTCAAAATATAAAAATGTAACCCATAACATTTAGATAAAATGCTCCTTCTTACTGAAAAACAGGCCGTCTTATTTAAAATTCAATAAAATATTCTTGCCCATATATTTTTTTTTGTATTTGGCTAAAAGATTTATAAATTGTAAGAAGCATTAAACTATGGTAAAAGATAGTTTCTCTACAGGGTAACATTTTTGTAAGAGTCTATTAACATGCTCACGATATCTGAGTTCATTGTCAATAGTTAGACCTAAACTTCTGACACAAGTTGCAAGCCAAGGTAATATTTCAGTTATTAGCAGTCCATTCAGAATCATTTCCAATGTATATCGTGACTGACTTCTGTGGTAAAATCAGACTATTACGCATAGAGTAGGTTTGTAAATGTTTTAGGTCCGAATTCAGCTTAAATTGAACCTGCATTGCATCATTTTTTGCAAAAGACAAGTAAACATAACGCCATCGGCATATTGATGACTATAAGAGTACTGTAATTGACGACAAGTATCAGAAGTGTATAAAATAAATAGAAGAGGCCCAATAATAGAACCTTGTGGGACACCAGAGGTAACTGACAAGGCTGATGACATTGTATTGTCTAAAATTGCACAGTTTAAAGCAGAAGTGTGGAATCCATGGTATTTCAACTTAGCACACACCTTGCTGTAGTCAAGTAACACTAAATCAACTGGTTTAGTGTTACTCTCCTTTTCCTATCGTCAACGTCCCTAGCAAGTATTTTGGACTAAGTAGGCAATATGTTAATTGAGCGTAGATTTGAATAAGAAGTAGGATTAGATATTTTGGGTACTGGTATAATTAAGGCTTTTTAAGACTTTCGAATTAGTAATATTTACAAATTTAAATTTGTCAGAATTAGAAAAATTATTAGTTTAAAAAAATTGTAAGAGTTCATAACAAGGGGGTAGAGCATTAGCCGCAACCAGTATAAAATTATTATTGTTATCATCAGGTTGTTTTAAGTCTACAGGTAGGCTATTTTTCATTTTATTATTTATATTTAAGGTCTCCAAAGTCTTCCAAGTTTCACGCCTACCTTGTTTACAGCAGAATTGGAGATAAGTTTTTTTCACTCTTAATTGCATTAGTTACAGAATTTCTCATATTTTTATAGTCAACCCAATGCGCTTATCTCTCGTTTTATGATATTTAGATAATAATTTGTCTCTTAGCTTCATCATAATTCTAATCGCATCAGTAAGCCAGGGAGCTTTGAGTTTACTAACCCTTATAGTTCTTATAGATGCATATGTATTAAATAAATTTAAAATGTTAGTAGTTAGAAAAGAAAGCTTATCATTAATTTCTGGTAGATTGTAAATATGGTCCCAGTCGCAAATCATTTAAAAATACTTCATAATTGAAATTCTTAAAATTTCTAAAAGTAAAAATATTTTTTTTTGTTGAAATAGACTTAAAATGTCATGAAACATCGAGATTTTAAATTTGAGCGAAAAAAATTTTCCTGTCTGTCGGAATGTCGGTCTGTCTGTCCTGTCTGCGCATGTTTACTCTAGAACCGTTTATAACATTGATTTGAAATTTGGTACACTTATGTATTGTAACGAGATCTGGAACTAGATTATACTTTAATCTAATTCCATTGAAGGGTTCGGGGGTAAATGAAAGGGAGTAAAAAAATTAAAATGTAATTTAGTGTAAATATAAAATCGAAACGTCTAAAAAAATTTTTTAACGTTTACTCGTTTAAATTTTGCTTTGGAGGTCTATATACAATACCAATGACATGGTTAATATGTTTAATTCTAGTAGTAATTCAAATCTGCTCTAATTAAGGTGTATTCGTGCAGCTGAAAATTTTTATATTTAATCTAAAATATTGACAAAATAAATGTCGAATGAAAATAAATAGGAATCGTTGATAAGAATGAATTGTGTTGTACATCCAAATTGTTCATTCCAAGTTTTCGTATCGAACTAAACATATCAAATAAATCGAGCACCTTCTATTTTGCTATTCTGTTTCTCGCCCTGTGGCATTTATGTGAGTCACGAGGAAGCTGATTGTAATTTAATAAATTAAATGTTTACAAGCTCCGTCTCTTATATTGCATTATGGTTTATTTGAAACAAGAGCAAAAATTTATAGCTTCCAGTGGCTTATGATCTTTCGTAAGGTTACCTTACTTTCTGTATATAATTTCAAGTTGAAATAAACCCGTAAATTGAAAATGCTAAAACCTCAGTTTACACACCAGTAAGTATAAACGGGATGGAACAAATACCACCCTTACTTCAAAAGCAACTTTGTTCGGCAGGGGCGCAACGTCCACAAATCATGTATAGCAGAATTAATTTCGTCCTTGGACAAAATGCTTCTCTTACGACCGGAGTCTAGGACTCGATTGTGAGAATCGAGTTTTCTTGTTTTACATCACTACAATAAAGAATTTTTCACCTTACACTTTTTCTATTTTTGAAGTCAAGGCGATCCCCTCTAGGAGAAATATTATCTTCTCTAGTGTAAAGCATCGTGGTGGTTGAGCTTCTGGGATATCTGAGAGATCAAGGAATTTACACGCTTTGGGTATACCGATGACCCCGCCATTCGTACCACAGAAAAATATGGTAGGCTATTAGATTTAACGCAAGGGACCCTGAATAAAATAAATAAATAATATGCATTTATTTCCAACACGTAAATACCAGGAATTACAGAACATAATGCTTGCAGAAAACATGGGAATATAAATAAAAAAATTTGAGATAATATTCAAATACAGAAGCAAGCCTAAAATTATGAAATAGTATACATTTCAAAAAAGATATGAAAAAACATTAAAATACAAAAGTGGGCAGAACATTATGAAATAAAAAACAGAATTCCAAATAAAATGATGAACTGGACCCTAGAATTGTACATCCTATATATAGGAAATAATAAAAACCTAAATAAATGATTTTTAAAATGCAGTAAACCTTGCACGAGGCAGTAAAGGTATATAAATATAAAAATACAAATAAGGCAAAAAACATAGTATCATAATATATATTTGCTCTTGCCTAAACTATCTCCCGAAAATAAGCAGTCTATATCCAACACCTATCCACACGTACCAAAGACTACCATTTTACAAGAAATCTCATAATCAACGATATGTTACCTACTTTGCTCCAAAATTTTATAACTTACTACCTATCCAGATAAAGTCTCAACCTCGTAAGATATATAGAAAAGAATTAAAAAAATATGTTCAACAAAATTTAAATGTTTTCTTAAATTATTTTTAAAACTAAGTACACAGTTTATCTATTTTAATATTCTTTTAAAAAAATTATAAAAATAAATACATGAACTTGAATATTCTGTGAAGGGATAAGTACATTTTTATACTTGCCATTTGCCATTTTACGATTGTTGAGGAGGGATATTCGCACACAGATTGCATTCTGCAATTTAGGCGAAATTCCTTCTTAATTATAAATTAGTAGGGAAATATTTTACAATATGTATTATAATAAAATAAATATAAATGATACTATTCTTTACTTAGAAAAATGTATATTTTTTAAAGTATGAATAATAAAGGCAATTCAATTCAATTCAAAGGCAATTCAAAATAACGGACATAGTAGGTGTATATATTATTATTAGTTGTTTCTTAGATATAAATCAATTACACTACTTAAACTGTCGTAATGAATATCACAAAGGCCAAAAATTGAATACCTTACACATATTAAATATTGGTGATTAACACATAAGGTTCATACGACTAAAGGGGGTATAAAAATAATGACAAAAGATGAACAATCTAAACTAGATTGTACAAAAATGAAAGAGCAGCACAATCCCTTGTTTCACTTAGTAAAGTCATATTAAACATATCTAATAGGAGGTTATTATCAGTGCCTCGCTGTGGAAAAAACCGTTAGTTTTAAAAGACATGAACTTTACAAATTTTCTTTGGACAGATTCAGTTAATAAAACCAAATTTTGGTATATAGGAGACCATATGAGAGCGGCATATTCCAGCTTATTGTACTGTTATGTGCTGCCCTCTAACAGAGGAGAGTGTAATTACTCCCTGGCCAGTAGGGTGGCACCATCTGTGGGCCAACTGGATAATCGCCATTTAGTAGTGCCTAAGCACACTGTAGAGGATTCCAGTACATTCTGGAAGGTTGTCCAATGAGATTTTAGACATCCCAAGTGTATATATAAAGAGGTGAATCCAGTAAATGGGGAGCAGTTGAGTATACAGTACAGTTCTGGTATTGTTGCGTGAATTTTAAGGTTTACTATTGTAATTTAAGTGATTAATAAAATAGTGGTTTGTGAAGATTCTTGTTGCAAGTTATTTGAACCTTCAGAGTGTTTACTGAAACTTTCAACAATAGAGAAAAAGCTCCAGTTTCTGACAAAGAACCCGAGCAACTTAGAAGCTGACTTTGTCATCTGATTAATATGGCTAGAAAGTTTGTAGTTGAAAATCACACCGATATCTTTCAATACCAAACAACGCTCGAGTGGAAAACTGTTTATGTTGTAGTCAAATTGTATAGAATTGTGCCTACGAATAAAAGTCATGATTATGCATTTTTGATGTTATATCATTTAGGAAAATCAAAAACCGCAGGGGCTCCAAGTTGAAACACTGAGGGACGCCTAACTTTGCTGTATAATTAAGAGATCTGTGACAGTTGTATTCCACAAATTGATTCTTTGAGAACAACTAAGATGTGAAAAGCAAGGTTAATGTATCCGAAAATCCAAAAATTCTTAACATGGATAATAAACAAATAATGATCTATCTGATGGAAGGCTTTTTGGATATACGTGTATATGACATCCACCTACCCCCTGAATCCAGGTTGTCACATATGAATTGGGCAATACGAGCCAGATTTGTTATTGTCGATCTTTGTACTATGAATCTATATTGCACAAATGATGTGGACGATTTTATTATACTGTAAATATGGCTACACAAAATTATTTCCAGTGCTTTCGCAAAATTGCATAAAACGGCAATGGGTCTGTAATTGATTATGGACGATGGATCGCCAGCTTTTAAAATTGGACATATTTTGGCAACTTTCCAGATATCCGGAAAATTGGACGCGGTAAGTATCATCTTAAACATAATGCGCAGCGGAGTAACAAACACCGCAGCACAGTCTCTAACTACGAAGCTGAGAACACCGTCAATACCGGATGTCATTTTGTTTTCAGTTTTTTTTAATTGCTTCAAAGATCTCATTTTCTGTGATACAGTTAATATTTGTCGATTTTGATGGGTAAAACATGTTGTTGTATGTGTGACTTGGATCCGAAGGAGAATACACACTCGAGAAAAGTTTGCAAAACCGTTAACTATCATTTGCGGTGTATCCAGCGTTTCATTGTTATAAGTGACCACTCCCGGGATTCTAGTTGTACCTCTTTCGTACTGAGGAAAGGACCAAAATTTAGAGGGATCATGCGTGATTACATTTTCGACGACTGAAACATAATCTTTATAAGCAGATTCAATTTGTTGTTTTATAGTGGCCCTGAGTAGCCTAAACTAATTTCCGCAATATTCTGTTTTATATTTTTTGAAATTTTTGTGAGCCAGTTTTGGTACCGCTGTACCAATGATGAAAGACCCACCAGATAAGAGAGCCCACTGGTTGTTGCTCAGTCTGAGACCACTCTATTTCCATGAATGAGTTTGGGAAAGACCTAATTTTATGGGCCTGCTGATAGTGTTTGAAGCAGGGCGCAGTCAGTGTCAGTTACGCCACTGCCACTTTTCTTCTAAAGAAAAAATTTCGTACAAAAAAATATTTCTTCTTTTTAGTCAAACTAACACTTGTCGAATATGAGGAAATATGTCCTGCATTCAAGCGTTGTAGCTGGAACAAATTTATTTTTTCTTCGTTACATTCACATTTTTACAATATTTGTAGCAAATCAACAGAGTACGTGGATCTGGCTAGTTATCATTCGGCAATTAACACAAACGATCAAAGTAAAATAATGTCTTAACGTTAAGTAATCACAAGAATTATTCTGCAAGTAAATGCATACAACATTCATGCCTATAGGATCACTATATGTAAGGAGTTCGTAAACATTCAACAACAGAATAAAAGCAGTGCTTTAGGATAGTTTTTTATTTTTTTATTCAAAGTCAGCTAGATTGAACTTGATTTATGTAGGCAAATGATTATTGAGGGATTTTTTTTTCACTAACTGCTAATCGGTATCGTGGATTCATATGAAGGCCTGCTGAACGAGTATTATGTTGGTGGAGAATGGATAGAAAAATTGTAGACGCTTTTATGAATTTGGATTAAGCTGTAATATATGTAGAGTGAAGGAAGAGGCATAATGCCTTTTTTTAAAATAAATATAGGTTGACACTCTAAAGTTGACATTTACAATAATTCTTACAATTCTCTTTTATTGCCGAAAAGATTTTATTGCATATAAGGAATTTCCCCACAAGACGACTGCATAATACAGTTTTGAGTGAAAAAGAGAAAAATAAGTATTTTTCAGTACGTTAAAAATTAATAAAAGTTTTTTGAAAAGAAAAGTAGTGCTAGCGAGCTTCAAATTAAGTTGTTTCATATGATGTGACCAGTTAAGGTTATCGTTCAGATAAATTCCTAGGTGTTTCATATGCGCATGTCTGTTTGAAGATATGGTGAGGTTTTGCGTTTTCCCATGGTTGAGCTTTAATTTATTTGATGCAAATCAATTTTGAACAAATTTTTTGTGAGAGATATGAAGGGAGATCTAACAAGTTGTTAATGTTTTTATCAGAACACAAACGCGTGGTATCGTCTGCAAACAGAATAATCTTGGTGGGGTCCATACGTTGAGAAAAGTCATTGACATATAGTATGAATAATAGGGGCCCCAAAACGGAACCTCGAGTACCCCGTGCATGACATAGAAAATCAGAATTCTTATTGTTTATGGACACACACTGTTTGCGATTTGTTAAATACGACTCGAAAAGGGTAAGAGGTAAGCCTCTAATACCACATAATCGCAACTTTTTTATTAGTATGTCATTAGGAGACACAGTTGAAGGCCTTCGAGAGATCACACAGTGAGATAACTGTGTGAAGACTTACCTCAAGACCCTCAACTATATCATTCACGGCCGTAAGAACAGCTTGGGAGGTCGAGCGCCCGGAACGACAAGCAAACTGATCAAAGCTAATCTAATCTGTCAATATAGCTGGTCAATTTCTTTACCAGAATCTTCTCAAATATCTTCCCAAAAAGAGAAGGATAGATATGGGACGATAGTTATGAAGGGAGGACTTATCTCCCTTTTTGTAGACTGGTATGACGCGAAAACATTTGAGTACATCTGGAAAACTCCTTGTGCATTAAAAAGCGCATTGAGCATATCAATATCAAGGGAGCTTGAATTTTTGAATGACTTAATTGCTGTCCTCACTTCTTCCCCAGTGACTGGCTTATAAATTATTCATAAAATCAGTACGAAAATGTTTGTTTAATTTAGGCAGAGAATTTATAAAGTTTCCTGTTATAGATGTCAAATGGTTTTTAAAAACGTCATGGGAGATAACAAACTGTATGGCCTTAGTGTGAGAATTGTTTATCTCAGAAATTATGATCCTCAAAAATAATAATTAATTCCTAATTAATATTAAATTATATCGTTTCATCGTTTGAAAAATCGACCGACTGCACATTACAATATTTCCACTAACCCAATACCCATCATCTCAGTAAAGCACTGGTACATAATACCGTATCATTTATTTACATCACTGCCATCCTATGCCAACACCATGTTTTATGTTTGTGAATCTGTATTGACTTCCTGTTTCCCGAGGGAAGTTTGCAGGATGTATTAGTACTGATTACTGCTTTGTTTGGCATTTCCGCAATTTCTCAAACTTACGCAGCTTCTAAATATGATAAAGTCTCGTAAACGATGTTTAAGGAAATGCGGCTATTATTATCTGAATTACGATGCATTTTTCATGTGAAACAGTGTGTAAATCATACTCAGAAAATTTATTGAACAATAAAGACGAATCAAGAATATTTGTGACACGTAACTATCGTAAAATAAGGTTGTCTTTATATTGGCATCTTGCACAATTTTTACAGTGCAGTTCCTTTAATTAAATATACCAAATATATCCAACATATCTAACAAATAGCACCATATAATTTTGAACTATATCTACTCGAATAACCTGCATAGCAATGGCAACTTGAAAATTTCATTAACCCAATTTCAGTGCAATAATATATTTAAACGTCTCTAGCCACATTTATTGAAAACCGATTGATAAATAATATAAATGACCGATTCAATTGCAAATGACGCGTAAAAATTCTGGTGTATTTTTAAACCCCGACTAATTAGAATTATGTAGTGTAATGTAATTTGTTTTCATTAAACATGAATCAACCATCATATTGTGAATGTTTAATTACATGTTAATTACATTTAGAATTTTCATTAAGGGCAATTATACTCTTGTTTATTTTAAATTACCAATCCAAAATGAAATATTTCACACAGAAAATATTTAGTACAAGAACAAAATTCTAAAATGGAAATGTATATATTTGAGACCATATTTCTGATACGTATATGATCTGCAAAACCGTATAACAAAATGATACGAAGGAATGTTCTAAATGAGTCCATAAAAAATTAGATTTCTTGGCGTTTACCGAAATAATATTTATTCAAGTATTAGAAAACCGCTGCCCAGGGAATCACTTCTCCCACATCCAGATTTTGTATTCAAGTCTTACACATACTAAACGCCAATATAATATTTTAGTCTCTTTAACAATAGGATGGGGATGGTAGAGGGGGTGGGGATGGCTAATGCCAAAATAAATTTAAAAGGCCCTTGGTTCTCTTATACATACCAAATTCCAATTTAATTTTTTACTCCCTTTAATAATAAGACGGGGGTAGTAGAGGGGGTAGCTAACGTCAAAAAATTTGTTTGAGACGTTTCGTTCTTGTATGTACGACATAATCACATTTTATTTTTTTACTCCTCTTCATAATAGTGTGGGGGTGGCAATGGGGGTGATAATGGGGGGGGGGGTGGCTGATGCCAAAAAAAAATTTAAGACCTTGACTTTTCGTAGATGCCCTAAATTGCAGTTTTATGGACTCTTACTTGCTTGCTTTGCCTATTTACCCTTATTTACCCCCGAACTCCCCGACAGAATTAGATCAAAATATAATCTAGTTCCAGATATTATTATAATATGTAAGTGTACCAAATTTCAAATCAATATCATAAACGGTTCCAAACGTGCGCACAAAAAAAGTTACAGACTGACAGACAGGATTTTTTCTCTCTCAAATATAAAATCTCTACGTTTCATGACATTTTAAGCATATTTCAACAAAAAAAATATTTTTTTTGCGTAACTATACTGCCACTGGATGTGGAAGTAAAATTAGCAAAAAGCTTCTACATCTTTCAGGAATTCTTTAGGCTCATCATACCTTTTTCTTTGATAATACATGTATGCACCAGGCTGCTATGCCAAATAATTTTAAAGGGAAGTACTGTCAAGAATTATGATTAGCAACTCAACAAGATTTTTTCTATCTATGAATAGGTCAAGGAACCACATCCTAATAAAAACGACTTAAAAGGCAAGCAATTTATTGGCTGGTGCGATGATTTGTCACACATTTATGCCTTGTCCTGCTTTGTAAGTAGACCACGAAAACGTTGCAGAAAAAGGCTCGAAACACAAAAGTTCTGTGACAGGGATGAAACATGGGACCCCCCCCCCCCGTTTTTGAGGCGCTGAATACGATGGTGATATTTTTAAGATTTCCACCCTACAGGAACTACCCGCAAATTCGAATAACCACCCCTATTTCGCACTTTTTTCCGTCGTGGGTATGCGGATCGGGTTTTTAGGCAGGATTTGGGTGGTATGAAATTTAACCAAAAATCATCTTATCCATTCCCGCTCCTCTAATAGTAAAATATCCTCAAAAACCAAAATCGATGGTGGTCAACAAGATTTCTCTCCCACCTTCCACCAACCACCCTTGATACTGCACATATGGGGATTCATCGGATCGGGGGTTTTAAGACGATTTCGACATTGTAACCAATAAAGACCCCTATCCAACGAGCCCGCACATGCGTTGTATCAAGAATTATGAAAAGGGGGTGGTTTTAGGGGCCGGTTGGTGGAGGATGGGAGAGAAATGAATATTATCATCGTGTTGAGCACCTTCAAAAACGGGAATGAACAAATTTTCGTGCATTTTGATTTTTCTGAGGATATTTTAGTACTAGGTAGAGGGGATGGTTGCAACCCCGGGGGTGGATAAGATATTGTATGGTTAAATTTCATACGGCCTACCCGAATCCTGTCCAAAAAACCGATCCGCATACCAATGATGGAAAAAACTCGAATTAGGGGTGGGTTATCGAGTTAGGGGTAGTTCGTGAGAGGCGGGAACCTTAAAAACATCACCATCATGATCAGCAACATCGAAAACGGGGGATACCCATGTTTCATGCTTGTTACAGAATATTTGTTTTTTTTTTCAACTTTTTCATGGACTAAAGCTATGACAGATATTACTATTGCATCACCCAGCGTTACGATCCAGTGCATAATGTTTTGCAAAGATAACCTAAAAAAACGAAAACCAGCAAAATAGCCCTAAGTGGTGTGACCGAATAAATATAGCGTATAAAGATGGACACAAAGGAATGTAGAAAACCTGAAATTGTGTTAGCCATGATTAGAAACATAAATTACATCCACGAAGACTTTTTAAATTTGTCTATTATTTAAGGAGAATGTGATAAAGTAATATCAAGAACTTGCAGCACATTTGCTACTCAATATCCAGAAAAAACCAAAATAACACTAATACTGTAACATGCGTATTAATCGAATTGAAGAAATGGTATGAACTAAAATAGCAGAGATAAGATCAATTTAAAATATGATTTCATTTTAATTTAATAATTGCTCAAAATTCCGCCCTCGAACCTCGACACATTTTTCGCACCTTCGGATTAGTTCCTCATGGGTAGCTCTTCTAATTGAATCCTGTGATATGTTTTGAAATGCATTTCTTACTCTTTGCATACAATCTTCAATGGTTGTTAATGGGCTCTCATAAACTTTATTTTTATTAGTTCCCCAAATGAAATAATCCAGAACTGATAAATCGAGCGAGGAGGCCATAAGAAAGGTCCATTATTGGCAATCCATTGATCATAAAAAGTTTCTTGTAAATAATTATTAATTAAATCTACGTTATGTGGGGGAGCACCGTCGTGCTGATAAAAAATGTTTCTATGTTCGGCGAGAAGTAAATTTTCTAAATAGTTATTATTCAAATTTTGTAAGATATTCAGATATCTCTCACCTAAAAGAAAACAAAAATTTACCTAGGATTAGCAGAAGAGAAAATTTAATTTACCATTTAAATTTTCCTGATCGTTTCTTATAGCACAGTAAACATTGAACTGCCAACTTTCCTGAAAGTTTCGCTCTCTGAACATATGAGGATTTGAGTGACTCCAATAATGCGAATTGTGTCTATTAAAAAGTGTATTTTTAGTAAATTTTGCTCCATGTATCCATATAATATTTCCCAAATAAGAATCGTGACCATCAGACCTTATTAGAATAAACTCACAAAAATTCTGTCTTCTTAGGAAATATGTTTCTTTTAATCCTTGAACCATATGGAATGAAAACGGGTGAAGCTTATGTTTTAATAAGACTCTGTGAATTGAATCCTTGCATAGTCCCGATTCCAGAGCAGCTTGTCTTAATGACATCCTTGGAAATACATGAAAATATCCCATAATGACTATTTCAATGTTTTCGTCATCAGCAATAGGCTTTCTTCTTTGTATTTTTGCCTTGACAGAGCCATAATTTTTAAAATTTTCCAGTATTTTCTATAAAATGTCAAATATCTCTGAAACGACTAGGTTTAGGTATAGGATATGCTACATATTTTCGACTCAGAATTTTATACTCTTTTCGAAAGCCCTAAAATATATAGGGTATTCGATTTGAAATAAGCAAGTTGGTATCGACTTCCGGTATAAGCGGAAGTACCAGCTGCTTGTAATTATTTTAGTTGGGTTGGCCACACCGACATTAGTAATTATCTAAATTTTCAAAATTTTCATTAAATGAGTTTAATTTTATTGGGGATTACAAATAACGGTGTCATTAAAATAATATCCTGTCCCATTTCAAAATATAAGTACATTTCCCTCAATTATATAATGTCACTTTGGCAATAATCCTGTAGTATTAAACGGGAATTCTTGTGGTTGATGCCACGGTAATTGTATTATCAGACATAATTTTAAGGAACAGGAAATTCGCCTAAAAACAATACAATAAATAATACTATTACAGGATTTGCATTATTATAAAAGCTTATAAGCTTTTCGCCTACAGAGTTTTCCCAAATTATAAAATAATTGTGTATGCCATGGAAATCTAATATATAAACTATTACTATAATTAGCGTATAAAAATTGTCTACAAAATGATAACATAAAGCTAGTTAATGATCGAAAGTCGATAAAAATCAGCCAAAACCCGTCAAACTTCCTTTTTAAATCAAGAAATTGAGCTGAAAACTTTGCTAGGGTTTAATTTAGTTAAAAAGGCACGTGGTTGCTAGTCGGTTTGATACCGGATCAAAAACTAAATTTCAGCAATTTTCAATTAATATTTTTCAATTTTGGTAAGGCCTGATTTTGAGTTAGAACTATTCTGTGTTTAGTTCAAATGTGCTTTTAGAGGGCGGAATATTAAAACATAATATTTTTAGTCGGAAGCTCCTCTATAAAATCCTTATTTTACTATAAGGAACGTAACCAGACTGCAACCAACAGCTACTCTCCGGGCTATGTGCCCCGCCGAGCGCTGAATTACAAGTTACAATGCGTGCGTTAAGCATAATAATGGCATATTAAATATTGATTGATGGTAATTATAATTGCATATTACCATTAAATATTGATTCATGGTAATATGCAATTATTACACTTAACGCGCCAGGCTTGTAACTTGTAATTCAGCGCTCGGCGGGGCACATAGCCCGGAAAGTAGCTGTTGGTTGCAGTTTGGTTACGTTCCTTATAGTAAAATAAGGATTTTATAGAGGAGTTTGCGACTAAAAATATTATGTTTTAATATTCTGTTTGATTATTTGGATTTTGAACTTTTGAATCATTTGCTATTCTTTGGTACATGATTTTTGGTATATGATTTACAATTTATGATTGAGAAAAACCCTATCTAATCATTGCGAGGATTTCTATAACCAGCAAGGACTTTTATCAACAACCTTCAAGTCTGGAGCGCCTGGAAACTTTCCAAATTTTATAAAAGCTAAGTAATTATTGTATATATATAATTCTTCCTGTACAAATTGTTTAAATTAATAATTCTTTTCCCTAGCGCAAGCTGAGGAAACCCCTAGTTATATATTTTATTGTAAGATTTTTACCTTTTAAATTTTCTTTGCATTGTACATTGCATATTGTATACTTTTTACTTGTTCATTTTATTGTTCGCTCTCACTATAAAGACTCGTAAGATCTAGGACCTCGTTTGCTGGTCGACTTTAGGCCGTAATATGTTACAGCAACACTGATGCAGTTTTTCCAAACGCCAACACCGAACGACATACTTGAGG
Source organism: Leptura quadrifasciata (assembly GCA_963675555.1). NCBI lineage: Eukaryota > Metazoa > Arthropoda > Insecta > Coleoptera > Cerambycidae > Leptura > Leptura quadrifasciata. The sequence goes on along the minus strand of OY776677.1, from coordinate 150,211,163 downwards.
TGCATCTTGTTAACCAAGTCGGCATAATCTGGAGATTTTAATGCACGGAGCCTCTCATGTTACTCTTAAACACTGAATATATGTTCCACTCTTATTTTCATCTTCGAAGTAGGGTGAAAGTTATTTCTAGGGGAGACAATTTTAATGTGATTTTTATACTCCATGAAAAATTTGCAAAAAAGGGTTAAAACAAAAGTTCTGTGAGAGGGATGAAATATGAGTATCCCTCCGTTATCGAGGAGGGTGCTAAATACGATGGTGATATTTTTAAGGCTCCCAACCCTTAGCAACTATCCCTAAACACGAAGAATCAACCCTATTTCGCGTTTTATTCCATCGTAGACATGCGGATCGGTTTTTTGGGCAGGATTCGGGTAGACCGTATGAAAATAACCATACAACATCTTATCCACCCCCCGGGGGTAAAACTACCCCCTCCCCTAATACTAAAATATCTCCAAAATATCAAAATCCATTAAAAAAAATTTATCCCCGTTTTCGAGGGTGCTGAACAAGATGGTAATATTCACTTCTTCCCCACCCTCCACCAACCACCCCTAAAACCACCCCCTTTTCATATTTATTGATTCTGGGCTTGTGGGGACTCGTTGGATCGGGGTTCTTAAGGGGATTTCGACATTGTAAGGAGGGGGGGAGTTAAGTGACGAGACATGCCATCATCAATCCCGAAGTTGAAACTACCACCACCTCTAACATTGAAATCCACCGAAAAATGCAAAATAGTGGAAAATATTTTCTCCCCGTTTTAGTGGGCGCTAAACACGATGTCAATTCTTTTTCGTTCCCCACTCTCCATCAAACACCCCTAATTTGGGGGGTGGTTGAGAAATAAATATTACCATGGTGTTGAGCACCCTCGGGTACGGAGATAAACCAATTTTCACGCATTTTCATTTTTTTTTGGGGGGATATTTTAGTATTAGGGAAGGGGTAATTTCAACCCTGGGTGTGGATAAGATGTATGGTTAAATTTCATACGGCCTACCCGAATCCTGCCCAAAAAATCGAGCCGCATGCCTACGATGGAAAAAAACGCGAAATAGGGGTGGTTTTTCGAGTTTAGGGGTAAGGTAGTTTCTGAGGTGTGAGGACCTTAAAAATATCACCATCATGTTCAACGCCCTCGACAATGTGGGAAGATGTCCTTGTTTTATCCCTCTCACAGAACTTTTGGGGTTTTTAAAACTTTTTCATGGACTATTACCATTGCAGTTTGCCTATAAAATTTGATTTTAATTGATTCATTATGTTGTGCTAATCGGCTTGAAATGAGCTTGTTACTGTGCCATAACCATACTAACAAACAGAGCGCTCCTGAATTAAATATTTCTGCTTTTACTTATAATTATTACAATTACAGATATTACCATACTCTTAAGTAGGTAAGTTTACATATGTACAACAAAAAAATACTAACTATACAATAAATGCACGAAGGCTTATACATTAGTGCGTATTAGTTTCAAATATAATAATTGTATTTAATTTATTGCAGGAACTCCCAACAAAGATTTGTTGTTACACGGTAAGAAGAAGAGAAAATTGTTTTAAAATTATATAATTTATTTGAATATAATAAGAAAATATACAATTAGTAAATGTCTGTTATAATGATCTGTGTACTAAAATTTTTAACCTGTCCCATGTCGTCTCATTCCAAAATTTATTCTAAAGTTTCCTAATTTTACATTTAAAAAAAAGATTGTTGAATGCCTTATAGAAATATGTGCAATATGTAGCACTATAAGGCCAGTCATTACGGACTTCGATAATGGAAAAATAACAAATCCAGTTTTACACTCTCACCCAATCTCAGTCTCGCCAGGCGTTCACAGTGGCACAATACGTTAAATCTCTTCTCTTGACAGAACCTGCATGTTGCGTCCTCTGCCAAGCCCATTAAACTCATGTGTCTATTGAGCCGGCAGTGCCCAGTTAGAAGGCCTACTATTACTCTGATGGCCTTCCTATTCTGGCTTAGTAGATGTTCCGTAAATTTGGCCGAACGTTCTTTAATGAACTCTTTGGCCTGTCTCTGTCTTGGGAGATTCCTCCACCATTCCAAGAATTTATTTTGCACCCATTCCTTAATGGCTGCTCGTATGCATGGCTTTGCCACGCCACAAAAGGGCTCGGGTCCTATTGGGCTTCAAGTGCGCCTTCCTTGGCCAGTTGATCAGCCTTTTCGTTTCCTCTGTGTCCCTCGTGTCCTGGTACCCATGCTAGGGTCACTCTGTTCTGACTTCCCAGCTCTGTAAGGGCCGTCAAGCAGTCCCACACCAATATTGATTTGATTTGCATAGAACTGATTGCTTTTATCGCCGCTTGCATATGAGAGAAAATGGCAATCGACTGGTTAACAGTGCCTTGTCCTATTATCTCCCTTGCGCAACAGTGTTTGGCGATCATTTCAGCCTGAAACACCGTTGCGTATTTCCATAAACTTAGCGGGGTACTGGCTCTTGACTTGTCCCGTACATTCCTGTCTTGGGGCCGCCAGTGTACCAAACTGTTTGTGCTGTTATGGGAGGACCGTTTTTCCAGTCCTCCCTGTCTGGTATTAAAGTTCTTGTCGAAGTTATACCTTGGGACCAAGGCAAATAGTTCTAATATACTTTAATATATTTTGTCGGAAGAAAATTGCGAAAATTATGCAAATAATTGTTTATACGGCAGAATATGGTCACATACCCACTTGTAGTTTTGCATAACTTTTTTTATCCCGGAAGATTTTTTTCCCAATATTTACTTCCACGTCCAGTGGAAGTATAGTAACGCAAAAAAAAATATTTTGTTGTTGTAATATGTTTAAAATGTCATGAAACGTCGAGATTTTAAATTTGAGCGAAAAAAATTCCTGTCTGTCGGTCGGTCTGTCTGTCTGTAACTTTTTTTGTACGCACGTTTACTCTGGTTTCATTTATGATATTGACTTGAAATTTGGTACACTTATGTATTATAACGAGATCTGGATCTAGATTATATTTTGCTCTAATTTCGTTGGGGGCTTCGGGGGTTAATGGGGTAAATAAGGGTAAATAGGCAAAGCAAGCAAGTAAAAGTCCATAAAATTGCAATTTAGGGCATGTACGAAAAATCAAGGTCTCAAAATTTTTTTCTACATCAGCCACCCTTCTATCACCCCCAATACGACCCCCACACTATTGTGAAAGGGAGTAAAAAAAATAAAATGTGATTTAGTGTGTGTACAAGAACAAAACATCTATTTTTGGTTTTCAAAATTTATTACACCTTCACGTTTTTTGTTAATTTAACAATGATCCGGGGGCAGAAAAGGGCGCAAAACTGGATTTGTTGTTTTTTTACCATCTCCAATGTTTTCTCAAAATTTGAAAACTTTTGCAATTTTTCATACTTTTTTTCTCTAATCTGGGGGAGAGTTTAAGTATTTTGTAATCGTAGCATGTAGGCCACCCTGCGGTGATATTGACGAATTTATAATGAATCTAACATTATATTGTGTGGAGATTTCCACATAGATGCGATAAAAAAGGCCCCAATATCAATATTCATTTATTGTGATCTCTTTAATTCATTCCAATTAGATACTGCTTCTATAATGTCTCCTACGCTCATATTTACAAATGTACGTCACACGCCAACCAGCTGCATTGACTATATATGGTTTCTAATATCCATGTTAATAATTCAAGCCTGAAACTGTGCAGAATTATATCCTTCACCACAGAACATAATATCCTTACAGCTTTTCAACGTGGTTTCACTGCTGGCATTTATTAAATTGGGTATAAACCTGCTTAGACAACGGCAAGTATGTGGTCTGCATAATTTTTGATTTGTCAAAAGCTTTTGATATGACAAAGAATTCTTTCTTAGAGCAAAAGCTGTATAGTGTAGGAATAAGAGGAAGCTTACTGTCATGGATAAATAGTTACATGGGAGGGAAAACAATAAATATTGTTCAATTACGAATAGAACATTTAAAGTAAGGTGTGTCAGGTTATTTTTTCATTTTGCTGCCCAGAGCCGCTGGGTGAACCGATCAGCTTTAAACTTTCAGAAAATCTGACTTTTACTTTAACAAAAATACTTTAAAATTTTGGTGCGAAAATATTAAACCCAGTGTGCGCAATTGAATTTGATGTTGAAAATTTGAATTGGCCCCATTTTATGCCATTAAGTTCAAGACGGATAATTTTTTTTTCAAAAGTTAGATCTCGACGCCAGCTTTTTGATGCCATAAAAAAAAATTGAATCTATTTTGGCCATTTTTTGTATTTGTTTAAAACCCAATAAACAAAAAATGAATTTGTTGTGATTTTGAAAAAAATTTGAACATTTTTTTATCAGATCATAAAGACAATTTTTAATACCTTTATTTTAATTAAAAAAGAGTTTACCTTTACAATTCACTGTCTTATACATGTGCTATGGTGTTTAAATATGTGTATTGTGTTTACTTATATATATTTTACATAAAACTATATTTACTTAATTTTTTTCAGATATAATTTTAAACGATCAAATAGAAACAAACTATACACCTATGTTAAACTAGGTTTAAATTAAATTACACAATTGTCTTTAGCTTTATGTAATCTATGGTCATGTCAATAAGTAATTGTCGAACAATATTTTAAACGATTATTACATTAGATTATTTAAAAAATATATCAGCCTTCTCAAGGATGGTGTTCGGAAAAACAACGAAATTTTTGGACACCCTGTATAAAGAATCAAATTTTGTGAAATCTTAAAACAAGTTTAAGTTACCTTTTGTTTAACGTTAAGATGGATTCTCATGAAGTAAAGTTCGGATGAATCAATTATTCGAAGTTCTGTATAGCGATAAATAAAACCTTCGTTTCATTGAGGAGTTGAGGAATTTTATCGATATATGAAGCTACCAGCAACGATAATGAATTACTCTGCATATTATTTTTTTAAAAAGCCTATAATTACCAATCTAATCACTTACTCTTTAATTAAAAGGAAATTTTTACTAATATCGGCAAGATTTTTTAGTCCATGCTTTACTACACCACACACATTTGTGACATTAAGTTCTATTATGTATGTACAAAAAGAAAAACACACCTCACTATTTCAAATTGCGCTGACCCCAGACATTTTATGAATACGTCACATGAACCATCCATTATTTTCCAGTCGAATAAAATTTATTCCTTTATGCCATATCCGTCCATTGTTCGGCTGGTGATATTTTAATCTCGAAGCAACTTGGGTAAATAGCGTTAGTTTGAGCTATGAATATTTGCATCTAGTACTCCCAATTTTTAATACCTTTATTTTAATTAAAAAAGAGTTTACCTTTACAATTCACTGTCTTATACATGTGCTATGGTGTTTAAATATGTGTATTGTGTTTACTTATATATATTTTACATAAAACTATATTTACTTAATTTTTTTCAGATATAATTTTAAACGATCAAATAGAAACAAACTATACACCTATGTTAAACTAGGTTTAAATTAAATTACACAATTGTCTTTAGCTTTATGTAATCTATGGTCATGTCAATAAGTAATTGTCGAACAATATTTTAAACGATTATTACATTAGATTATTTAAAAAATATATCAGCCTTCTCAAGGATGGTGTTCGGAAAAACAACGAAATTTTTGGACACCCTGTATAAAGAATCAAATTTTGTGAAATCTTAAAACAAGTTTAAGTTACCTTTTGTTTAACGTTAAGATGGATTCTCATGAAGTAAAGTTCGGATGAATCAATTATTCGAAGTTCTGTATAGCGATAAATAAAACCTTCGTTTCATTGAGGAGTTGAGGAATTTTATCGATATATGAAGCTACCAGCAACGATAATGAATTACTCTGCATATTATTTTTTTAAAAAACCTATAATTACTAATCTAATCACTTACTATTTAATTAAAAGGAAATTTTTACTAATATCGGCAAGATTTTTTAGTCCATGCTTTACTACACCACACACATTTGTGACATTAAGTTCTATTATGTATGTACAAAAAGAAAAACACACCTCACTATTTCAAATTGCGCTGACCCCAGACATTTTATGAATACGTCACATGAACCATCCATTATTTTCCAGTCGAATAAAATTTATTCCTTTATGCCGTATCCGTCCATTGTTCGGCTGGTGATATTTTAATCTCGAAGCAACTTGGGTAAATAGCGTTAGTTTGAGCTATGAATATTTGCATCTAGTACTCCCAAGCGATCTTAAATTGTACTGAGCGGCGGCATCATGTTCTAGAAATTCAAAGCGAAATATTCAAATCGATGCGAACGTTACGTAAATGATTTAATGCAAATGTTGCTGCTTTAATTGTTAGTATTAGCCAGCATAATATTGTAGAGGAAATACAATTATGTAAATATGAGTGAAATAGAACTGAGTTATATTGATGTCATTTCGTACAATCCTTACAAAAAAATGGCCATTTGTCAAATGTGCTGGAATTGCAATATATTAGTTCACACAAATTAGAAATTTTAGAAGAAATAATTTGTAAAGAAACAATATTTGAGATGTGTACTCTCGATAGGGCTAGAAATAGATATCCGAAAGTTCCCACCCCATTCAGGTAGGGAGAGTCCCTTTTTTGCAAAAAAACAACTCCAACGGAGACTTAACGCCGGTTTTTCACTTTTATCTTGTAAACCGTTCATTGGAAGAGATAAAAGTATATTAAGTAAGAAAATAATATATTCTATTAACCTTGTAGCTTATCCCTACCTATTTCACTTAAATTCAATTTTGGCTAGGAGTTGGAAGAAATGGGCAATATCTTAGCACACATTTATACCACCGAGTTACCAGTACCAATTTCCACCCTTCAGCTAGTGTCCTGCAGCTACAAAAAGGGTTGAAGAAAATGATGCAGCTGCATCATTTTCTTCAACCCTCAACATTAACACAGCTGTGTTAATGTCGGATTGCGCTCCTCAACGATGTCCTCTAATTGCCATGGGCAAGGATATTTAAATTCCAAATTTGAAGAACAGTTCGTCGATGAAGAACCCTCTAATGAGTAAAATTGGACAGAATTTTAGTGGAATAGGCCTACAGGGGAAAACACTTTTTAAAAACCCATAGAGAGCTCTACCACAAGGGTGGTTTGGAAACGAGGTCAAATTAAAAAAGCATCTTTGTGGAAAAAAACGGAAAATAAATAAAAATCACTTGCGTCAAAACCCGCTAGACATGCATTTTATAAAGAAAACTCTACTGTATATATTCATTCTAGGGATTTTTTCTCGTTAAAGTAACTGGTTTTGAGATATTCGCTGTAAAACTTCGATTTTTACGATCTCTCCGTGCTCTCCAAACTACCCTTTAGTTTGGACGCTGTTACTGCGAAATAGGTGGTGATAAGCTACAAGGTCAATAAGATATTTTTTATACCGAATATAATGACACATTTTTTATTTCATTTTCCCTTCCAAGGAACGGTTTACAAGATAAAAGTGAAAAACCAGCGCTAAGTCTCCGTTAGGGGGTGGTTTCTTGCAAAAAGGGGACTTTCCGTTCCTGAATGGGGTGGGAACTTTTCGTATATCTATTTCTAACTCTATCTAGAGTGCACATCTCAAATATTATTTCTTTATACATTATTTCCGAAGAAAAAAGCCAACGTCCGCACTATGAAATAAAATATACATAATGATTTTGCAGATATGGAGAGATGAACGAATTCCAAACGAGTGGAAAGTTGGGATAATATAGCCCATACATAAAAAGAGTGACAAGACAGTATGTAATAACTCTGCTACCATGCAGTTATGCGTAGGTGACTAGCTCAGAGTGAGGGTTCTTTCCTTGGACGCGTGGCATAGTTCGCCGGTGTTGGTTATTCCAGTCCATTGTTTAATGTTCCGTAACTAGGACATTTGTTTACGCCCTACTCCTCTCTTACCTTCAATTTTTCCTTGTAGGATTAGTTGTGGTATTCTGTATTTCGGTCCTCTTAAGATGTGTCCCAGGTAGTTTATCTTGCGTTGTTTAATCAAGTTAAAGAGCTGCCTTTGCACATTTGCTCTTTGCAGTACTTCGTCGTTATGAATTCTATCTACCGAGGATATGCGGAGCATTCTTCTCAGTAACCACATTTCAAAAGCTTTCAATCTATTAATTGATGTGACTCTAAGTGTCCAGGTTTCCATTCCATAGAGTAAGATTGACCACACATAGCATTTGACCATTCTGTACCGGCTCAAAAAGGACAGACTTTGGTTGCATAGGAAGGGCCTCAATTTAGTGAATTCTTGCCTCGCTTGCTGTATGCGGCATTTTATTTCATGTTGTGGATCCCATTCGTCATTTAATAGGGTACCCAGCTATTTAAATGTATGTACTCTATGTATACTGTCTATGGGCACATTATCGATATTTATGGCGACATTTTGCAGGGGTAAGGGATTTCTGCTCACAATCATGAGTTTTGTTTTCTGAGCATTAATTTTCAGGCCATTATCCCTACCCACTATGTTTATTTTATTTACCAGCCGCTGAAGATCTTCGTGGTTATCAGTAATAATTACTGTATCGTTGGCATATCTTATATCTGATATCACTGTACCGTTTACTTTTATCCTGCCTGTTTCGCCTTCCAGAGCGCCAGAAAATATGTTTTCAACGTAAAGGTTAAACAGCATGGGTGACAAAATGCACCCTTGACGGACACCCGTCCTCACTTCAAATTCGTCTGTGTTGATTGAATGATCCAATTTGACACGCGACTTCTGATCCCAGTACAAATTCTGTATGATCCTGATATCTTTTTGGTCGATGTTAGCGTTATGCAACAATCTCAGGAGGGTGTCGTGCCTGACATTGTCGAAAGCCTTCTCGTAGTCAATGAATGCCATAAATACATCTTTTCGTTGATCTAGACAATTTTGGACTAAGGTGTTCACGCAGAATACCATCTCTCGTGTTCCCATTCCATCTTTGAAGCCAAATTGCGTCTCTCCGCTTAGTTCTTCTAGCTTTTTGAACATTCTTGTACGTAGAATACGTAAAAATATTTTAGTAGGTGACTCATTAGGCTGATTAGGCGATGATCTTTACATTTTGAAGCATTTACCTTTTTTTTACAATTGAAGAAAGTAACAACAGTACCTATGATACCAGAGCTAGAATAATGAGTGGCAATAGGTGCTATCACGCGTACAAGGAGCTCATGAAAATGACAACTCTGAACAAAGGACCTAAGCTAAAAATTTACTATAATAAGACCTGTTGTTACATATGGCTGTGAATCTTGGACATTGACAAACAACGATGAGATGCACCTCAGAATATTCGAGAAGAAAATATTAAGGAAAATATTTGGCCTAGTATGGGAAGAAGACGGCTGGAGAATCAGGATGAACAATGAACTTGATAGGCTGATAGATGGAGCAGATATAGTACGGTTTGTTGAAGCACAGCAAATACGATGGTTAGGACATGTGGAGAGAATGAGATAGGAAAGGTGAGCAAGAAAAGTGGTGGAGTGGAAACCCTCTGGAAGGAGAGCAAGAGGAAGACCTAGGAAAAGGTGGTTAGATGAAGTTATGAGAGTAAGGAATTAGAGAAGAAAGGCTGATGATAGAGGCGAATGACGACAACTGGTGAAGCAGACTAAAACCCACCAAAGGTTGCAATGCCAAAGAAGAAGAATACATTATTTCTTCTATTTACTGTTTTTTAATCTAATTTGAATGTACTATGTTATTGTTCTTGTCATATAGATTACAAATTTCAATGGGAGCAAAGTTAAAGTCTGTCAAAACTGAACAATTTCCATCGGTTTAGATATTCAGAAATTAAAAAAATATATTAAAACACATTTTTTTTAGTTATTTGATATGTGATATATGATATAAAAAAAATCTAGTTGAAAGGCATTTCCTTATCCCATCTCTCTTCTAGTAAGTAACCTGGAAGGATTCTCGCTATAAAAATATCCGTACTTTGTTACATTTTATACGAGAAGTCGCATTAAAAAGAAATTAACTATGCAAGGGCAATACGCCAACTTGGAAAACTTGCTTTAACTTGTAGATTCTCAATTTCTGCAAAAGAATTAAGAAAACATTAGTAAGACTGAGCCTGATAACTTTTTAAGGCAACAGGAATATGCACAGTGTCTAACATAAACTTTGATGTATTATTAAATCACTGTTTCTAGAAATGACTGTATGTAGATCATAATAACTTATGTATGTGTGTTCTTGCTTAGAATAATATTACAGACACGTCCACAAGAAAGTATAATATAAAAGCTAGACATCTGCAGAATATATCCACATATTTGCTTTCCAGAACGAGATATATTGATATCGGCATATTATAGAGGATTCTAAAAGAAACTTGTCTTCTATTTGATTATGCATTGAATTTGTCTGTGTAATGTATTGAATGCATATACACCTTCTAGTCGTATTTTTGCTCGTAATTGTGTATTTTATTTTGTACAGCTTTTCAATAATAAAACGTTTTTAGTTGACAAAATATATTTGATATTCTCACAATAGCAATGATAGCCAACCGAACAGAAGGACAATTGGACAGTGCACCTTCTGCTTGCGTATGTGCACTAACAAAACAAATCCTACTTTAAATATCATACAGAGTAAATAAAATACACAGAAATGTTTGCACAGTTGTACAATTGTAACGAAATTTTACAAATTATATACTTCTTTGAAGGTTTTGCTATAGTTCCAATATATCTACGTTGTAATAATTTGAAAAACTTTCCTTTGCTAATTGCCTTTCTTTCAATAACCAATATATTGTGGTATAGCCTCTTTTGCCTGCTACTTTGTACTACAGTGACTTAAAGTCTTTATTTATTATTGTTTTGTTAAGAAGAAAGTGAGATATATGGAATCTTTTGTATTTTAAAAACTGAATGCATTTTCATGATGATCTCTTGCCTTAAAGCTTTCTTCATATCAAATTACCTAATTTTTGGAAATACTATTAAAACTTATGAGTAAAAATCCGAAAACCATAAAAACTGATTTGATAAATAATGGATAACTAAACTGAAGTAATCACTTGAATGGGTTCAGAAAGTTACGAATCAAATAAGACGTAATCTAGATACACTCTTCTTCGTTAGAGATTAACGTCAGATGTGCATTCAAGGATACGAAAGGACATCTCACATCTGTTTCCATATTCAGGTCACAAAAATGGCACACTATATAACGGTCTTACGGACAGGACTGAAATGGAACAAGATACATAAAATATACTACAATGGGTTCAAGATGTTGATGTCTTTATAGTAGATGCTGAAGAAACAAACTTTCCAGAAAAATAACCAAGACCCGTTGGAGAGTGGAGTAGCGAAATGGCCATTTAAAATCTATTTTCAAGTTAACATTTATACTTTTTAAAAATAATATCCTTATAAATGCATTTAGAGGATTAATTCACATGCAAGATGCCAAATGAAGAACTTACTGAAAGAAGAAGAAGAATAGCACATAACACTGAAAATCCTTTACAGACAAGAATTGAAATAGTAAACCTCAACTTGCGTCTTGGTGATGGTGGTTCATAGATTAATAAACATAACATAAACACAACATAAACACACCACATATAGTAGACAATCCCCAAATTCAAAGCCAAGGGCTGTCTGGAAGTGGGTTACACCTTTGAAAAAACGCCAACAATGTCCAATATCCACCTACATTGCCAGTGTCGGTGCCGGCGATCGAGCATATAACACATTAGAGTCTGACCAAAGCGAATTTCCTACATAACGCGCTCTAGTCGACTGAGCTACCATGCTGGTATGGATAATATTGGTTGCGTTTTCTATTTTACCTTTAGATTACGTAATTTCTAAAACATTTAGCACATACCAAGTAAAACTAGTTAGAATAGGAGGTCTCGCAATTGATCATTCATGCTTTGAACTTGTTCCCTTATAGCACAGCAATAAAACAGAATGCTCACTTTTGACTGACTCGATAGTATATTAAAACTTCAAGAAATTCCATCGGTGTACGAAAACCCATAATAGGTGTGAGATGCCCTTTAAATATATCCCGTAAATGGGTAATGGAATTCGTGACATATGCTTCATATTCCATACATCAATTCGATTCGATTCAAAACTCCTTTATTGAAATTAACAATATGAAAGTACCTCTCCAGGACCTATCCCGGGACCGGTCATGCAACCAACGCGTTGATCGCGTTAGAGGTTTAGAAGATCGGGCGGAGTAGGCTTGGATCGGTTGAAACAACAATTAAAGTCTTAAATCTAATCACCTTCTGCTAGAAGAAGAGAGATTTAAAAACTCGGCAGCTACTGGAAGCGACTGGGACCTCCCCACTCGGAGGATGTTTGAAGCCGAGGAATGCACGTGACGTAACGAGTTTTTTTCATGGGAATCTAATCGAAAGGGTTCAAGTATGAGGTATCGTTGAAATCAGAATTTTAACTGCTTTTGAATGGTTCGATTGAAGATAATAAGTAATTATAAAATAAACAACTTGTTGTGCCAAAACGGGACTAACCGTAATCCGATCTCAAGCGAAACATTTTCAGATCTTCTAGAGCATTAAAGAAACCCTCATGTAAAGTTTTATCCAAACCTGTTCAGTAGTTGCGGCGCTATCGTGCTAACACGCATACACGCACCCATACAAACACTGACAGACATTTTTCAAAAACCACTTTTTTGAGTTCTTGGGGTCTCAAAACGTAAAGATTTGATGTTATTTCAATTTTAGATTTTGGACCAATTTTAGTATCATTAAAAGACGTCTAAAAACAAACTTAACAAAACTGAAGAACTATATACTACTTTAAATGTCGTATCTGACGCTAGCACCTCAATTTGAACGAGACGCCTTCCGCGAGATTTATGAAGCGAAATAAATTTAGAGACAAAAATATACAAAAAGAAACCAAGAAAAATAAATGCGACAAAAAGGATGCAAACAGAAAGAAAGAGGAGAGGTAGGAAAGATTCAAAGATACGAAAGGTATTTCATACATCAAATAAACAACAAGAACTATTATAACACATCACATATTCTCAAATCCTGATCAAGAATCGTACTCATCTTTAGATACCTAAAATCACTGGACTCAAGTGGTCACTTATTCAACGCGGTCCCAGAAACAAATTTTATTACTTATCAGTATAATGTTATAAATACATCAACGCCCACTTCCTGTAACGAACTAAGTTTTTTATATTATATTTTTAGAAGTTCTTTCAATAAAATCAATCATATTTTCACTACAATGGAAATAGTAGAATAACTTGCTATTATTATAAATAATATAGGTTATGTAAGTTAACTATACCCACGTCCTTGTGACCCTCAAATTATTGAATGCCTTTCTGTTAAAATTTATGATTTTATGCATTGGGCGTATTATCCAAGTATTTTAAATTAATCGTGTGCTACCGGTTCTATAACACGAATTTCCATTTTGTGACAAAATTATTCATTTTTTTTTTTTTAAACAACAATGGCTTGCCCTATTTTCATTCTGCAACAGTCAACTTCTTGCATGAAAAATGGAAACCACATTTCAATCAATCACATATACGGTCAATTGAATACCTGCATAGCCCTAGGGGATAAATAGAGAACTTCGCCTTGTTACTATTATGGTATAAATATGGTTCTATTATTAACTAGATTATATTGTGTAAGCTTTAGATTGGTAATTTTGAGACATCAAACTTTATTAAATTTTCGATACATTGGATAAAATTTTTGTAGAAAGCTGTATTCCCAAATAAATGTATGTATAATAGCTCAGGATTGTATCTTGTATCTCAGTTTTTTCTTGTTATTTTCAATAACTTGATGTCTTGCGACCGTTGTCTAAAATCGTATACATCTCTCACAGAGAAAAATTCTTCATACCACTATGTTAACTTTCGAATTTTTAAAATGTCCGTCTGTATGTCTGTCTACCTGCCTTTTTATTCGTCTATCGGCCACGTTTCTTATAACTATGATAAATAAAGAAGCAAAAATCCCATTGTATTGAACTTGAACAGTAAGTTGGTGCTAGCTACCTTAAAGTTTTTGAAAAAAAAAGATGATCAATAAATATAAAAATTATGAAATATATTTTGAAAATGTGCATGATGAAAATTTTAACCTTGGCCAAGGTTGAACTAAAACAATAATAGTGCATAGTATGCTAGTGTGAGTTTCAGAAATCGTCCTGGCATTATCAGTGGAAGTCTGAGTTTCGCGATTAGAAATTCAAGGGGGTTTAGTGATATTGATACGCCGTACGTCCTTTATACTTCTGTGCTGCAATTGCAATTTAAACTAGTACATTCTCAAGGAATGGACAGCTGTAATGATTTTATTATTTTTATTATTTCAGGATAACGTAAATTAGAGTAGAGACTCAAAGCAAGGCACACAAGATAGATTTTTAATATATTGAAAATATTTACAGTTCAAAGCAAAAATCAAATTTACGATATGGTATGTATTTTAAGAAATATGCATAGATATATTTACAGGAAAACAGCAAAATTATACAGAGAATTTGGTATTTCAAATATATTAAATTTTTAATTACCCAAGTTTCGGAAATGTTCAAATTTTAGTAAGTTCTAATTTTCCCCCTTTTTTATTTCTGTCATTAAAATTTTCACTAATATTGTTAACTAGATACTTGTACAAAACGAAAGCAAGCAAGTAAATGATATTATGTAAATGAAAAATGAAAGCAAATGACAAGCAAAGCAAAATCGACGGTTTGACACGTACAGCAGTAAAGAAATTTGTACTAACTTTATGACAGACAAATTATTATTTTTATAAATATTATTATTATAAATTTTGAAATTTAAAGTGACTTTTTGATATTATGAAACAGTTAAATTTGCGGACTTGACGTGGTGATCCTGGTGATGGAATGTTTAATTAGTGTATAAGACGGTGGTGTGTCCCAGTTAAACGCAGCGTCCCCTGGGGGTATTGTTCACGGTAAAATGTCTTCCCGGATTTACTAGACACGATCGGTTAATTGAAAATTACTGCAAGTTGCTGAAGGCACAATTTATCAAAATATAACAAAGACAAATTAAATTATTTGTAGAAAATACCGAAAATATTCAGTCAAAAATTACTACAAAATAAATAAATATAAATTCAGAGCAGTGAATTATTACCAAAAAGTCGACTGGTCAGGTCTGGAGTAGGAAACACCTTTTGCAGCAGGCCCCTGCAGGATATCCCCATGTTAAGCTAGAACTCATCCTATAGGACGTACATTGCGCGAGCATATGTGAGCCATGCAGTCATCAATCGACAGCGTAGCAAAATGTTTATAACCGGTAGCGTGAATTGACATAAACAATAATTTCTGGCCAATTAAGATGACTGGGATCGATTGTAAATAAATCACTTATATGATTTCAGAAAAAGAATGAATTTAATAGCCGCCGTATTAATAGTTATAATCCTAAATCATATTATTGTTTTTGAAGCCGGTGCATATTAAGAATTTTGAGCGTTAATTAATTTAAACAATTGACTCTCACAGTTTAAACTACTTGCAATAGGTTTGAAATTAAAACTTTACTTGGTACTTAAAAAGAACCGAATTTAATCATCCACGGTTTGATAAAAATAAAAATATATTATTTCAGACACAAAATTAAACTGAAAACATATTCAAAATTTCTCGTTTAAAATTAGCTTCATTACACTTCATATATTAAATATATTTTTTAATATGCTATACTCATTTAGAATCTCGACTATAAGAAGTATTGTAGCAGCATCGAACATATTTGCACATGAACAGTTGCTAAATATTTTTTTCTTAGCCAACAGGACCGCAAGAAACTTGGCTCTCTGTAGTCTTTACATAAATTAATTCACAATCTAGTTGACTGCTCAGATATTTTGAACATGTTGAACTTTCATGCTCCTGCATTTGAAACACATAATCACAAAACCTTTTATCCTCCTACCCCACGAACACATGTACTGAAATTCTCACCTTTGTGCAATAGTTGCATGTTTGCTGAGAATCAGCTTGATATATTTCTCTTCTTTCAAACATTATGCAATTATTAAATGTACCTTTTCATATTTCATATGTAATAAAATATTTACAAGCATTATCAACATCTGACTAACATAATCCCTTAATAATTTCATTATTTATATATTACATAAAATTTCGTGTGTATATTAGCCATCGCAGAAATTGGTAAAACTGTTTTTTCTTTTCTGAAAAAATATACACCCTATATGCCAATTTAAATCAAAGTTAAAATTCTTTAAGAAACATTCTGCCCTAACATATATTTCTTGAACGTATTAAATACATATCGAGAGAGATAAAAGCAGCGACGAAAACATAAGTTTACGTTTTATATATAATATATAGATATAAGGTATATATTTTACATAATGCTGATCTAATGGATTTTGTATTGAATGCAGACTGTACAGCCAACCGACCAACTTCTACCACAAAAGAGAATCCTGTACATCAGATGTTACCACCACAACCCTTGTAACGGTTAATGGAGGAGCCACAAGACCATCAAATGGAGCGTCTCAATCCAAGAGTCCCTTTTTACATCCGCCGAGGCCTAGCTATGGAGGAAACGTGTAACATTGAACAGGGAATTAGGTCGGTAATGGAATTTGTTTTGGCATATTTATATATTATCCTCAGTTCTTGTATCGGGATTATATTTATTTCAGATACTGAAGCAGTATTATTTTGTGATGTTACGTCTTAAATTGATCCATCTCGCGGTAAAAATGTTTACTAGAGTGGATGATCCTTTGTGGTAAATGTGAGTTTTATTTAAAATGCTTAGTGAAATAAAAATGCAGACTCACTCTCAATATACCGAAAGAAGACAAAAGAGGTTGTCTTCGAAGTGACTAATTATTAAAAAAATATATCTAAGAATAACCTAGGGCAAAATATTTATTTGTAATGCAATGATTACAATAAGATTTTATTACTTCGAAAAATAAGAACCCAAAGTATTTGTCTATCATAAATATATTCCTTGTTCATTGTGCCTAGGTCTATTTTATGCATGATTATAGTATTATGAATCAAGTGATATTATTTTACACCTAAACTTGTCGATAACCCATATAGTGCATGGTTTCAAAAAGGCCAAAACATCAAAAGTTTGTAGATATATTGCATTAAATGATGCATGTTTTGGATGATGAGAAAAACGATGGTGATGGTCTCGAGTTTTGAAACCCTTGCGTAATACCCCTATCAATGAAAAACCGCTTCAATTTCCGGCTTCTCGGTCTTGCGAGGGCTCGATCCGGTTTTATTTGGGGGGGGGGGATAATAATAAATTCAGTTAATTTACACTAGAATACCCCGGACCGACTCCCGGGGATTGAACCTACCCTTGCCCGTAATAGTAATATTCCAAAAAAATAAGGACTCGACAAGGTTTCTTATCGGTTTTCAAGAGCAGGAATCACGATGGTGGTGTTATTTCTCACCCTACCCTCCCCCAACTACCCCCAACATATAAAAACCACCCCCTCTTCCATACTAAATCACAGTTGACTTAAGCAACACCCGGGGGTTAAAACTATCCTGCTCGTAACACCGAAATCCCTCGAAAAACGGGAAAACTGGCTCGGAACGGGCTTCTCACGAGTGTTTGAGGGCGTGAACCGTGAGGATGATGTTTTTTCCACTCTATCCTCTCGTAACTAACCCTAACGTAAAAAAACTACCCCCTCTTCCATGCTATCGGTCCTAGGCATTTTTAAAGAGAATATCACATAAATCACTTACCTGGGATGGAATATGTTACCAATGACTGCATCAATGCCCGATGGTTTTTGTTGGGTTCATGGATTGATTTATTGGGAAAAATATTGTTTTATTTAAATAATTATTTAAAAATTGGTATGCTCATATGATATTCTTATTAGAAAAATATTTTAATGATATTCATATCACGTAATTATAATAGTATACTAATATACTCTTTGACGCTTACAGCTACATTGCAAACTAATTTCACAATCAATATTAAGAATATCGTCTGTTACATTCACAACCATCATTCACATCATAATTTGTATCGATATATATACGAAGTGTTACTGTACTCTCATCTGCCATCTTCAGGTCCTCACTGAAAGCTGCCTACTGCTGCTACTCGTTGCTCAAACTGAACTGACGTTCCCCGCGTTGTACGGCTCCTTATATATGATGCCGTTTAAAACGCGCCTGCGCGTTTGGCTACGTGTTACCGGTCCCCCCACCACTTGTGGTAGGCGTAGCGGGCGTCTGAGCCAACCCGTTAAATAGTCTCGCTGAAACGTCACGCTCCACGTGACTTCTCGCTGGTGGTCGTGCATCCTTGCGTCCAATCGGTGCCGCAGAATGCCGTGGTTCTCCTTGATTGGTCAGCGCTCGACTCTGACTCCTCGTGATAGGTCCATTTCGGGCAGGTTGCTGTGATTCTTCACTATTTGTCAATACTTGAACGTACCTCCTTGTGATTGGTTTGTCCACGGTGGATCGTCGTGTGTTTCCGGTTACGTATCTTCCCACTAGAGCGGGCTTCCAAAAACTGTGCAATCTCTGCGTATCATCTCGTTTATTAAGATTTTGTGGTCTTTTTTCGATCTCTATGGCCTCTCTGATAATCCTTGACCTATAATGCTCGATATTAGCTACTGTTCTGGTGTTGTCGAAGTTTATTTTGTGTCCTGTGGATTTTACATGCTGTGCTAGGGACAATGTTTTCTCCTCTTTTCGTTCTGCATTCATATGTTCTTCCTTTCTTACACTAAAACGTCTATTAGTCTGTCCTATGTATGATTTGTTGTACTCATGGCACGGGATTTCGTATACTCCTTGGTTTTCTAGGGTAGTTTTTGATTTTGGATTACGGAGGACTGCACTGATTTTTCGGTCTATTTTAAATATTTTTTCAGTGTTATGTTTACGTAGAAGTTTGCCAATTTTATCTGTCGTCCCTTTCACGTAAGGTAGACATGCTTTTGCCACTGGTTTCTCGGATTCCTCTTGAGTTTTTGGTCTGTATGGCCCCTGCGACTTCTGTATTGTGTACCTCGAAAATCCATTCTTCATTAGTGCTTTCTGAAGTGATGACATCTCTTAGTTGATATGGTCGACGTCTGCCAACCTCTGAGAACGTGTCATTAGAGTCTTTACAACTGAATTTAGTTGTGATGTCGCATTTAGACATCTGTCCGTGTGAGTGGATTTTCTGTATACTGTGTGACCTAGTGTCCTGTCTTGTTTCTTTTTCATTAATACGTCTAAAAATGGAAGCTTGTCTTCTGTTTCTACCTCTATGGTAAATTTGTTCTTGGTTTGAGTGGTGTTGTTTGTATTGCACGAACTTCTAGATCCTCCATGAAGAGATTAGGGATGACTGGAGATAACGGTGAACCCATCGGTGCTCCTTTCATTTGCTTGTAACTCTGGTCATTGTATATAAAGTATGTGTTGTTTAAACAGTGTTTAGTTAGGCTAAGAATATGCTCCTCTGGATGATACTTTCGTTTGATCAATTCGAGTGACTCCTCTATTGGTACGTTAGTGAATAGTGACGCTACATCGAAGCTCACTAGAATATCTTCAGGTTGGACAGTCTAGTTGTTTAGTAACTCGATAAAATGTTGTGCGTTTTTCACATTTCACATGTCAGTTCGAGCAACGAGGAGCAGCAGTGGGCAACTTTCAGTGAGAACCTGAAGATGACAGGTGAGATTCTGCCGAAACGCCGGTTAGACAACCGTGACTCCTAGAGGAGTCGAACATCGACGCGGGAGAGCACCCGGAAGTGCAACAACACTTCATATATATATACATACAGTTTATAGAAGAAGGGGTATTTTTTATACGTTAGGGATAGTTACAGAAGGGTAGGTGAAAAAAACACCACCATCGTCATTACCGCCCTCGCAAACACGTGAGAAGCCCGTTCCGAGCCCGTTTTTCGAGCGACTTCGGTGTTGCGAGTAGGTTAGTTTCAACCCCCGGGCTTTGCTTAGGTCAACTGTGGTTTAGTAATGGTTAGTTTCCCTGATATTCCTATAGAAACCTCGATTCGATGAATTCCCGCATGCCTAGGATCGACAGCATCGAAGAGGGGTGGTTTTTGTACGTTGGGGATAGTTACGGGAGGCTAGGGTGAAAAATAACACCAAAATCGTGATTCCTGCCCTCGATAACTTATAAAAAACCTTGCCGAGTGCGTATTTTTTAATTCTTTGGGGATATTGCTATTACGAGGGGGAGTAGGTTCAACCGCGGAGATAGGTATAGGGTATTCTAGTGTAAGTTAACTGAATTTATTATTATTCCCCAGAAAAAAAAACGATCTGACTAGCCTTCGCAAACCCAACACTGAGAAGCTAAAAATTGGGGTGGTCTTTCCTTGATAGGGGTAGTGCAGAGGGGTTGAGGGGTTTCAGAACTCGAAACCATCACCATCGTTTTTCTCGCCCTCGAAACAGGAGGGGTGGGGTGTATTGCAAAAACCTACCTACAAACTTTTTGTTCGGGACCTCGTTAAATGGACTAATAGTTTTAATGTTTACAATTCTCAATAGTAGTCTATTCAATTCATCAAGACTGTTTTTTTCTCATCTTAATATCATTATTCTTTATAGAATATCCATTTTGATTATTATTTTTTTTCAATCCTTATATGCATAGTGTTAAATTATCTAAAGATGAAATAGTAAATTGAACAAAAAATGAAAAGTTCTTAAACTATCACAATTTCTTATATTAAGAATAGAATTTCTGACTTACTGGAGTCGAAAACTGTATTAAAATTTATCATTTTCGTATTACGGTAGAATAAACATTCAGATAAACAACAGACAGACACACAGTCATAGAGACAAACATTTTAATTATTTTCTAACTCTGTTATTATTAAAGAAAGCCATAAACATTGGAAATGTTATAATTGCATATTTATTTTTATAGATAGGAATACAAGCTATTAGTCCAGACGAAATAGGAAAAATAATGGGAGTTTTCAGGAAAACCTGGAGGTAGGTAGGTTTTACATAATGTTGCTGCCTCAAGGTTTTTTTCGGAAAAACCACATTTCTGTTGGACTGCATTAATTGCAATACTTCAGAGAGTATCATTTTGACTATATCAAGAATCTATAATATCTCCAGTTTTTACCAACTTCTATCGCACCAGAACCTCAAGAAAAATAGGAGCTTGAGTCGGTGGTATTTCGCTTTTAAATTATTGATGATATCAAAATCCCCAATAGATAGCCTAAAAAGTATTATCTGATCTTAATTTCAATATACGCATCAAGTAGAGTTTAATTTATCTACAAACTCCTATGTAAGTAAAACTTTTTTAAGGCAAGAAAAACAAAAATTTTTTTCTAATTCCTCTCATGAGCTGCCAGTATTGAATAATCTATTTGTTGAAGCATGTTTTAACAAAATCTCTGGCTGGGTTGACTATGACTAAACAAATTGTAAATAAGTAAACAGAAATTCTAAATCTAAACAGTAGCCATCTTAATTTGAATAACAAAATTACACAAGTAATTTCTCAAATATTTTGTTATATTGCCTTATACTATAGAGGTTTCACTTACCAGATAATAAAATGCAATGCGGGGATAAACTAAACAAACTTGGGTATTTAAATGACACAATATCTAACACAGAACAATCTCGAACACTATTATTCACATTCAATTTTGGTAACATAGTAAATAGTCACTGTAAATTAGGTTTTTTATGAAAAATAATGTTTTAAAAATTTAGGTGCAGACTCTTAATTGACATCTCAAAAACTGTTACTCTGACGAGGAAACTGAATAGGGCCTAAAATATTCGGAATAGAATTCTACATCATTTATGTTATGTTTTTCTATCTTTAACTCAACTCTCACAAATATGGTTTGAAAAATTAGGATATGTTGCTAAAGTTAGACAAAGACGAGTAAAGTGACAAATATCTAGAAATACATTGGTCATAGAAAAATGTTACATGCAAAGCAGATTTTTCTACACAAACTTGGCTAAAAGGACAAAAAAATATGATTACACAAAATGTTGTTATTATTATTATGTCTCTTATATTCGAGCCCGTTTCCACACCACCGCTGAGGTAGAGCTCCAGGCGCATTTTTTTTAAGTGGTTTCTCCTTGAGGCCTAATCCACTAAAAACTAACTACTGTTCATTCCATAATTGGATTATCTTCAGGCAATTCTTTCTCTAACACTGAAACATCATTGACCATGATAATTAGAGCACATTGTTGAACACTTCAATCCAACCTTAGCACAACCGCATCATTTTCAGCAACACTTGAAGAATAAAAGTAGGAGCTGGTATATCAGTTGTAGAAATTGGCACCAAAATTTGGCTGATTGTTTTCCAGCCTCGTTCATTAGGCTTCAAATTTTCTCCACGCCACGAATGAATTGTTGAAAAACGCGATACGAATGTTGTTCTAAAGCAGCACATGTAGGTGCTAGTCTTGATAATATCACTGCTTGATTAAATTGACCAACAAATTTGTTAAATGAAATGAATCTAAATTGATTTAGCGATGTAACAGTTCGAGGTGCCTTGTATGTAGCTAGTGTGATTTTTTCTCCAGCTTGTACAATGTCTGGTTTCATCGATGATGGATTGTTAAATATATACAAAGCTTCGTCCAAGTCCCTTCTATAGCATTTATCAAGTTTACAGTTTGTGTTTTCCCTTTGCCAAAAAATGCTGATGTAGGTAGTATCACATCCACTGAATGTGTGAGCAAATAATATATTTCTTTTACAGTTAAGAAGGACTTCCGAATTCTGCAAATCGAGAGAACTATATGCACATCCTTGGTGTTTCCTTGAATAACTCTTGAAAATCGAATGTCTTTATCAAGAGGACAAAGAGCAATTATGAGAATGAGAAGGTCAACATCCTGTCCCACGACAACTACCGTGGGATTAATATAGACTTCCTTAACACCAGTTTCAACAATTAGAACATCAGCATCATCTGTTGCAGAAAGAGCTTGAATACCGATATATTCCAATTTTTCCATCAGTTGGTTAATCAAACGTTCTTTATTCGCCAAATTTTTCTGTGACTCAGGAACAGGCATCTTTTCGTTGAAAATTATTTCAGTAGATATTCGGTTTTAAAAGTATTTGTTGTCGTTCAATGCCTTCTGTACTCTCCTTATTTTCAGAATAACCGTCAAATACTACGATTACTCTCTGGCCGTACCGTTTTTTAATGAAATTAATGTAAGTGGTGTATATGTCTGCAAATGTACCTTATTTCAGCCAAATCACTCGAAGAATTAAATTACCCGCATCTACAATATATGTACGTTCACCGAGAGTAATAAGGACGTTCTATAATAGAGTTAAAAATGTCATATAGGGCATTTGTCTTGTCTTTACCAGCATTAACCAACTTCAAACGTCATTTGTGAGGTTAGGGCTGGATATAAGAAAAAAATATATAGGACACAAATGATGTATAATTTCATAATAAATATTTTAGGTCCTATTCGTTTTCATCGTCAAGGTAACAATTTTTGCGCGAGGTCACACTAAAGGGTGCGGTTTCTGAAGCAAAAGGGGATGAAGCACCCTCCTGAGAGATGGGAACTCTTTTGATCTGTATTTGGGTGTCTATTAAGAGTCTGCACCCAAATTTTTAATACTTTATAAATTATTTCTCCTATTTGCAATTTGAATTCCTAATTTGCTGTAACTAACAAGCAATGACTTCTAACCGAATAGTCCTACAGCGGCAATAAACCTATTGACTAATTAATAAAATAAGAGAACATTTATATAGATTGAAATGTTTAAAAGAAATTTGGAACCAAATCAAATTAAAATACATCATTAACTTGTTGAGTCACACCTAAATTATGAAATTTTAGATTAAAAAAGATGTTGAACTCGCCTTAAAGCATTAATTAACCTGTGTACATTTCCTCATTAAACAAAGTGTATAATTAATAAGTTAAAAATTAAAATATGTTTTATATATCTTTTTTTTCAACCAACAGTAAATTAGATTATTGGGCAATGTTTACGTGTTTCTCTCATCACATAAATATTTACACTATAACGTGCACCGAAAAACAATTGCTTTAAACCAAATAAGAAGAAATAGTTCGTTGAGTTTCAACTAAAGAAGTATCTAAATTCATTATTGATTTTCTAGAAAATTTCACTAATACACTAATGAACGGGCTTGATCTCTGCCAACGATAAGGGAGGATATTCCCCGATGCAGCAAACTGTAATAATCTTTCTCCCTGATACTGACACTGACAAATTACCGAAATGTCGCTAACTATTTATTAATATTTCTAAAATCTCGGGATATCGACTCTATAACTTGAAGATAATTTTAAAAAACTTAATGAATACAAAAAATTTGTGATATTTTTCTTCAATTATGATAAAATTCTTTTTATGACAAATTATTTAATCAAATTGTTTAATAACTTTGTTTGGTAACTTATAGCCAGGGAGATAGCGACAGTTTTCGTGAAATCATTTCTATAAAGCTAGACTTTTCCTTAATAAAGTTTAGATAATGTCTATCAGGAAGGTGCAATTCTACCAATCAACAAGTATTGCAAAAATGAGTAAAAAATTAAACAATATGTTGCAAAAAGTTACATAAATGTATTATATATCTACAACATTGAAATTATACATACTCACAGATGACATAAAAACCGGAATACCGGAAAATAATATTCTACCACGTAGGAAGCGTTGTCATGTCAGTTCTACCACCCACGCAGTTTGAAAAATAATGAACATTTTTGACTTATATCTATAAAGCTGAAAATTTTTTCTGGAATAGTTTATCGAATAAGACATCGAAAAAATACAGTCTACGTCTACTGATCGTCTCATGTTGCTAAAGTCTCGGTGGACGCAATGAAATGCAAGTGCGTGCTCGCGGCCGCTGCGCTCTAGACCATTGTAGATCGCGGAAAAGTTTTGCATTTTCCGCCATGCAATATTAATCTACAGAGCTGATTTGTTTGTCTTCAAGCAGTTTATGCGCTATTTCGATTAAAAATCACATTCTACCTTAACTGAAAGTTGACTAAATTTTCGGTGGCCGTTGCTGAAATTACAGAGCATAAAAAAAGTGAAATGTGAAATATTCTGAATTTTTTCTGGAGTGCATAAAAATTTTAGAGTTGATGATTTCAATTCCTTCTTTTTATTCAATTTTTAATAGTAAAAAGCATGTATAAAAATTTCAGATGGTATTAGTCCAATAAAATTCCATATTCATCGGTATATACAGACTGTCCATTTTATCAGGGCCCTCTAGAATATCTCACTTAATATCGGTCGTACAAAAAAAATTATTTTTACGAAAATTGTGCCAATTTATATAACCTACAACATGGTTTAAAGATATTTGAAATCCATGGCCTACTTTAAGAGTTATGGAGGAAAATATCGAAAATGCGGAAAACGTCTAGGCCAAATATCTCCGTTATTTGAAGAGATACGAGAAAAATTCTAAGGCGAAAATTTTTTGCAAGACAGAGTGTTTCAACGAGGTTATATCTAATTTTTTTCAAAACCGCTGTATTTTGAGATTTACTCTTCAGGCTGTTAAAAAACTATTTTAAAACGGGCGGGAAATGGCGCCATTAAATAGTGTATATTCTTCCCTTTTCAACGATATATCACATGCCATATTTATTCATTCGTACTACGTTAGTAATTATAAAAACATTTTTTTTTAACCAATAAATTTTTTCTTAACAAGCATTATATTGCCGGGGAGAAATATGATTAAATAAAACGATAAAATAATTTAATAAGTTGTTCAAATCTTTGCTGTAATAAAACATTAACACAATTAAAAAGAATAAAGTAAATTCAGGTAACAAAAACAAACTAATAATAAAAATAATATAGCACACAGGACATTAATATTTATCTAATCTTCAAAATAATTTTTAAGATATCATATCAAGTGCTCAAAGTGTCCACCGCGATTTCTTATGCACAGTCGCGCGCGGCGAGTCACTGCATTTAAAACATTACTCAGCATTTCGGGGGTAACTGTAATACATGCCTGTTGAATTCAAGCTTTTAGGTCCTCTACATTTTGCGGTGTCGTCGAAAACACCTTATCTTTAATATACCTCCATAGAAAAAATCCATTGGGGTTATATCTGGAGAACGAGGGGGCCATCAAATAAATCCATTGGTACCTATCTAATGTTAAGGCAAAATTTCGTCTAAATAATCTAGGCAAATCTGGGAATTGTGTCTTGTTGAAAACATTGAAAGTTGTGTCGATTCTATAAAGGTAGCTCATCTAAGAATTCAATAAATTCATTTCTCAAAAAGTTTTAAATTGGTCCCTAAAATACCTATCCATACATTTATTGAAAAACGATTTTGAAACCCAATCGGTCTATGCCAGTGTGTATTTTCAGAAGTCCATTTGTAATGAATATTGCGATTAAAAAATCCATTATTGGAAAAATTTGCTTCGTCGGACCAAAGTATTTTACTACATATTAATGGATCGGCACGTTTATTTTCCAACAGCCACCTACCTCCTTGGTTTGTCCCCCGCTTGTAAATTGTGAACTTTTTTGGCTTTATAACACCGGTAACCATTTTTCTTTAAAATTTTTCTAGCACTTGTTTTATTTATATGACAAGCAAATTGAATTTCTCTTAATAATGTTTCTAAATTTTCTGTATTTTTATTTCTTACATAATTAATAACTCGGTTTACCTTACTTACATTATTAGTAACACTGTTGTCAACCTTGTCTTCTTCTTTAAAAATGAATGATTTTTCAGTTTCGTAGCTAATTTTCTGAACAGAGTTTTATTCGACTCTAGTGCTTGTGGAAATCTGTTTTTATATTCTACTTGAGCTAATCCAGAGTTAAAATTGCATTGGCAATATGTAATATATTATAACGTTCAATGTGAGTGAAAATCATTTTTGAAAATTCTAAATTCTTAAACGAGTGTGATTGAGTGAGTATTAACTGTGATGATCTGTCAAAAAATTTAATCGTCAAGTTTGTTCGTTGCCAACTATTTTAAAATAATTGAAATAATAGTGAAATCATGAAATAGAAACAAATTAATATTATACATAAATGAATTGGTAAAGACATTTTAACTTTCTGAGCCAGGAGTGACGCTTTTAAGGAGGACCTCTATACATTGGCATAACTGCGAATACTCTTTCCATAATTGCTTCATGTTGCTTTCTTGATTATTATTTTGTTTTTGTTACCTGAATTTACTTTATTCTTCTTAATTGTGTTAATGTTTTATTATAGCAAAGATGTGAACAACTTACTGAATTATTTTATCGTTTTATTTAATCATACTTCTCCACGGCAAATATAATGCTTGTTAAAAAAAAATTATTGGTTTAAAAAAAATGTTTTTATGATTACTAACGTAGTACCAATGAATAAATATAGCATGTGATATATTGTTGAAAAGGGAGGAAAATACTCTATTTAATGGCGCAATTTCCCGCCCGTTTTAAAATAATTTCTTTAACAGCCTGAAGAGTAAATCTCAAGATACAGCGGTTTTGAAAAAATTAGATAAAACCTCGTTGAAACACTCTGTTTTGCAGAAAAAATTCGCCTCAGAATTTTTATCGTATCTTCAAATAACGGAGATATTTGGCTAGACGTTTTCCACATTTTCGATATTTACCGCCATAACTCTTAAAGTAGGCCATGGATTTCAAATGTCTTTAAACCATTTTGTAGGTTATATAAATCGGCACAATTTTCGTAAAATAATTTTTTTTGTACGACCGATATTAAGTGAGATATTCTCGAGTACCCTGATAAAATGGACAGCCTGTATATAAGTCAAAAATGTGTTGTGTGGGCGGTAGAACTGACATGATAATGCTTTTGACGCGGTAGAATATCATTTTCCGAAATTTTTTTATGCCATCTATGAGTATTTAAAATTTCAATCTTGTAGATATAATACATTTATGCAACTTTTTGCAACATGGGCGTTTAATTTTTTACTCATTTTTTGCAACGCTAAAAGTTTGGTGGACTTGCACATTCATCATTGATACTGTCTAAACTATCATGGGAAAAAATCTAGCTTTATAGATATTTGTCGCTACCTCCCTGGCTATAACGTATACGCAGGCAAATCCAGATTCGTTGGCAATTCAAAAGAATATGATAAATTTTATTGATCACATTTTTCTACTCGATTGAGCATCGACTAAAAATTTTACTGCTGAATACAACAGCACGCCCGCGCCCCTAAATTAAGTACACTTGACAAGAACATAACTTCGTTTACTGTAACGACTGTCAAAGAAACGGAACTGAAATAAATTCGCTCATAACATAACACATTTCATGTTTGTATAAATTTTAAAATCTAAGGATATTTTTGCAAATTTCGCTGTATTTAGCTTCCTAAATGGCTTTAATGTGACTGAAATGAAATATAGTTACCATCTCAATTTTATATTCATAAAAACATCGTTTTAATCATTTGATGTTATAAATAAGAATCTATGTAATAATGTTTAAGAGCATGTATATTGTATAACGACGACTCTAGGATTAATCGAATTTTTGAATTTGCACGAGAGGTGTGTGGATACCGAAAAAAGTGGACAATTGGACAAAAGTCTATGACTGCACAAACCACAAATTATATTGTAATTGTGAGACTCATCGTCTTGATGTATTATTCGATTATCATTCCAACTGTCGTAGGGACGAAACAGAAAAAAATGTTCATTATATTTATATATTTAAATTAACAACGACTTTATAAGGATCATTTTTCTCTGTAGTACAATTCTTTTCTTCCATACTTTCATTTTTCTGCGTACGTCCCTATACACACTTTATACAATGTGCCAACTGTCCAATGAATGGAATTTTTTCATATTTATTACGTTTTAATAATAATACTTTTCCACCGTTACATATTGTAAATGTTAAATGTATTTTTTTAATAAAGAATAAAGAAAAAGTGTATTTTATTAGATACCTTATATCCTAGAAAAAGTATTGCGGTCTGAACAAATGTTCACCAGATTTTTTTACAATGTGTATATTGAATTGCACAAACAATTTTTTTTATTCAAGAGTTATAACTTGAGTCATCTGGTAATTGGACGATAACGACTAGATGTAAATACTATTTTATGAATTTCTATCTTAGAAAAGTTGTCTATCAAGTCTTCATGCAGTAATGAGTACATACCGCAATGACATTATCGATAAAAGACTTGTATTTATCAAATTCACTTAATCCAGATGTATGTGACACGTTACGATTGTCTACGTTAACGCAATATCCAACACAATGGCATCTAATAATGTGGATTTTAACAGTGAACCTCAGTTCTGATCCATTTATCATCTTGCAGCTAGCTTATAGGGCATTGTTGAGTATTTTAAAGAGAAATAATATAATTATCTACTAACTAATTTAAACTCCGAAATCTACGAAATAATATTCGTTTTTTAATGCAATAAAGTTTTCGTTAGGAAAATAGATTGTCTATTTTTTATGACGCCACCATCAGGTTACTTTAGTAAATTAGGGTAATAAAAAAATACCCTTGAAAGGCATATTCAAGTGCAATAAGGATTGCTTAAGTTTGACAATAAGTAGGACATTGATTCACCTAAAACTAAATTATTAGATTTGAAAAATATTTTAATTGTAATTGTTTCTGAGTACTGCATCAACAGGATAATATTTTCAATTCCTTTAGTTGTTAATAACGTGTTTCCAGTTCACAAATATAACCACTCTACGACGAAAAGAACAGGACGTGGTATTGTCGCAAAATTTAATAAACCTGGACTGTAATCATTTCATTTGAAGTCCTTGAGGAGGTTTCTGTAATGTTTGTTGGAAAATAAGGTACAATTTAAAAAAAAAGCTTTTTTTGGGGTATATAACTGTCATATATTCAAAATCTAATATAAAAATTCTCTACATTTACCTACTGATCATCTAATTGTGATCACGCTGGTATACTAATAAAGTTAAATCAATGTAAACATTGATTATTATCTATTCGTATGGACGATACGAATAGATAATAATAATTTAAAAAATATCTAGTAACACCTTCATAAATAAATAAATGTGAAAGCTTTTAATCGCATAACACCAAAATGTCTTAAAAATAATGTTTACTTATAAAACTTGTAAAACTTACAAACACTATTAACAAACATCATGGAATCGCTCTCTGAAACTTTTGAAAATTTTGTACGAAAATACTTGTGAAAGCTCGTAAACTCTTGACTGTAAATTCTTATTAAAATACTTGGTCTCTTCAATCCCTTAGAATGCTCGTACAAACTGTGATTATAACACCTCTCTAAATCTTATACAAACTTCATTGATAAATTCATGTGAAAACATTTAATCACATAACACCAAAACCTCTTAAAAATAATGTTAACTCATAGTACTTGTAAAACTTACAAACACTGTTAAGAAACTGCATGGAACCTCTCTTTCAAACTTTCGAAAATTTTATATGAAAATACTTATAAAAGATCGTAAACTCTTGTAAAATACTTGCTCTCTTCGATACCTTAGGATGCTCGTACAAACTGTGATTATAACACCTCTTCAAATCTTATACAAACTTCATTCATAAATTCATCTGAAAGCTTTTAATCATATAACTGCCAAATCTCTTAATAACAATGTTTACTCATAGTACTTTTAAAACTTACAAATACCGTTAAGAAACATTATGGAACCTCTCTTTGAAACTTTCGAACATTTTATTCAAAAATACCTGTAAAAGATTGTAAACTCTTGACTGTAAGTTCTTGTAAAATATATGACCTTTTCAATTCTTTAGAATGCTCGTAAAAACTGTTATAATAAAATCCTCTCCAAATCTGATCTGATCACTCATAAATTCATGTGAAAGCTTTTAATCATATTACTGCAAAATCTCTTAAAAACCGTGTTTACTCATAGTATTTTTAAAACTTACAAATACCGTTAAGAAACATTATGGAAAATCTCTTTGAAACTTTCGAACATTTTATACAAAAATACTTGTAAAAGATCGTAAATTCTTGACTGTAAATTCTTGTAAAATACATGGTCTTTTCAATTCTTTAGAATGCTCGTAAAAACTGTGATAATAAGAAGCTCTCCAAATTTTATATAGATTTCGCTCATAAATTCATGTGAAAGCTTTTAATCACATAACTGCAAAATCTCTTAAAAATAATGTTGACTTATATTACTTTTAAAACTTAAAAATACTGTTAAGAAACATCATGGAATCTCTCTTCGAAGTTCTCGAAAATTTTATACGAAAGTACTTGTAAATACTAGTAAATTCTTGGCTATAAATTCTTGTAAAATATTTGTTATATTGCAATATCTTCATTACTTTGCTCATAAACCCCTACAAATGCATACAAAGCAACGTCAGTAAATTCTTATTAAAGATTTGTTTTACTCGTGCGCCTATTGAGAACTTGCAGAAATTGACACTTCAAATCTGTTAAAAACTCTGCTTATGATTCCTTTTAGATGCTATAAAATTTTTAAACGCAATTTCTTTTGAAATCTGATAAAAATATTTATTTTCAATTTTTATAAAAACTGAAGGAAGAAAGTGAGTAAAATCATAATGAATACTCTCACTCTTAAAAGCTTTCAAAAATCTTATACAGCCTACATCTTCAGTTCATAGAAGCATGAGAACATCATACATGATTATAGAAACTAACAAAACTTTATGAGTTTTGATTGAATATTGATGAGACATTTTTCGCAAAGATATCATCATCATCAATCATAATTAGATTAACAGTATATGTAAAAAAAATCATATTAGATTTTGAATGTATGACAGTTGTCTGCTAAATACACTAAATGCTTTCTGTAATTGTTAAAGCAGAAATAAAATATGTCATTTTTGAATAAGGTAGAATTAGTTTTCCAAGAGGATAAATACACAAATTTTGCAGTGAAAATCCTAATAAATATGTTGGCAAATTCTGCATTCTTAATTAACAAGAAAGATAGCAAGAAATTAGAAACCGTGCAGAGGCCCGTAATTTCTTATTGGCAGCTTAAATCGCCTCCTTATAAATACAGACAAATATTTATCGTTTTAAGTATTAACTAAAAATTGAACTGTAGTTATCATGAACGCTTAACAAAAATATTTAACTGATTTTGTGGTTTCTAAAACAACATGGCAATATCTTCTACCGATTAAGAAAATTGCTGGCCATATAAGACCATCATAGAACTATCCCTTATCTCTGTAACATTACCACAATTAATTATAGCGATTTCAAGAAGCAAGTCCTCCACAGATTGTCCAAGAAGCAAATTTAGATAAAATCATTACTGCGCAGGGTAACGTTAACAATCGTATATTGAAGCACAAGCTCGTCAAATTGAGATCTTATCTTCCTCAACTATCTCATACTCTCATATCAACTCATCCTATTTGCTGATTCAGCTGAAACAACGAGAGGGTAGTAACCTGAATTATACATGATCATCCCAAATTCCAAATATGTGCTAAAGATTAGTTATATTAATATGACACTTGTGTACAGAAAATATTAGTTGCATCACTGTTGATACAAGAATTCAAAATTATTTCAAAGATACTTAGTATGTCTCTCCTACTTAACATATTGAAAGTATGCTATAATCAAGACTATATAACGCCCTATACATAAAAGCATCATTAGGAAAAAATTCATAGTTGTGAATTACTAGAGTTAGTCTTGATTTTGGAAAGAATTGTCTGGAAGAATGAATTTTATTAACGAAGTGAATAATTTAGGTAAGTAGAAGTTATATTTTGTCCAGTGCTGACCCTATGAAACATCTTTCTTTTAAACAATTTATTTGTTAAACCAGATCTTTTATCCTTTTTGTTGAATATCTCCGTCTTTGTTTGTCATGTAGAATAAATAAAAATACGTATTTTTTGGCAATTAAATTTCTCATAAACTCTAAGTTGTTTCTGTAGTAAGTGACATCCTGAGATGAAGGAAGCCTCGCATCTTCCTCTAGCATTCGAGCAGTCCAAGTTATTGTATTTTAGTGCAAGTAGTAGACAAAATACGGCAAATTTCACCATTTAATTCAGCGCTCGTTGTCGGCATATAGCTGGGAGAATAGCTGTTTTGGTTTAATTTGTTTAGTCCTTATTATACAGGGTTACTGGTAATTTGATACATTCCTTTGGAGATATGATGGGGCATGATCTAAGAAGTAAATTTAGCCCTAACATATATTATGCAAAACTCAATAGTTTTTGAGATATTTATTTTTTTTTGTTTTTCTCAAAAAGTAGATCTTAATGTCCTAAAAGTTAATTTTCGAAAAATCTATTTGACATTTTTAATTTTTTTTTTACTGGATTACTTGTCCAATATTATAGATATCCGTTTGGAATGAAAAATATCTGGAAACATTTCGATCATATGAACATCTGAAACAAAAACTTTGAAAAAATTTTTTTAAATCAGTTATGAAATTTGCCTATTAGGTTTTTAAAAAAAATATTAATTTAATTATTGTAAAAACTGCCTTATTTCAATAGCTATCTAACAAGGTACAAATGTTCAGTGTACCCTTAATAGTTCTAAGAAAATACTAGTAAAAATAACATAAGTAGTACGAATTTTATTTTTAGATAAACAGTAAAAAACATTTTAAAAGTAGAGTTTAATTCTTCATTAATTTCAAAGTTGTACTTTATTTTTTATATGTCTTGCTCAAAATGGGAGCCCCTATTCCGTATACAGACACCGCAGCGTCTTCTTATTTCCGTCCTTGTTACTCTGGTTGTCAGATTATGCCTTATGTGTTGGGCAGCATCGACTATCCTTTGTCTAAGGTTTTCTATAGTATTGACTGGTGTGGCATAGACCATCTCCTTCATATGATCCCATACGTAATAATAAAGGGGTGTTAAGTCAGGGCTTCGCGCTGGCCAAGGTATTGGGCCCGCTCTTCCAATCCAACGGTTAGGGAAACGTTGATCAAGTAACTGTTTTTACTGTTAGCCGATAATGTGCTGGACAACCGTCGTTCTGAAACATCATTCGCTGTCTGACGGCGAGAGGAACATCTTCTAAAATCACCGCCAGATCATTTCTTAAAAAATTTTCATAGATTTCCCCGTTTAAATTTTGAGGAAGAAAGTGTGGCCCTATTAAATAGTGGCCAATGGCTCCGATCCACACATTAATAGAAAACTTCATTTGGAAACTAGTTTCACGTGTTAACTTGGGATTTTCCTCTGCCCAATAATGTAGGTTGTGGAAATTTGTTATACCCTCTCGATTAAATTTCGACTCGTCCGTCCATAAAATACTTATTAAAAAATTTGCACTTTCTGCATCTGAATTTAACATAAAGCGGCAGAATTCCACTCTCCTTCCAGGATCACCTTCCTTCAAGCCTTGGACAGGGGTATAGTGGTAAGGATGACATCCAACTCTACGTATCGTAGACCAAACTTTCCATTGTGACGCTCCGGTTAGTCTTGCGACTTTATTAGTTGAAATAGTTAGGTCTTCGTCAAAATACCTCAATATTTCTTCCTCATCATCTGGTTCATAAACGGGAGGAGCACCAGCGTCACTTCTTCTACATTTCACGGAGCCAGTTTCAGCGATATTTCGATATGCCATACTGAATACACGTGCATTTGGTAAGCGGCGGTTAGGGTACCAAAGACCATATTCTCGGCGAGCTTCAGCAGCGTTGCCGCCACAGTATCCATAGACAAACAAGATATCAGCGTATTCTGCGTTGGCATACGCGGCCATGGCACAGAAAATACAATAACAACAACTAATGACAACAACTACGGGCAAAATCAAAATCTTCGATAACTAATTTAACAAGACCAACAAACTTAAGGGACACGGAGATAAGAATGTCAGTTAATGACATATACGCACAAACGTCAAAGTCAAGGACTGACTGACTTAAATGAAAATGAACGATTAGTCGTTTAATAAATTCCGCCACCAGCATTATCTTCACTAATTTTTTATTAGAACTATCAAGGGTACATTAAACATTTCTACACATTAGATAGCTATTGAAATAAGGAAGTTTTTATAATAATTTGTACGCGTGCTACATTAATATTTTTTTGAAAAAACCTAATAGGTAAATTTCATCTGATTTAAAAAAAGTTTTTATTTTAAATGTTCACATGATCGAAATGTTTTCGGATATTTTTCATTCCAAACGGATATCTATAATATTGGACAAGTAATCCAGTAAAAAAGAAATAAAAATGTCAAGTAGATTTTTCGGAAATTAACTTTTAAGACATTAAGATCTACTTTTTTGAGAAAAACAAAAAAATTGAAATATCTCAAAAACTATTGAGTTTTGCGTAATGTATGTTAGGGCTAGATTTACTCCTTAGCTCATGCCCCATCACATCTCCAAAGGAATGTATCGAATTACCAGTAACCCTGTATATAAGGCATTTGCAGATAGGTTGAAATATTATAATTTCTATTTTTATATTTTCATACAATTTCCTTCAGCTGTAAAATTTTGATCGATATCTGGGGGTTTTTGGGGTCATGGATTACGAATTTCTAGTCAAAAATTTAGTTCAAGATTGCGGACGACTTTACCGTTTACGATACAATTCGTCTCAAAATCTATATCTGGGAATTACAGCATATCAAAAGACTAAAAAGTAAAAAATAAAATTATGTAAAAAAAAATTTTAAAAAAGCTTTTATTTAAATACTCTAAAAAGTAGAAAATAAACTTTGAAGTAAATCAAACCCATCATTTTGTTACATAATATAATTTTTTTTACGATATAAAAGCTTGTCGCGATCAATCTCCTTTACGCAGGAAAATCTCGCGACAAGCTTTTATATCACAAAAAAAATTATATAATGTAACAAAGTGATGGGTTTTATTTACTTCAAAGTTTATTTTATACTTTTTAGAGCATTTAGATAAAAGCTTTTTTTTAAATACTTTCGTATAATTTTTTTTATATTTCAAACTGACATTGGATCAAGTATGCTTACTTATTTTAAATCAGCGTTTGATTTATTTACGCACTCAACGTTTGCTAACAGTTTTTCGTAAATGTGTAGGTAAATTTCCGCCGTGATAAGACTTATTATGCCTTTACACTGGTTTCCCCCACGCCTTCCTTTTATTTCCTGCATTTCACCGCAAACGGCTCTTTAATGATCTCTTCCTCCGCTGCTAATGGACACAATGATTGAAGATGACTCGTAAAAATATAAAAGACTACATTGGAATAAAAACGTTGGACGTAACTAAATGCCCTTTATGCCATTTATATCCTAAAAGTTACTAAGCCAATTTCATTTCTTGAAAAATCAGATTTTTTACTTCTTGGAACAATGGTGCGTTAAGATGACCTAAGTATAATTTTCTGTGAGAAAGTTGGATGATGTATGAAGGCACTTAAGTGATGCTAGACATCTTTTTACGGAAGTGATTAATTTGGGGTTGAGCTCTTGAATTAAAATAATTTTTATGATGGATACTCGTACTTAATTTAATGGACTTCTTCTTCTAAAAGTACAAAACTATACGGTTTATCTAGTTTAATTATGTCATGAACGTTTATTGTTATGTTCAGTTGTTATTGTGCGTTGTGTGAAGTTAAAACAGAAATTACGTAAAGTTACAGCTTATTTGAAGTGATGTTCGGTCAGGGAAAGAACGATGGTGGAAGGAATGTGACGGAATTTGTTGTAGGAAATGTTATATTGTCGGCCATCACGAAATTACTTATTTGGAAATATTTGTTATACAAGGTGCACCAATACCCCACCAATTGCTAGAATGTGTAAATGGCTTCAGTTTTTTTTTTAATTTAATTATTTAGATACACCATCCAACAGTCGGCTATTGATTATGTCATAAGAACAGGGAAATAAAAAACTAAGACATTCAAGAGTTTTTATTGCATTAATCGTTCAATTGGTCATTTAAGATGAGAAAACCGCGGAGTGCTATTAAATAGATGGTGCAAATTGGAGATAGGGGTGGAAATGCAACCCTTTCAGTTTTATAAATATAACTCAAAAACGGAGTAAAATTCAGGTAAAGTTAATACAAAAATGTTTGTAGAGAATCGAATTTCCCATCAAAATGGCTTATTTAAAAAAATAAAATACAATTTTTTGTGCCAAAAGTATCCAGAAAAACAATTAAAAAAAACAGCAAAAGTGCAATTTTTTGTTTTACCTTTTTGGCTATAAATTTTCTTTTGAGCAGAGGTAGGTATATAGCAAAAAAAGTTGATGAAATTTCCTTTAAAATGGTGGTCTCAAAAAATTTTTTCGATGAAAATTGACTGGGATAGAATCGCTCAAATTTAGCCAATTTTTTCGATTTTTATCACGTTTATCTTGATATTGTTTTAAATCTTATTTTTTATAACAAAATGATTTTTAATCAATAAATCAATGTATTTTAAGTTAATTTGTTAATAATGAATAAATATTTTTACAAATGTATAAAACTGTGATGGTCTTTTAAACAAAGTAACAATAAATTATTCTTAAATATTGTAAATATTGCTTTTTTATCTATCTTAAATAAAAAGATTTGTAAAAATATATATGAAATAAATTTAATTTAAAGGAATAATCCGTGTATCCGCCGTCTCCTACCATCCAAACCCGTGTTACTGTTTAAGAACACGATAAAACCCTCGATATACTTTTTGAAACTGTAACAAAATCCGATTTTCGAATGAAAAGCGTGCTTCACGTAAAAATATCGTGGTAGAGGTTTTTAATATTTTTAATCATATTTTCGCTCTACGGAGCGTTTTGAATGCAAAAATTCCAATAACTCCTCAAGGAGCGTCATTTTAGAAAGTGTAGTAAATGTCGCTGCACAGGGACGTAATGTCGCCCCGACTAAAATTTAGAAAGTATAACAAAATTTGACTTAAAAACCCTTTTACGAATCCACGTTGTTAAGCACTGCAACTCATGCGGGGTATTAAATATGAGGACAAGTTAATCCAGCTTCTATTCAAAGTATATCGTGAGTTTTAGCGAAAATAGCCCTTAGCGACATGGGACCCATCATTTCCTAGTAGTCGATTTTGACGGGGAAATGATGAGTTTTAACGGGATTTGCCCTAAACCGGTTCCTCAGTGATTCGGTGTCAGAAAAGTATCTTTACCATGTACTCATATGTGCATGGGACCGCCTTGCCTGAACGTATAAAATTGTAATTGCAGAATACAATTCAAAATAGTAACGATTCAAGCATTTTCAAGCTCTGAGGAGCGACCAAAATTGTTATTGAAATAAAAATACGTGAATAAGACAGGCAAGCAAAGGCCCACCAAATTTCAGAAACATTGAACTTTTCTTGAATCTTTTTGTGTAATCGTTAGTTCACAAAACTGCATATTGGAAGGTAGTTGGTACATAATAAATCGTTCCGTTCCTCACCACGTGTTGTACACGGGCCAGACTAGTGTTTGTTAAACATATTTCTTAAAAGTTGTAAAAACATAAATTTTTGAAGAGATTCAATATATATTTTTGAACTTTATATTGTCTTTTAATTGTGTTTTCTGACAAAATTCCCTTTCAGGAATAATTTTAAGAAAGTTTTAGTACATCCAGTGTTAGGTTTATAGTGTTACGACGTCCAATAGATACCATCAGAGCAGCAGTTAAGCAAAAACGAACAGTAAGTATTAGTTTTCATATTATTCTCCGTCTGAAACAGTCATCTTGAACCCTAATTTTGTGAACGTTAACATTCATTTTTGAAATATATATAAAGTCCTTCAGATTCCAAAAGATGAATCGTTCACAGTAACACAAATTTGGATGGCAGGAGACGGCGGATACGCGGTTTACCCCTTTCGGGGATGGTTTTTGTCCGTGTGGGGGGTTGGGTGACTTCGGAGAGAAATATTACCACCTCAGCATCCTCGAACGGGGGAGATATAGTCTCGTTAGATTAGCAAATATTTACATTCCTGTCCGACTTACAGAATGCACTACTGGGCAAGGCAGAGAGCGAAGCACAACCCTATATTTTACATGAACTTAAATATGTATATACAAAAAACACCACATTGCTTGCGACAAAATACGCCGATTGCCCTTGACATACGCGAAATCGAAAAATCCCGATTTTATCAACTCTTTGTGGTCCAGTTTGAAAACGAGATCTTTTTGGGCGACACTGTTACTAAAAATTTTTACGTCACATCAAAAATTAGGCCAATTTGACGGAAGCCGTTTTTCCCCTATAATGTGTGCGAGGTATATGAATTTTCTCAGAATTATTTGTGAAAAATTGTGGTTTTTTTGTCAATTTAAGTGTCTGAAGGACTAAAGGACTTTTTTATCGTGTTTTGATGCCAAAAAAAATTTTGAGACCTTAGCTTTTCGTACATGCCCCAAATTGCAATTTTATGGACTCTTACTTGCTTGTTTTACCTATTTACCCTTATTTATCCCATTTACCCCTGAACCCTTCAACGTAATTAGATTAAAATATAATCTAGTTCCAGATCTCGTTATAATACATAAGTGTACCAAATTTCAAGTGAATATCATAAACGGTTCCAGAGTAAACGTGCGCACAAGAATGTTACAGATAGATAGACCGACAGACAGGAAAAATTTTTCGCTCAAATTTCAAATCTCGACGTTTAAGCCTATTTCAACAAACAAACAAAAATATATTTTTTTTGCGTTAAATGCGTATCGAATTGTTCTGTAGATATTTGTACAACCTGGCTACCAATGTTAAAAGAAGAACTTAACAAACTCAACATTATCTAAAAGAAAATAACATCAGTTCTGTGTAAGTAGTAAGTATCTATGGAAATAACATAAACAGAAACTTAAAGCTGTGTATTTGACATACAGCAAATAAGATTTCTTCCAAAAAAGCTTTGAAAACGGAAAAAGACTACTTTCTAAAATGTCAGCAAAATACAATAATTCTATTATTTTGTAGATTCGGTGATTTGTTTTTGAAGAGGATAATACATGTGGTAGAAAATCGAAATAACAGGAAAGAATATTCGTAGAATGCCACAAATATCTTTCAGAAAATATCTGATCTATGTTTCAGATAAAGCGAGACATTCAGTGGTACGTACAAGTGTACGAGGCATTTAATAGATCATGAGTTTTTGTGTTTAAACCGCGCACGTTCTGATAGTAGACGCAAAGAGGGGATGTCGACTCATTAATGAGGTTTATTTTGGGACGTGGGTTTTTAATATGTACAGCTGTAGATGGCGCTGTGATTTTTCAATGACAAAGCTTTAATTTTCAAATACCTATATTATTTTCCAAAGTATTGCGCCTGGAAGTTTTTATTGGTACATCCTGTGTTCGTATTGGATAGCAAATTATTTTATATTAGCAAAGAATAAGTATAGCATTTTGCACAAAATATGTACAATGAATTACTACTTACTACTTTTTCAGTCATTAAATGCGACGAAGTATGTAAAATGCAAATTGTTGGTTGTAAAATGGCTGTAGCGACGAAGTGGAACATCAACTAAATATAATAGTTGGCGTGTCGACATCCGGAATGAAGCTTTCGGGCCAGTGCACATTAAAATATGCAAAGTTCCTTAACATGCCTGCGCTCTTTGGGATGCTTACTGGATTTATTATTAATGGCGCACAAATTATATCTTCATAAGATTGAGAGGTAGAAGTTCGAATTAAAAATTCAGGGACTATCTCGCAATTATGAAAATTTGATTAGATCTGAAACTTGACATAATAATTAAGAACTTGCTTCAAACGTGAAAACAAAAATGTATTTGATCAAATGTGCTTTTAGAGGGCACGTAACCAGATTGCAACCAACAGCTACTCTCCGGGCTATGTGCCCCGCCGAGCGCTGAATTACATGTTACAAGCCTGGCGCGTTAAGTGTAATAATTGCATATTACCAATCGAAGCATTAGTGTGTTGATGGTAATATGCAATTATTATACTGAAGATGGATTTTTTTTTTCGAAACGTGCTGTTTAAAGTATTTCTTTAGTGTAATAAATTTTATGTAGAGTCCGTTTTAATTCAGGGATTTAGAGAATTTATATCACCCTTTTTATAGAAATTTTTCCTTTAAACAAACAGCTAAAAATGAATTGATATATTTAGAGAAAAAAAAGCAGTTCTGCCCGATTTTTTTTAATAATCACTGCTATTTTAATGTACACATCTTTTTATTAACTTGTGAACTTAATAAGTTTGTCAGGATCTAATAAATATATGCACGGCTCTTCCTGGTGTTACAGTCAGATTTGCACTATTTTGAATATTCTGCTTGGAGTAATTACCGTACTTTCAGGCAAAATTTTAATTATGCATGTACGTACCAAACGGAATGCTAAAACTATAACTTTATGAGATTGTATGGAATTCCGAAACAGGTCGTTATAATGATGAAAAGGAAATGCATAGTGTTATTACGGAAGTTTAATTATGTATACTTAACTGTCATGTAATATTGTAATGGATAAAGTTTTAATATTGGCTAATAAAGTTTCCGGTGTATTTCGCTTGCTCAGAAGCAAACTATTACCGTATTTTTACCCCAACCCTATACAACTAAGCATAAAATTTCGAAACAGTACAATAGAGAATGCATCTTATTTCCAGATCCATATTTACGTTGTTCCTGAATATAGCTTTCATTATACAGGGTGTCCCAAATTTAAAGTGACATAGACTAATAAGAGATAGAGCACATTTTGCCGAGTTCAAAACACACTTACCCTTAAATCTTCACTGTTTTCAAGATACATGTTGTTTTATGAATTTTGATTGAAACTAAAATTCACCATGTTTTTGGAATGGATGAACGTATTTGGATACAAGTTGGCACACATATAGTGCACTCCTAGTCCAATCAATAGCCAATTTAGTTTGGAAATTTTCAGGACAGGACTCAATTTTTATGATTTTACATTTAGGGCCAATTACTGGGCGAGCATAGATGCGTCTTTACTATGTACATACTTCGATATGCGATGTAAAGCAACGTTAGGCGCGGTTAGTACTTGGATGGTCGACCGTCTCAAGTGTTGTAAGGTATGTCCCCTACAAGTCAAAAACCAAAAACAAAAATTTCAAAAATAACCAAAAAATCATATCAATTCATGCACCATGGCAAACCACATAAAAAAGTCAACCAGACGCTATTTGCATATAAAAACCACAGTCAAGGTCAAATAAATCTGGAAAAATTCACAAGCACTCGATAATTCAAAAATAACATAAATTCACTAATATCAAACTCCAAACATTCAATCAGTCCATTCATAACAGATTCATTACAAAAAACTCCACTTAAAAATAAAGACCCCATATATTCATCAACAAGACTCAAGTCACTATCTCAACCTAAATTTTCAACGTCTTACTCCACGTATGACTGATGGTCGAGAGGTGAGCGCACTTGCCTCTCACCCAAAAGTTCCGGGTTCGATCCCCGGTCGTGGCAGTGGAAAATACTGTGAGAGGAATTTTTCCACTATACACGGATATTGGGTGTGTGTCCCTTGTCTCTAAATGTGTAGCCCCCTCCCACACAAGGCTCTTCTAGAGCCTTCCAGGATAAAGGGGGTCGTCATTACCTGTGGTGTACTTATTATTACTTATTGGTGTACTTATTTCGTAAATTTTCTATAAACTATTTCATATTCAAAATTTTAATACTTCTTGACCACCCCTCGTATACGTTAACTACGTTAAAACTTAACATTCAAACTCATTTCATAACTTTCTTGCAACTATTTCGCATTTTATTTCTTCTTACTTTTTGATCACCCCTTGTATACTTCAAACCACGTTCCGTGCCTCGAGTCTTAAAGTTCTAATTTAATTTCATCAATTTCTTGCAACCACAGAATAAACACCACAGAAATTAGACAACCCCCAATTCCAGAAGCCAGGGCTTGTGCGGAAGGGGGTTACACATTGAAAAAACGCGGATATACAACGTTTCAGATTTCCTCCGACACTGCCGGAGCCAGGATTCGAACCCGGTGGTGCGATGTCCGTGTGATTAACCGCGATTGCCACCTTGCGCCTTAACCCACTCGGCTATCGACCAGACTAAAACCTGATTGCTATTTTAATTTTCCATATTTTTGATCGCTCCTCGTAATACGGCATACAATATCTCGGTTCAACTTAACTCGTACCCATTAGGAACATTTTCATATCTTATTTCCAGACACCACGCACCTATCGGGAACATTTTCATTTCATTTCAACTCGTAAACATCGGACCTCCATTAATACTTTACGGGATCGTTTCAGATTTTATCAATCAAACGTCTAATAACTTCCAAACAAAAATAGATTCAAACTTCGTTCTTATTTCAAAAAATTCCTCTTTTCATTGCCGATTTTTCTATGTAACTTTCATTTTCGAAATCTTAATTCTTTGGTATTGCGCAATGTGTCGCAATCAGTGACTCATCCTCGCCCGCACGGAGCGATTTCCAGCCTTTCCAGACGTTTTAAAACGGGATGCGATACTCGATGGGGCGCGATAAACGCAACTTTTCAAAACGTATAAATACCCGAGCACAGCCTACCCGAGGCAAGTTCAGTTTTGACGGTGACTCCTATGTTTAATATTCGCGAAGTGGTTTAGTGGAAAAAAGTTATTTAAAGGTGATTTTAAGTGTAATAAACCAATTTGGTAGTGCTTCCGGTTCGGTTACTATTTAACTCAAGTTGTAGATACCCACCGTCTAGTTAGGCTTTCTTATTCCCTGTCCTTGCATACTTTTCGTGACTAGCTGTTCAGAACTAGCTTCCCAGGCCGAAACCTGGTTAAAAAGAGTAGTTTTAGGAAATCGCCTTAAGTGGCCCCTATTTATCTTTTATTAAATTTTGTATCGTTTCCGGGGTGATTTCATTAATCTCTTGCCTTATTCTGTCTTTAAAATCATCGACGTTATTTGATCTGTT
The DNA here is from genome assembly GCA_963675555.1 of Leptura quadrifasciata. NCBI lineage: Eukaryota > Metazoa > Arthropoda > Insecta > Coleoptera > Cerambycidae > Leptura > Leptura quadrifasciata. The sequence continues at coordinate 150,167,073 of OY776677.1, read as the reverse complement.
GAAGTAGACTTGCGATTTTAAGTAACCCCATAAAAAATAATCAAGCGGGATCAAATGGGGAGAACGAGCAGGCCACACAATTTCATCGCGTCTACCGATCCACCTATTGGGAAAAACTTAATTGAGATAGGCTCTTACTTCCAATGCCAAATGTGGTGTAGCTCCGTCCTGTTGATACCAAATATTTCTATCAATTTCTTAGGGTCGTCATCATCTGAGAAAAGTATTCTTAACTCTGAAACTAAGAAATTTTGCAAGAAATCCAAGTAACGCGCGCCAGTTAATGTGCTATCAAAGAAATATGGTGCGATAATTTGAGTGTTTATAATTCCAGCCCAAATGTTCACCTTCTCAGGATATTGAGTATCGGCCTCCATCATCCAATGTGGACTTTCTGTACGAAATTGAAAATTAGAAAAGTCAGGTTTGACACATACTTGGTACATAAAATAGTTTAGGATACATTTGATTGTATACATTTCAATTTCAAAGTTTTCAAATTTAATTTTCTTGATGAAGAATATACAAAATTCAGAAAACCTTATATTGCTGGACACAGAATTAAAAAGCCTTTCGTATGAGCTATTACATGCACCCTCGTTCCATTTAATAATCTTAAAGGGGTAGCTGTTACTCCAGGGGGGGTTGAAATGGGAGGTAAAAATTATGCTCAAAAAATGTCATTTTAGAATTAGAAATTGACGTGCTTTAGGATTTTATCCATGAACTGTTAATTACGAAGATAATGAATTTATCCCTTACTTACGGACCTCACTGTATATGCACTACTTACTCAGAAATTTGCATATATTTTTTTACTTTCTCACCACCATGTACTATATTTAGGTACTACTTCCTACGTTTTCCAAAGAGCAGTAATTAGCGATACAAATCCCATTATAAATACAGATGGCAATTAAAAGATAAGTACATTAATGAAAGGTGATATAAATTTCCACGGATATAATACGCAAATCCCGTGGGATGGCATCAAGCCGTGCCTGGGGTTCTAATAAACTTATTATATCCGATTTCCTAATCATCCTATGAATGACGGAATCACATGTTGGCAAAGTGCCCAAACAGTCTCTTGATAGTTTTAATTGCCATAAGCTAGGCCTTTAATTATCCCTTCACAGTCCTCAAACGACCATCCTTATAGTTCTGTTACGGTCATAGAGTAAGGCAGCACAATCAAAATACGCACAAAATACGTAAACCCCAAGTTATTTTGTCCTTTTTATTTTGTTTCCTTTTCTAGTGAAAGCGAAAAAACATTACAAATTTAAAAGTCTAGTAAATTATGAATTATAATCCATAACAGATTATTATAGATCCTTTATAGTAGATGACAGCGTAACTGTCTCTTAATTCGCATAAGGCCAGGGCATCTCGGCATCTCCACCCATTTTACTTTTCAAAAAATGATCTTTGATATGTTTCCATGAGGCCATCCTGAAACAAAATATCGGGTACTGATAATGTAAGAAACGATTGTATAGTATAGTAAACTCTAAACTGACATGTGTATGAGTTGATAATGCGCGTACAATTTCATTTCTCTCGCACACAAAGTTAAAGTAATAGCCCAAAAACACTGTCGCGTATGTCTGTGCCAAGCTTCTCTCTCATCTATTTTGAGACAGAAATATTGCGATACACACTGAAGAGAGAGAAATTTTAATCTACGTTTTCACGTTTTCAATAAGTTCAGCGATTCTCAAACTCTGAATATTTGTCGTCTCATATTAGAATTAAATTCATCTTTATATGAAATATATAAGCTATTTTTAGTGGTAGTGGATATTCATCCGACAAACGGACATTGCCAAACCACTATACCTAGGACTTGCAATTTGCTAGTATGTACATATTACATGTTTTATAGCTGAATTGTACATCATGGAATAGCTCAGTGTGTAAGTTGATCTAATGCTGTTGCCATCCAATAAGTTTTAGCAATTTTTATATGATTATCCCGAAGGTTTACAAACTGAAAGAATTACTTCTACGAATAAATTTAATCTATTCGTAGAAGTAATTCTTTCAGTTTGTAAACCTTCGGGATAATCATATAAAAATTGCTAAAACTTATTGAATGGCAACAGCATTAGATCAACCAAAAAATTTTGTTTTCAAATTTCATCGGCATGAGATCCGCCGCCTGGCTTTATTCGTTTTGCCACAAAACTTGTATAAAGTCGGGATACATAATATTGTACACAAATGATATAAATGAAATGAATGAAGTATACAAAATGAATTGTAAAACACAGTTAAATAGAATAAAAATATTTTTAATGGTTAATGGTTAATGGTTAAGTAAGTAAGGTAAAGGGAATAAAACATCCGGGTTCAAATCCTGTTGCCTACCGGTTTTTTTAAAATTTTATTATATTAAAAGTTAAACATTTTTCTTCTAAACATTTTATTTTATTAATCCGCGCCGCAAGTTTTGTTAAAACTTTTTTTTCATTAAACATTTTTCTTGTATTATTCCGCGAGTTAAATTCGCCAAAATAAGAAACAAGTTTTTAAAAACTGATTAAAAACTTTATTGGACACAAATACAGTAAATGTCGCAAGCAACTGAAGAATAGAAGTGAATAAAATGGCTACTCTTACTAGTATTTATAAGTTCTGTTATCTACAATGCTGAGTCCTATAAAAAGGTGCTACATATGTGTTTTTATATGACGCAAGCATTATCTATGATTATAAATCGCGCGAGTTTATCCCTTGGTATTTAATGGTCTGGTTATTTATTCGCTTGTCAGATGAATATCCACAGCCATTTTTTAAAATTTATTATACATTACATAGGCCATAGGCCCTCAATCCTTCGTGTTTTATTTCTTGCTAAATAAATAGTTAGACCGAACAGTTTACCGCGGTGTACCAAAGCTGTAATATTTTTTAAGGTATTTTTTACAGCCCATTCCTATATCACCTGATGATATGGGCGTGGCGTTTTATCCAATAAACAGACGTACCATCTACAGTTTGCGGTTTGGAGGATCGCTAAGCCAGTCATTCTGTTTAACGTTAAATGTGTCCGGGTTTCTAAACTAGATACGTGTGTAAATATTTATTTCGAATAACATTAAATTATAAAAATACAATATTTGGTAAATATGGCAACTAGATTAGGCGTATTAAATGAACAGTCAAAGAAGTTGGTATTAAATTTAATAGATTATTTTACAAAAGAAAAGGAAAACAAGGGACTCTTGGTACCTCTTGAACGAATTCAGGAAAGAGCTTCTGAAGCTTTAAACATAAGTCTCAGAACAGTTCGCAGAATTAAGCACCAACATATTAATAATGTATTCTTGAAAATATAAAAACGAATTAAAAAGAAACCAAAAACATTAGATGTACCTGAAGGCGTTAAAATGCAAATAAGGGAAGTAATTTATAATTTTTATGAATCGAAAACACATTTTACATTAGATACTTTGAAGGAAATGCTAAAAAAATAAGGGAATCATTGACGTCTCTAAGGTAAGTCTCTTAAAACTATTAAAATATTGTGGATTTAAGTATAAAAAAGATTGTAACCGTCGCTATTTATGTGAACAAATGCAAATAGTTCAGCAAAGGGTTGTATTTTTAAGAAAAAATATGGAAAACTATGACAGTAACCTTCGAAGGGTTATATTTATACCTGAAACATTGGTATTTGCCAATGGAAGTGTTCGAAAATCGTGGCAAGATTTATCAAAGCGATTCATTATGTTGCATGCAGGAACATCAGGGAGCAAGCTTAATTTTTTCTACAACCAATCACGATAACATGAATTGTGACAATTTTGAAGAATGGATACAACAGCAACTACTGCCAAATCTTGAAGAACCAAGTTTAATTGTAATGGATAATGCTTCGTATCACACCCGACAAGTAAATAAACAACTTACTTGTCAATGGAAAACACATGATATTGCAGAATGGTTACCTAAAAATAATATTCCTTTTCCTTCTACAGTATTGAAAGCGGACTTGTTAAATCTTGCTAGGAGTGATAAGAAGGAAAAAATTTACTTTGTTGACGAACTGCTGCGTGAGAATGGGCATGAAGTTCATATTTCCTAATATTTTATGATAATACCTTTAATATTTTTGTATAATTATTTAGCGATTGCATTACAGTTACAGACATATAATCATTTATAAATTGTTGTAAACTGTTTGAGAACCAGTGTAATACATGAGCTATCGAGTAAATAGTTTCTTACTTCATACGACGAAGCGACTTTTGGACCCGCCAAGTTAGTTTTACTGTAGCAATTTTGTAAATAAATAAAAACTATCAACAAATTGGTCTCGCTCGACTTTGACACGGTACGACGGCCATAAAATGATTCTAATAATTAACAAAAAAATATCACGTTGTAGAGAAATTCTCTACAATTTTGATACGGGAAATACCCCTCTATGATGCTTAATTTTTTTTAAATCAATTTTTTTAGATTTTTCTGCCAAGTTGTTTTCGTTTGGTCAGCTGACCGTTGTCGCCACGGCCCTTTGAGAGGTGGCGGAACAGCGCGTGCTGTGCGTGCATTTAGAAGCGCCACTTCAGCACCACTTCCATAAAAAAGTAATTTTCCAAAGTCTTCAATAAGACCAATATTGGACTTTGACTTCGATGTCTCATTTCTGTGGTGTTTATTATTTTATTTATTTATATTGGGATATCCTGTTATATGTAAATTAAGTCAGTAGCAAAAGATTTACTCATTATTTAAGTATCTAATGTACAATAATACCGTGGACTGGGCGCTGGTCGTTACCCTTAATTATCATGGAACAGGCAGTTACATACCAACTTTGACTTTAGGAATTTCCTTTTAAATCAAACTGAAATAGATTTATTAGCATCTAAATAATCTTTTCTGGACAAAGGTCTACTATTTGTTTTGAAATTGACAGTGTATGCACATAAGGGAGTTGACTTGTCCTTTTTCAAACTACGATATATTATATTTTCAGAAAATGATCAGAATTTGGATCAATAGTATAGGTAAACAATGCATATTTTCTAGTTTTTTGATTTTCATATTAAACATTAGATTTTGAATGTACGAAAATTATCTGCTGAATACCTAAATAATTTTATTCTATAATTATGAAAGCAGAAATAAAATATTGCCCTCAAATCATTATACCACTAATATTATATTATTAGAGTCTAATAGTATTTACGACTGGCATCTTTAAATATTAATATTTAGTCTGTCGCTCTAGATTTGTACAATTCAACTTTTAATGGTTTTATTTCATATCTTTCATTGTTATCGCGTTTACAGGCTAATTATTATATTTTACTGAAACACTTACCGGTAATTTATGTAAATCTCGAATATGAAAACTGCAACTGATGCAAATATGCCCCCTACTAAAACTACAGATGCAGGATAACAGTCAACCAGTCCGACGCTAATAAAACTGGATCCTCTCGATGTGCAAATCGGTTTTTTCGTATATATTAGACCTACTTCCCTCGTCTGTAAACCACTTTCTTGTAATTTTCGTAAACTGCAACAGAAGTGAATTTATAATTATTATGATATCGTTATTTACAACTAATCGACAAAGTAAATGATTATTAAAATCTGTTGCTCAAAAAACGAAATATTTTTTATTTATAAGATCACGCAAAAGTCACCAGTAAATTATCTATTTTTGAAAAACTAAAAATCAATTATTATCATCCCTGATGATGATAACATGGTTAGCGAAACGCGCGTCGAGTGATGCAGTATTCTAGCGTAATGTTCAAGGGTTTTGATGCTTTGTGAAAGTGGTTCTCATACACTAAGCATATTGATTTGGGTAAAATAATTCTCATATGACAACGCGAGCAGCCTTGGAATCAGAACTTGGTGTACCGTTGTCTCTTTAAATATGACTATAGTTGTAAAGTTGAAGTAGATGTCAGCAAAGCATATTCAAGTTTAGAGCAGCTGAGAATGTTTCTATCATCTACTTTTTATCATTTATAAGTTGTCCTTCATGGTAGTGAAGTCATAATTGAAAATAAAGTAATATAAAAAAAAATATGATAGCAAATCTATTGAGGTGTAAAAGCACGTGTCCTTTAATTAGAATTAAATCTACTTAACTTACACAAATGCAATTTATACACAGATATACATAGAAATATTTAATTGGATGGAATCTGCGGTAGGTTCTTGATGAAACATATTCAATAGAATAATTATAAACATTCAAAAGAATAGTTACAGTACGCACTTGGTTAATGAATGCTACAGCCCCCATACTTTATGGTTTATCAAAAATTCATAAGGAGGGTTTTCCTATGAGACCGGTAGTGTCTTATATTAATGCACCGGCTTATAGACTATGTAATAAACTCAATTCGACTTTACCGCAGTTGATCAAGTTTTAATCCCCTTACAGTATAAAAAATTCTTTAGAACTTGTGACCAAATTGGAAAACATTACTTTACCCGAAAATGCCAAATTAGTTTCCTTTGATGTTAAAAGTTTATTTACCTCTATCTCTATTCACGAGCTTAAGAATATAACAAACATCTTATCTCAAATAGTGAATTGAATCAAAATGAACAAAAAGATTAATTAATATGTGTATCAAACAAAATTATTTTAAATTTGATAATAAAATGTATACACAAGTAAACGGCTTACCTATGGGTAGTCCGTTAAGCCCTTTATTAGCTGAAATATTCATGGCAAATTTTGAAAACAATCTTTTTACCACAAACAATAACCTCCTTAAATACATACATTTTTGGGTAAGATATGTTGACGATGTGTTTGTATATAGATCGCTACTGAGAGACAATTGCCACATTTCAACCATTTTATTAACTCCCTAAATAACAAAATTCAGTTTACAGTTGAAATGGAAAAAAAACGGAAAGAACGATAAACTTTTTAGATATTACGCTGACACGTAAAGAACATGGGCTAGAACTTGATATTTACAGAAAGCCAATTTTTACTGACACTCTTACACATGCAAATTGTAATCAGCTTGGAAGATAAAAATGTCACCGTTTCATAGCTATGTACACAGACTATTACCTCTAAATTTAAATAGGGTTAACTTTGAAAAAAAAGTTAGAATTCTTAAAACGCTAGCAAAAAACAATGGCTATGATGAGTTACTTATTGACAGATTAATAAAAAATAAACAAAGAAAATTATTACAAAAACATTTTTATAACGTGCCAAATATAGAAAACAAAAAGTGGCATAGTATAAATTATGTAAATAAGGTTAGCAACTCAGTATGTAATAAATTAAATAAATTAGGTTAATACAATATCAATGAATAGAAATAATTTAGGTCGCTTGTTGGTTAATAATAAAGGAAAGACAGAAGATATTAAAAAATCGGGGGTAATGAAATAAAGTGTGACGACTGTGATGCCGTATATATAGGTCAGAGTGGCCGTAGCATAGATGTGAGGTTAAGAGAACACAAACAGTCTATTTTATATAATAAAAAATCGCAGAACATTGCATTGAGCAAAATCACGTTTTTAACGGTAGTAGTGTTAAACTTTTGCATAACGCAAACAAAGGAAAAATCCTAGGTAGGCCCTAAGAAACCATAAAAACGTTACAACTACACAAACAGAATTTATGAACAGTCCTGTACTAGACACAGTAATAAAATTAAAACTAAGTTCGTAGTTCCGGCCTGTATTGTTAAATTTTAAGAAATAGCAAATTAAGTTATTATCCCTCTCTAGGTGGGTAGAGGATTTGTAAAATATATACTGTGAACCACCACTTTCATGTCAGTTTTTAAGACTCTTTGATAATGGTCGCAAAGCCCAAACATGTCAGAGAAATCTGAAGAAAACTAATGAAACAATAAACCAAGTGCGTATTGTAACTATTCTTTTGAATGTTTATAATTATTCTATAGAAATATTTTATATACCAGGTGATTCCGTTTGGTATTCGCGCCCCTGTATCTTTTTTACTTCTACAATAAACTACAGCAGATTGTGTAGTATGGCAGACTTTTTGCTTAATCGCTCCTAAATATCATAAGAAATGATAATTTCACTATGCGCTAGGTTGAAAATGTGGGCGTAATTTTTTATTAAACAAAATGTGAAAAAATTCCATTTTTGTCTTCCTATTCTTGCATATATCTATTAAAAAGTTTTGTAATTAAATTTTAAATAAGATGCAATTGGTTGCGAATCCAAAAAATTAATTTTTTTTATCGCAAACAGAAAAAATCGCAAAAAAAATTTTTAAATAGCAAGTTATTTGTGAAATTTTTTTCAAGTACTTATATCATACGTAAGACCTTCATACTTGGCTAAAGAAAACTTATATACTAAATCTTCCTACCAAATTTCATCAAGATCGAACTTTTGGATTTTGCATAATAATTTTGCATTCTTAAAACTGTTACTGAGACTAAACTAAAGCCTTTAGAAAGTTGAAAATTTCTTGACACATAAAAGAGCACTCAAATTAGTAGAAATGGCCCCAGTTGAGCCGGATCTCCATCCCCCATAATGGGCCCGTTTAGGACTCCAAGACTCCCGCGTTAGGACTCCGCCCCGGGCCCACGTGCTGTCAAATAATGGTGTTCCCCATGCTGTCAAAAAAATGGGGCAGTTACGCTGTCCAAAAATGGGGCTCCCGGGCTGCCAAAAATGGATCTCCGCCCCAGGGTTCAATTAGCGCTCCGCGGCCCCCGTGGTGTCAAAGGGCCCCGTGTGCCTCCTTGTTCTGCGTCCCCCCACACTAGGGCCCCCGGCCGATCAACGCAATTTTGGCAACGCGGGAAATTCAAACTGTTCTAACCTCACTAGTGGGCCCCCGTTTTCAAGGATTGTAAACAAAGAGGATGGCCAGATCCCTATGCTTCAATGTTCGCCACTTCCCAGCGAGCTGTGACGTCACCGTGAGGCCTGGAGAGTTTTGTTTACATTCGTTTCTCCATGTTTGGTGGTTTGATATCGGTGTTTATTTAATCTATTGTGTTTGTTATTTCGTGTTGAATTGTGTATTTATAGATCGTTTTGTGTTTTATATGTTTTTTAAATTATAAAAAACTTTTTTAGTATAGTGATCTCGCCAATTGTCGTGTGTGCAAGGACTTATACTATTTCGAACTTTTTAAGATTTCAAAGACAATTATTGTTCTATAGTAATTTTGTATATATTTGTGTAAGGTAAAACAGGCTTCAGATTTTATTTATCAAATTTATATATATGTTATTTTCAATTGTAGACCTAAAGGAGAATGCCAGGTATAAGGTGTGCGATTTATGGGTATAATAACACTTACTCTACAAAGAAAAGTACTGGGCAAACTATAAGTTTTCATATTTTCCCGAAATCCAAAGATCAGGTGTCCCAAACTATGAGAGGCGAGTGGATAAACAGATGTAAAAGGCAGGATAAATTTAACCCAGATGACCCAGACAAGTAGGATTTGCTCAGTTCATTTTGTGGAAAATGATTATGAACGAGACCTACAAAATGAATTACTATGTAAAAATTTGCATTTCTCATATACTTGTATACCTTTGCATATGTTTTAGGGTTGCATGACACTACGTGGAATTTATAAAGAATTTAATAAAAATCTATAGGATCACATAACTTAAATTATATTTCATATCTTTCGGGTTGACTGAGATGTTATCATTTAAGTTGTCATCCTACGGTTCTCTAATAAATTTTCTATAAAATTTCACATAGTTAGTGTCATACAGCCGTAACATAAAATTGAAATTACATTAACTTTTGTTTAAGGGTTACTTTTGAAAAGGACTTTGAAAAAAAAGGGCAGTTCCTACAGTGGGAATAAATACTGCAACGAAAACTAAGTTAGCTCGGTCTGTAGGCTTTCCACGAGAAAAAGAAAACAGGAAGTAGCTGAGCTCATAACTACTGTGCCTGATAGCAGTAAGCGGTCAATTACGGATGCAAGTTTGAAAATTGAAAGTCCTACACAACTTCTGCAGCTAATTTTGCAGAAAAATCTGGACAGGATATGATGTATGAAGAAAAGTACAAGGAGTTACTAAAGAAATATAATACTTTAAGGAAATCTTCGGGAAAAAAAAATTAAAACGCTCAACGATCAATTGAGATATTACAAAGTAAAAAGCTGCAGAAACACAAAATCTCAAAAATCAGAAGTGACTTTACTCTCTTGAAGAAAGTGCTCACAGACAATCAAATTGCTTTATTATGTAGTAAAAAGAAAAGAGTTAACTGGACTCGTGATGAAATAGCTGTTGCGTTTACATAAAATATGTGTATGTTAGCAAAATATATAATTTTTGTTTTTATGTGTTATGTGTATTTATAGTTTAGAGCAAAAAGTACCCTCTGACTGTTCCTTTGACTTTAACGTCATAGGCGTAGAGGTTTTTTCAATAATATTCTGTAGTTTTGTAGATTCTGTGATTATTTTTAGAAGATATATATGTCGTAAAACCCCAAAGAGGAAAGAGTGTTAATATATTTCACAATTAACTTTAATATATTCTTGTTCAAATTTGAATTACTTTTATATTTTATTTAACATATATGTCATTATATAAAAGGTTCTTTTCATGTAATATTTATAACATATACAGTACAATTCCCGATAATATAAAGAAGTTAAACCAATTCAAATTTCAAATGAAGAAATTAATTTTCTCAGGCGGTTTTAATAGTTCATAATCACTAAATTACAATATACTAATTCATTCATTAATTATACCTACATTTTTATTTCTTTTAAGACCAAAATATGTAAAACATACCTAAAGTCGAGGCAAGAATTCAAGCGATGCACGTCACAGATCGATTCTATAAATAAGACAATACTGCTAAGAATCATGAAGCCCCATTAAACTGTACCTATTTCTGAAAAAAGCTTAATAACCGGGTGTCAAGAAGTACTCTTTTTAATGTAATTAATGATTAAAAATTATGTTAGTATTAACATTTCTTTAATGAGATCACTCGTGACGTGCATCGCTTGAATTCTTGCCTCGACTTTATTTTCTTTAATATGATTTGTAATCATTTAGTTAGTTTTTAATTATTTTTTGTTTGTTTGTACGTAGATACGTATATTTGCATGCACGAGTATTATAGTTGACTTTTTCGCTCGAGTGTAAGAGTACTTCTTATATTGTATATAAGAAAGCAAACTATGCCACTTGGTAATAAATATGTACGTTAAGTTGTTTGTGTTCAGTTTCTCTGTAAACATGTATCAATTCTTTATTATCAATAAAGACTATCATTATTATTATTATTATATATCTACCTATTACCTTTAGTATAATTCTTAGTTACTACTTTAACTTATATGGTAAGTAGGTATTTTAATTTGAGTTTTACATTATTTGTTTTTGTGATGGATATAAAAATTATAAAATAATAAAGCTTTATATTTAAGTTTTTTTCATTTTATTACCATATTTATGCACAAGAATTATTGAAAATGTCATATTCCTTAATCATTTCAATAAATTGTATGTGTGCGTTGATATTGTAAAGAAAATATGCTTTCCTACACGTATTTTAAATGGAAATGCGTTGAAAGAGGCCTCACGACTACGTCACAGCAATGGCGGCGTCGCGCTGACAGATTTGGTCGATCTGGCCATCTTCTTTGTTTACAATCCTTGCCCCGTTTTGACATAATTTAACGCATCCTCTGGGCGACATAACCTCACTCACAAAAAAATTGTGAAATTTTTAAACAATTCCCTAGGCTGTCCTAATTAATGGATTTTAATATCTCAAAATGGATTTGAAAATTTGAGTGCTCTTTTATATGTCAAAAAATTTTCAACTTCCCACAGCCTCAGCCTCTGTAACATTTTGAAAATTTGCAAATTTGTTTGCGAAGTTTTAGATTGCAACATTATTATGCAAAAACTAAAAGCCCCATCTTGATGAAATTTGGTGCGGAGATTTATTATATTAAAAAGTTCTCTTTATCCAAATATGAAGGTCCTACGTATAATATAAGTATTTTTCTAAAATTCCACAAATAATTTGCTATTTCAAATTTTTTTTTCGATTTTTACTACTTTTGCAATAGTAAAAATGGACTTTTTGATTTGCACCTTATTTAAAATTTAATTACAAAACTTTTCATTTCTATAACTTTTCTCTAAAAGCAATACTGAGATTTATGAAAAAATAGAATATTTAGGAATTTTTTCACATTTTGTCTAATCAAAAATTACATCCACATTTTCAAATTAGCGATAGTGAAATTATCATTTCTTATGATTTTTAGGAGCGATTAAGCCAAAAATCTGCCATACTACCCGATTTACCCAAACATATGTGGTTTTAAGCAGATACCTCCTCGGCTACTTATTGTGATAAATGGATCGGCCATCATAATGAGGGAGTTAAGTGACCTGTCAGATTTCCGGATCTTACACCGTCAGATTTTTCCTTTGGCCTTATCTAAAAGAAAGATTTTACTTTACACCTTTAAATGACGTCGAAGATCTTAAAAATACAATACGAGTTGAATGTCGCAGATTAAATATTGAAGTTCTTCAACAAGTACTAGTTACATTACTAACAATGTTAAACTTCAGTTGTTTCCATGGCCAACTATGCTGATTCAGAAACAAAACTTTTGAATGTAGTTTTATGATATTTTATTAATTTTCTCGAAATTTTTCATAAGGAAGTGTATAAATTTTTTACACAGTTGAATGCAGAGATAAAATCTGTACAATAATCGGGAAAAAGTATGGCATACCATTTGAAAAAAATATAGTTGACTATCGCTACTTTGGCATATGTGATCACAGAGATGATTCAAGGACTTGATAGAGCTTGACAAACGATTTACAAATACATATGGTTTGTTACAGTTTATTGTTGAAATAAAAAATATACAGAGACCCGAATACCAAACTAAATCACCCCGTATGTAGCTATATAATTTTGAGATTCTGTAAGTTCTCTTTGCTTTCTACAGTACAAAGTATCTGTTGGGAGGCGGTTCGTAATATCGTTGTTTAATCTCCTTACCCTATTTTCAACATTCCTTTGTAAGAGCTATTCTTTTGCACTGCAAACCACGGATCTATAACTTCTAAAAACTGAATTTCTTGTAGACCACACTTTTCCGCTTCATGAAACATTTCGCCTGAAACAGCTAGCGTTATATTCTGACGATAGTACAAGTTTTATTACTCAGACTTACTGACTATTTTATAACCGGGTCCTGTTTCCATATGAAAAGCAAATAAACCTTGCCTCATTCTCCTAACACCCTCGTCAATCGTCATAAAATTATCCTTTTTACCAGGAGGGGCAACTTTTTGTAGGTATATGGCTCTTCTGACTGGTTCTGTTGAATTCTGAAATGATTCAGTTTTATTAACTGATTAAATCTCAACACAGGCCTGCCGACCATAGGGATCTAGATTTCTTTTAATAGAAGTATAATGTTAATAAAGATTATAAAAAATGCACTTAATGTCATTCATATTCGAAAACAATAATGCATTCAATAAGAGAATATACAGGGTGTCTCACCGGGAACTGAATCGATCGATATAGAGAAAAGTACGCATCAGAAAATTTTGAAAATTTAGATAATTACTAATGTCGGTGTGGCCAATCCAACTAAAATAATTACAAACAGCTGTCACTTCCGCTTATACCGGACGTCGATACCAACTTGCTTATTTCAAATAGAACACCCTATATATTTTAAGGTTTTCGAAAAGAGCATAAAATAAATTGGAATCGAAAATATGTAACATACCCTATACCTAAACCTAGCCGTTTCAGAGATATTTGACGTTTTATGGAAAATTTGACAGGTGCAACGGTTTGCAAGAACCGTTATAACTTTCTTCGTGTAAAAGATCCTCATTTGCTTCTTGTCACATAAAAAGAACACAAGGAGAACTACGTTTTACAACTGAAATAAATTGAATAATATCATACCAAGTGTTCCGTTTTTCGCGTTACATTTTGTCAACTTCAAACCGCAAAAACTTGTTTAGGCCAAATGGAACACCCTGTTTTTTACGTCAAGTTATATAAAATTGAATTCCCTTTTTTCTGATATTAACATTATGGGGGTTAAATGTATAAAAAAAAAATTTTAAAAATGGATTGCCAATAATGGACCTTTATTATGGTCTCCTCGCTCGCCCGATTGATCAGTTCTGGATTATTTCATTTGGGGAACTATTAAAAATAAAGTTTATGAGAGCCTATTAACAACCATTGAAGATTGTATGCAAAGAGTAAGAAATGCATTTCAAAACATATCACAGGATTCAATTAGAAGAGCTACCCATGAGGAACTAATCCGAAGGTGCGAAAAATGTGTCGAGATTCGCGCGCGGAATTTTGAGCAATTATTAAATTAAAATGAAATCATATTTTAAACTGATCTTATCTCTGCTATTTTAGTTCATGTCATATCTTCAATTCAATTAATACGTATATTACAGTGTTAGTGTTATTTTGCGTTTTTGTGGATATCGAGTAGCAAATGTGCTGCAAGTTCTTGATATTACTTTATCACATTCTCCATAAATAATAAACAAATTTAAAGTTGAAGTTTAAAGTTTTCGTTGATATAATTTAAACGTGCTGGCATTTTTTGACATAAGATAATGACTGATTGTTTCTAATCATGGCTATTTTGATGAAATGATTACAACAATTCATGAATTTCTAATAAAATCGCAAATATTTCAAAAAGTTGTAACTTTAACCCCCACAATGCTTATATCAGAAAAAATGCGAAATCCAAAACTCAAAATTCAAGAATCGAAATGCGAAATTATAAATGCGATTTCGAAATTCGGAATGCGAGATTTGAAATGCGAAATTCGGAATACGAATTGCGAAATTCAAAACTCAAAAATCAAAATACGAAATGCGAAATTCGTAAAATTCGGATTGCGAAATTCGAAATGCGATATTCGAAATGCGGAAATTGACATTCGAAATGCGAAATTCGAAAGTAAAAACTCAAAATGCAAAATTCAAAATTCTTTACATCCCATGCAGAACTGAATTTACCTCGGCGATTTCTGAATTTTTATTCCTCTCAGGAAAAATCCAAAAACACGAATTTTACAACGAAATTTGATACAAACACATTTGAGGGGTTGCCAAATTCAGTGGCATACTCAGATTTGAAATAGAAAAATTGCAATAAGATTTTACCATTTTCTGCCCTGGAAAACCATTTTATGATCGCATGCACGTAAAAAATACTATACCGGGTGTGTACAATATTACTAGCCAGGCTATAACTTTCTTGTAAAAAAAGTTATCGATATATAAACTTTGTTAAATTCAGTGAACTCTGTATGTTATCTGAAAGTCCCCTCGACTATTTTACTTACAGGGAAATAAAACCTGTTGAAAACAGTATCATCCACTCCAACTTGAAGCCTGGATTTCAATAAATCCTCCAATGTTTGTATACTGTCAGAGGATGACTGCAGTAAAGCGACTATATTAGCAGAGTAAGAGGTATACAGGAACATTAATGAAATAAATAAGAGTATTGTCGTTATCTTTCCAGGTATACTGAGAGGAATGGCTGTTGCTCCTTGCTGGCACATGGCTCCAAAAGATAAAAGCGCGCAATCACTGATAGAGTCGTGTAGCTCTTGATCGCCAGATGTAACCTAAAACAAAATATGAAGTGAAATAACACAGATGTAAACCAGACGTGAGAATTTTATAGAGAGCCCAAACTAACTAGTGAGCGCTGATAGTTTTTGATTCGAAATTTTCTTATATTTTCGAAGATATTTAATAGCCTACGCAAATTAGACATTTTAGAAGAAATAATTTATAAAGAAATAATATTTGAAATGTGTACTCTCGATAGTAGTGGGATCGATCTGGGTTTCAAAACGACAGTGCTTTTTTCGATTTTTTTTTGTGCATATTATGTAGTCGGACTCCCTCTATCATCTGGTCATGTTTGCGGGCGCGGGGGGAGTGATGGAGGGGGGTAAATTTACATGTAAAGATGGGGAAAATCAGTTTTTCGGACATAACTCGCTTAGTTTAGAAAAAGTGTAAAATAGATAAAATGAAGGGCTCACGAAAGTGCGTAAACTGAATTGGCTCGTCGAAATTAGTCCAGCGGTTTCTGAGATATTGCGATTTGATAGTACGGATTTGTATGTGGATTTTTCGCTGCGACGGGTACGTACCGAGAGCTGTTTTCGCGTTTTTTTTCGGGGAAGAAAGTGACATGGCGACTTTCTTTGTCTTTGCCCGATAGACACTCAGGACCTAAGTACTGTGTCCAAGTTTCAAATCTTTCGCTTGGTTGATTAGCGAGGGAGGGGGAAGGGTAAACGTAAATGAAATTTAAACTGCTGTAACTTCCGCAATTTTTTCCGCAAATCGCACAGCAAACGTGAGATTCTGTACTAAAAACGGACGAGCGGAGTGGGGCGTGTGTTTGTGAGAAAGAAGGGAGACAAGTGGGAGCGCAGGCTCCTCCCCCTGTATCTCGCTACACGGTTGCTGAATTGGTGCGCTCGTTTTTATAAATGTATCACGCGCGCGTGCAGGCTCTAATGAAGTTAGAGCTTTGCGATAAAAAAATCTTGAAAGAAAATTGATTGTCCTTTAAAATAATCCCAGCCCGAAGTCCCTAACTCTTTCCCTTGCCTTCTACAGGGCAAAAACTTTGCGGACCCCCTCTCCCCTCCTAATCATCCAATCGCAATCTGGTCGGGCTCAAATCAAAGAGAAAAAATTCCACATTCGATGGGAAAAACATTTCTCCACCCCTTTCCTTCCTGTCAAAAAATGACTTTTTCAAAAAATAATAACTACAATAAATTGGTTATTTCGCAACCATTTATTTATTTATGCCGAAAATTGAAAATACATGAGCGGAACTCACAGTAGGCACATTAGTACACAATCTCACGTTTGCTGCACGATTTGCGGAAAAAATTGCGAAAGTTACAGCAGTTTTAATTTCTTTTACGTTTACCCTTCCCCCTTCTAATCAACCTAACGACTTGAAATTTGGACACAGTACTTAAGTGCTGAGTGTCTATCGGGAAAAGAAAAAGAAAGGCGCCAAGTCACTTTCTTCCCCGAAAAAAACGCGAAAACAGCTCTCGGTACGTTCACGCCGCAGCGAAACCATATACAAATCCGTACTTTTAAATCGCAATATCTTGTGAACCGCTGGATCGATTTCAACGAATTAAAATTCAGTTTATGCCCTTCATTTTATCCATTTTACGCTTTTTCGATCCGAATTAAACTAAGCGAGTTATGTCCGAAAAACTGATTTTCCCTATCTTTACATGTAAATTTCCCCCCCTTCACCACTCCTCTCGCGTGCGCAAACATGACCAGATGATTGAGGGAGTCCGACTACATAATATACATAAAAAAAGATTCGAAAAAACACTGTCGTTTCGAGGCTTTTTTCGAGCCAGATCGATCCCACTATAGAAATAGACAGATATAGAAATAGATATCCGAAAAGTTCCCACCCTATTCAGGAGCCGAAAGTATCTTTTTGGTAAAAAACCACCCGCAACGGGGACTTAACGCTGGTTTTCGCTTTTATCTTATAAACCGTTCGTTGGAAGAGAAAAAGTATAGGAAATAAAAATTTGTCGTTAAATTCTGTATAATAAATATCCTATTGACCTTGTAGCTTATCCCCACCTATTTCGCAGTAACAGCGTCCAAACTGAGGGGTAGCTTGGAGCCCACAGACAAAAATTCGATCTTACACGAAGTTCACAGCGAATATTTCAAAACGAATTCAATTTCAATTCAATAAGTTTTTATTTTTTATTTTAATACAAACAAGTACCTCCTCAGAATCCACATCGGGTCCGACCGTGCAACCACCGCGCATATGTGGTGGTAGATTGCAGGGCCGGGTAGAGTGGGACTGGTTCGGCTAAAAAGAAAATTAAAACAACTAAACCTAGGCTCCTTCCGTCGCAGAGGAATTATAAAAGGTGTAAAATTTAGGAACATATTTAAGGAACAAACTTAACAAAACTGAATAAAAACTACATACTAAATTAAAACACTGGCGCACTGATCACTTTTAATTTCGTATCTGACGCTAGTACCTCAATTTGAACGAAGCGCCTTGCGCGAGATACGTCAATGCTGGGCTTCGCATGGCTGGCCTAAACTTTGATTTTTTTTTTTTAAATTTACGTTGTATATGTTTTGATTTTCTAAAAAGCGAATATTTCAAAACCGGTTACTTTAACGAGAAAAATGCCCAAGAATGAATTTATAGAGTGAAATTTTCTCTATAAGATGCATGTCTATCGAGTTTTGGCGCTATTTTCCCTTTTTTCCACAAAGACGTGTTTTTTAATTTGAGCTCGTTTGCGGACCACCTTTGAGGTAGAGCTCTCAGTGAGTTTTAGTTAAAGTGATTTCCCTTGTAGGCCTATTCCACTAAAATTCTGTCCAATTTTACTTGTTAGAGGGTTCTTTATTGACGAACTGTTTTTCAAATTCGGAATTTAAACATCCTTGCCCATGTCAATTAGAACACATTGTTGAGCAGTGCAATTTTTGCAGCTGCAGTATATTAGCTGAAGGGTGGAAATTGGTGCCGTATTCGGTGGTATAAATGTGTGCTAAGATGTTGCCCACTATCTTCCAACCCCATTCCGTTGGTTCCAAGTTTTCTCCTCGCCAAGATTGAATTTGATGCAACTAGCCGTAATATTTTGAAGCTGTTTATATTTATTGTCCTGTCGAGCTTTGTTAACGGCTATTAAATTCACCAAGCCTCTATCAACACGCATATCAGTTTCACCTTCTTGAAGCTTCTTTTCGCGAATGAAACAATCACCCATTATCTCTATATCTACAGAAACACTCACGTACATTTAAAATCTATGTAATAATAATAACGTATCTGCATATATTTTTATATTCATTTTTGTCTATCTTCACCATATTTCCTAAATGTTTTCTGTCGTACTATTAAACGCACGTTTATTTCACAACTGAAGGTTCGAGAGACAAGGCACTCTCAGGCTTAACAAGCTAATTTATGCCTTTTCCTTCTCCTACACATCACAATCCTTCAAACATCTGTTCCTAAAGTCGGTTAGAATGTTTACATAAATTAGTGAGGTGCCTCTTTTATGTATAATTAGAAACTGCCTCTTTATGGAAAAAAAGGAAAATGAATAAAATTCACTTGCATCAAAACCCGCTAGTCAAGCATTTTGTAGAGAAAATTCCGCTCTATAAATTCATTCTTGGGCATTTTTCTCGTTTCTCGAACATTTTTTATGCAGAATTTATCGACAAATTTTTTATTTCCTGTACTCTTTTCTCTTCCAATGAACGGTTTAGAAGATAACATTGAAGAACTAGCGTTAAGTCTCCGTTAGAGGTGACTTTTTGCAAAAAAGGGACTTTTCGTTCCTGAATGGAGTGGGAACTTTTCGGATATCTATTTCTAACCCTATCGAGAGTACACATCTCAAATATTATTTCTTTATAAATTATTTCTCCTATTCACTGTTTTTTAATCTAATTTGCCTGTGCTATAAAGTCTGTCATTATAAAAACAAATAGCATTTTATATATGCTTCAAAAAGGACACAGTATTGTATATTATTTTGTATATGTATATTTTTGTATACATATACTGTGCCATCATTTTTAAATCGATCTTTTTGCTGTAACTAATATCGACTAGGCCATTGAGGAAAACCAAGAGTAAACTATTAGAACACTAACAATCAATTTGAAATAAATAAGAATACGTGATATTAAGCAAATAATGTGATACTAAACTCATTAAATAATAATAATAATATAATCAGTGATAATAAAATTCTAAAAGTCTTTTCTGTACAGAAAGAAAGTTATTCAAGATACGTACTTTTTAAGAAAAGAAATTCCAATACGTATTTTTTCTATAAGTAATTGAATCAATTCAAATTACATGAATATCACCCTCTCTACATTATAATACGTTTTATTTCTTTCAAACTAAAAGTAGAGACTTTTTTCGTAGGATACAGAGCTGTATACTAGAGTGAGTCGAAAAAACACTTTTTTTTCTATCGCTATACCTCAAAAAAGTTGCCTATCGCCTAGCTAGCTAAAATGAAAAAAAAATTCAAATAAGAAATTTTCTTCCTTTCGCGCAAGTTTTAAAAAATTTCGAAATTTCACTTTTTTTCGTTAATTTTTTATAATTGTTAAACTCAATACTATCTAAGCGCTATAGGTCCTAATGTGAAGTTTGGGGTATAAGGAATACGAAAAAAATTAAAACCCTTAAATCCAAAATATTAGTGGAGCAGATCTGGCTTTAGAATGAGGAAACGTCCGATTGTGATTTTTTCTTTTGCCAGTAAGTAAAGTTGGGTCCTTCCAACATTATTACACATTTGTGCTGAGGAAGTCAAAGGGGAGGAGGGGGAAATGACATGTTAAAATATGGGAAAATTGTTTTTCGAAGGTAACTCGACGGCTTTTGATATGACGTTTTTTTGTTTTGCTTAGCTAGGCGTTAGGCAACTTTTTTTATGTATAGCGATAGAAAAAAAAATGAAGTGTTTTTTCGATCCACTCTACTGAATACCGGGGTTAGTTTCAGTTGGCACAGCAGCCAAAGTTGGTTTATTGTACCTCTCCCCATTTCTAGATTCTGCCGGTGATTCCCGTATTGCTAACTAGCTGGAACAGTTTTATCGCCGGCAGATGTTCTAGTGTTCTTGGATCCACTTTTGTATCCTCAAAAATATTTTGCCTCTTGCGATTCAGCGCCACGCATTGACAGAGTATATGATATGGTTTATGGTAAGGTAGAGACTTAAAAATTATTTAATCCTACCATACCCACCTGATACTTCAGATATTTTTTCTTCCACCATTCCCACTTAATAATAATAAATAATACGAGTGATATAATAACTACTAGGCATACAGTGGATATCCATACGTACGTATCGAAAGGTAAGGTAAATACGTTGGTAACATAGGACAACTTTGGTTGCCTAAATATAAATTTCGATCTTGTTGGAGTGGTCATCGCAATGTAATCTATTATATCGACTCTGTCAACAGTAAAGAATAAAGGAGTGCCTGTAAAATAAATGATAAATTTAGGAGTTTTGATATTGGAAGCTGCGTGCGTACTTCTTTACACTTCTATTATCTATAATTTAAGAGCCTAGTTTTGGTAAGAAAGTAGTGTCCAGCCCAATTAAATGTCAATTTTTTATAACAAACCGGCTTCTTATTTAAAGGTGCACGTGTGGTTAAAATTTTGCCATGTAATTTAAAAGAAGTGCAAGACAATTTCAGAATAAGAGAATAAGGTAAAATTTGTGCATTTTCGTTCTTCAAGAAGTAATCATTTTCAGTTTGTTTTAAAGGAAGATACCGATAGTGATTTTAATCTAGGGGCGAGGGCGTTGTAAAGTTTAGCAGAACAATGAGTAAAACAGCTTTGAAAAGCAGCAGTAGAGTGTCTCTGGATATGATAAAAATGTCCAAAGCGAATAGTACTATTATGTATTGCAGATCTAGCACTGAGCCTACAGAAGAGGTAAGATGGTGCCAATGTTGATATAATGATGATGAATGAAGACTAAAAGTGTAATTTCCTCCGAAATTGTATATTCAACAAGTTTAAACCAGAAAAACAATGTGATATGTGATCATATCTTCTTAAGCTGAATATGAAGCGACAACAGGAGTTTTGCACACTTTGTATTCTTCTTTTTTCTATGGTAACGATGAAATTACTATATACTACATCACAATAGTTAAAATGACATAAGACCAGTTATTCACAAAATATTTTTCTCAAACTGCGACTAATGAAAAATCTACTAATAGACAATAACTTTAAAGATCCATAAGCCTTAGACAGAGTATTACATGCCCAGAGAACTTGAAATGCTGATCTAAATTCAATCTAAGATTTTTTACAGCACCGTCAGGAGATAAGATCTCACCATCAATATTTAAACTAATGTTTTCACAAGCAGAAGCTAAATCTTTCTTAGGTCCGAATAATATTAGTTCGCATTTGTTAGGATTCAATTTTAAGTGGTTCTCCTGGGATATTTCTTTAATTTTACTTAAGCCGCTATTTAGGTTATTTTGAGCTACTAATAAATCTCTAATATGAAATCTATTGTATACTTGGGTGTCATCGGCATATGCTTGAATTTTACAGTTTTCTATTGAAATTAATATGTGAAGTGTAGATACTAAACAATAACCGACCTAAGACCGAACCTTGAGGCATGCCAGATAGAACTTCCACAGGAGGTGAGATAGCATCTTTAAATAGTACCTTTTGTGATCTATTGTTAAAATATGAGTTATAGAAAGCAATACTCCTACCAAGACCAAAATATTTCAGTGACCGAAATGCTGAGTAATGTTTTAAATGCAGTGCCTCGCCGCGCTCGATTGTGCATTAGAAATCGCAGTGGACACTTTGAACACATGATATGATATCTTAAAAATTATTTTGAGCATTAGATAAATATTAATGTTCTGTGTGCTATATTCTTTTTATTATTAATTTGTTTTTGTTACCTTATATATTATTATAGCAAATATTTGAACAACTTATTGAATTATTTTATCGTTTTATTTAATCATACTTTTCCACGGCAAGTATAATGCTTGTTAAAAAAATTATTGATTTAAAAAAAAATGTTTTTATAATTACTAACGTAGTACCAATGAATAAATATGGCATGTGATATATAGTTGAAAAGGGAGGAAAATACTCTATTTAATGACGCCATTTCCCGCACGCTTCAAAATAATTTTTTTAACAGCCTGAAGAGTAAATCTCAAAATACAGCGGCTTTAAAAAATTAGATAAAACCTCGTTGAAACACTCTGTTTTGTAAAAAATTTTCGCCTTAGAATTTTTCTCGTATCTCTTCAAATAACGGAGATATTTGGCCTAGACATTTTCCGCATTTTGGATATTTTCTCCGTAACTCTCAAAGTAGGCCATGGATTTCAAATTCAAATTTTGTAGGCTATATAAATCGGCCCAATTTTCGTAAAAATAATTTTTTTAGTACCACCGATATTAAGTGAGATATTCTCGAATGCCCTGATAAAATGGACAGCCTGTATAGTACAGTAGACCGACAGCATAAAAGCACGTCTAACATTCTAACTTTATTTTAAAAGACTATAAAGTTGCTCCTATAATGTAAGACAATTATTTGGCGTCTGATTGTAATGGCGATCTTTCTATTGAGGGAAGTTTCTTTACGAAAGTTAAAAAGCAGGGTGAAATCAGGAAACAGTTTAATAAGTCTTTCGATATCCTTGACGTCGTCCTGTTATGTTGCCTACTATATATTTTTTAAATATGCTTTCCTGATTCTTGCGCATCTTCTGAGGGTGAAATTAATAAGTAAAATTTTAATCGACTCGTATTTATTTAAACTTCAATTTATTTATTCGTATATTTCATTTTATATAAAGAAAACAATGTCTGGATCATTGCATAAAGCCGAGACAGATTTCACACAATGGTCAACAAAGTGAAAGACAGCTAAAAATAAATTACACCTATTTTTTTACTTTTTCAGTCTCAGATTCCTTATACTAAAAGCCATAAATCTCTTTTATTTACCATTGCGTTTAACTGAAATCGGCATTTGGTCGTTCTCTTATATTTCACACGGAATTCAATAACCCCCTGGCTTCTATCGATCGCCTGACGATAATTTATGAAATCAGATACACATTTTACTTGTAAAATTCGTCAGACAAGGCTGAGAACTTTTCTTTCTTACCTTCGATAATATGCAGCGAGTGCGTAAAATTTCAAGTTACACGTTACTTTTACTAAACCATCCAAATTTACGAATTGAGAACAATTTGAGTTTTTGACGCAAACACGCGTGATGGTAAGCTGAAACTTTGGACACCGAGGAGTATAATAGTTCTTTGTATACTGGCACTCTTACGGGCGGTTTTATACCTAAAAGTCAAACTGTAGTTTAAGTTGAAGCTTAAACATAAGTTTAACTTGTAGACTTAGCTATACAACCTTAGGCGAGGGTTGTATAGGAAATATACCATCCTTCGGAGGGGATGTAAAGCCGTCGGTCCCTTGTCTATTAAATGTTAGGCAAGTAAAAGATCCCTACTCTTCTTAAGGGAAGAGGTTCGGCAAAATTCCTGGTTGGGGGTAGCTCGTCTACAGGCGTCGGTGTTAGGCCTCAGTAGCGGAAATAAGCCGACGTTAAATAAATGTTTAAAAAAAAAACTTGAAGACTTGAAGTTTAAACGTAGGAAGTTTTATAGGTGCTTGTTACTGTGATAGACTTGTTTAGTTTTTACGCCAGATAGTACTGGTATATCTGCTATCTCATGGGTTCATCAGAGCTACTGATAGACTAAATGATTACAGAGTCCAAGTAGTCCAAGTGTCTGCATTTTTATATTAGAGGTTAAGTTCTCCTTGTGTCATGCGTGACATGAGTTAGTTTAGTACAATCATAATCTAAAAATGAAATCATCCCAATATGCAAAATGGTTAGGTCTTGCTCTAAAAACTCTCAAACGACGTGGTGCTTCTACAAATTGAATAAAGTCTTATTAACTCCTCAAAAGCATCAAATAAGTCCATTTTGTGTTTTTGTTTTTGCGTGAACAAGTTTGGTTATAAGTTGAAAACCTCAACATGTCAGTCGAACAGCTGATCTGTGGCAGCCATATTTCTCAAAATGTCAAACTGCGTATGATTAACGGGCGGTTTCATACGTTCTGTTTAATCTTCAGACTGAAGTTTAAACTATACCCTACCCACCGATTGATGGTTAAACCTGATTTGGCAATCAACGAGACGTTAAAACGTTCATTTATGATAAACTCTAGTTTAACCAGCACCCGAAGTTTAAACAGAACGTATAAAACCGCCGGTTAGCAGTTTTCCACTTGATGTAAGTATATTGGTATTTACAAAAATTGACTGAGCCATAGTATATGTTATTACACACAGCAAAATCACTGATTATTGACAAGGAATTATAGAATGGCAGAATTAAAGAAACATATTGAGTAAATATATTAAATTCAAACGGCCGTGCATTCCATTATGTGATTTATATTACCTCCTACATCTGCCTCATTCCTGGTAAGTTCCCCCATCATTCCACTCCATCCTGATTTATTGTTTTTATATCCCCAGGTTCCTTGTATGGAATAATTCAGAGTAGCGTTAATAATATCCTTGAGGTGTTCCACCAATACATAATTAACTTTGGTTATGCTATCAATGTGTTTATCCCTATAAATAATTTCATCATCATCATTAAATAATGGTTAATTTATTTAAAAAGTTTGTTAAGGATTTAGAATGATATATACGAATGTTAATATACTTAAATGAGTACACAAGAGCCTATGTACATTATTGTATGGTCGTGAGGAAAAAAATGGGACAAATCTTATAACGGTATTTTGCTAAAATCTAGTTGTGTACATCTAACTTTAATTTTTGTGACATTGTCAGTTAGTTGTCATAATTTATTGCAAGTGTGCAAAAACTAATATGCCTCATATAAGCGATTTAGTTAAATCTGGAGTTATTGCTAAAGCAGAAGATGGATGGTCAATGAGACAAATTGCACTGCTTTATAATATTGACAAAAATTCGGTGTATAACATTTTAAGAAAGTGGAGAATAAACGGTACGATTAGTAGAAATCCTGGATCAGGGCGACGAAGGATATCAACTCAACAACAAGATTTGCAATTGGTAAATGCTTTAGTAGAAAATCTATTTTACTCAGTTATTCAGTTGCTGAAGAAACGAATTGTCCTGGATCGAGTAGTACTGGTCGCCGGCGAGTAAGGGAATCGGAGCTACGCTGTCATGCAGCAGTACAGAAATACTTACTTAAAGCTAAACATAAAGAAGCTCGAGTAGGATTTGCGCTTGAATCTTTAGCGCATGATGTAAATTTTTGAAACAATGTAATCTTTACAGACGAAAAAACTTTCCAGTCAACACACAGCGGTCGTATTCGTGTTTACCGCCCTCCGAATACTCGATTCGATGAGAAATATATATCTAGCAATGATAAAAGTAGTAGATTTTCCGTCAATATGTGGGCTTGGATATCGGCACGTGGTCCTGGTGTTTTGTAGAATATTGAGGAACGATTTAATAGTGAAACGTATATATTAGGATTTTAGACAATATTATGCTCCCTTCTGTGTCACAATTATTTCCTAATAATGAGTTCATATTTCAACAAGACAATTGTTCCGTTCATACTGCTCATACCGTAACTAATTGGTTTCAAGATAACAACGTCAATGTTCTTAACTGGCCCAGTCATAGTCCAGATCTAAACCCTATGGAAGAAGTATGGGGACTACTCGTAAGAAGTATCCAAAAACGAAATGTGAGACCCCGGAATGCCGAAGAATTACTGGAAATAGTAAATAATGCATGGGAAAATATTACTACTAATGATTATTGTATAAGGTTATTTAATTCTATACCAAAAAGACTTATAGAAGTTATAAATAGAAATGGTGCAATAACGAAATATTAATAGTTAGTTTCTTGTTAAGTCGGATATCATTTGTTCTTTGATCCAGGATTTCTACTAATCGTACCGTTTATTCTCCACTTTCTTAAAATGTCACACCAAATTTTTGTTAATGTTATAACGCAGTGCAATTTGTCTCATTAACCATCCATCATTTACTATAGCAATAACTACAGCATTAAAATAAAAAATACATTAAAAGTGATATCTGTTTTATTTCGGCTACTCATTACATATTCAAATAGAGACAGATTTACATTAGAAAAAAAAGTTGTCCTATTTTTTTCTGCTCACGATAGTACACTGTACATAGACTCTTAAGTTTCGTTTCGTATAGTCTTTATTGCTGACGCTCGAGAAGGTTCAATATGGAGGCTCTACGCTAAAGGACGACTAGATAATACCACAGTAGAGAATTCTCTACTGTGATAATACGTTAATGGGGAACATTCTCTTTTATTTTATCCACCAGGGTGCACCAACTGTACTCGGTTGTTTGTTCGTCAATGTCAATACCAAAAAATATATCTTTGAAGTTCATTAGAATGTAAAATAAAAACTTGTTGCTGTGCACCAAAGTGCTCTACTTCAAGTATACTAACTAAAATATTGTTGTCATTGATTAATCTAGAATAAAAGAGGATTTATAAACAAAAAATGCAACAAGTTCATAAATGTAATTATATACCTTTTAACCAAATCAGCTTTTTTCGATGAACTCTAGCTCCGCTTTTAAACGATTTAATGACCAACTTCCGTAATCCTTTTTATCAATTTGGCTCATTTCTACGAATAAGAGATTGGGAAATTTAAACAATTTAAAAGTTATAATATGACTTTTAAATTGTTATTTAATGTCATTCTCAATTTGTATCATATATCATACGGCACAAACTGAGAATGACATTAAACCGAGTACACATGGCGTCATCTATTGGATATATTAGAAACTGGCTTGGATTGTTCCCCATTGAGGAGAGATAACGATCTTTTTGAAAATATATTCGACAGTTTTATAAAAATTTAGAAAATTACAAAACTGACCGAAAAAAATAAATTAGAGCACTTGCTTAAATCAATGCTCAGGAAAAAACATATTTACTTGTAAATTATGAAAAATAAAACATTAGTACCTCTTATCAGTTAAATGATTTAAGCTATCATTGTGAGTGATAACAATACATGTATTAATTTCGATGCCCATAAGATTATTCCTTCGTCTAACCGTATTCTTCTCAAAGGCGTTATCTATAAGTCTACCATCGGTTGTCCAGTATCCCATTTCCTCAATTAATATTTCATGATTTTGACGTCTCCTATATATTTTTTTTATAAAAATAGTATCGTTTCCTTTCGGTTCACATAAAGTAACGTCACTGTCGACTAAAATGTTTATCTCAGAAAAATAATTTTCCAAAATACTCTCCGTGGACATGTTATTGTGATAAACGATCCACCGAAATGGTGAGGCAAACAGTTTCAGCTCGTCTGCCTGGAAAAATGGCATTAAACTTATAGTCCAGTCAAAATAGACAAAAAAATTCCAAACCTCAGAAAAATTCGCACAGAGCTAGAAAATGGTATAGACCTTAAAGACATCATGACAAATGGAATTTTGAAAGTTTCCATCAATCCCCCTTATGCTAAAAATTTTATTCATGGTCAAAGGTCGATGGGAAATTTTTCCGAGGATGAATGTCTATTTTGAATAGATTATTAAACAAAATATGTGTAGAAAATTTAGATAGTTACTATTTAAACGAAGATTCCTATTGCTTTAAAAAATCTTTCAGTAAATATAAACGTTGTGGAACAAATTAGAAAGCTATGATTCTAAAATAATATTATTGCACAGACTTTCGACTTGCGTTTCAATGGCCAAGTGCATCATTAGAAATTACAAGTATAGTAATTATGGCCAAAATATATTTATTTTTAAAAAAATTTAAAGGGCATTCTGAAAAATGTACAGCCTGTAATAGAAGCATGATATACCCCCATTTATTCTTTATTTTTATAAGTAAATTGTTGAAATTTGATACATCATCGTCTCGACTTAAAACATTATATTTCAGCCGCAAACTCTTCTATAAAATCCTCATTTTACTATGAGGAACGTAACCAGACTGCAGCCAACAGCTACTTTCCGGGCTATATACTTCGCTGAGCGCTGAATTACAAGTTACAAGTCTGGCGCGTTAAATGTAATAATTGCATATTACCAACAGAACGCTAATGCTTCGATTGCAGCAAACACCAGCCGAAAGACTGATCCTACTTAAAGGAGCCTCTCGTACCACACCACTTGCAGACTGCAGTTTCGAGCTTTTGGCTCTCGCCAGTGCAAGGTAGTAATGTGACGACCGACACGAGGATCTTTCAACTATTTGGTACATCTCGGAATCCTTAGGATAGCGACATGCAAAAGAATCAGCAGGCGCCATCTAGCGGTCCAGTGTCTGTTACTGTTTTCCATGTCGCTATCCTAAGGATACCGAGATGCACCAAATAGTCGAAAGATCCTCGTGTCGGTTGTCACATGCCTATCTTGCACTGACGAGAGCCAACAGCTCGAAACTGCAGTCTGCAAGTGGTGTGGTACGAGAGCTCCTTTAAGTAGGATCAGTCTTTCGGCTGGTGTTTGTTCCAATCGAAGCATTAGCGTTTTGATGGTAATATGCGATTATTACACGTAACGCGCCAGGCTTGTAACTTGTAATTCAGCGCTCGGCGGGGCACATAGCCCGGAGAGTAGCTGTTGGTTGCAGTCTGGTTACGTTCTTTATAGTAAAATAAGAATTTTGTAGAGGAATTTACGACTGAAATATTATGTCTATACTTGATAAACGTATCTTATTGATATGTGAATTATTTTTTTTCTGCTTCCGGTTTCAACGGAAATGTACCAAGTTTTAATAGAACGCCCTTATTCTTACATTTTTGGATTCTACATGATTTTTTGAATACAATAATACCACATCAGTTACATATCAAATGTTAAAAAAAATTTAATTCAGTTTTTATTTTTTAATTTAAAGGGTGCCATGGCTGTTCTGATTTATTCCGATCAAGCCATGTGATACTAGAAAAATCGAAAACACGTCGTAAACATTAAGTTACAAAAATGTTCAAAATGTTTTCTTGGATGGAATTCAACTTTTTCAAAAAGCTATTGGCAATTGGCAGTATATCACGTTCGTGTTACATCCGGTATAAAAGCCTTAATTAAAAAATAATGTTTACAGTCAATTACTATCCATTACCTTTTGTATTAGTTTACTTGCATTTCCACATTGTAAATTGAGTACAAAAATTTGATAGTTTGGAGGAATTGGGTACTCAATATTTTGACAATTTACTGGTAATACTTTGCATTGGTAACCATTTTTCATTAATTTTTTCATCAGTATGACGGATTCTGCAAAATAATATTTATTGAAGATAAAAGAGATATTGCTTTTGTATTTTACTTTAAAATCCAATATAATACTTTTTAGGCTTTCGTAAAAAAATCTGTATATTATGTCACTTTGTATATATCACAGCAAGGGGAAATTTATTTAAGTAGGTTATTTTTTTTTAATTTCTTAGCGCCTTAATTAAGGAACGTCTCATATGGAATGTCCATTGCCAAAACTCAATCCTGTATAATCACTAATTCGTGATTTAAAAAAAAATGCTCAATGAATATGGATTAGCTATCATATTGCAACTTTTTGAAAATGATCTTCAGTCAATGGCACAAAGTAAATATTCAGTGTGCGTTGTAAAATATTATTGAAATATTAATTACATAGTAACGAATTTGTCATAGACGTCATAATCGGGGAGGGGGCGGGGGGACGGTTATTCTAATAGACAGAGTAACAGCAAGTACGTATATTTCGATTCATGCGTATTCTAATTGAGTGATCTATTAAAGTTAAAATAAAATTCTCTAAATTCTTAGAATTCTGAGTACAGGGAAACCTGCTGTTTTCATTCCATCAATGCGATTATGTACCTTTTCGTTTGGCATTCTCTTTCAAATTTATATATTTTCATTCGAATTCTTGGATGTGTAAATTTTACCTTAACCATAAAATAACTACCCTTTATTCTGTGCTTTAACATGAGTTCAAACTCTCGCTCGCAGTTGAGAAATTTAACATATAAGAGTAACCGCAATTTCTAAATGTAGACTAAGTGATTAACAAACGTAGAGATCGGCATTTCATTTTTCTTATTGTTATATGCTATATTTTACACATCCCCACGAATTTACCGTTGAAATATATTTTACTGTTGTAATCTTGTACAGACGTGCCCACCAAATCTATTTCGTTTAGACTGATGATTGCACGTAAAGAGGCTAATTATTTACCTCGTCTTCCCAGATAGTACACGACGAGATGAGATGAGAGATGTCCAATTTGGTCTTAATTTGGTCTAAACGTATTAGGACCTATAATGGACGTCCTCAAGACGTCCAAAGTGGGACGTCTTAGGGACATCAAAAAATGTACGTCTTTAGTATGTCCATATTAGGCCTCGTAGCTTTTTTATATCGTGTTTTGAAAAATAATACAATCATATCCAAATCAATAATTCTTTGCGTGAAATAAGAATTTCGTCGTAGCTGTAGAACTTGGAAGTTCTAAAAAATTGCAAATTAATAACTTCTATTTTGAATTTACCGCGCTTTTTCAGCGATAAATGTCATTCCGGTACTACCGCATTCGTTTGACTTCGTCATGTTTTCGGGTTGACCTTATGTCTGACAGTTGAGTTGATCATTTCATTTCAACGTATTTTCTGCGATATTTCACAACTTCTTTGTTTTGCAGTGTTTTATGGTGTGGTTTTATGTATAGTTGGCCAGTATTGTCCTGACTTAATAAGTAAGGTAAGTTATTTCGATTATATCATGCATTTTCTGGCACAAAATTAAAATTTAGAAGAACAAAATTTTGTTTTATTTCCTGATTCCCAGTACCAACTGTATTGTTATTCCATACTTGATTTAATAATAAGTTTGCTGAATATAAAGGACTAAAAAAAGTGAAAATTGTGTAAACTTTTGAGTCGAGGCAGTATTCTTGGGTATAGAATTTGCCTCTAGTTCAACCTTTCTAGTCCCTGTGGTGTAATTGGTGTATACAAATTGACCACTAATATGGCAGACAGGCAGGCAGTGTACAATAAACAGAGCAACAATGCTGCATTCGTCTTATTGGCAGCCAAGCTGTATATAATTAGGTCTATTTTGAGGTGTGGATGGGTTGATAATATGCGTACGATTTCGTATGTGTTGCACACAAAGTTATCGCAATAGTAGAAAAATTCAGTAGACATATGCGACAATAAGTTTTAGCTATTACAGAGTGTGCCACACGTGTAATCGCATGCATATATTATCAACTCATTCACATGCCAAATTAGACTTTACCTGACTATATCGCTGCTAATAAAGACATTTTTTCACATACTTGTGAATATCTCAATAATATCCCGTGAAGGTCTTTTTTGGGACTAGAATGGACCAGAATAAAATGTCTTAACAATGTCTCCATAATGTCATATAAATGCCTTTATTAGGCCTAAAAAGGACTAAAATAAGACGTCTTAAAGACGTTTTGATTAGTAACAATGGACATCCCCAAGACGTGTTCTGTACGACTTACGTCTTAAAGTGGACGTTTTTAAGACGTCTCGAATGTCCCATGCAGACGTCCCTAAGACGTCTTTAGTATGTCCTAGTGCTATCTGGGTTCTCTTTCTGTGTTTATGGAAATTAGCATTTGGCGGACATCGCACCAACTAAAATCATATTGTGACATATTGTTAGAAAGCGTACTTTTAATAACGATTTAGACTGTATAAATAATTTACGTTGATTTGATTAAGACCTTATCAAAGTTTAAAAATTTAAATTTCTTTCTTTCTCCCTTCCTCCATCTCTCCCTTTCCCTTTCTATCTCCCTCCAACAGATTTCTCAATTTCTTCCTCTTATTCTTCACAATTCTTCCCCATACTCCCCACCCACGTCCACCCTCAATCTTACTCTCACTCAGTCACCCCCTTTAGACCCCTGCCATTTTAACTTCT
This sequence comes from Leptura quadrifasciata, assembly GCA_963675555.1. Taxonomy (NCBI): domain Eukaryota; kingdom Metazoa; phylum Arthropoda; class Insecta; order Coleoptera; family Cerambycidae; genus Leptura; species Leptura quadrifasciata. The sequence goes on along the minus strand of OY776677.1, from coordinate 150,134,399 downwards.
CCTAACATATCACCGCTTTCCTCTCACGCCTCTCTTATTCTCTTAACTCGTCCTTCCTTGTCTGCATGTCTATGTCCGTAAGTCTGGATATAGCCGACTTTGCGAGTCCAATATTTTTTGTCAAATTTTGATTTCAATTGGTATAGTCTGGAGTATAAGTAGATATGAATTAATAACGTTTTATACACTGTAATCTGAGTTAGATCATAGTTAAATAGCTCCCAGACCAAATTTAACACTTGATATCTTTTTTAACATTTACTTATCGTTGGCCTATTTTCGCTACTGAAGCTTATCACTGACGCCTACAGACCAGCTACTCTCAACCGAAATTTTTCAGAACCTCTTCTCTTTCGAAGAGTAGGAATCTTTTACTAGAGGTGTGTAAACAGCAGCCAGACATAGCAGCTAAAATTTCCGAACACTTCTGAACAACCAAAGCCGTCGGCGGCAGGGCTTAGCTTTTTAAATAATAATTATTTATTGATTCGCCATTATATTCTGGTACAGAGAGTTTTTATAGGATATTTATTATCTCAAAAGTTGTATACCTACACAATTTAAAATTACTACTTCCTTAGTCGAAATTCAAACTAATTCAGAATATGTTTAGGAAACAATATCTATATCACTTGAGTTGCGCGATTAACGTTCTCATGAGAAAGTGGGCGGAGTTCACATGAAAATTTGACGCTAATTTGACAAAAGTACTAATAGCGCTAAACGATCATTTATATTACATATCGAAATATATGAGTATTAAAGACGTAGCTCGCCCCTACTTGACATTTAAATTTCGATTGCTCCAATAGGGTTTTCCCACTAATTTTATTTTAACAATTTGTGTCGTGAAAATGATATAATAAAACATTTTATTAATTTACAACAATTTACTTTTCTAATAAGAATTATTTCTAAGAAAATATCGTTAATACAACTTGCTGATAATTTCACTGCTTTTTTAAAACGGGCATTTTTACGCGCCAGAATTACGTATCTACCTGGAAAACCAATGAGATTATGGATATAATAGATTAAATTTTGTTTGGAGTGAAAATATTATTTTATCAGTTTCTGGTTTATGTTTTATTAATTCTACAATCAAGAGGAAGAGGGATATGTTAAAGGTTCCGCTGATAATTTACCTAAAGTAGAAAAGTGCTGAGTGCTGTCAATAAATAGAGGTTATGTTATGTTAACAGAGACCAAGATTAATAAACAACCTTGAACAGAGACAACCTCTGTGATGTTAATTCTGCGATTGGATTTCAGGGTGTTGACGTCACAACGCGCCAATTTATGGCTGTTTAAAATGAACCCAATATTTTTCAAACTTCAAGTTTTTTTTTGTTACTATTAGTAAAATTAATAAGACAATAAATATGCCATAAATCATTTTTTTACGTGAGTTAAGTATTTCAGCAATAATTTTTTTTTTCTGGGAAAACCCTATTCAGAAAATGTAGTTGTTACCTCACCAATTCTAAACAAGAGGGCCTTCATTGACAGCTAATTCTAAAACACTTTCGACTGCTACTTAATTAATGTCTTAAATAAATGAAATTCAAAAGAAACTCGAAAGCTTACAATTTCATTCGTAAAATGTTTTACATTTTCAGGAACTTTCGGTATTCCTTCTATCAACTCCCCATTTATTAAACGCAAGTAGTTAGCATAAATATTCGTGAAAAGTTTTGATTTATAGCTTCGTGTCGACTGGAAATATATCCACATCCATTTGCACGGATATTCGTTAAAATTAATGTTGGGTATAGTTAATAAATAAAGTAGCTTATTCATTTATCAATTAAATTGTGTGACAAAAATTATTTCATTTATATACTTAAAGATATAAAGAATTTTTACAAATAAATAAGTATGCACTATGTAATAAATATCAACTTACCTCTTTTATTGCAGGAAAATTGTGTTACCATAGCCGTTCTTCCGTAGTACTTCACAAAATCTGTCACCGTTTCTAAAATTATGGTTCCACCAACATTGTGAAAGAGTGCTAAAACAAAAAATATTCCAAGCATCATTTTTGTTCAATAGAAATAATGTGATTACATGTATGTAAATCCATTTTGACATTTTATACCATCTCTTTAATAGGTCAGCAAATATGAACATTGAGAACGTATCCTCTAAATTATATTTGAAGAGAACTAAATCACCATACGTGACAGTAACCCTAAAAATTTATTTTATAGTAAATATGTATCGATGAAACGCTACTGGGAACTATGAAAATGATTTATTGCTAAAGTCAAGAACAAAGCAAGTAAATAAGAATTGAGTTCTTAAAAAAACAAGTTTTATAAATGAATAATAACACTAATCAATATACAGACCGATAGAATTAGTATACAAAGTTCAATAAAAGATTGAAGCCACTCTGCTTTAAGTCAACATTTGTAGAGTAATTTCTATAAACCTAATAATAGGTATCCCTACATTTATTCAGTAAAAATGAACGAATCAAATAAATTACATGCAATTATAAATAAAAGATATTGAAACACCCTGTATTAGGGTCCTTTCTATTTAAAAATAATTCCTTACTTTATTTCTATTTTATGTAAACATTATTTTTATAACAACGATTATACAGTAATTGTTATTACATCTTACAAGAAATTAAATTCAATAGAAAATTACAGCAGCATTTAGAATATTTTAAAACATCCAGTCAGAAATTTAGATAAATAACAAGTTCAAGTAACGTTTAAAGATCGCTTCAGTACATGCGGTGTTAGCCCTTATCTAAAGTATGTTAAAGTTGGGGACGGTAGCTCAGTGTGTTAAAGCGTCTGGCTAGCAAACTGAGTTGCCTAGCGAAGTGGGTTCGATTCCCGCAAGGCGAAACAATTTTTCATTAAAAAATTTGTCCCAAGAGTGGTTCGGAGTCCACATTAAACTGTAGGACCTCGTCTCTCTTTACCTAGCACAAGATCCTTGAGATCTTCCAGGGGGTTACTTTGGTAACTTGAGAGGCGGTTAAGAAAACAATTTAAAACAAAACAATAAATAGAAGAACTCAATATTGTTAATATAGGGATGGTTGTATACAAAACACATCGTGAGAGAACTAAAACAAAGTGAATAAGACATAATTAGAAAACACATGTAGGAAAGAGAAACTGTAATAGTTCATCGTAGCTAAAACGCGTATGTCAGTAATGTAAACAAGAGGATGTCGATTGAACAGCAGAAGATAGAGCCGTGCGCAAAAATAAGTCTGGCTAATAGGAATTCATTCCCTCCCTATTCACACTGTTTCGCTCCTGTATAAATCTTACCTCCGTTCTATTCTCACCTACGCCTCCCCTATTTGGTATCCCTTAATTGCTCCCTATTTACAAGCCAAACTACAAACCGTTCAAACTAAAATTCTAAAAATCTCCCTCCATCTTCCCATACACGTAACGCTGACTTGCATAACCTTACAGGCACACCATTACTCACCGATTTTATTTTAAAAAGGTTGCTACCTAATTTCGCAAACACTGATACAATCCCAAAACCCCACACTCCTAGATCCCCTCACCCCTAAATTCTATGAAGCCTCTAAATACCCAACCCTTAATTATATATTTACCCCTTAATCTTTGTAAATGTTGTTTGAAAAAAGTATAAAATAAAAAAAAAACATAAAAAATGGAAAAAATATACAAAAAAACATAAAATATAAAACTCAAAACATAATAAAAAAAGGTTGTACCAATAAAAAACATAAAATACAAAAAAACTATAAAAATATCAAAATACAAAAAAAATGCTTTATATTATATAACATCGTCCTTCAGACCTGAAACATGAAAAGAGCCATTTTTATTTCGTTTCGTTGCTAAAAGATGCCACCAACCAAACATTTACTCTAATCCACCAACTTAATACACTAACTTAAAACTACATCCTGAGACACACATTCCACCACAATCTACACTGCACAAAATTAACCCATATAACAGATAGCTACAAGCACGTCAACATCTCACACTTTAACCTGTGGCAAGCACTCTATGTGAAAAGTCACGCGTATTCCTAGAGGGAACAAATACTTACAATGATAACGTGATCTTCTAGCCACATGCTTTTCTGATGAGTGTTCTCTCTCCGAGCTTATGACCAAATTATTTGCACATAACGAATCTCTGCACCAATTAGAAATAATCTATAATTTCGTGTATTCGAGAATACTCTTCGTGCATATTATTAACACCAAAATTACCGTCGTAGCCATCGACAACGAAAGTATTTACTTCGTTTCCATTATTTCAATATTTGAAGCGACACTGCCGTGCACTGCACAATGACAACGTACGCAAGCATCGACGAGGGCGCCGATAGAGTCCCAGAGAACAACATAGAGGTTTATATCAATTCAGATAAATTTGTTTCGGACTCTGTTATTATTTCAAAAATTGACTTTACATTCTGGTTCGGGTGGGAAATGAATATCTATTTCGCGTATTGCAGTACATTAGTTTTTATGAAGTATTAGTTTTGATCTTTAACAAGCAAGTAGGATAAAATTATGTTACAATTTACTCGGCTATTAATTTCAATAATAATAATAATAATAATAATAATAATAATAATAATAATAATAATAATAATGAGACTAGGTAAAAGTTCACATTTCACATTCTAAAGACTATTGGGAAAGTTTACGTTTGCTGAATTACTATTAACTATCACTAAACTATTAATAAACTAAATACTAATTTAGAGTTATGTAAATACATGACACTTTATCAGAGACCGGTCAAACTTCGTAACAAACCTTATTCTAGTTTTATCAAAAAAATAAGTGGCCTTCGTGCCTACCACATCTCACGTAAGGTTTTGCAAGAATACTTTATATTCAAAGTACACTAGGAAGATTTTCTTACTGTAACCACAAGGTTGTTTGATTGTTGCCAATTTTAACTACAATAAAATATTATAATTACATAAATTCGACGTATTATGCGCTAACAAAAATTTAAAACATTGACAACGGTCTATTGGCTGTTCAGTTCTCGATTGAGGTCCGTTACAACGTATCGTATGGTTCACAATCATACTCAACCTTCTGGTTTATCTTCTATTTAATTACTATAGGGAGATTTCCCCAACATTCTAAAAGATTTTACGTGAGTGTAAACTTTCATCTGAGCGATTGCTCCTAATCTAATCTCAAGCAATAACAATCATTTTTCCGGCAATTTCCCAACTCTAATTTCTATGAACGTAACTCAGAAATTCTATTATATAACATAATTCTTGTTATTTGTATAACCAACTCTGTAACATTTTATAGTAGCATAAACTTTCCTATTTAATATTTAGACGATTGTCTTAAATAGTTGAATTGTTGTTATAAAATAAAATGGGTTTTTTGTGACTATTGCCCCAACGATAATATATGTATTAAAACAATTTCTGTCTTTTCTTTCAACTTTAACTGTCTGGAAATGCCAACTAAATAAATAATAATTTAATTGACGTCAAATAAAATCTGACAACAAACTTTATCTATAGAATTCACAGTACAATCTTGAGTAACAAAATAGAAAATGAACAAAGTAAATGATTAACTAGTTAATATTCACGAAGCATTTAAATTTAAAGTTTTTCTCAGGTAAATAGTATCAGATAGTAAACCGTAATATCAAGCTTTACATAAAGAACTTGGGTAAATAAATATAAAAATTTGCTACAAACACAACGTAATTTGGGGTCCTACTTTGTAAAACTAGAGGATCACGTAAATGACCAATTTGTTTATTTGTCTTGACATCAAATTGAGATAAGTAAATAATTACTGGGTGGGATTTAATATGTTCTTGATTGCTTCACGATCAAGTTTTTTATTAGTAATTAACAGAAGGGGGTAAGGGGTGAGGGGTGTTTCAATATGTTACAACGTATTATTAATTTATAAAATTTTTACTTTTCATGTAACCGAATTATTAAATTCTCATTTTACGAACGATGTAATGCGGCGTAATACACTATTGAATGCGGATCAGGAATCACTAATAACCATTTCAAATAACGAAATATCAAGAAATTTTTGACAAAATCAGTGTGGTACACAAATGACATCACAACAAATATAAAGAAAAGAAATATTCTGGAAAAAAGTATAAACAAACAAAGAACGAGGATGATTATGATAAATATAGGACTATAAGAGAGAAAATATAGCAAAACGTAAAGCAATCACACGAAAGTTCTTGCAGTTTCAATTTTAATTCAATTCAAAACAAAGTTATTAACGGTTAAAATATACATAAAATTTGCCCCGCCGGCATCCGCTCGACGCGAGGCGGATCCGGATGGCATAATAAAAAGACGACAAAAAACTGAAGCTCCTTTTGCGGAACAGCAAATTAAAATCAGTAATAACACTATGAAATTATTAATAAAAATCTTAAGGTAATAAAAAAATAAAACAACACTATGAAAAAACTGCTGCCCAAGGAGTCACTATTTCCACATCAAGATATTGTATCCAAGTCTTTTATACAAACTAAATCCCAAAAACATTTTAGGGTCCCTTGGTTCTCGTAAGTATACACATTAAATCCCAATTTATTTTTTTTACTCCCTTTAATAATGGGGCGGGAGTGGCAATGGGGATGGTAGAGGGGGTGGCTAACGCCAAAAAAATTTTTTGAGACGTTTCGTTCTTGTTTACACACACCAATTTTTTACTCCCATTTATAATAGTGTGGGATAGTATTGGGAAAGATAGTGGGGGGTGGCTGATGCCAAAAAAAATTTTGAGACCTTGACTTTTCGTACATGCCCTAAATTGCAATTTTATGGACTCTTACCTGCTTACTTTGCCTATTTACCCTTATTTACCCCCGAACTCTTCAACGAAATTAGATCAAAATATAATCTAATTCTAGATCTAGTTATAATTAATATATAAGTGTACCAAATTTCAAGTCAATATCATAAACGGTTCCAGAGTAAACGTGAGCACAAAAAAGTTAGAGACGGACAGACAGACTTTTTTTTCGGTCAAATTTAAAATCTCGACGTTTCGACATTTTAAGCCTATTTCAACAAAAAAATATATACATATTTTTAATATATACATATTTGATACGGGACGGAGTTCGGCGAACAAGTCCGTTCGAGGCAACCACCGGCTTGCAATTTCAAATGTATAGTTCAAGTAAGGACTTCCTGAGACATAAAAACGCAACAAAAACTTTACGACATTATTATTATCGCCGCGCACCACGGCGGCATGTCTGTGCATCAAACGACTCGACGCACATTAAAAACCTATAAAGGTAACCAAGATGATTGGCGGTCGAGGTAGCACAAAGAGTAATGGTATTTTAATATGAGGTCGTAAAGTTTTTGTTGCGTTTTTTATGTATCGGAAACTTATTACTTGAACTACACCTAGTGACTCAGCTAAATAAATAATGAACTAAACCTGTATAGCATTGTGTTTTAATAATATACATTTAAAAGATCCCGGCATTTTATAATTTGAAATTTATTTGCATGTGACATCTTCTAGTAACTTTTTGAATTAATTATTTTAATAAATATAGGCAACACATCATTATTATTTGCTTCGGCATTTCTTCTCAACATGTTGCGCCATCTGTTGTCTTGCTCAGTGAGTTCGAGCAATGTTCCAGTCAAATGCGCTCCTCGTAAAGAGTGGCATTGAGACGAATAAACAATGATGGTTTGCTCTGCAGCGATCTGCTCGCTGAATGAGGTCAGTGTAAGTGTAATATACGCATGCCCGAAAAGTATGACAGTACAGTTTTTCGTCGTTTGTTGACAGAAGGCAGTGATTAGTTAATGCTAGTTAGAGAAATATTTATACCTGCTTGTTTAGATTCAAGATATAACTGTTTAAAAGAGTAGAACTTTGTAAATACCTTCGGCCAAAATGGGGAAAGGATTCAATAATTACATGTGTAAAAAATTCTTCCATCCAGCATCTCGGGATAACTTAAAAAGAGTAAGTCGCATATATATATTGTAAATTTCATCGTTTCCTAACATTATTATTTCTTAGGTATGGATGGCAGAGCAGAAAGCGGAAGCGTACAAAAAGAAGCAGGAAGAGCTTCGGCAGCAATATGAGAAAGAACAAGACTTGCACGATAACAAAGCGATGCTTAGCAAAGACAGCAAGGACAAACTGAGTATAAGTTTCATGTACGAACCACCACCTGGTGCTAGAAAGGAGCGAGAAAGGGAAGATAACGAACCCGAATACAAATTTGAGTGGCAAAGGAAGTATAACGCTCCCCGTGAAAGTTACTGCAAAGGGGATCAGGAAATCCGAGACCAACCTTTTGGGATTCAAGTGCGAAATGTGAGGTGCATCAAGTGTCATAAGTGGGGGCATATTAATACAGGTTTGTTTTGCTGGTGACGCTTTTTTTAGAATGAATTTTGCCATTGATATGTGATGGCATCTTCTGCCGAATGCTCATTCAACATCATTTTGCTTATCTGTCAATTAATTGGTAATTAAGTAGATTTGCGTCATCTCACTCCCGACATTCACACCCATATCCATTATTTATATTAAATCCTGCCAGGAGTACGATGCACAATTTTAAATTTGGCAAGATATGGGGATTAAAGTTTGAGGTTATGTGAAATATATCTTGACGTGTGTTATTACTGTTATTATACCTGTAATAGTAATTTTACGAGCCTAGAAAATGAATGTGAATGTTGAAATGCAATGCAGATCTACATATTTACACTATTATAAATGTGATGGGATTGGCTTTCTCTGGTAACTTTTTAGTTTATCATCTGCAAGTGCCGTCACGTTTTTCAAGGAGCTTCTTGGAGCAAGACACAAATTATAACCGCTTTAGTCCTTGTAATAAGTATCATCCATTGAATTATATTTCTTGGTTTGCATTCCCTCTAAGCAACGCCCTTAAAAGATGTGAAGATGCCCTATATGTCAACCTTCATTACTAGATTACTTTAAAGCAGTCAAGCGAACTATCAAACACAATGCTAGTGTTATTAACTACTCATGAAACCTGTGCATATTTAAGACAGCACTAAGGGCCGCAGATGACCTCGGCGTTGTACCGGAGTTCAGGTTATATCTTTGCCAAGGTTCAATACAACCAGAATTTACATATTCAAGTAATACTTATTTTATTTTAATATGAGATTATTCAAATTTTCTCTAACAAACATTTTTTCTGTTAGATAAAGAATGTCCCATGTACAGTCTGTCGATGAGTGCGGCAAGATCGTTAGAAAATGCGACAGTGATGGACCAAAATTCGTTAGTACAACAAATGCTCGACGATGGATTGGCATTGAAAAAGCAGCACATAAATACAGCGGAAGCTACAAAACATCTGTTGGTCAGTGAAAATCAAGAGGACAACTCTGAGGTGACATTCTTGAAGTCGCTCACAAAGAAGCAAAAGAAGGCTCTCCTAAAGTAAGTAGTCATATTTAGGATATGATTCGATAATAAACAGTGTATTATTTCCTTTTATTTGGGTTTTCTACCACATGTATTATCCTCTTCAAAAACAAATCACCGAATCCACAAAATAATAGAATTTTTGGAAAAAAGTCTCTGCGCCTGTGACGTTTACGTTAAAGGAACAGTCAGAGGTTATTTTATACAAATAATATAAATTGAAATACACACAGAAATAATGTATTTTGCTGACGTTTCGGAAAGTAGTCTCTTTCCGTTTTCAAAGCTTTTTTTCGAAGAACTCTTATTTGCTGTGTATGTCAAATACACAGCTTTAAGATTCTGTTTGTTATTCCATAGATACTAACTACTTACACAGAACTGATGATATTTTCTTTTAGATAATGTTGTTTGTTAAATTCTTCTAATTTAATTTTTGCCGAGTCCCAGTTTATTCTATGTCCGTTTTCCCATTTAAACATTTTATAAAAAAAAATTATTCAAACACGATATTCATGAATCACGTCTGATGGTTAGTTTTGATGTAGTTAATCTTTTTACTAATGTTCTGGTAGATGAAAACTTAAAAATAGTTAAAGATAGGTTGCTGAATGATAATAATTTGGAAACTAGAACTAAATTAAGTGTAAATATAATGGAACTTTTAACAATGTGTATAAAAACAACCTATTTTCAATTGGAAAGTGAGTTCTATCAGCAGGATACACGTTCAAAATTGTATAAACAAACTGGTTGTCTCGTGGAGATATGTTGACATCTTTGCAATTTGGCCTCATGGTGTCGATTTACTAGATAGTTTTTTAGAAAATATAAATAGTAAAGAACCGTCTATTAAATTCAGAAGTAGACAGCAGGAATAAACTACGGTTTTTAGACGTTTTAATTAAAAGGGTAAATAATACAACTGAAACAAGCGTTTATAGGAAACCAACACATACTAATAGATATCTAAATTTTAACTCAAATCAACCAATAAATGTTAAAAGGGGTGTTGTAAAATGTTTATACGATAGGGCCAATATAATTTCATCTAATAATGAAATATTAAATAACGAGAAAAAATTTATCAAAGAGGTTCTAGTACAGAATCAATACCCTGAAGCCTTTGTTGATAGAGTTTTCATAAATGTTTAAAATAGGGACAATCAGGTACTGTCATGAGCAGAAAAAAATAGGACAACTTTTTTTTCTAATGTAAATCTGTCTCTATTTGAATATGTAATGAGTAGCCGAAGTAAAACAGATCACTTTTAATTTATTTTTTATTTTAATGCTGTAGTTATTGCTATAGTAAATGATGGATGGTTAATGAGACAAATTGCACTGCGTTATAACATTAACAAAAATTTAGTGTGTAACATTTTAAGAAAGTGGAGAATAAACGGTACGATTAGTAGAAATCCTGGATCAAAGGACAAAGGATATCCTACTTAACAAGAAACTAGCTATTCATATTTAGTTATTGCACCATTTCTATTTATAACTTCTATAAGTCTGTTTGGCATAGAATTAAATAACCTTATACAATAATCATTAGTAATAATATTTTCCCATGCATTATTTACAATTTCCAGTAATTCTTCGGCATTCCGTGGTCTCACATTTCGTTTTTGAATACTTCTTACGAGTAGTCCCCATACTTCTTCCACTGTGTTAAGATCTGGACTATGACTGGGCCAGTTAAGAACATTGATGTTGTTATCTTGAAACCAGTTAGTTACGGTATGAATAGTATGAACAGAACAATTGTCTTGTTGAAATATGAATTCATTATTAGGAAATAATTGTGACGCAGAAGGGAGCATAATATTGTCTGAAATCCTCGTTTCACTATTAAATCGTTCCTCAATATGCTACAAAACACCAGGACCATATGCCGATATCCAAGCCCACATATTGACGGAAAATCTACCACTTTTATCATTGTTAGATATATATTTCTCATCGAATCGAGTATTCGGAGGGCGGTAAACACGAATACGACCGCTGTGTGTTGACTGGAAAGTTTTTTCGTCTGTAAAGATTACATTGTTCCAAATATTTACATCATGTACTAAAAATTCAAGCGCAAATCCTATTCGAGCTTCTTTATGTTCAGCTTTAAGTAACAGATAAACTGGGAGCAGAATTAAAAAAACTGTATTTACAACTGTTATGTGGGTGAGTCATCCAGACCTTTCAGTGTGAGGTTGGATGAGCACAAGAATTACATTAGAAAGAATGGAATTCAGAAATCAAAGATTTGTGAACATGCTTGGGAAAGCAGACATAGAATAAACTGGAACTCGGCAAGAATTTTAACAAAAGAGGCAGATAACAAAAAAAGAAAAATTAAAGAATCAGCAATAATCTTATTAAATGAAGATGAATGCGTATCGAATTGTTCTGTAGATTTATATTTGTACAACCTGGCTACCAATGTTAAAAGAAGAACTTAACAAACCCAACATTATCTAAAAGAAAATATCATCAGTTCTGTGTAAATACTAAGTATCTATGGAAATAACATAAACAGAATCTTAAAGCTGTGTATTTGACATACACAACAAATAAGAGTTATTCGAAAAAAGCTTTGAAAACGGAAAGAGACTACTTTCTGAAACGTCAGCAAAATATATTATTATTTCTGTATTTATTCCTATTTATATATTTTTGTAAAAAATAACCCCTAACTGTTCTTTTGACATAAACATCACAGGCCAGAGGCCAAATTAAAGGAAAGAATATTCGTAGAATGCCACAAGTACTTTCAGAAAATATTTAAATAAACAGTGTAATCACGAATACCCAGACAGTAGTTACTGCTAGTGACCTGAAATTATTTTCCATTAATTTCGAACCTGCATTTGAAAATTAGTGCACTCATCCAGGGGGGTTGCAGCCCCCATTTTACACCCCCAATTGAGTGACTCTCAAAGTTTACAACGAAATCGCTAAAATTTATGTCATGGGGGTTTTTGGAGCCGCTAATTACGAATCTGAAGTGAAAATTGGAAAACTCAAAATGGCGGACCTAAAATGTATTCTTATGCAAAAATATGTTCTCTAAACATTTTTTAAATCATCACATTTTTCTTAAAAAGTAATAGAAATAGCATAAATATCTCTTGTTCTAAAAAAAAAGCTTGTAAGGACACATTTAACCCTTCCACAAAATTGACCAAAAATGTTGAAAATTCCAGGACATGTTCAACAACAAATACAGAAATTACATTCTACGGACCTAAAAAATGATTTTCACCCCGTTGGTAGCTAAAAAGCTTTGTTTTCAAAACGAAATTGTGCATTTTTCCGCCCTTTAAACACGATTTAAACTACATTTTAAGGGTACATATCCATTATTACTGATAAATTGATAAAAATAGACACTGTTGGTAATATTTCCATATTTTCCCCCATCAGTTTGTAGTAAAAATTTAGAAAAAATCGTATTTCTTGGGAGGTCACTCTATGTTCAACTTTATTAGTCCAATGTTATCAAACTATAATAAAAAATTTGAAGAAAAAGTTTTATCGCAATTTTTGCAAAAGAAAGAGTCAGTCATAGGAGGTTTCCCACGGGGTAGAAGCATAAAGGTTAAATAATATGGTTACCAAAAATGATGCATTCTTATGCAAAATGACATTCTAAACACTTTTTTACTCTACATATTTTTCAGTAAAATCAATAGAAATAAATCAGGAATTCATTCTTAACGTCCGCCATTTTGAATGTTTCAATTTTCACTTCGGTTTCAATCAAGGACCCTAAAAACCCCCTTGTCAATTTTAGCCGATTTCGTTGCGAGTTATACCTACTAAAAACAAAAATGTGAAAATCGTCAAGAGTGTATGAAATAATGTCCATAAAGTTTATTAGCAGAAAAGTGACAAGCAGTTTATTGGTTTTGTAAATGAAAATCTCTGATTTGCATGATACATTGAAAAATAGTTGGTAACTGTTGTGCTGGAATTATTTTCAGTTTCAATACTTCTGAGGAAAGTTACGTACCAGGAAAGGCTAAATTACGTTTCATGATTCCTTATTTTTAAATATGATGTATTGCACATAATTAAAAAATATTAAATGACGTTCTTGTCATGATCTTTAAGAAAGTTGTAACTTTATATCATAATATTGATCTTTAGCTTACTAGTAATTTCTTTCTTCTTTCAGAAAGCTGGAAAAACTCGAAAAAGAAAGTAAAGAAACTAAAAAATCGCGAAAGCATAACGAATCTGATGACTCTTCGGATGAAGATGTGAAACGCAAAATTGTTAAAAGCAAATTTAAGAAAGAGAAATACTCAAATGGGTACACGTCAGATTCTGAAAAAGAATCGAGCAATAGACACAAAAACTATAGCGACAGGAAACGTGAGGATAAAAGAAGGGAAGAGAGTGAGGAAAGAAGGTCCAAGAGAAAGGAAAATGGTGATGACAAGAGAAACAGGAGACGGGAGGACAGCGAAGAAAAGAAAGGTAGAAGGCGAGAAAGCAGCAGCGAAAAGGGAGAAAGGCGAAAGTCTAGGGGAGAGGGAAGTGAAGAAAGAAAAGACAGAAAGCGACGTTCTAGTAGTGAGGAAGGAACCAGGAAAAGGAAGTCTGAAAGCGAAGACAGGTACAAATCAAAGAAACGACGTTAAGTTTATAATTGTTGATTTTATTGTTTAAAAATACGTAACTTAGTTCACCAAGTGTATATATACAATATTTTGTATTTGTATATTTTTAAGTTCAAATCTTCAAATGAAAAATAGTTATAATAAAATTACTTCTAAAATAAAGTATATAGATATCTAGGTACTTATTTATTTTTTTATTAACCTATACAATGAAGTCACTAGAACAACAGAAACAAATCTGATTAAAAAAAAAGTAAAAAAGAATACATTTTAAATCATTTAATGTTGTTTACAACGCGTAGTCCAACTCATATCTAACGTACTGATTTTTCGGATCATTAACAATTCTAGGATAACCAGCCACTAAAGCATCCTGACCTCCAATATATAGCGAATTGTAGATTTTCCAGTAGACGTCTCTTACCTTTCGAGCAGGATGGAACAATCCCTAGAAACAATATATGTTATAAAACCTTGTTGAAAGGAATAAATATTTATTTCTTGTTATGCCATTAGTTCAAAAGGATGATGGTAGGGAAACAGGAAATGGTTATACAGAAGAATAGAGAAATAGGGGAAAACTAAATTAAAAAAGCTAATATTTTGAGAACTACTGACAAAGATTAAAACAAACCTCATTTCTGACAAAAAAACAGCAAATAAAAATGATAACATTTGAGGTCTATAACCCATGATTGGAGTACTTGACAAGTACGCCAACATTTAATCACCTGTACAAAGGACTCTGTAATGGCGTTGAACTGACTTAAATGCAAGTTATACAATAACCACACAAGAAGGTTTATGTATTTGTATTTTGGTAGTTTTAATGTGAATATTAAAATTCTCCTTTTAAACTAGATTTTAAAATTTTTAATTTTCTCATTTGTATTTGTCAACTATTTATATATAAATTATAATTAGTTAATAAAAAAAAGTTTTAATTGTAAAAAAAATGCACGCAAAAATTGAAAAAAATTAGGACTCCTGCCACTGTTTGTTCCCATGCGCTATTTATAAATTTCTGGCTCTCGGATGGCTGATTATCATAAAATAAGTTTTAAAAACTCCAAGGTAAATTTATTTGATTTCTTCATTCTACAGTGCAAGTATCAAACCAGTGCAGTAGTGGAAGCAAAATCGCAAATTGTGCATTTGTCAAGCGACTCAAACCTTGGTCGTTCTTTGACTTGTCACATTAAAGGTCAATTTGTAAACTAGCCGCAGCAGTTACAGTTGCAATTGTCGCACCTGTAGTGTTTATGAAGAATACGAAAGCAATGTTTTCATTTATAAAGTCCGCTACCGCTGCGGTTGCAGTTCGTATTCCGCAGGTAGATAACCAACTTTTATCTTGAACGGCAACCGCTGCGGAATTACCAGCAGATAGCCAATGAAATTGTAGTTTTCAACCCCGCTACGCTTGTCAGTTTTAGTAGCGGGAATATTGTAAAAAGTGAAAGGAAGATTTTGAGCAAACAACGTGATTAGTGCATGACGTTTGAGATTTTGTGAAATTTTTTCAATATTTAAATTTTATATAAAAGAAATTTGAACAAGAAAAATGAGCTATTGATCACAAGCTTTCATTTTTAAAAGGTATTTGTAACATTTCTTATATTTCTTCCTTTCGTCGCTTATTTAAAGGCCTTCTTTTATTCTTTTATACATTCGCAGGTTACGTCTTTTCGCGATTATAAAAGAACATAACCAGAAATACAAAAGTTCCGAAAAGAATTTGTTTCGAATCCATTTTAGTTTATTTATCAGCAGTTGGGAACAAACAACAACAAACAGAACCTCACTGTTTTAAAAGGAGAACATAAACAAATCGTCACGAGATTTAGACGTGAAGCGCATGCGTGAAACATTCTACGACAGCAACAGTTAAAGAGTTTATAAATGACAAATTTTCGTGAATTGCAACTGATATTGCTGCGGCAAATCCAACTACAACCGCAATTGCAGCGGAAAAGTTTATAAATCGGACTTTACCAGTAGTAGGTAAAAAAAAAGAAAAAAAAATACGACACATTTGTATTAATGTTGCACTACCCCAACTAAACTAATTTTTATAAGAAACGAATATCTCAAATATGCTAAGTGTATAGTAATTTATTTCCTGCAAATACTTTTTCTATTCATATAAATTCACCTCATTTTTAAATATGCATTCACATTAAAAGCTATAGCAGTTAAAAAGTTGGAACTACTGGACATTCCAACTACTTTTAAAAAAGTAATTATTGGACATTTGAACTACTCAATTGTACTACAATCACTACAGTTTCTTAGTATACAAACAGTAAGTAAGAGGTAAATCGAGATTTTTATTGTTTCGATAAAAAATTATATCAACAATTGAAGTGTTCTTTTAATTTATCAACTTCTACGACATCCAAAGTTGTAAATCATACTTACAGAGTTTATTTTAACACAGGTCACTAGAAATAAGGATAAGTGAAATTTGCATTTATTTTTTAGGTTTCTTTATTGTTTCCTGTAAGACTGCCAGTATTTGGATGACTTCTGATTATTGCAAAGGTAAGTTTTAGTAAAACGGGTCGGACTGAAATCTAAGCAGTAAAAAGAGTTTTGGATAACTTCGTCGGTATTGAGTTTGGGCAAGAAGTTTCTCAGTACATTTATTTAGATAGAAACTGCAACAAGTCTTTACTTGTGTTAAAAATAATATTGCACGAGTCACCCCTAGGCAGCCCGAAACGGGTGGTAGCCAAGGGCGAAGAGATGATTGCGTTAAGTTACAAAGGACAGTTGCGAACAGGAAGTGAAGTGATGAACAAGAATTTAAAAGTGCCTAACTAACTTAACTTCTCTGTTTACTATTTTGCTTATTTTTAATCGGTTAATAATTATGTAATATAAGTTTGTTTACAAATACGGGGTTTCATTTCAACAAAAGTAGAATGTTTAAAACAACTTTGTGTATTGAAAATGTATGAATTGTCAGCGGCAATCGAATTTAAACGTTGGGCATAAAGGTCGGTAGCCGCGGCTGCATTTCTTTTACTTTCCCCATAAATAATTAACATGTCCACTTTTTCATCTCTTGTATAAATTTGCGACATTTTGAACACAATTAACAAGAATTTTAAACAATTTTTAAAGACAATAAAAACACCGTTAAACCAACAAATGTTTGACAAGCTAAATATTTCATTGTTTTCAAAGCCACCTTAGTTACTTCTTAACACTTAATTAGAACAAACCTGTATTTTCTTATTTTCCTTTAGCTGTAATTTTGTTTGTATTTATCGCACATTTTAATATGACATATGAATAAATTCCTTATTAATAGTACTAATAAATGGTACCACGGTACTGATATGGTTCCATTTGAAAAAAATTGAGTTTTGCCTCAAAAACAATTTTGGTGAATTTTATTTGCTCATAAATCACGTAATTTAGTGTTTTTAATGGGATTTTCGATTTTTGTAGCATTACACGGGTCATTTAGAATAAATCGGAACCATAATACTTTCATGTTCTATTTTAATATGTGCTTTATTACAAAAACTAAGATAATAGATAAAAATAAAAATAGGAATAAGGCCTGGATAACAAATGATATAAAATATCTATCTAATTATATGAGAGACATGTGTTTTCTCGACAAACAAAAAAACTGTCCAATTTTTCACCAACAGTATATAGCTGCAAAAAAGTCATACTCCAATATCATAAAAAATGCAAAAAAAACATGCACTGACAATTTTATAAATAATGCGCCCAATAAGAGCCATGCTGCGTGGCATGTAATACGTGGTTGCCTGGATGGGGATGATAGTAACAAACCAATATTCCCAACCATAAAAAATAAAGCAGGCAGCCCCATGTCCGATCCTGTAGAAATTGCTAACACATTCAACGACTTCTTTATAAATTCTAATGAACAAGACCCTACCGGCCATATAGAATATCATGATGACAGAATAGCCGCAAGCATGTTTCTAAATCCCGTCACAGAAAGCGAACTGACAAACATCGTCATGTCATTAAGAGCTGACAAATCCCAAGGCACTGATGGTATCCGTGGAGACATATTGAAAAAGTGCCTCCCAAACATACTAAGCCCGCTTCTTTATTTAGTAAATGAATCCTTGCAGCAGGGCGAGTTCCCAGATATCCTAAAAATATCAAAAATAGTTCCAGTGTATAAAAATAAAGGTGATGCAACTGATCCTGCGAACTATCGACCTATAGCTGTACAAAATCAGTTTGCAAAAATTTTCCTTACACGGCTCACGGAATTTCTCGAGAAAAACAAAATACTGTCCCCCTTCCAGCATGGTTTCGCAAAAAACAAAAGCACAGAAACTGCCCTATATGAAAGTGTTAAATATGCTCTCGATGCATTAGATAATAAAAAAAATATAGTAGCTCTATTCTTTGACTTTAGTCGCGCTTTCGATTCGGTACAACATGAAATACTATTTAACAAATTAGAAAATAATGGAATAAGAGGGATAGCCTTAAAATGGATAATTTCTTTTCTGGCAAATAGACACCAAACAGTAAAGTTCGCTAATGGAGCACAATCTCAATCTTTACAAAATAAAGTAGGAGTCCCACAAGGAAGTTTGTTGGCACCAACACTTTTTTTAATAATGAATAATGACCTCCCACTTATCTGCTCAACTCATGGTAATACATTACCCGTCTTGTATGCGGACGACTCTAATTTCTTGACAGAGATTGGAAATGCACAACAATTAGCAAACAACATGCACACCTGGTCAGAAAAAAATCACCAACCACTCAACTACAGCAAAACTCAATTCATACATTTTTTGACTAATCAGATCAGGGAATGGAAACTCAATAAAGCAAGTGTCCAGCATGAAATTCCTTGGAATTCATCTCGACTCCAAACTTAACTGGACTAATCACACTGAAAGTCTACGCAAAAATCTAAACTCGCTATCATTCCTATTTAGGCAACTTAGACCTTATGCAAGCGATGCAACACTTCTTATGTTATATTATGGACAGTGCTATTCAAAACTAGCCTACGGCATAATATGCTGGGGTGGTGCCCCCAGCGTAGTGTCAGTCTTAATAACAAAAAAATATAATCAGACAAATTGAAAATTGTCCCAGACGACTTTCGTGTAAACCGTTATTTATAAAATACAATCTTTTGACAGTTATATCAATATATATATCTTAGCATGTTCAGTATACATAAAAAATAGACTAAATGACTATCCTGCCCAACGAGACATCCATCAATATAATACTCGAAACAGAGAAAAATTGCACATACCGCATTGTAGACTGACAAACACAATGTCCGGCCCCTATCACATGTCAATCAAGATCTTTAACAAACTCCCTGATCAAATTAAAAACATAACAAATATAAATAAATTTAAATCGGAGTTAAAAAATCTTCTGTTACCCAAGTATACTATTCCATGAATGAATATTTTAACGATAATTTTTAATTATGAAATTTTAAGTGTGTTTTATGTGTAAGAATAAATATGTATATAGTTTTATGTATGCTAAATAACATAGACGTAATTCTATTTGCCCACTTTTAAATGGAAGTAGATATAAATAGTAATTTAAGCCATACATGTAGCCGACGCATCCTATATGAAACATTTGCTGAAATGTCTTTCATCTTCAGGAAATAAAGAATTATTATTATTATTATCAAGGCACACTAAAATGGAAAACTAAAAATTATGCTATAACAAAAATTGACGTTTGAAATGTCACTTATTTGGCATCGTTGGATTCAGAAAATTATGCAGAATTCAAAAATGCAATAATATACAGGGTGTTCCATTTAAAAATCCGAAGTTAGTGTCACTTCCGGAGAAACCGGAAGTGAAAAAAAATCGATTGTATGTCAAAAAGTGCCGCTTATTATGTATGTAGTACACTAAATTTCAATCAATTATCTCAAAACTAAAGGAGAAAACGGGGGTATACAATGATCCTGGTATACAAGTAAGTAGTATGAGGAGAAAAAATCGTTCGTAATATTTATCGTTTCTTAATAGAGACGTAAATGAAAATTTTTGTCGTTTGATAATGATCAAAGTATCAGAACTATACATTTGACCCACTAAATTCATTGATAGTAAATAAAATCGAAAACTACTGGAATTTAAACTCGCTTTTAGTGGGTTGAGGTGGCAAAGTAGCCGTCCAATGCCTTTTGATTTTAAAGTGAGTCAGTACCTATTTTATGAATTTTGTTTATAAAAAAGACGGTATGAATTCTTTCTGTAATTTTTAACAGTGGGCAGTATTTATGCATTTCGTCCAACATTTTTTAGTTTGTTTGCAGCTTCCAAGTCGATGTATGAGGATAGAATGAATGGAATAGGAGGAACAGGTAAATCTGAACTGAATTGACACTTTTAAAAGGTACGATGTGAAAATTCTTGGTAAAAAAAATCCAAACATTTGTTTCTAATTTGTTAAAAATGCTAACTCACCTGCAGAGTATACTGCAAAATCTTGATGGGCCCGAGGGCCACCCTCATCCCCTCAATGGCATCCATGAAGGCTTGGACCAAATGGGGGGACGTCTCGAATATATTGGGCCATACGTAGTTCAGCAAGTGGATCAAGGCATCCTCACATCCAAAGCCGTAGACTCCCAAGGCCATATGTTTAATGGCTGCACACGCCGTCTGTCTGTGTACTAAATCTCTGTCCATCAAAGCGTCTTCCAATAATGGTGCTACAGCATAAATATAATCTTTACCCATTTCACCAATATATTCAAACAAGAAGGAAAGGGACTTCAAGACACCATTTTGTACGTTAAGTTCAGGCACTCTATACTCATTCATCAATGCTGGTAATACTGTAAACGGGGAACAGGTCTCGGCTACAATGGCAATAGCTACAGTTGTGCAAACACGATTCTGACGTTCCTGTACCTTCAGGTTATTTAATAGAGTAGCCAAGACGTCGTGCGGTCCAATAGCTTTAGCTATATATCCAAACGTGTTAACGGTAGCCCTACGAATGGCTTTCTTGTGCGCCTTGAGCAGTTCCAAAAGTTCGAAACAAATTCGCATCCATTCCCTTGCAGATACATACTCTGGACCTCTATCTGCTATGCGACCAACTAAATCGATACAATTTTCTTGTACCTTTTCATGCCTGTTCTTTAGAATGGGCGTGAGGCGTGGCAGAAGATCCTTGATGGGTGGAGTCATCTTAGTCATGCCTATTACGTTGACGATTGCCTTTAACGCCCCCAGGATCGATCCCAACACTTCCGGATATTCTTCTCCCAAGTACTCATACAATACTACACCCAAATGTCCCATAAGCTTCTCTTCTTGGCAAGTTTTCATTACCACAGCAATTCTGGAAATAAGATCTGCCGCCTGTTGTCGAACTTTGGCCGATTTGTTGTTCAACCTCCAGAGGATTGTACCACAAATCTGTGGCAAATAAGGCTTTACACGTTTTCCCAACTGATTAACGATTGTACCAAAACCATTTAACATTACAACATCTTCTGTGGTCTGTTCCTGGAAGGCATACAGTATACCGTCAATTAATTGTTCCTCAAGCCTCGAATCAATGTCGGCCGCCCCTAAATTACCCATGATTTTCTCTATACTTTCCATCACCATCTTCCTGTACTGTTCATTCTCATCTTTCAAATCATCCACAATTCTGTTAATGATTTCTGAGGCTCCTACTTTATTAGCGATTTCCACAGTCGTGTCGACAAGTTGCCTGTAGTTACGCCTATCCAGTGCCATGCGGTGGTTCCAGAAATGCTTAAAGAACTGAGGCAAAATCTCATCTTTAATGTACTGCGCCTCCACACCATCCGTCGAACAGCACTGCTTGACTACCTTCAATACAATTTTTTTCATCTCCTCGTCCGGCGACTGAAACTCTCTTATCAGGATCAACATCACTTCTCTGGTATAGTAGTTTGCATACTCGGCATCCATAAGAGGTATCAAATAACCAATGGCTTTTAAGAAGGCAGCTAGACCTTTGCCGCGATGAGTTCTGATACCTTTCCACAGAGGTTTGAGGACCGAGTCAAAACTTTCGATACCTGAAAAAATTAAATAATGAATTGGTTCAGGGTTCAGTTAATATAAAAAGTTGGATTTTTCACGTTTTCCTGTTTTTTTGCTTTAGCTTGGAAACACTAGGTCAGTTTCCAGCAAAATGGGTGCTTGTTTTTCTTGCCAGGGTTGGAAAAAATCCTGGCTTGTCGAAAAAAAACCAATGATTTTTGTTAAAAATTCAATCATTTAATCATGATTATTTTACTTTTTTTCTGTTTTATTATAATTTTTTGAAAACAAGTATGATTTTTTACTACACTATTTTGTTTTTGTATTTTTTCTTTCAAATTGGAAATATGTTATGAACATCGTTGAAAAAACTGTAGAATAAGATCAAGCATTAAATACTGTGGAAGATTTAGAGACAAGAATGTTCCCAGAAACTTAGCAAACAACAATAATACTGTTATGTGCTGCCCTCTAACAGAGAGGAGAGTGTAATTACTCCCTGGCTAGTAGGGTGGCGCCATCTGTGAGCCAAATGGCGAATCGGCATTTGGTAGTGCCTAAGAAAACTGTAGATGGAGGATTCCAGTACATTCTGGAAAGTTCTACAATGAGATTCTAGACATTCCAAGTGTGTATATAAAGAGGTGAATCCAGCAGATGGGGGAACAGTTCAGTGAAGTATACAGTACAGTTCTAGTATACAGACAGAGTTTTTAGGTTAGATAAGAGTTGACAATTTTAAGAAGAAAAGTAAAGTACAGTTGTGATTTAGAAGTAGTGAATTTATATTAGATTGTTATTATTAGTTGTGTAATTTAAGTGATTAATAAAATAGTGGTTCTTGTTGCAAGTTATTTGAACCTACAGAGTGTTTATTGAAGACTGTAAACACGTAACAATACCTATAAAAAAGAAAAATAAAACATCTATGTGAGGAGCATAGACCTATAAATATAGTACCAGTCTATGAAAAATTATTAGAGTCGTTGAATAAAGTTTTCCGTGGAAGATTTTGTTTATTAATTTTTTTTTTTCCAAAAATGTAAATATCTCGGAAACTACTTGTTTCCCAGATTCCAAAAAAATCATGCGTATTCAATGCAAAAAAGGTATATTTTCACATAATTTCATGTAAATTGTATTATTTTTATGGGAAAAAGATCTTTGTCCGTTAATAGTTTTTTTTTAGCCTTCAATATTCTTTTTGATACCAGCCTAATATGTTCATTAATGACAAAAAAGGAAAAATATGGCAAGTATATCTAAGAAAAAAAAAACTCCTTTAATAAAACCGCAAAAAGCATCCTACAGAATGTCCGACGAATGAACAAAAACTGGCAAAGTATAATGGCTATCTATTCCTTTTTTTCAAAGTCTTACCACTGAAATAGAGCAAAGAAGACACTTACCATAAGGTGTAGCAGCCTCAGCAAGAGCAGCAATACCCAAGGCCGTAATCGTCCTAACCTTCTGCTGTTCGTCAACCAATCCATGCTCGATGATCTCCACCAGCGACTTCAAATGTGGCAGAATAGCACAACCCATCAGGATAGCGATTTGCTGCACAATCTTAATACCTGTGTGCCTAGCTTGCCAAGACTTCTTAGATCTGCAGACGGCCTTCAAGAAGGGCAACAAAGAGGGAATACCTAAAGCCGAAGCGACCACGGCAAAAGCTCTAGCGGTGGTGTTCCTCACATACTCGTCAATGTTGTCTATGTCGGGTCTCATTGTGGAAATCATAGTGGCTAAACCGGCAGCTTTGGCAAGGTTAGAGATGATCTCACGACCCTCCACACGAGCATAGTAATCTTCATCGATAAGAAGGGGCTCGATAACCACAAGGATTTTGTGCACGTATGGCCTGACCAAATCATCCAGCTTGTACAGAATCCTATCAATGACCTTAACCAACAAGTGACGCTCCTGATCTTCTAAAGTGGGGCTCATCAGCAGAGGAAGGATCTGATTAAACAAAGGTCCTGCTCCAAACTCCCTCGCTTTATCTGTAATCTGTCTAAGAGCTGCCTTACGCATTGGCGGTGTACCATTTTTGATTTTAAGCAAAAGTTTCATTATCTTTCGTTCTTTCTGCTCTTCGGGGCTGAGAGCCTCTTCATCAACGTCAACCAATAGTTTGTCAAAGTATTGTGCATCCTCGGGTTTCATGAACGGTAAGTTCTGGCCTTTCGGTTGATTATCCAGATACTTTGCTGTCTTATCTTCCTGTTGAATAAAGAAACCTTGTGGCGTTCCCACCAAAGGCGTAGGAGTTGCTGTCAACTTCCGTGCTGGAGTCCTAATGGGTATATACCCAGCTGGAGGCGGAAGTACTTTGTAGCCGGGAGGAAACATGGCGTCAAGTTCTTCGTCTGAATAGGGACGATTACGTTCATCTATTTCTCGTTCCCATCTATAAGCTTGTAACTGTTCAGGGGTCATGGATGCAAGGTGTCCTGAAAAAGTCAAGATAATGGTGTTTTGCTATAATAGATCTTGGTCAATAGTAATAGATTAGTTCTAATCACTTTATATCTTACATAACCATTTTCGCCCAGAAAGTGCTAAAATTTCTGTTAGGAATTGAACAACAGTTAAAGAAATCAATTAACCGTATTAGTAGATCCGTTTTTTATGTTTTCGCAGAAGTGCCAAAAAATCGCTGTTTTTCAGCGCACTTTAGGGCCGAAACTGCTCATCATAAAACCAAAGTTGACTAGTGCATTTTGTAGGAAATTTTGTCTACTTTAATTTTGTATTGAACAATCATTTTTGAAAAATGCATAGTTTTCAAGGTATCAGCGAAAAACTGAAAAAAGTGGGAAATTTTTTTTATGTTTTTCATTGCAAACTTGAAATTTGGATTCAGCACCCTAAAATACATGTAGAACCACTGAGAAAAAACTTTTGCAATTTTGTGACGGAAACGGCAGTTTTCAACGCCAATTGACTGGATTATACAGAGAAGTTGGTAAAAAGATCAACTAATGCACTCTAAAAAGTTTTATTAGACCTAAAGATTAACAGAATTGCCAAGCTTTAAGTAATAAGCACGTTTCTTTTAATAAAACTACAGCAACTCCTCATATCTTGCTGGATTAGTGGAAATTATATGCCCTAATATGAACTTTTAGGCAAAATCGAAATCTAATAGGTAGATGCATAACAAATAAAAAGTTTGTACCTGGTGTTGGAGTGGCCATGGCCATAGCCTTAACACCAACAGGTGTGGATCCTCCTGGAGTCAACATCGGTGTGGAATGTCCAGGTGTACCGTGCGGAGTTGACGGGGTCATTGCCCCAGGCGTCATGGTCTGCGATGGAGTAGCCGAAGGGGTCTCGTCCCACCTTGATCTACGCTTTGAGGCACCCGGAGTAGGCGTCTCTTGGATTAGATCAGCACCAGTTCGATCAGTTCTGGGTGTCTCAGCCCAGCCGCTTGAGTGACCTGGAGTCTCCCTTTCTGTTTTTGGAGTTTCGTCCCAACGATTTCTCCTGGAAGTACTTTTGTCTCCAGAATGTCCTGGGGTTTCACGACCCGGAGTGGCGGCACCAGGGGTAGCATCCCACATCCTTGTGGACTGGCCTGGTGTTGCACCGGGAGTCTCGCTACCTTTGTGGCCGGGGGTTTCATCCCAACGAATGTCTGCGGGAGTTTTCTAAGAAGAAATTTTGTTAAGTGTTTTTCTACTAAACGTTGATATAAAATAAGGTTTACAATAATTATGTGAACACTTAGCTTACAAAAATACTAGTTCTCAACTTACATCGCCTTCCCAAACAGGAGTGGCAGCAGAACTGCTCGTTGATACACTGAGTGTTTTCTTCTTGCTCGGAACGACGACTTCTTCGACAGTTTGATCCCACCTGCCACGTTTCTTGGGAGTCGACTTTGCTTCGCCGTTGGTAATTTTCAATGACCCTTCCTTGGCCTTTTCGATTATTTTCTTACGCAACTAAAAAATAAAGTAATGGGTGGTCATAAGAGTCCTTTATGCCAAAAATAATTGGAAAAAGGGATATCGCCTCTAACTCAATAGAGACATTAAAAAAACATTGAGGTACATAAACATAAACAACACATGGCAAATAGGCAGTTGATTAGGATAAAGATCTAGTCAGGGCTTCTGTAATGCTGTATCAGTGAATGAACCGATGTGTAGTGATCGTTTTTATCTAAAGACACCAACGTTATTAATATTTACTGTTACTATACCTACAACCAATAACGATGTACATTACAAAGTAAAATATAATGACTTTACATCATGGAAAAATGCAATGTATTTAACGTACTAACCGACAAAGATTGAAAAACGATATGTTAAAAGTTAAAAATCATAAATTAATTCCTAAAACTTCCCATTTGCCCGTTTCACAATAAACAGAACTTCGACATTTTTTATTCTTCTACCTACCTCATTTTCTTCCCCTTTGAGCAACTGCTCTTTCATAATCTGCGAGTAGCTGCGGGTTTGTAAGTCTGGCGTTTTTCCACCTGCAAACACAAAGCAGCGTCAAACAACGCCAATTAGTAAAAGGAAGCACTCAAGTTTAATTTTATATGCCATATGGGCAGAAATTCTTTGTAGTATCTGTTCTTAACAATTTGAAATTGATATGAGATTTGATACCACCACATTCTCTCACTTTTCTCCATTTATTAATTGACGGACAAATACGGCGGGTATTAATTGGTGTCATATACAAAATGTACATCATTCAACGGTAAAAAAAATCGAATTTTAATATCGTAAAATATTGTCAGACTGATAACAGTGACAAGTCAACAAAAAGAACATGTTTGAAAAATATATAGATTATGTACTACTTTTGAAGCTGTTAATATCAGAAGTGGGACTTTTTACATAACATTTTCACGAGAAATTGTCATTTTGACCCTTAAAATTAATTTCAACAAATTTTTGTACATTTTGTAAATTCGCCCGCAGTTTACGTAGCATCTTTTTGGAATGATGATATTCAAAATATAAAATTGTCACTAGCTGAAAATATTACTTCTCTACATAGATTAATATGATAATGGATAACCTACAGTGCTTTAACCAAATTTCTAATGTAATATCCGAAAAGAAACTTGGAACATATCGAGTAACGGGACCGAGTTAATTTAACTCTCAAGAATTTATAACATATAAAAATGTATACTGAGAGTATTTTTACCATTATATCATCAAATGACTATGAAGCATAGTTAAGCAATGTAGATCATTCTCGATTTTCTGAGGGAAACTTTTAAATTTTGCTGAGAGCATGTGGTGAGCAAATCATGATACGTACGTGTCGGTCGGATCCATCACAACAAAATCTGGCAGTTTCTTGAAAAACAACTGGTCATATCGAACCTAGAAATAGGCTGGGGTAATTAATAATTTTCTATACTTTGCACACATTCTTTCACACTTTAAAAGGGATTTGTTTACCAACTTTACGGTTATTTATCGTTGTTGTTCCACTATAAACGTCGTGCTTTACTTCTTTTAAGGCGACACCCCTAAATGATGACTTCTCCCAAAGAACAAAATCAGTATATTAGTTTCTTTGTACTCGTTTATAATATGCCTACATTTGTATTTGTTTTTAATAAATTTTAAACAATCTCTCATCCACACAGTCTATTATTCCTCATTCATATACCCCAATGAGTGATATTTAAAACAAGAGATATTCACACTTCGACAATCTGAATGATATTGTCTAACCGTTAATTGTTCTACCCATATTCACTATTAGTATTATGAGATTTTCTACAACATGTATTTTCTGAAAATTATCACAAAATCTACAAAAAATAACAAAACTAACAGTATTTAGTATCAAAAATAACATCTGTATTTACTGAAGTGCCAAGCAAGTGTGATAAGCATTACATGGGTGAGTTGTCCAGACCTTTCGATGTAAACCTGGATGAACACAAAAATTACATTAAAAAAAATGAAATTCAAAAATCAAACACTTACAAACACACTTGGAAAAACAGACACAGAATAAAGTGGAACTGGGCAAAAGTTTTAATAAGACATAAGAAAAAAAAATTTAAAGAATTCGCAATAATATTAAATGAGGATAAATATGTATTGAATTGTTCCATAGATTTTTACATGGCATGATTACCAATGCTAAACCAATAACTTAACAGATGTAACATCATTTAGAACATCAAAAGCTCAGTATAAGTAGTAAGTGTCTACGGATGTGACATAAACACAACTATAAAGTATTTAACATACACAACAAACGAGAATTGCTTTTATAACTTTGAAAAAGGAAACAGATTTTGTTTCAGAAACGTCAGTAAAATACTTATTTTTAGGTGGGAGGGACCGAGCATAGGTATTTTGATATGTAATGTAAAGCAACATAGGTGTGATTAGTATTTGGACGCCTTTTCAAGGAAATACGTATTATTGTTCCACATCTTTTGGCGACTTGAAACTCAGTGTATGCGAGGAAGTTATGGGGAGAGGATTGCGTAGTGGATATAACATCCTTCGAAGGTGATATAAAGCTATTGGTTCCTCGTCTATTAAATGTTTGACAAGTAAAAGATCCCTACCCTTGGAAAGCGAATAGGTTTGGCAAAATTCCTGGTTGGGGGTAGCTCGTCTATAGGCTTCGGTGTTAGGCCTCAGTAGTGGAAATAGGCTGATGTTTAATAAGTGTTTAAACAAAAATTGTATTGCTTGGCAATAAATAGCCTCCGACTGTTCCTTTGACATAAATGTCTCAGGCAGAGAGGTTATTTTTCCAATATACTAATCTATTTGCTGAATAGAAATAGATAAGCCACTCCCCAGAAAAATGCGCCATATTTAAATAGAATTATTCTATTGTTCAATTTTTTTTAAATCCCATAATAATCTCTCTAATTATAGACCAGTGTCATTACCTCCTACGTGAGTGAAAATAGTAGAAAAACTAGTTAAGAAACAAATTCTAGATTTTGTGCATCAGAATGAGGTACTCCGTGTTCAGTTTTAATGCCTCAAAAAATACTAATGATGCATGCCATATTTGCTTTCCTAAACAATTTATATCGTCAACTTAATGATGGTGAGGTGGCTGCAGCAGTGTTTTGTGATTTGGCCAAAGCATTTGATTGTGTAAATAACGAGATACTACTGAGGAAGCTAGAAACTTAGGTTTCAATCATATTTATCTGATCGCTATCAAAAAGTTATTTTTAATGGTAAAGAATCAAAACAACTGGAAGTAAAGTCCGGTGTGCCACCAGGTTACGTTCTTGGGCTATTACTATTTCTAATTTATTTCAATGATCTGGTTTCTATCAAAACTCAAGGAAAGTTCACTTTTTTTTGCTGACACCACAATGCTCTGGCATGGCAAGTGTATTGATGAATTCTATGAGATCGTGACTATTGATTTAGGAATGATTAAAGAGTGGCGTGATGCTTATTTGTTCTTTTAATATATCTAAACTAACATTATTACATTCAAGTGCGATCTGAATGAGGTATATTTAAACGACCAAATTATCAATAAACAAACTAAGTACATTTTTGGGCTTACATGTTGATAGTCAATTAAAATTTGAAAATCATATCTCAATATTAAGCAAAAAATTAGCTGCAAAGTGGTGTCAAACGAATTAAAATTGGACTCGGTAAGAAACGCGACTTTGCCCTTATAAATTTTGTTCTGCAAAAAAGGGCTTTAAAATACATATGTAAGGCTTAATGCAAGAGACATGTCTAAACCACTGTTTTTGAAGCAAGGAATTATGACGCTCACATGTATATTCATTTTTGAGACAGCGTGTCTGGTGCATAAAAGATTTGGGCGTGACATGAATGCTAATCCGTTTTGCTACACGCGACTAGCTCATAGCATCACACTCCCTATTCCATCTTCTAATGAGATAAAAAAAACTCAATTTTATATAACAGTAAAAAAATATTCAATCATCTTCCTGTAAATTTGAAGCAAATTGCGAACTAAAATAAATGTAGAAAAAACAAGAAATTGTTGGTTAGCAAAGCTTATTACTCACTGAATTAATTCTTACGGGACACATTTCATTGACCATTTATTGTTTGTTCGTCAGATATAAGTGATCGTTTTATATACAAAATGTTTTTGTGTTTTATTATATTTATAATTAATACTAATTAGAATTAAGGTTTGGCTTTGTCAACAAAAATCATTTGTATTTTTTCTGCATGACAATAAAGAATATTTGATTGACTGCTTGATTGTTTGAAAACCATTTTATATTTTTGATGTTGTGTTTTTGGCGTTTGTCAAAAATTACTGTTAAGTTATTCATTATCTTTATTTGGTGTTATTCATTCATCTAGTAAAACAGTCTAGTTTAAATACTTTGATATACATTTGTGTATATCAAGGTATGTAATGAAAGTAATTAATATTGATTGAATGTCAGGACCACTTTTTCTTTTTGAGGTTAGAAATTCTTTCACGAAATTTGTCGCGTGTAAGACTGGTCATTGCATGCATTGGTCAAAATTAATGGGGAATGGCTTAACTATTTGTATTCAGTAAACAGAGATAGGCTAATTCTGTTATTTTTTTCATAGATTTTGTGATAATTTTCAGAAGATACATATGGTAGAAAATTCCATAGAAAGAAAAATCTGAAACATAATCTGCAATAGGTTTGCAACCTAACAAGTATCGTCGACAATTTTTTAAATAGCATACATTCAAAAATATTTTAAATGTCTTTCAAATTGATTAAGAATCAGATGGTAGATAATATTAAAAGTATCAGCAATGCTTTAAAATTAGGTTTCAAATAAGAAAACTCGTGTCTTTTCTTTTCAAAATTACATCACGATGCTTATCTAAGTGCAATTAAAGTGTATACAAACTTAATTGAAACCGTATAAAAACTAAAAGCCGGTAAAAACAGTCGTCATCTCTTTATTGTACACAGGCGGAGATAAATAGAAATGCTTGTCATAAGAAAATGATAAGATTTTCAGGCGTTATTATATTATCCTCTGTTTCAAATGGTCTTCAGGAAGCCATGGTAAATTAGTAAATAATTAAAATATTTCACCTTTTATATAATAGTAAATATTTATAACTATGAACAATAACTAACTAAACTCCTACGCTTGATATTATAATAGGTATTTATGCACTGCACTGGCATATTGACAGCACACCTCATCGACTTCTGAGAAACGATTTACGAATTTTTTTATGCTAGTAGGCCTGTCCGTTTTATTATCTTTAAACCAGTGCAGTCGTAGATGGTTCATTTAGGCTGATTACATTGCCAGTCTCGGACTCGCCTGCACAGTTTCAACTACCGTTCGAATCTCGATACCATTGCTAAATATATAGGACAAAATATCAAGTTCAGTGCGCACGGTCCTGCGCTTTAACACTGGCCAGTTTCGATCCTGTCCGTATAATGTATACTAATCAAAATATGCCATTTTTACACTTCCCATTTTTCTTAAAAAGAGTTTCGAAGAATATAAAAAGTGTACTATATAATTTATAAAACTGATCTTCTCTAACATTCCTGCAAACATTTTCCTCACTTCTGTAAGTAATCCTAGTAGATACTTAAAGATATTGCTTCTAAACCGGTGTCCATATTTCCTTCATTTAATAATATTAACAATAATATTTTATTCATCTCTGGGGCCACATACATTTGTAGATAAGTCAAACAGCATTAGATACAAAAGTTAAAACACATAGATACAAATATATAAATAAAAACTTTCACAAAAACATTTCAATAATTTCTTAAACAGCATCCCATTTCATGACTCATTGAAATTGGTGGCCTTCTTGACCTTTCACCTCCTTTAAACCACTTAAACAATTCAAAATATGTGATTTGGGATAGACCATCTCTAAAGGTTTGTCGCAAAAATTCACATTTGCAGTCTCTGTCTTCAAGCTTAATATGTCATGCAAACACACCCACAGCTCTTGAATCAAGCCTATTGAACTGTAGTTAACAGTATAACACTGCTTGTTAGGAGTTGGTACATTATCCAAGAGAGTTTCCTCACCAATTAGAAATTAGTGAAGTGCATGTGAAGTTCGGGTATTATATTACGAATAAACCTCTACCATTTTAAAAGTATTCAACAATTAGATCTTGCTTCCCATACTTAAACTACTTTTATTTAAAAAATCTCACACTACAGCACAAAAATCTCGAATTACTGTAGAGTATGGGAATGTAATTGCATCTCGGTAATGTCCAGAGAAGTTTTATTTAATAAATTACCGAAGTGAATGCTACATGCAATGGGTATCAAGTAAAGAACGTTCTGGTATTATTTTTCTCACTCTGAATGCAACTCTACACTTTTCAAAACTTGTGAATCATACACAACACAACTATTTTTTATTATAGACACTGATAACCATATAATAATAATTACAAGTGTGATAGGTCTATTTTAAAGAATTTGGTATTGCGTTTGTTGTAACACATTATAAGAAAATGAATAAGTAGTTACACCAAATGCATAGAAGTCGAGAAAAATATTTTATATTTTTTAATTTCAAACTCACATTTACGACGAAAACAATGAAGCTATGTATCATAGCTCAGCAAAAAGCCTTTATAACATTTCATTCATGTGGGTCAATTAAATTAGTCACGTAATAAAAATATCTCTTGTTCTAAATCATAACAAAAACTACATAAAATTTTTTTACAAAGAAATAACAGCCTAATATACAGCTGTACTCACCATCTGCAAAAGGGTCCACCCTTTCAGGAGAAATAATCATCCGTCTTTTTCTCTGCCTGTACTCATCCTCTCTATCTGCGATCGTTGGCCTTCGGCGATCGGCAAATGGATCATAATCCTTTTCACTCTGAAAAGCATTAAAACAAGATAAATAACTAAATCAATCTATTTGAAATGTACAAAACGAATTATCACTGCGTCTCACTTTGCAAAAGTGGCTATAGTGACAAATTGCTCATAATATGAGGGTAAAGCAAAGATTTCACATCTTGTTAGCCCTTTTAAAAACACCAATTTTTATCTAAGAACCACAACGTACACATAAATTTAAGAAGTCAAATAGAAGTCGCTTTTAGAAAGTCTTCCATAATGTTTAGTAATGATACACATAAAACTTACTTGTGCCACATCATTTAGCAAGGCAACTGGTGCTCCTAATCCGGTCTTTCTATGGGAATACCCCATGTCCTCTTCTTCATCATCCACTTCATCATTAGCAGCGATGGAGGTAACGTAACCCTCATACTTGCCCTTCCCGGATTCATAGATATCACTGTCAAAGTAGCCACTTTCTCCAAGTTTTACACCTTTGTCGGGTACCTCCAAGGGAATTTCTTTCTTTTTTGACTGAATTTCACGAATCTGCGCCTCAATATCTAAAATGGGGATACAGTAAAACTACACACCCACGCCAAGTAATTATTTATACAATATAACGTGATTACTTACCTTCATGCGTTCGGGGAATATTATCCATGTTTGTATCAATCACAGAACATCTAATCAAGTATCAATTATTAGTATTTTTTTTGTTGTGTAAAACTCTACGACACGAAATCGATAAAAATGGCGGACATTTTGACGTTATCGGTAAAGTAGATTGCTGTTGTACAGGTACATATCTAACCCACATCTGTGCCATCTACATCAATATTTACAAACTGCAAAAAGGCAAGCAAGAATAAAGGGTATTTTACGTACAGATTTCTAATATTAAATCCTGCTTCACCGTTTTACCGATCACCAAAACATAAAATAAAAATACAATTTGAATTTTAAAAAGGATGCTTTCTTTTACTATCACTCATCGTATGCCTTTCATGAAATCATGCTGGAATTACTTATTAATAAAAACCGCTGGCCAAAGAATCACTACATTCACTACTTCCACATTCAGATTTTGTATCCAAGTCTTATACGCACTAAATCCCAATGTAATATTTTACTCCTTTAATAATAGGGTGGGGGTGGGAATGGGGTAGATAGAGAGGGTGGCTAATGTCAACAAAATTGTAGAAATTGCTGAAACAAAAAAAAATTGAGACCTTGACTTTTCGTCCATGCTCTAAATTGCAATTTTATGGATTCTTACCTACTTGCTTTACCTCTGTATTCTTATTTACCCCTTTTACGCCCAAACCCTTCAACGAAATTAGATCAAAATATAATCTAGTTCAAGATCTCATTATAATGCATAAGTGTACCAAATTTCAAATGAATATCACTAACGGTTTCAGAGTAAACCTGCGCACAGGAAAATACAGACAGACAGACAGAAATTATTTTCGCTCAAATTTAAAATCTCGACGTTTCAAGACATTTTAAGCCTATTTCAACAACAACAAATTTTTTGCGTTACTATGCTTCCGACGTGGAAGTAATAAAAAATAAAGTAAATCTACCATGTACTCTGCTATATAGTAATACCAAACGTTTCTGAACTTATTCTTATGGCAACAACAACAAAAATAACGGTATGGATACCTTCATATTAAACAGCCCAGTTGTATCTAGGTACCGATCTAATTTTCGTAATACCCAAGCTCCTTTTAAAATGCATACTTACAGAGTTTTTAACATAGTAGCTACTGACTCGTTTTTGTTTCCTTTAGCGTCGGTCCGGATTTTTAATTGTTGCGTGAAATTTACTCGGGTGTGATTTTATTTAAATAATATCGTTAAAATCGACGTAAATATGCCGTATGTACTTAAAAAAATGTTAAATAATAGTGTTTCGTGACTTGAGATGCTTTTGGAGCTAATGTTCTTTACGGTAAGTCTATAAAACTTGATTATCTTTGTGGGTATATTGCTTAGCTGAGGGGACATGATTTTGGAACAATGGCCAACTCGGCTTAAGTTATTACCTACCTTATATGGGTAAAGATGTAAGAATTATTGAATACTGTTTTGTTTAGACAAGCTAATGGACCAATATAGGTACTGATAATAACAAAATAATAACTACTAAATAAAAAAAAATATTGTTCACGTTTAATAAAATTGTTCTAAATTGTGTAAAAAGTGGCATATTTAATTTCTTTTAGGCAAAGGCATTTGCAAGGATTTTTTACTGTGTGTCCATATTCTGCTTGAAGCCCCTCGAGATAAAAAAAATACATGAAATTACCTTAACAATTTTTTGCTTAAAATACCTAACTGTAATGCCTAAAATGTAACGGACGTACTTCTTAATTAACAAAGAGAAGCTCATTTCAGATTTAAACAAAATAAAAAGTGTGTTTGAAGATTTTTTAATTAAAACACAATGGGCCATAAATGCGATAAAAGGCAACGCTAACTGTCGTGCAATTTTTAGTAAAATAATCCAAGATTTAGGGGGCGCTATGTTGAAATTGATGAATACAGGAGATTTTGTTAAAATATTTAAAAAAAAGAATAAATTTTAATCGGCATGCATGTTAGTTGCACTTATTGTAGTTGTTTTGTTTTTTATACCTACAGGTGATTCATAAGTAATGGTACAATACTTAACTGTAGAGTAGAAGTCGAAATATTAAGATTTAGCCAACAATGCCTTAATGAAATGTTTATAGATAAATAGATACAGAAGGTGTTGGAGTTAAAATTTAATTTTTTATTTTCCTTTTTATTTATTTTAATGATTTTTAAAAATTTTATCATGAAAATTGGTGGGTGGGGGTTATTTGTGGTGGAAAATCATAACACACTTTCAAATTTCGTCTAGCTCCTAGAGGGCGCTACGTACGCTATATTTAATTTGGTATTCCTCTATAATTTATTAATATAAAAGGTATATTTATTTCAGATCTCTAAGTATAACAGGGTATAAAAGTGCAAATGAAAAGTTGCATGCAAATTCGTTATACAATTTGAAAAATTATTTTGGCGGCAAAGACACTCTTTAGTTGTAAATATTTTTTCTGTGTAGCTGATACCGTTTATGTGGTAATTGTTTGTATGGCATCTGACAACTTTCAGACATTGAAACAAAACAAATAATATTACACTTTTTTAACTAGTAGGCATAAATAGTTTAATTCAAAATGGTAAATAATGTATCACAGACAATAAGAACTAGAACAATAATAACAACTACTTTGAAATGTATAATACCTAGTACCTACTACAATAAATGTTCAACAGGACTAGCAACCTCAATATATTTTCTTAAACGTTAATTTAGAGACTGTTTAACTTTAAATAACGATTCTCTGTTATCCCTAATAGTTTCCACAGCTTCACAATTTTTTTTCCATAATTCTTCGAGAGTATTTATGTCATCATTGTATACTAAATACTTACAGTAGTCCCAAAAGTAAAAATCCAAATGATTGTGGTCAGGACTACGCGGTGACCAGGGAAATTCACTTCCTCGATCGATCCCGTGATGTGGATAGTGCATATTTAAATGATTACGTACATCTACCGAATAATGTGTTGGGACCTCATCCTGCATGTACCACATACTGTTTCTTAAATTTAATGGAACATCATATAAGATTTCAGGAAATAATGTTTTCTAAAAAGTCCAGATACGATGCACCATTTAAATTTGGTAGTATCTCAATCGGCTCTAGTATGCATTCAAGGACAGCACGCTACACGTTCATGCTGGAAGTGTCCTTAGATAAATAGGGATTCTCAAGTTCTCGCGACTGCCCATTTCTCCAATGGGGAAGAATCCACGCCAGTTCTTAATATATCCAATAGATGGCGCCATACGTACTCGATTTAATGTCATTCTCAACATATTAACCTTTAAATAGTTTAAATATCCGATTCCAAGAATTCCCAATCTCCTATTCATAGAGGTGAGCGAAATTGATAAAAAGGATTATGGTAGTTGATCATTAAATCGTTTAAAAGCGGAGCTGACATACTTATACGTATTGACATTGACGGTGAAACTACAGACCAATACAGACATCCAACTCTGTCGGAACGCTTTGCAGTTATTTTTACAGTTATTTTGTCTTTATTTAATGCCCCAAGTGGTATGACGTAGTTATCAGTTTAGATGCGCCTACGCCTGTATTGGTCAACCCAAATCTGTTATCGGCGCGAGGTAGTGAACAACTTATGCAATTAAAATAAAACCTAATACATGAAAATTCTGATAGTTGGACATCTGTATTAGTCTGGGGCGAAACAACCGTGTACAGCTGGTGCTCTCTGACGGATAAAATAAAAGAGAATGTTCCCCATTAAAATACCCCATGCCTGGTAAAAGTGGCCTCATCCGTAAACAACATTCGTTTCATAAACATAGGTCACTGGTCATTATGCTGTTTCTTACGAAAAAGTAATGAAAACTGCAACCTTTGTGGAAAATCACGAGGTAACAAATTTTGCACTGAAGTAAAGTGATATGGTTTAAGTTTTTCTTTCTTTAATAATCTATGAATTGATTACTGACTTAAACCAGTTGCTGCCGATAACCGCCGCGTATTTATTTGCGGATTTTCTACGACACGATCTAAAACGTCCTCTTCTTGATCCACATGTATTCTTTTTGGAAGTCCAGCAATACCACGCTTTGGGCGGAATGCCACCTGTTTGTCTCAAACGATCAGAAAGGTTTTTATATAACCTATGATCAGAGTGTTTCGATAAAGTTCTAAGTACCTTCGAGCTGCAGCACGACCACAAAAATTTACTTGCAAGTATACACAATGTCTCTCATTTCAGAAGTCGAAAAAAATGTATGGCGAGATATTTTTTATAAAACGATATTAGAAATAAATAAAAAACACAACAGTTAATTAAATAAAACTGTCTGCAACGACTAATTATTGTTTGAAAGATTAGTCGTTTGGCAGGTATTTTTTTCTTTATGCCTACTTGATAAATATGCTTGTTTATTTACTGTGATAATGCTGTGTCACAGCGCCTACTTTTAAAAAGCATTATTTGAAGAGGCTTCTAAAAAATTCACATGCAACTCTTGATTTGTACTTTTCTCTTTTCTCAAAACCTATTGTACCTAGAGACTTGAAACAAGAATAACTTTTTTTATTAAGAAATAATAGAGAAATACAAACTTTATGCGAAATCTGCAATAAAGATGCGGGTGAAAAAGTTACGACTTAACACATTAAACATAGCGTACGTAGCGACCTCTAATAGCTAGATGAAAGTTGAAGGTGTGTTATGATTTCCCACCACAAATAACCTCCACCCACCAATTTTCATGATAAATATTAAAAAATCATTAAATTACAAGGGAAAATAAAAAAATTAATTTTAACTCTTAACACCTGGTCCTGGTGCTGGCAGTGGGGCTTTCTTATGAAAGCTATTTTTCACAAGTTAATATCTTAATATCTTTGATGTATAAAAACAGAACGCCAAATACCTATTTGTGCACTAGTTGGAAACATGTTAACATCATCAGGAGATGCTTAAAACTAAAAATCAGTCTTACACACACACAGACATTTTTCAAAAACCGCTTGTTTGGGTTTCTGGGACCAAAAAACGTAAAGGTTTGATGTTTATCTCAATTCTCGATTTTGGACCAATTTTAGTAACCTCTCACAATGTTATCGTGGTGAGGTTAATATTTTAAAAATTAGTATCGGTTTGGTAATTTTTTAGGGTTTTTAAAGTACGTCTGTTTAATAAAATATTATACTTTGATTTAAAACAAAGTTTAATGATTTTGGTGAAGAATTCTTTTTTTTTAAACAGATCTGTACGAAAAAATAAACAAGTATGTACGAATATTAAACAGGTCCGTACAAAAACTAAACAGGTCTGTACGGTTTCAAACAGGTTTGTACAGCTTTCAAACAGGTCATGACACCGCCATGAACCATCCATGATATCCCATGAACCATCCATGAAGCACCCATGAACTATCCATGGCACCCCCACAAACCACTCATGATCGCTAAACCTTGAATTTCCTGCCAATTCGTAACCTGCGCGCGCAAGTTGCGAAGTTAACTGCAGGTGGGCGGAGCCTGGCGAAAAGTGACCTTGAAAACCAGAATGAACCTTGAACACGAACGCACTCTTCGAGTTGGGGAAATGGGAAATTTGCCAGTCAGAGAGCTTGACTTGAAAGCCCCGAGGGTATTCGTGCACTTATTTTTTAATAAAAGAAAGTTTCAAATAAATAAATATTTTTTGTCTCAGCTTGAATGCTTCACCCTGCATGAGTCGCTAAACCACTTAACTTTTACCAAAAAGTCAAAAGAATTCCCTTTATGCAGGTCGGCAGGGTACTTTTGTATCAGTTTGTATAATATCGTCCAGAAAAACACACTTGTTTTAAAACAAAAACTAAAAATTTTATTTAATTCACTTCACAAGTTATTTAAAAAAGTTTAAAAATTAACTAAAAATATATTCTAAAAAGAGTAAATTTTCAACAGCGAAGTTGCGTCGGAATTAAAAAAAATTAACTTGGTTTTTATTCTTCGAAGATTTTCACTTTTTGGCGAAGGAGCCGGTTAAATAATAATTCACTTAAAAAATTATAAATGCACTAGGGCAGAGTTTAGGGTTGTTTTTACTTCAACTGCCAAGGAAGAACTCGAGAACGGTTAAAGAACGCGAAACTGAATTGACTTGCTCGAGGCTCGTCGTGCCCGAGCTTATACAGGGTGTAACGCAACTTACCCGAAAAATTTTAACCATAGATGCACGCACCTTTAAATAAGAAGTCGATTTCTTAAAAAAATTTTTAATAAAAGTCCAACACAAAAAAAGATACAAATTGTTAAAATTACAAATTAATGGAAATGTTAAAATAACATATTATTTCTAAAAAAACTGTTGAAAGCTCTGTCCATTGACATTCAAGCACACCTGAACCCGTCTAATCCAATTTTGTCACACTAGCTGAAGTGTTCTCCCTACCTGCTGTTCCCGAAGACGCAGATTATGGACAGCTGTTGTGATATGTTCACGTAATACATCGATATTGTCAACTTCGGCTTGGTAGACTTCATTTTTTAAATATCCCTAAAAAGATAGTCAAGAGGATTTCGATCCGGGGACCGCGGAGGCCAAGCTACAGCTCCACCCCGTC
This sequence comes from Leptura quadrifasciata, assembly GCA_963675555.1. Lineage (NCBI taxonomy): Eukaryota > Metazoa > Arthropoda > Insecta > Coleoptera > Cerambycidae > Leptura > Leptura quadrifasciata. Next base: position 150,094,254 of record OY776677.1, on the reverse strand, counting down.
CGATCCAATGTATTCCGTTTAATTGAGTCAAGTAACCTCGGACTACTAAACGATAAGTTGGGGGCGCACCATCATGTAAAAACCACATCCAACTTCGGACCTCCAAGGGCACATCTTCAAGAAGACCAGAAAGATCATTACGGAGAAACTACATATATTGCAGACTATCCATCTGATTTGGCAATATGAACAGACCAATTAGGCGTTCATCGATGTTCAAAGTGATTCCGAACTATTTGATGAGGATTGTCAATGGTCTAAACGTGCATATTATGTAGATTGGTTATACCATTACGCATAAAAATATCTTCATCAGTGACCAAGACATCGACAAATTTTCATTAATTTATAACTTTAACAATTTGTATCTTTTTCTGTGTTGGACTTTTATTACTTTTTTTTCAAGAAACCGACTTCTTATTTAAAGGTGCATGTATGGTTAAAATTTTTCGGATAAGTTGCGTTACATCCTGTATATACTGCTGCTGAATTTCGTTAATCGTGCCCCATCGAGTCAGACACGCACGTTGTTTTGTTGTCTGGATAAGTCCCCGTACTGCGTGCGGCCTTGCTAAAATTGATTACTCGCCTCAACCATTCCGTGTGCGCACGTAACTGCGCAATTATGGAAATCTTTTGAAATTCTAATTGGAAATTATATGATTGAATAGAGCCTAAAATTTAAAGCATTTTGATTGTTTGGTGACCCCTGTATCTATTATAGAAGTTATTTGATGAATTGTGAGAACTTACTATTCTAGTATTCACTAAGCACCCGTACTATTTAATCCCCAGTCCAGAACTTATTCACGGCTGTGGATGTAGATCTTGTATACTTGTCTCGGTTAATGTTTGGGAAGCAGAAGTAGATATTGATATGTGACTGTGGGACGACGTGTAGAAAGATAAATAACTGTTTGTTATTTACTACGCAATTTCGGATAGACTTTAGATCGCGGGACTGAATGCATATAATTTTTTTATTTAAACGAATTATGATTTCATATTTAGGGTATATGGAGAGCATGGAGTAGATTGAAAATATACAGGGGAGATATTTTTAAAATTGAAAATTCTGGAAGTTTTTTCTGTAGAATGTGCAGATTGACTGTTTTGAAGATTTCGGCGGTATTTTAGGCATTTTTGGGAATTATCCAGTGGGGCTGAATTTTTTCGGATTTTTATAACAAAACTTGTGGTTTTCGGTTAATTTGAAATACGAGGACTCTTTTTTTATGGTACTTGACATTGTGGGCGAAAAGTTCGAGTATTTTGACAGATTCTGGGATTTTTCGAGTTAATTTTTTGTTGATACGTTTTATGCACTACAACAATCTCCATAAGAAATAACATGGGATTTTGGCGGCGTACGCCCATAGCATATCTACTAACAATTTCACTTTTTGAGACAGTTGCCTAAAAAATGTTGTGTGCACCTCGGCCAAATGATCTATCTCGGTCTTATCCGAAGTTTGCTTTGCCTTGGCTGTGCCTCGGCTGAGAAAGATCAAGCCTTGATACACAAATAACTATTATTTCATTATATTTTCGTCTCGGTTTTCGTTTAATGCAATAGTTTTTGAGTTGTCTGAATAATAAAGGAATTTTTCCAGTAAAATTGCGAAATATTATTTTAATTTATAGTACAATGTTTTATAAAATAAATGCCTTAAGAAATATTTTAAAAAATGACCTGTTAGTGATACTTATATTGCATATTACCAAAAACCTATATTATTGTTGTCATATTACACTTTACTTTGTTTCTATCACTAATTTGTTGTAACTTGAACGTTACTGCAGTTTCGGTACTTAGCGTACCATTATCAAACGAATGATTGAAATGAATGAATTTGCAAAGGGATCCCAAGGTATTTAAATACATTCTGAGAGTAAACATTATAAAGATGATCATTAAAGTTTTATAATAATAACAATCCGATAATTAGAAATGCAAAATTTTTAATAACAATTTTTTAAATGGGACACCCTATATTTTATTGTAAAAATTGATAGCCCCTTTATAAAGACATTCATTCGGTAATATAAAATTTTTTTTTCAAACACGACCTACGAAAAATAAGACTTTTTTTACAAAATTAAAATTAATGGTAAGTTTATTATTAAAGCCACACCTCGAACCTAAACTGTTTTTGCGTTATTATGATTTTTTTAATGTTGCATTTGCGCGTGTTCCTTTATTGCAGCTACTGATAGTAATTAATGATTTTTTGATAACTTATTGTCTTACTAGATTATCAGATCGTCAAAAAAATGTGCGAAAAAGAATAAAAAATCAAGTTAAGAACGTCTTAAATATCATACATTTAAGAGCGAAAAAACATATATTTTTCTAAATCGCCCCATATTTTTTACAGGTACAGTAATCACTCAATCTTTAGTAAAAAAAGGTATAAGGCACTATTTAGCTAAAATTGATGTTTTTTAAGAAAATTTAAAGAACATTGTTTTTGTTCTCTTATTAGCAGCAGTAAGTAACACAAGAACTAAACAATAACAAAATACAAGTTACAAATATTATTCGAAATATTGTCCAATTATTTTTTTCTTTACAGAGGATTTATGTCACGGTATAACATAAATATGGGATACTCTTAAAAAAAAAGTTATTCTGGTTTTTTGGTTTTGAATAAGGCATTCAAAACTTTTTTTAAATTTTTTCAAAAAACCTTTTCAATGCATTTTTTCAAACATTCTGAAATTACTTTCTGCATTTCTACTTGAATAAGGTCTATTACTTTTGTGTTAAGTTTTGGAAATGTGTTGTTTTGTATCACTGCTCTCCCTAGCTGGCTCTATATTAATTCGATTTTTTTTATTAAAGCAAACATTTGGCGACAAACGTAAAACGGTCTGTATAATCATCTAAAATCATATATGGAGGAACGGACATTAACAGTAAACATGCACTTCAGCTATTCACATTGTTAAACTTGATATCCCTCAAGGCTCTGTCTTGAATCCGCTGCTATTATGTTATTTGTTAATGACCTACCAAATTACATAGACGATCATGTTGCTATGTATGCTGATAAAACCAGTAGGGAGCGTTGATAATTCAAAGTAATTTTCACAATTATTTCAGTACAACAAGTATCGAATAGCTTATTTCAGTTATCAACTAGGTCCTCACATATATTTTTTATTTTCAGGCTCCGGGTTTCATAAATATTAAAATGTACGTACACTGGAAGCTAGCCAGCGAAACTGTCCTATACCCCCAATTTAAACAGCTTTTGCCATAATTTTCAATGACTGCACAATCTCAATTTTAGTTTTATAGAAAATATCTGAAAGTAAAGTCTACCACTTTTTCTCTCTTTCTTCTAGCGTTATGTAATTTTTTACATAAATACTCCGGAGACACGAAAATAAATTGTCTGGATATATACGTGTGTGTATGCCTTTGACTAATTAGTGGCTTGATGGGTATTCGGTCGACCCCCTGTATACTAGCCGTACCTCATTGAGGGAGAGTAAACATACTGAGTTTGATTTTCATTCCAATGTACAAAGTTGGGTATCATTCGAGGACGTAAGTTTACGAAAACCATACAGGGCTGTCGCCTCTTTTCGGCTATAAAGAACTGAGCTCCTATCGCCCGAATGGAAAATGCAGCGTATATCCATGTATATCTCTGACAATTTAAGGAGTGGTAATTTTATACTCTCTCCAGGTCTTGGTATGGAAACATAATTTCTTAAATCAAAGTCTGTTAGGAATTTTCTCGCTTAAATTCTTTATTCGTGTAGTACCAAGACTATTCATCATCTTTCTATAGATCTGCTCTACCACCTCCATAATTTTATTATTTATATTTGCATTCATTAGAACATTCGTGTCTCCTAAAATTTTTCAACCAACATCATGTTTTAACTCTAAGGTATCTAAAACTTTCATGCATAATCTCGCTCTTTATATTCATTGTAATGAACAAATTATCAGCATACTTCTAAAAGCTGCGAATTTTAAATAGTCTAAATACCTTAGGCGTGAGCTATAGTAGCTGAAACTAGCTTCCGCTTGAAGACTCTGGTGCCCGCAAGTGGCTGATGGTCCCGGACAAGACTTGATTTCTACATTCAATGGTAAGTTTCCATTTTAGTATTTCTCGCTTTGTTTTGTGCACTCCTTATTTCATCGTGTTTTTTTTAAAGTTTTATTGTCAGGCATTTAATCCTTATGTTTATTTGACACTAACTACACGTTTTTTTCGCTAAGATATAAATTTTATTGTATATGGATTTTTAACTTTTCATGGGTTTTCCATAAAATATAAATTGTTAGTTAAAACAAATACATACTAATAATTTTACAGTAAGATTATAACAATTCGAAATGTGAAATATCTAGCTAGGACAGTTTTGTTATTTTACCATGTTCAGGGGGGACAAGTTGAGTTCACAGTTCAGTTCTGCAGTTTCTGCGAGGTTGACATATTGTTTATTTAAACAATTGAATTTCTAATATCTCTGGATCTATAAATCCTTACGAGAGAAACCAGGCTTTATAAAAAACAATTTTTTAAATATACAATACGCCAACTTCGCCTAAAACTGCCTTAACTAGATAATTTACATTAAAATTCTAATTTGACTTTAACATAATGATAGCATCTTGTACGTAGAAGACTAATATCAAAAAAAAATTAGGGTTCTTTAGTTCCCGCATACACACTAAATCCCAATTTAATTTTTTACTCTCTTGAACAATAGGGTGGGAGTGGCAGTGCGAGTGGTAGAGGGGAAGGGTAATAACAAAAAATTTTCCGTTCTTGTATACACATTAAATAACATTTTATTTTTTCTACTCCCTTTCATAATAGTGTGAGGGAGGGTGGTATTGTGGGGTGATAGTGGGGGGGTGGCTCATGAAAAAAATTTTGAGGCCTTGACTCTATCTGCTTGCTTTGCCTATTTACCCTTATTTACCCCATTTACCCCCGAACTCTTCAACGGAATTAGATCAAAATATGATATAGTTCCAAATCTCGTTATAATACCTAAGTGTACCAAATTTCAAGTCAATACCATAATCGGTTCCAAAGTAAACGTGCGCACAAAAAAGTTACAGACAGACCGACAGACAGAAAATTTGTTTCGCTCCCAATTTAAAAACGTCGACGTTTTATGACATTTTAAGCCTATTTTAACAAAAAAAAATATTATTTTTTTTGCGTTACTATATTTCCACTGGACGTGGAAGTAAAAGCGTTTCTTTGTATAAAAGTTCCTTCTCTAGTACAGTAAACGAAGAAAATGGCAGGGAAAATTTTGAATAGTATGGGATATTTGGACATTTTATGTAAAAACATGCTCTATTCACGGGAAAAATACTTAAAAAATTCCAAATATGTCGCAACATGTTCTTCTATACATATATATGAGTATTTTTAGAAAAAAATGCAAATATCTCGTAAAATAAGCATTTTTTTGAAAAAAATATAAAAATAGAAAGTGTTTAAAATCGCATTTCCATATGACTGTGGTATTAGATTTGCAATTTTCCCTTTAGTTTTCCGGAAAAACGGAAAACTAACATATTATGTTAATTCTCCGTTTTCCCGAAATATTTTTAAAAAATATTCTAAACATATTGTATAGAAAATGTAATTTTAAACGCTTTTTGGTCTCATAAATTGTGAAGAAACTCATAGATAGCAAGACAATCAAAGAAAACTGTAAATATGTTTTTCCATTTTTCCGGAAAATTGAAGGGAAAGTTGCAAATCTATTACCATGGTCATATAGAAAATGCGATTTTGGACACTTTTTATTCTTGTCTTTTTCAAAAAAATGCTTATTTTACGAGATGCATACATATAATAATAATAATAATAATAATAGCGTCTTTATTTTCCACTTAAAAAGATTTACTTACAATTTCCTCTTATATATACACATTTGAATGGAATAATAGGCGAAGTAGTATTAACTATGTCGATTATAAATTAATACTTTAAAATTTTTTTTTAAACAATTTAATTTAATTTCTTTCAAGTTTTCAGGTAGAGGGTTATAAACTTTGCAGATCTGATACCTAAAATAACGCTTAAATTGTTCTGTTCGGTGGATAGGTGGAGTTAAAAGGCCTTTGAAACGTAAATTGACGTTATGTACATCGGTCCTACATTTTATTTTATCGTATAAATACTCGGGAGATCTTTTAACTATTCTTGTATAGAGTAGTTAAATTGGGTCCATATAAACAGTCGGTAAAATCTAATAAAGACAACAACAGGCTTTCACATAACATCACTTTCACTTTTTGAGGTAAATAATGCCTATTCCCATAAATTAATTTAATATAATTATATGCTTTTTGTGCATGTTTATTTATGTGTTTTTCAAACCGAAGCTCATTGTCAATAATAACACCCAGGTTTTTTGAATGTTCAACTAATTCAAGGTTTTCTTGATCTACGCTTGTATGAATGTGATTTTTAATAATTTGACGAGAGTTTTTAGGACCAAAAACTAGAGCGTTCCACTTGCTGGCATCAATAATAAGGCAGTGTTCTTTTGTTACTTTTAAAAAAGATTTTAAATCCTCATTGATGTGTAAACATGCACCATCAACCTCAGAAGCATTAAATGAGTAATAAAGCTGTGTATCGTCAGCATATAAATGAATTTGGCAGTGTTTTGAACATGAAATAAACTGACTGGTATACAGTATGGAAAGTAGTGGCCCCAGAATAGAACCTTGAGGTACACCTGATCTCAAAGTCTTCTGAGGAATCGTGTTCAATACAGACTTTTTGTCGCCTATTTTTTAAATAGTTTTTAAATAAATTAACTGCTTCCTTCGTAAGACCTATATGTAACAAAATTGATAAGAGTATTTCATGATTAAGCGTATCAAACGCCCGACTAAAATCTAATAAGATTAAAATTGTACATAAACCCTCATCTGATGCTCCTTTTATGTCATCAACCACTTGCAAAAGTGCCGTAGTATAACTGTGTCCAGCTCTAAAACCCGATTGTGTTTTAGGTAGTATTTTCTTATCCGATACATATTGTTGATTTTCCATGATTTTTTCAAGTATTTTAGAAAATGTAGGCAAAACACTAATAGCACGTAAGTCTTTAAAATCTTCAGGGTTACTATTCTTCGGTAACACAGTGATCACGGCACTTTTCCATATGGATGGGAAAACATTTTCTTGTAAACAACAATTTATTATATGCGTCAGATAAGGAATAATATGGGGACAACATAACTTAATCATTTTTATATTTACCTTATCACACTCCGTAGCATTCGTGTGTATCTCTAGAATTGTTTTTAAAACTGTCGTTTCATCAACAAGTGAAAAATTAAAAATTGAATCAAATAATAAATTATTTTTATAATGGTTAAGAATATCATCAGAGGCATCTGCAAACGGTAAAGAATTTACAAAAAAATTATTTATATCATTTACGTTTTTTAAATTTTCAGGAATGTTCTTATTTTTGTTTTGAAAAATTAAGTTATTTTTAAGAATCTTCCAACATTCATGAGCACTAGAGTTATTTAACTGATGAGTTAAAAATGCCTTTTTTCTCTTTTAACAGCCTGGGATGTAAAGTTACGCATCTGTTTGTAATATATAAAATCGATGTGATTGTTTGTTCTTTTAAATTTGGTAAGTGCCCAGCTCTAATTTTTATCATGGTCTTTATTACGTCAGTCAGCCAGGGTGCAGAAGGTTTAGTAAATCTTTTTGTTCCATAAGATGCATGAAGATCAAATAAGCTAATTAAGTTATCAACGAGAAATGATACCTTATCATCAATATTATTAAGATCAAAAATATTATAAAATGGTATAGCATATAAATCTTGCTCAAAAGAACTGTAATTAAAATTTTTGTATTCTCGATATGTTGCCATTCTGGATATATAGGTATGTATATAAGAACATGTCGCGACATGTTTGGAATTTTTTAGTATTTTTGCCGTGATCAGAGCATGTCTTTACATAAAGGGTCTAAATATCCCAAACTATGCAAAATTTTCTTATTTAGCTGCCATTTTGAGTTTATCTTATTGTAGTACTCTTTCATTTGATGTACCTAGATGAATTTTTTGATGATCCTTTACAATTTTAATTATTACAATTTTAATTTTAAAAAATCTTTCCATATACAAAATATTTAAAAAATCAGTAGTTTATAATTATTGATTCGTAATTTAAAACCTATGTGAGCTGAGCTGCTTGGGGGTACGATTTTTTTTTTCGTATATTCGTAAGAAATAGAAATATGTTATGTATGTAAATTTATACAAATACCTATATATGTATATAAATTGATGAATAATAAATGAGATATATTGGGTGGCATAACATTTATAAACTTTTTTGTATAACTTGTTTTCTCTTCTTGCTTGTTGTTTTATTATTTTATCGTGTAGGAGAAAAGATTAGCTGCTTTCTGTAGGGAAATATGTAGCTTGATTAATACGTATGATAGATTTACATCTGAATGATCATCTTGTTTTCTGCTTCACAAAGATTACGAACTTTTTCCTGAAATTTGCAAAAATGGAAAAGACAGAGTGATATAGAAACAAATTTCAATTTGATGTATTAAAATAATTAGGTTTCAGTGTTATTAGTTGGCTTTGACTTTCCCTTTCTCTTCATTGACCTAGGACAATTTTTAATAAAATATGCGTCCACTAAAATATTCTGAAATTTAGATCTAGTATAATGTTAAAAATTGATAAACACGTCTACCACAGCATAATTACAAATTAATTAATATCTCTCCAACGTTTACGGGACCTGCTGGTTCAATTAATATTTTTCCATTATAAAAAGCTCTCATAACCATCACTCTCAGTAATTGGATATTATTTAAGATAAATACTGCAAAGGAAATCATTTCCACTCAAATCAAAAATTCCAATAAAATAAAACAATTTCGCGTGTTATTAAACGTTGTTTTGACATTTTAAATTATTCAAGAAACTCTTTGTGTTTTATCATTCAATTACAAAGCAAAATTTATTTAAAACACTAACTGCTGAAAGGCTTTATCGAGTTTGAGCTGCCAATCACGATTTATTGTAATTAATGAAGCGTCAATAATTTTATAAATTCAGAGCGCCTTGTCGTGCACTAAATGAATAGATAAATGTATGATAAATCGATAATTTTTAGCCGAATGCATTGCGCAATGGTTTTACAGTTCAATGTATGGATGTTCGTTCCTTTGTCATGAAGTAAACGTCAAATCATTCTTCTTAATCTTCCAGATGTCAGTGGATATGTGAGAGTCAAAATGGGGAGCAGTGGATGCCACTTTGTCAAAATTAAAAACTCCAAACTGTTCAAACATATCAAACGGAACAGGAAAGGGGACTATAAATATATACGTATTGTAGAGTTCCGTAGACAATATAACAATAGAATTAGGACTAGAAATATTTCACTAAATTTCTCTACTGACAACTTTAAATGGATTAAAATTAAAGTGAGAAATGCACCAAAGTCACTTAAATATCAGAAATAAAACAAGCAATTTAAACAAAAGATGAACTACAAAAAAGAAAATTTATTGAATATAAAATTTTTATGAATAAGCTTTATTTATTTATTTACTTATATATTTATTTATTTGGATACAACCACCCAACAGGTAACCAGTTACCGGGTAGGAACATTACAGTGAAAAAATATAAAAACATTGTAATAAAATGAAACCACAATAGAAACTACACGCATTATAGTGTAGTAATATTGTTGCGGACCTCTAGCGTATGTGACCCACAATACGCTTTAGCGTTTTGTGGGCCGCATAATAACAACTGCTACGTCCGTAACACATTTCGCTATTCTCCATGGGAGGGCGATACCCTTGTGGCACGTGATCAGCAGAGAGAGCGGAAGACGGGTAGGCAACCATTTTTGTTGGCGTAGGTAGTGGACAAATCTACCAACCTCGGTTAATCCTGGTGGATTTTGGAATTATCAACACAAGAAAATTTCCTCAATCTGTTGTTGTCCCGTTTAGCGGAATATTTTGTGGTTGTGAGTAAATTTTAACTGCGGAAGCAAGATATTTAATTACACAAGGCTCTCCTTTGGAAATACCGTGTCAACTTGAGAGGCGGACTCGACCCCATTCATCCGACTGTGGAGGAGTATTGGTGGATTGTTCCCTCATCAGTGAGGGTTCCACGGACGGGACTTCTACACACGTCAGTGAAGTTCCACGGACGGGGCTTCCACACACAGTGGAAAGTTCCAGGGCCGGAGAGGCTACAATCAACCCCATTCTTGGGTCCATTACTTTTGTCCCGAAGACATCTCCATAGGACTACAGGTTCTTCGAAGTCGGTATCGTACCACCCTAAATAAGTGTGTTGTTGTTTTACTTACCGGGGACCACCTTCAGTGGTTCGACTCGGTTATATATCAATTCATATTTTTGTATTTTTAACTTGTACATATTTAAAGATGTTATGCACTTATATTTATCTAAGGAGGTTCTCTAAATCAGATCCGTTGTGGCAGAATTTATGACCATTTATGAGGACATTGTAAACCGATGTGTAGCTTCACGAGGCATTTTGTTAATGTTGTAACTTATTAATCGAGAAATTTGCCACACCTTTTGAACATCGCCAGGTTACATGCTAGAGAACCAATATCTGTAAATTGTTTAATATAGTGCATTTCATTTTTAAAGAAAGTGTCATTATTTCGTCTGCGACCACTACGTATGGAAGTCTCAGTGATTTGTTAAGTAAGTAAACTAATAATTTGTCATAGTTTATGTAAACTTGGGCTTAACGCCCTGAGATAGTCTGAGCTAGAGAAATTTTATCGTAGGCACGTTCATCACTTATCCGGGTTAGGTTGGTGCCCTACGATATCTGCTACGCTACAGTAGCCCAAGTGATTTCGTTATGTAATATCTTATAATCATTAATATCCAACGTATTTATTTGTTTATGTACGTGTAAATCGTAGCAATATGAAAACATAGTAAGATAGGATTACAATGGCCCTACAGCAGAATAGTACAAAAAGCAAGAGCTATTCCGTGGTACAGCTTCCTTTTTAAAGAAAAACAATTGAAATTTAAAACATCCCATATACCGGGTATCAACGGATTATTGTAGACCCCTCTTTTAGTCCTTATTTTTTTGAATATTAGAATGAAACTTGGTAGATGTATTATATGACCAAGAAGACTATTTGTGACATAACTGTTATTTTTCTTTCTGTTCTGGTTGCACCGGAAATGACTAAATTTTTTTATTTTTAAATGGAACACCTTGTATATCATTATATTTTTGGAATCCTTGAAAAATTTTGAGTACGGTGATACCCCATAAGTGACATTTCGACTCCATAAATAAAATTTGAATCGAAAATTTGTCGATGCATCTAGAACGCCATGATCAGAAAATATTGCTTTTGGGCACATCTATAGATTCCTTAGAATATCCGCTATTTTATGGTAGTACTCTACCATTATGGTTTCATTTGAAAAGAATAAGTTTTGTTAAAAAACTGTTCAGGCTAAATTTGATGGCCCTTGAAACACCCATTCTCAAATTTTTATGCTCGATTTGATTTTTCCAACAATACATCGGGCTATTACAAGCATTTTTTTTTTATCATGGCACTCTAAATGCGCCAACAAATTTCAAGTCAAATATTTTTATGTCTTGTTAGCGGACTATCACCCAGCTTAAACGAGTAGAAATTTTGGAAGATATGCTGGACATAGTCCACTATCGGGGTTATTTATTTTATTTTATTTTATTTTTTTTATTTTAATGCCTTGTTTATATTTACGTCCTGACGGAGTTTAGCTACAGTTACTCTTCCACTCAACCAGGACGGCGAAATGAGATGCCGTTCACCCATCTAAGTGACGGACTCGACCAACGCTGCTTAACTTCATCGATCGAGGTCTCAGCGCTTAAACCGATGACGGTACCTCACTTCTATGTCGTTGCAACGTGTGTAGAGATCTCTGAGGGAGGTGTACCTTCCAGAATTTGAAATGAGGTGCATAAATTTGTGTTCTAGCATTTTTAGTTATCTCATTGTCGTGGCCGGTATGCTGCACCATACCGGCGCCGCGAATGAGATGGACGGCCTGACCACCATGGTGTACAACAATATTTTATTTTGTCTGTTGAGTCTGCTACCCCTGACCATGAGCGAATACAGACTCCTGGACAAGGAGTAGACCGTCCGTACTGTCTCATTAACGTGCATATTAAACGTCAATCGTTGGTCCAGTCTGACCCCCAAGTACTTCACCCATTTTTTGGTTGGAATTTGGTTTTCCCGGATCAAAATTGGAGTTAATATTCTATTCTCAGTGAAACGACGCGTGAAGACTATCGCCTCCGACTTCTTAGCGTTTACCCGAATCTTCCACCGGCCGTAATACCCCGTGGGACGAACCGTGTGCGCCTTCAGCAGCATATTCGCCGCTTACACGTTGTGTGAATGTGCGTACATGGATGTGTCATCGGCGTACTTGGCCAGCTTGGTATTTGGGAGACGCATTAGTTGTACAACTTAGGTGACAGGCACGATCCTTGCGGGACTCCCGCACGAATGTCCCGCCGTGTTCAAAGTTTATTATTCACTCGAACTTGCAGAGATCTGCCCGTCAAGAACGAATTAATGAACTTGATAAAGTAAGTCGGTAAATTATAATCATGGAGTTTGTAGAGTAATCCCGGGATCCAGACGGTATCGAACGCCTTCTCAATATCGAGAAGCACCATGGCGGTGTTCTTCCCGAGGTTGTATTGCACTTTGACGTCGTTAACTATCCTAACGACATGTTACACCGTGCTCCTGCCCCTCCTGAAGCCAAATTGAGACTCGTCATCGATGTGAAACTGCTCCTGAACAGCATCGAGTCTGTCAGGACGACCTTCTCCACGAACTCTTGGAGATCGCCGACAGCAACTAGATGGGCCTGTAACTGCCGGCAAACTTCGCGTTCTTGTTTGCTTTCAGGATGGGAACGACCACGGCGCGTTTCCGTTGGCTAGGCCAGTGCTGTAGCCGCAGGATCGCATTAACGATATACGTCAATTGCACGATACCTTTGCTTGTACTCAACACAGTCCTTCCCCGGGGCTTTGTTATTGGGTAAGTTCTTGACAATATCTGCTATTTCCAAGGGCTTGGTCATGACTTTCAGAAATTCTCGTCATGTCATTTGTACGTCATGACCAATGAATTCGTCTACGTCACTTTCGATGCGGTCGTGTTCGAGATTATTTGGGATATTAGCGTTATGTATGTCTTGGAAGTGGTCAGCTAAGTCGTTCCTTTCTGTGAGTCCGTCATCGACGTCTGTCCGTTCGCGCGTGTCAAGGCGGGTATAACCTCCCGCGTATTTTTAAGAGCCCTTGTCAGCTTCCACAGCGAGTTGTCCTGAGGATTCAGCGCTTCCAACTTATCCCCCCATCTCTGATTCCTAACAGTATTGATAGAGGTCCTGATATGCCTTTGCAGTCTGATCATCTCGGCCTTAGCGTCGACATCGCGATTTCGCTGCCAAAGCAGTCTAGTCTATTCTTTTCGTGTATATCTCATATGACCGCCTCGTCGAGTCATAGTTATCGAGTTATCCGATAAACACTATCCTGACTTCAACGATGACATGGATTGAGTTTCATTGCTATTTGCTTCAACAACTTTGGGTGGTCGTCTAATACTTTCCGATCCGGAAGCTCTCGATTTTGCTGAAGAATGCTTTTCTTGGACAGGTTTCAGGTTTGTTTGAGTCATTCGCCTCATTTGAAATGGGGCTTTGAGGAATATTTGTCATTTATTTTAATGTAACAGCTAAATTTGAGGATCAAATCTTGTTGGAGCCAAGCTGTGTCAAGACTTTTAATACTAGCATTTTTCCTCCCAAAATTTGATGTACCTACTATCACTGCTTTGTCCATTTTATTTACTTAATTTCACTTAAAACTGCTTTCTTCAAAGAACTAGCACGTAACAGAACTCGAAGGGCCAATGTATCATGTATCATATATCAACAACAGCAACAATGTTATCACAGTATCACTAGACTCAGCCTATATTTGTTGACGATATGTCAAAAAATATTACAGCTAACCCTATCAACCCTTATATACTAGAAATCAGAGGGAAATATCTAAAAGAATGTAAGAATATAGAGTTTTTCATTAAAAAGACAATTTTCATGTTATATCACATGAGATATGCAAGAAATTGTTTATTAATAGCATTTAAAAAGTATATAAAACCTATATCTTTTATACATAACTTTTTTTTATCAACGATGATAACAGAAGTAAAGAGGTTGTCAAAATATAGTGAATAACCCTCGACACAAAAAATGTAACTTTGACTCCATACAAAACCATATCCTATTATATCTTTTTAGTTCTCGCCTCACACATCTTCCAGCGGCTTGTATATCAGTGTATGCGCGGAAGCTATACAACCTTAGGCGAGGGTTGTATAGGAGATATACCATCCTTCGGAGGGGATGTAAAGCCGTCGGTCCCTTGTCTATTAAATGTTAGGCAAGTAAAAGATCCCTACTCTTCTTAAGGGAAGAGGTTCGGCAAAAATTTCTGGTTGGGGGTAGCTCGTCTACAGGCGTCGGTGTTAGGCCTCAGTAGCGGAAATAGGCCGACGTTAAATAAATGTATAAAAAAAAAAAAAATATCTTTTTAAAATAAAAGCGATGTAAATGAATGAATATGGCTATTATCAAATTGATCATAAGTTCAGAAATTTCCTAAGAAAATCTCATTCCGCCGCGGAAATTACATTTGAAATAAAATAACGACTATTTTATTTCTACGAATTCTCACGGCAAACGATATTGTCAGGGATTAAATGGATTTAACTGGGTTAAAAATGAAAACGCTACAACGTATCTCACACTGCATAAATCAAGCTGGAACATAACTCAGCTTTTAAAGTTGATAAGTCCCAAATAATCCCTTGGAGGACAACCATATTGTAAGATAACTCCACAGGGCGAGTAGAGCACGATTAATACTAAAGATAATATAATGCAGAAAATTCTCCAAAGCGCGAGCGAAAGATACAGACGCTTAAACGCGATTCTAAGAGGCCATTTTAGTAATTTGATATCTCTGTCGGGTCATTGTAATATCTTGCAATTGCTCAATAAAATGAACATGTCAGCAGTTTCGGCAAAGTCGGCGTATTATTTAAACAAGTTATTTTTTAGAGCGTGTTTTCCATCGGCTTGTCTCAAATATTTCGATTTCTACTACAAGTCCTACAAAAGTAAAGATAATGGAAAATGTTCGTCACGGTTTATTCAACAAATATGTGTAATCTGTAATTCATTCAGATTATTATTATTTAAAAAAAGAAATATTACAATATTAGGTATTTTAAAACAAATTACTATTCTTTCGAAGAAGTATCCATCTTCTTAGGGACTATACAGGCTGACCCAGAAAGTACTTACCCCCACTTTTTCTACAGTTTTAAAAATAAAATTCTGAAATTTATGAAATCAAATGTAAGTATCAATGGCCACATTTTGACCATTCAGTGGTAAAAGAATCACTTCCGGTATGACCAGAAATTGCCACAATTTTCCTATTTTAAGTAGCACCCTGTATATTTAAGTCACTTTTCTCGTAAAGCTGAAATTTTTCTCTCCAATGCTTTTTTCAGAATTAGAATCGGATGAAAAATAACCTTGGACATGGCATTTATTTGCTGTTTCCAGTTGGCTTTGGAAGTCAGGAACAAAAATCTTAATATTTATTTTAGTTTATATTCAATTTTTAATTGGGAAAACCCAGTCTGAAGCAAATTTATCACTCTATCTGATAAAAAAATAAAACATACTATTTGAAAAATTGGAGTAAAGACAAATTGAATTTCCATGAAATAAACAAATAGGAAAAACATTTCTAAATCCAAGCAAATGAACAAAATAGGTCATTTTTACATTTAATTTGTTGAAAAATGCCCTTTTATTCAAATTCAAAGTCTACTTCGAATTTTTTTAAATTTGTTCCTGAATTCCAAAGCCAACTAGAAATAGCAAACAAATGCCATTTCCAAGATTATTTTCCATCCGATTTTAAATCTGAAAAAAGCGTTGGAAAGAGAAATTACAGCTTTATGAGAGTAGAGACTTAAATATACAGGGTGCTATTTAAAATAGGAAAGTTATGTCAATTTCCGGCCATACCGGAAGTAATTTTTTTACCACCGAATGATCAAAATGTGGCCATTGACAGCTACATTGAATTTCCCAAATTTCAGAATTTTATTTCTAAAACTGTAGAAAATAGAAGGGGGGGAGGTTCTTTCTGGGTCACCCGGTATAACTCATGTGGGATACAATCGTTACTAAAAATTTCAAATCAAAATAATCATTGAAATAGAGAAAGTTGTAATTGTTGCTAAAACAGAAAGAATTGATTATGTGTCTTCTACTTTAAAAATGGATTTTGGTATTCACAATTTACGACGCCCGAGCTGTTCATAACAGTTTATTTATTTAACGAAATACCGACGTTCATACATGATTGAGTGAGTCTATAAAAGCTCTATAAAATAACACGGAGAGGCAAGTAGTGCAATACGAGTGTAACAACATATAAAGCTTGTCGTAGGATACCCTCATCGATCACGCAAAGTCCAATTACTCAACCCGTGCTTTTATAAATAAGAGAGTTCATAAAACATTCTGTATAAATTTTTTTTAATTTCTCATGTATATACCACTCCAACGAGATGACATTCAATTGCAGTAATATAAAATATTTATTATTTCTGTTAATCATATGTATTTGTTTTAATCTGTTAAGTATTATAACAGGACAGCATTCGCAAGAGAAAGAAATTGCATAACAGCCTGGACCGAAATATTAGGAAAGAAAATTATCTCCCTGTCTACGTGTCTGTATTGTTCTGCACTTTATTCTCAAATAAGTTTTCTGAATGAACTTGAACAATGAACAAATTTACCAAAATTGAAGACTCTGCTAAGATTAATGCAAAATAACATATTAATGGCGGTATTAATTTGTAATCATATTACTTTGCAGATACAGGGTATCCCAGGACTTCAATAATAGATACAGCAAAATATCAGTAAGTTATTTACACAAAAAAGTTATACTCCCATGAAAAATTTCTATATATATTTATACTTGGTATGTTAATTCAGAATGATTTTTTAAAATTCGGCCCATATGTTTTTCCTTAATCATCTTATTTAGATTACCATCCTGGCAGAGTTTATCATTAATTATTACACCATTCAACCAGGACACATACGCATAGACAATTACACAATAAGTATTTCTAACGACATTGCCATCTGCCGCAGCTGAGATTCGAACTCGCGAGCAGTACAGCGACTAGACCTGTTGGCACTCACATATTCCCGTCTAGTCCACTGGTACTAACTCGGTAACACATTAAAGACGCCACTAAACATCCATACACTAGCTAGGATTCGATCACGGGACTCCTTGGTGCCAAATCTAACGCGTAAGCTGATATAATATTTGTTCAGTCATTATTCTTCATTAGTTTAAGCTATTTCCATTAAACATATTGCTAACTATACAGTGTGACTCGAGGTTGATGTAGTTTTATCAAACTGCGTCTCAACTAAAGTGGGTAAGGCAAACATTGTAAAGAAATTTTGAAATTCTAAATTATGGCGAATGCGCTAGGGTAAACCCAGTTTTCAATTTATGAATGATGATATTTTATTATGTTTCTAACAATAATAATATATTATTTTATATGAGTAAACGTGACATTTTTTGCATCGAGGATATATTTGACTTTGACAGGAACAGCTGAGACAGAAAAAATCACTTTTCTCCACATAAAACTTGCTAATTTTTATTCAAACGTCAAATATAAATTTAATAAATACTGTTTTTCTTCAAATGTCAGAAAATTATGACATTTCTTACTCTCTTCATGACATTTGACATTTCAGAATTTCATTTGATAGCGCATTGTAACAAATTATACAGTTATAATAAAAACAATGTTTAACGTTACTAGACCTGCGCTTAAGGATAGAAATAAGATCGCAATATCTCGTTTTGTAATTATGATTAGAGAACAGTGTGGTGAACTTTTCTTTATTTTCAGCAAAAAATATGGCGCATTTTAAAATAAATATGTAAGGAACAGTTAAAAATTTTGTTTTCTTTAAAAATATCTCCACAATTTTCTCTGTATTTTAACCCAAATATAAATCTATTATTTTTTGAATTATAAATTTTAATTCATTTACACTTCCCCAAGATATATTATATAAGATAGATGAATAGCACAAAGAGTAGTAGACATCCATGAGTACTTGCTCATTCATCGAACTTCTAAGTTGAAGGATAGCAAAAAATCCCTTGTTGAGCTATTTGCAACCATGTTCAATTTGAACATTCTATGACAATCTTTTATCCAAGTATGTACCTAAAAATTTTACATCATTTGCAAATTTATATATATCATAGACAGCAAATCCTGTCGGAAAGGTTTTTGTAGATGAAAGTTTAGGCAAATAGTCTTTTTGCTATTTAATATTAATTTATTTCTATCACACCATACATTTAATTCTTCTACAAATATTTTTGCCTCATCCTGAATATTTTCAGGACTTGGACAGTTATTGTCGTAACGTCTGCAAACATTGTAACTCTACCATTTGTTATGTTGCATGGAAGGTCATTAACATATATACCAAATAACAGTGGGCCAAGAACTGAACCCTGGGGAACATCCAACTTAATGTCACATATGTCTGCCAACTTAACGATCATTTTTCTACCACTCAGATAAGATCTGATCCATTTTAAAGGGGAATTTCTAATGCCTATATAGTACAATTTTTCTATAAGAGAATTATAATTCACAGTGTCAAATGCTGCAGATATGTCAAAAAATAAGGAAACAACATACTCACCTTTATCAAGATTGGAATATACATATTCCATTAAGTGGCAACATGATGTTTCTGTAGATTTTTGCTTCCCGAGACCATATTGTGAGTTTGTCATAACTTTATATTTCTCAAAATATTTTACAATTCTATTATAGACTACTCTTTCTAAAATTTTCGATAATATGCTTAGAATTGATATATGTCTATAATTTTTTTCAAAGAAAATTGATTTTTACACATTATTTGTTAGAGTACCGGATAATACTAAATTGGAACCAAAGTCTTTTGAAGTTTTTTTTCAGCTAGTGAGAGAAATGATCTACAAACAAGTTAACAATTATATTTTAATCTGTTATTTCATTATTGTCATAATTTAAAACAATTTTATCATTATTAAATTTATTTCTACCAAGTTTTTCATTCATAATTTTCCAAGTTTCTTTAGATTTATTATTTAAATTTATTATTTTGTTTCTATTCTGTATTTTGGTTTCTTTTATTTTCTTGTTTTCTCTTATTATAAGTTGCTTTTGTTGGTTCTATATGAATATATCTTTTAGTCTTTTGCTTTCCTGAATTAATTCTAAGAATAACCAACCATTTTTAGTTCTTTCTACATTCTGGTTTTTGAAAGTTTTAACAGTACAACTGCCATTAAGATTATACATTACTAACCTAGTGCTTACTTGCATAGAGTTTACCTCTTTTGGTTTATCTTTCATTGAAACTGAAACAACATGTGCAAAATGATCGGCAATATTGAGATTAGTCACTTTACATTTTAATACTTCAGATAGTATATTTGTGGCTACATTATCTATACAGCTTGATGATGTATGGTCGTTTCAACCGTTGATGTTCAACTCAAAAAGTCAAGAATGTAAATTAATGATTTTGAATTTATTGCTTTTTTATTAAAATCTAGATTAATTTGGCTTTGTCACAGCAGTAGTTAAGGCCTGTGATAATTTAGACAGTAAAATGTTTATATCGGCGGTTGGTGGTCGATATATTGTAATTAATACAATTTAATTTTATTTGAAGCGTGATATAGTATTCCACACATTTCAATTTGCAATTCTATAGATAATTTAGTAATTTGCTTATAGTTAGAACAATACGCTTGTGCCCATTTACTGGAATATTCTCTATAGCTTTCTCTGTAATACTTCTAATAGGTTTAAATATTTTCACATTGGTATAATTTCTAGTAGGTATCTGATATTCTTTCTGTTTTGCTACTCCTTATTCAATAACACAAGTGATTGCGTTCCCATTTGTCATATATATGATAAATGCGTCATATTTTATAAACTGCTATGGCTATCATCAAAATAACTTTTCCGACGCCAATTTATTACAGGGCTGACACATTTGCAACAAATTTGCAGCGTGCACTTGAGCTCATCTCTGATTTATATTTCGTGATCTTGTTTAAATGGCCTAATTCCCAAGTGTTGCACGTATATTTTTACTGCTGACTCGCTTTACACACCAGCTTTGCCAAGAGGTAATGTGGATTTGTGTGATCGTTAATTCCAGCATTTAAAGATAAATCCGCTGAATTATTTACAAACAACCCTTTAAAGTTAATTGCAGAAACTATTTCGCCTAGCTTAGCCGTTAACAGTACATAATCTCGTTGTTAATATTAAATATAAACCTTCTTTATGGGGTGCGGTGAATGTATGGAATGGCCCTTGCAAAAATTAAAATAAAAACAAAACTTGGGGGAAGTAAACTGGATACATTTGAGTGTGTTATTGTATTGATCTCACGGATATGTGAAAAGTGTCAAAATTGTTTTTATTATGTATAAATAGAGCAGTCTGATATTATTAATTTTCTCCACGATCATTATAGAATGTAATAATTCCGAAATTATTTTTAATAATAGAAAGTAAAAATTCTCACTCTTGAGAATTTATTCTAAAACACTTGCTTCTTGTAGTGCCAGAATGGATATTCCATAATTGTGCTCAACGAAATACATAGATTGCCGTGGGTCTCAAAATTGTCAGTGTCAAATGTAAATGCGTCGTTTTGAGACAAGTTTTAATTTAAATAAACAAAATGAGTGAAAAATCAATAAATAACTTGTTTTGTTCAGATTAAATTGGTTTTTTTTACTAATGGTCGTGAAGAAAATATAGTATGTTACTCGGTTAGAATGAAAATTCGATCCACTCGTATCGAATTTTCATTCTAACCTTGGGACAGAATATACTATTATGCGTCTCTTTCACACTGTATACACTTATTGTAGACAATTTTAAAACGATTGATCGCTTGATGCGTAGGTATTGCATTAACACACATTGACGTGTGTCGCATACCCTAATTAAATTTTTATTTGTACAATTTCTACATATTGACGATGCCAGATAGGTATACTGGGTGAATCAGTTTGGTATTCCCTCCCCTGTATCTTTTTAATTCAACAATAAACTACAACAAACCATATAAATTTGTAAATCGCTTCTCGAGCTCTATCAAATGACGTCCTTGAAACATCTTTGTGATCACATATGCCAAAATAGCAATAGTCAACTTTTTTTTTCAAATGGTATGCTATTGTTACGTGCAGGCCTACGCCACTGCCTCATAGAAAATACTAGAAGGACTGGAAAGGCCTCGAATGATAGACTGGAACATTCTAGAATAATCGAGTACATTCGAAGCGGGTATACCGGGTGACAGGAGACATGTAACACCCCGTAGCATGTTTATTTAAAAAGATATTATTTTGAAATTTCGTACACTCATATAATCCGTAATTGTGCTTTTTTAAGCACAAAAATTTTTTCCCACAACTTCCGGTTTCATCGGAAGTGACATCTACTCTGTCATTTTAAGTGGCGCCCTGTATATTTTTTTTACCTATCTGATTCGTCTTTAGATTCTCTGTTCAACCATGTAGCGGAACACGGCATTTGTTTTTAAAATGACAGTTAATATCAATTTTAGTTTGTTAAGTCTAGGTGGCCCTGATATGAACCTTGGCAGATATTGATGCGTAGTGTGCCGTGATATCGAAAAACCTCTGGTATGCAACTTTGTGCCTCATATTTTTTTGGGAATAACCAGTAGCTGAGCAGCCTAATAACATCTAACTTATTTTAAAAAAATATCTTTAAACAACCCACGATATCATAAAAACCAAGATAGGAACTCCATTTTTTTATTTCACCTAGTTAAAAAATACTTATTTATCTTTTATTTTTGTGCAACACAATTGCTGTGTCTATCCTATTTTACTTTCTTCATTAAAATTAGTATCGAATGTTATTGCATAGTAATGAATATTGTACTTCAACAAAAATATTTAGTAAGCAGGCGGTGGAAACAAAATAAAAGTAGGTAAAACGATTTTTTTTTAATAAATAAGAAACATCAGTAAAACACATTTGAACAAAATTGATGAAAAACCATTACACTATGTAATACATTCTTACAACGAATGAATGAAATTAAAATGAAATATTTACTGAAGTACTACATACAAAAGCATTTTTTACTGCAGATGCTCAAAATGTTGTCCGTTATTATCTCTGCACAATCGTGTTTTTGTGACGGTAGCCCTAAGCACGTTATCTAACTGTAATTCCGTAATCCCATCGATTGCTCTTCTGACTCTCATTTTCATGTCTTCTCTGTTTGTTGGTAGAGTTCTATAAACGTTTTCCTTGAGGTGGCCCCATACAAAAAAATCAAGCGGCGTAAGGTCTGGTGACCTTGCAGGCCATCCAGTTTTCTCCAAACCTTTCATTTAAATAATTCACCACAACTCTGCTATCATGTGGTGGAGCCCCATCCCGTTGAAAAATTATTGGGTTAACATTAGGTGGCAGTTCATTCAAAAAATCTTGTATCTGGTTTTGCAAAAATCCCAAATATCTTTCTCCATTTAATGGACTATCAAAAATTAGTGGCCTAATAATTCTTCTGCTAATTACTCCTAACCATACATTAAAACTAAATCGCTCCTGATATGCACTTTCATATTTCTGGGATTTTCTTGTGCCCAATAACGGGTGTTGTTACGATTAAATAATCCCAAATTAGTGAACCTGGACTCGTCGGAAAATAAAATTTGTTCATGAAAATTATTGTCCAAATTGTGTCTGTTCAATCTTCTTTGAAAATCGTTTTCGTATAAATGCTGGTGTATTTGGTACTTGTATGATTTAAATTTGTGTTTTTTCAAAATGTGTCGAGCTGATTCCCGATTTACACCGGTTTGGTCCTCAATCTGTCTTATCGAAATCGTGGGATCTGCCTCGACAATTGCAAGTACATTGATTTCCGACTCTTCATCGATAATGAAATTATTTTCCGGTACATCTAGTTCACTTCTAAATTGCTGTTCAACTCTTACAAAATAGTTGTTTGGTGGATGAATTCTTTCGGGAAATCTTTCTTAATATGTCAGCAGCCCGCCTGCTATTTTTCTTACATTCGCCAAAGATTAGTAGCATATCTACTTTTTCATTTCGTGAATACATGGCAAAACAGAGTTAAAAACGTGATAGCTTATGTATAATTTAACGAAAAATACTTAAATTGCTGCCAAGTAAACAATTCTTAATTGTCAAATCAAAATGACGCCTCGTTTTACCTTCTTTTGTTTCCACCGCCTGCTTACTATTTTTGCTGCAGTACAATATTCATTACTATGCAATAACAGTCGATACTAATTTTAATGAAGAAGGTAGAATAGGATAGGCACAGCAATTGTATTGGACAAAAATAAAAGATAAATATTTTTTAACTAGGTGAAATAAAAAAAATGGGGTTCCTATCTTGGTTTTTATGATATCGTGGGTTGCTTAAAGATATTTTTTTAAAATAAGTTAGATCTTATTAGCCTGTTCAGCTACTGCTTATTCCCAAAAAAATATGAGGCACAAAGTCGCATACCAGAGGTCTTTCGATATCACGACACACTACTCATCAATATCTGCCAAGGTTCATATCAGGACCACCTAGACTTAACAAACTAAAATTGATATTAACTGTCATTTTAAAAACAAATGCCGTGTTCCGATACATGGTTGAAAAGAGAATCTAGAGGCGAATCAGATAGGTAAAAAAAATATACAGGGTGCCATTTAAAATAACAGAGTAGATGTCACTTCCGGTGAAACCGGAAGTGGTGGGGAAAAAAATTGTACTTGAAAGAGGAAAATCACGCATTATATAAGAGTACCAAATTTAAAAGTAATATCTTTTTAAATAAACATGCTACGGGGTGTTACATGTCTCCTGTGTCACCCGGTATATAGAGTAGATCCAAGCGCACTGAGGACAGTTTTTTATTAGATGAGCAAGTGATAAGAGGAAGAATAAGAAACAGTATCAAGTTGTCATTTAAAATTATGAATTTATGTTGGATTAAAGAATAATTAGTTGTGTTATTTTTAAGGATTCATTATTGTAATTTTAAGTGATTAATAAATCAGAGGATTGTGAAGATTCTTGTTGCAATTTATTGAACCTACGTACAAGGCGTTTACTGGAAACTGAAAACATTATACTTTTTTGCCGAATATTGTATAGATTTTCTTTCTGCATGCAACTGTGTAAAAAAAGTATACACTTCCGTACGAAAAAAAATCGAGAAAATAAATAAAATATGATTAAACTATATTCAAGGTTTTGTTTCTGAATCAGAATAGTTGGCTATGGAAACAATTGAATTTTGACATTGTTAGTAACGTCAAATAGAAAATACAGTTATTTGTGCTGTTCATTAGTAATTGTGTTATCCGTTTTTGTTTTATGCTATACTTCTGAATACAATGGCATCTTACATTAACGAAGAAAAATAGGGCATGATATTAATTTGCGATCCTTGATGAAATTCCTCTATGTCGAGTCGGATTCGCCTAGGTGGTACTAGTTACATTACTTACAATGTCAAATTTCAACTATGTCAACTATGCTGATTCAGAATCAAAACCTTTGAATGTAGTTTTATCATATTTTATTTATTATCTCGAATTTTTTTTATGGAAGTGTATACTTTTTTACACAGTTACATGCAGAAATAAAATCTCTATAATAATCGGCAAAAAACTATAGTATGCGATTTTAATAAAAAGTTGACTATCGCGACTTTGGCATATGTGATCACAGAGATGATTCAAGAACATCATTTCATAGAGCTTGACAAGCGATTTACAAATGTATATGGTTTGTTGTAGCTTATTGTTGAAATAAAAAAGATACAGGGGCGCGAATACCAAACCGATTCACCCTGTATAGTATATTCATATATCGTACTTGCTTTCCCCGTATTTTCCATAAAATAAAGTGACCAAAAAATTAACAAACTATGTACACAAATTAACTCCGCTGTGATATATTTAACCTCACTTAAAAATGCGTATATGTCTGGCTTGAAAAGACCTGGAAAGTGTTTTTGCTAGGAGCAACGCAAAAAGAATATCTTTTAACATTTTTTGCTATTCTCCAAACAATCTAATCTAGATAAAGTAGGACTTATTCTTATTTACTTTCCTTCAGAACATTATAAATCAACGTTTATCTTGAAAGGGAATAAAATTATTTTGATTAAATCTGATGGTAAACATTAGATTCAGGACAATTTAGAGCATTTGACTATTTATCATTTCTTTTCGAACATGCCATACAAGGTGTTTCGGAAGTGGATTTAAAGTAACAACGTATATATCAAGTTAATATATGAGGATTGAACTTATGTTACCGTTACACAAAATTAGATTCCAGAGGAATGTGAGTTATTTGGAAATTTGTCTTGGCGTATATAACTCGACCTGACGTTTTTAAATTTTTTTCTATCCAGGCCACAGCACTGCATAACAAATTGCGGTGATGCAACCGGGATTGTTTTATATATTACGTAAAGTCAAATATGTTGCAATTTCATATGCAATTACATGATGTCTAATATTTTTTTTTATTTGTTTCAGAACGTGGTCGATCTGAGAAGTTTAAATGGTTACTACAATGGGAACGTTCAGCTTAAAGGAAGGGAGTTAAAGGTATTTACAATTATATTACGTTTACTTATTTTTACTAATATTTCTGTCTCTGCTTGTATATAGGTAAGTTCCGAACGAGGTAGGATATGGGGAAAACATCTTTAGGTGAGTGTTTTAATACTCGTATAAGGAGATATTTTGTATAAATAGAATAACAATGCGGGTTCTTACTGACGTCGTCATTTCCCCGGCCACTTTAAGCATCATGGGGGCGATTCTAGATCTTAGGTCCTAGGTCGCCGAATCGGGGAAGTGGGAGGGGGATCTAGGATTATCACACCTACGCGAATATCTTAGATAATAGCTAAGATGGTGGAGGAGCAGTCCGTAGAATTTACTTAACCAAAATGAGCGCTTTGTTTATTTTAAAAGGAAAATATCTACTGCCATTTTATGTAGTTATTGACTACAGTGGCGGCCCGTCAGGGATGGCAGGGTAGGCAGTGCTCACCCAATTACATAAGTGGTAGTTATAAAGGTATATTTATATTTTTGTGGTTATCAAGTAAAATTTTGCGGTTAATTAATTACAATATTAAAAATAAAAAGTTAGTATTATTTATAATATTATTTTTACTACATATTAATGTGCCTCGTATAGGTACACTTATGAATCCGTTTAGAAACCGGGCGTAATACCGTCGAAAGTGTCATGTGGCAAGCCAGAGCGGGCAAGCATCGCTCAGAAATCGTGAATTCAATCATAATACGTCTACGTGCATGTTGGTTATTCACTTCGATCTTACGCCTGTAATGCATATCAAAACAAGACGTACGTCTTACATGCTTAGGCTATTTACAACCTAGAGTGGGCATGCTATCCCTGAGCAAAATTTGTAATAAATAATATGAATATTGAATAGAATATGTTCACAATTGAGAAGATATCAAACATGAAAAATAACTAATGTGTTAAAATTGATTAATCAATCCCTTATGAATATCAAATATGATAGCAATTTCTAATTTAATAAATAGGAACAAAAAGAAGTTAAAATACATATCAGCGGTGTCATATAGTTAAGTTACCTATAACTACAATTTTATTTTTCTTTGCGTTTTAAGGTATAATGTATTGAACACATATGCCTCTATATTATCCAAAAGTGCTAAAATAATGTTTAATTTTATTTTAGTAGTTTTAGATGTGAAATTAATATAATCTGTAAATGAAATAAATGTATAATATTCAAATATGGGACTTCGCGCTCGGTGGGATGTGGACACTGCCACCCTCATCCCTTCACTCTTCCTTTACCCCTTACACTCAAAGTGGTAGGGGTAATGATGATGTTTTAAGTTCCTGCATTGTTAGTCTACTGACGCAAAATATCCAGTTCTCTCTTTATACGACTACTTATTTTTAATGTTATTTCCATTTTCCAAGTGACAGTGTTTAAATAGTCTGCAATGAATAAGCATTAGAAACGATTGAAGGTAAGTAAATACTAGCAAGTTAGTTTTACTATTTTTCATTTTTATTGAAAACGTGTTTAGAGAAATTAGGATATATTATTAATAGATATACATATTTTATTCTAGCTACAATAATTTGCAATAATAAATTATTTTTTTCTACTAATAAAATTTTTGATAAGCCGTACAGGGAGCATTGGAATGTAAGTTATTTCAAAAAGTGCATATAATATGTGATTTTTAATTATTCATTAAGTGTCAGGACTTATCTTGTTTTGTCGAGAAGTAAAGAAAGAAGAGCTGGTAGGTATTAATTTTGTTACTATAAATATAAATTTTATAGCAATTTTTAATAGTGTGTTTGCAGGTAACTTCCCAAAAAGTTGTGATATATATGTTTATAAATAAAACTCCACTGAATTCACTAAGTAAGAATCCAGAGTTACATAATGTTTTTTGAGTTTTAACATACAAGAGGTTAATTTTTTTTTTTTAATAAACAAATTGTAATGTAATAGAATATTTCGTAATATTTTTTATTATCAAATATATTAATTATCTAATATGTAAATGGATAAATACAAACCTATTATAACAATGTTGTTACTCTTAGATTAGTTTCCAAAGTTTACCAATTTTAAGTTATTAACATGTGGGCTTGGTTGTGTGATAGACAGTGGCGCGTCCTCGCACGCAGAGGGTCCGGGATCGAAACCGGGTCACAGCAAGTTGATGAGCGGATCTGCTCGCGTCACCATCTTTTGGAAGACATGTAAAACTGTTGGTTCCGTGTATCTACGATGTGGGCACGTTGAAAATCTCTACCCCACGACAAACTGAGGGAGTTCGGCAAAAATTCCAGATTAGGGGTTCTAGTGCCTACACTGACGAGTTTATCCCCTGGCGTCGGTGATTGGCCTTGGTAGCGGAAATAGGTTGACGTTAAATAAATGAATTTAAAAAAAGTTATTAACAGAATTATATGCAATAATTATGCTTGTATGGTTCTTGTTGTAATATTCTTTTTCAATGGCAACTTAGCTTTCTTTGCGTTTTTCTGGTGTAGTTTAGAGCCTTTTTCATTGGCATATTATACATTCCTCGCCTTTTAATATTTCAATTTAGTGAATGGTTCAAAACTCCTATAATATTTTTGTATCATAGTCTTTGCTGCTACATTCCACATCATTTTAACGACAGAAACTCTTCCCTGTTCGATTTTTTCATGTCATAACCCGAGTCAGCCAAAATATTTGCAAGTTCCTCAATATTCGTGTCTTTTTCGGGAATAATTATTTTCTGTGGAAGAAACACAAATTGTCGTAACCTAACCATGTTTATATGGAAGTTTTAGTATTTTTTATCTTAATTGGGAGACTTTCATTGCTAGCTTCGTTTATTTCTTTTAGTGAAACATCACCAAATCGCTTTTTTCAGTCATTTTATGTTTAGAAAATCAAACTATACAAGAAATACGTAGTTGGATTTTGTAAGTGCTTTCTTGTCTAATGCCATAAAACATAACTTTCTTTTTCCTGGAGCAGCTTGTAATTCCTTCCATTTACTATGTCTTGCAACACCAGCTTCTTTAAAAGTTAGGTTGTTAAATAGGATCAAAGTAAAAATTTAGGAAATATCATATATTTTGGGGTCACTCTATGTTCACTCCCAGTAAAGTGTTGAAACGATTAGGGTTAATTTTTTTTGGTTATTTCAACTTTGTTAGTGCAATATTATCAAACTATAATAAAAAAAATTTAAAAAAATTATCGCAATTTTTGCAAAAGAATGGTTCAGGCGTAGGGGGTTTTCCACGGGGGAGAAGCGAAAGAGTTAAATAACGTGATCACAAAAAAGTGTATTCTCATGTAAAATGGTATTCTAAACACTTTTTTACTCTACATATTTTTCAGTAAAATCAATAAAAACATAGTAAATCAGGAATTAATATTTAAAGTCCGCCAATTTAGATCCGTCATTTTGAGTTTTTCTATTTTCACGTCGGATTTGTAATCAGCGACCCCAGAACATGATATGAATTTTAGCCGATTTTGTTGGAAGCTTTGCGAGTTATTGAATTGGGGGTGTAAAATGGGGGCCGCAACAAATACCCACAGTCTTGCTTTCGGGAATTCTGAAAAGGTAGGTATATCAACATCTAACTTAGATAGTGAGAACTCAGAAAATAGAAATAATATTAACATTACAAAGTCTAGGCCTAAAAGACGACGGAAACGTAAATATGAGGGCCAGACTCAAAAGAACGTTAAAGATGGGAAAAATAGCAATGCACCTTACTATAACTATAAAGTTGTTCACAAAGAACCAAAAAAATTTTAATTTTATATGCACATGTTCTAATCAATGTCATAATTCTATCAGTCCTGAGTCAAGACAAGAAGAATTTAGGCAATTTTGGGAACTTTCCGATTACAATGCTCAAAATATATTTATAGGAGCCTGTGTGAAAGAATTTCTCAAATCACGCACTTATACAAAAAATAGTAAGTAATAATAAAACATATTCAAGATCTTA
This sequence comes from Leptura quadrifasciata, assembly GCA_963675555.1. Classification (NCBI taxonomy): domain Eukaryota; kingdom Metazoa; phylum Arthropoda; class Insecta; order Coleoptera; family Cerambycidae; genus Leptura; species Leptura quadrifasciata. The sequence continues at coordinate 150,064,324 of OY776677.1, read as the reverse complement.
TACTCTAAAAGGTTTTACAGTTTGCAGAGAAATATTTGTCAATACATTTGGCATTTCTACAAAACGTGTAAATACCGCCTTGTGCAAACTTAGATCACATACACTTGTGGATTTGAGAGGTCAAAAACAAGGTGACGAAAATAAACTGTCAGACAGCACTCTTGAAAAAATTCGATACCATATTAATAAAATTCCAAGATATAAATCGCATTATCGTAGAAGCAACACGGAATCAGAATTTCTACCACCTGAAATGATACTTCAGAAAATGTATTCGCTATATGCTAGTGATTTGAAGGAAAAAAATGAAAAGTCTCCTAGTTTTTCACATATAGACGAATATTTTTTACAAATTTGAGATTTAAAAGTCTCAAAAAAGATACGTGCAATATATGTGATGGCTATGCTGTTAAAATAGAGAGTACAGATGGCAAGGACGAAAAAATGACTATGGAAAGGGAGCGTAAAGTTCATTGTGACTGGGTAGAAGCAAGAGAAAAAATGAAGGCAGATTTAAAGCTGGCTGACTTCGAATGTTGCACATTTGATTTAGAAAAAACTTTGCCCCTTCCTAGAATACCTACAAATATTATTTTTTACAAAAGGCAGCTGTGGGTATATTATCCGGGTGTACACTCTGGAAAAACTGATAAAGGATTTTGCTACGTCTGGGCAAGCTGGCCGTGGGGCTCAGGAAATTGGTTCCTGTTTACTAAAACATATTTTAAATAATGAAGTTAGTAGTAATGTTACTACTCTTGTTTTGTGGTCCGACAGTTGTGGTGGATAAAACAGAAACATAAAAATAGTATTATTATTGAAAGCAATTCTTGAATGCCATCCATCTCTACAGGAAATTCATCAAAAAATTGTAGTATCCGGACACTCCTTCTTACCCAACGATACTGATTTTAGTGACATGGAATCAGCCTTAAACCATGTGCAACGTCTATATCTCCCAGAGGCTTACATAACAATAATGAAAACTTGTCGCAAGAAAAAACCTTTTGAAGTGATCAGAATGGTTTCACAAGACTTTTTTAGTACGGAAAGTGTTGAAAAATCAATAGTCAATAGAAATGTAGATGTTACAAACAGCAAAATAAATTGGTTGAAAATAAGAGAAACAAAATTAAAAAAGGAGGACCCTTACAAAATCTTTACTCGAACAAATTTTACCGAAGAATTTTCAGAAGTGAATATTCAAAAAAAAGTAGTTCGTGGAAAACCAAGACAATTCTTTAGTTTTAGAAATACACTAAAGCTGTTATGGCCTGAAGGGAAGTCAATCGCCCTACCAAAACTGAGAGATATTAAGTCGATCATGCATTTAATTCCTTCAGATGCGATGAAATTTTATTCCAATCTGCAAGGTGATTCAAACATTAAGGATGATATCGATGGGTTTAGTGGATCACGTATGAATTTGCAATTATATGTAAAATGAATATCCTTATTTCAAAACATGTTTGTTCTTAATCTATTTTGTTAAAAATAAATTTCTGGTTCCACAAAGCTGCTTCATTATCTCAGTAAATATATTCACAGGAAAGAACCGAGGCTTATTTGAAAACAGAATTGGAAATACTATAAATTACAGAAAGGAACCATCAACATATTTTTTTAAATAAAAAGGAACTATACAGTTATTGTTTTCAATTTTCCCACACGACAATTTGTTGATAATAAAATATATATACATACAATATTAATGCTGTAGTTCAAATATTATAATTTTAGTGAAGCAAAATCTGTTCGTGGTTATATCTTAGTATCTACTCTCAGTGGGTTGGTTCCATTCTGTTTAACGTTATCCAATTAAAAGTAAGCAAATTTTATGTATTTTCAAAATTCCCCGCCGTCAATATGACTAAGGCCTACTAACACTAACTTGTTATTTATTTGTTTACTGTTGACAATTATTACTTGAAGCATTAATTTCCAAGGCACATGATATATTGCGTCCTAACCCCCTGGTAATAATTACTATTGTATAACACATGCGATACAAAACGAGAGTCTACATAAACAAGATACGTTTAACATACTTGCACCTGTTCGGAATATATTGAAATGGCCCATTGAATAATACAATAAATAATAATTAATAACTAGCTTTCCAGCTACAAAGTGCAACACGTGAATGTTAATTTCGTTAATGTATTCAGCAGTAATAAAGCTGTACTCGCTGTTAATTCTGATTTGGATTTAAGGGTAGTCCGTAAATTAATATTTTGTGCATTCATGTATACATACATTGTCAAGTACACATTTACGTTTATGAATGTGAATACGTTTATACTGCTATATTGTAGCGATTTTCCAAAGTATGGTACAATCTACATTTTTCTTTTCTATCGATTCATAGCTCCTATTATTATTTAAATTAAGTAATCTAAATTCAGGGTTGAACATAGAACAGAAGAAAACAGGCTACAGCATTAAATTTGAAAACATAATATGCAGTTAACTTTTTCATGATCGTAAATGAATGATGATCATTTAATTAAATATATTTCACGAGGCTAACAAGAGTTCTTATTTTATCACTAATTAGGTTTTCCTCCAGGCACTGTATCTTTACAGACTGACTTTGCTGATACTTTTCTTAAAGTAATGTCTAACGAGCTTTATTATTGTTGTGTCTAGAGAATTCATAGTGATAATTAAATTAAATCAAACGAATCGTGATGTTGCCTGCGGTATTATTTGTAATGAACAGAGAAAAAAGACATAGGATGAAATAACTAGGCACTTTCAATGTGATGTGAAATTTTCTTAGCACTGCATACTAGAGCCTCTAAAAATATACTGGATTCTTAGGTGGGAGTGTGATGATAGTACATTCCATTCCATTCCATTCCATTGTCTGGTCGATAGCCGAGTGGGTCACACGGACATCGCACCACCGGGTTCGAATCCTGGCTCCGGTACTGGCACTGTCGGAGGAAATGGTTGTATGTCCCGGTTTTTTCAATGTGTAACCCCCTTCCGCACAAGCCCTGGCTTCTGGAAATGGGGGTTGTCTAATTTCTGTGGCGTTATTTATTTATTATTTATTTATTATTCCCTATAAGTAAATACAAACCCCAAAAGTTCAATCATTCGATCCAAAAGGACAAACCCTGATAAAAAAGTCATCTTCAATTTCATTTCAAGCAATAATCACAATTACATCACAAAAAATCTGAAAAAAATCACGAAACATCGATAATTCCAAAATAATCTATAACAATCAGAAAACACGTTACAATATTCCATTCATCAATTTTACAACAAAATCTTTCCAAATCACTCACAGGCCCTCCGGTATAAATCCTAAATTCGTATCCATAAATTTTCTACAACTCATCTTCTATTCAATTTTACAACATAATTCTTTCAAAAAATTCACCTTAAAAATACAGTCCCCATATACTATCATTCGTCACCCAACATACTTTTCGTACCTTCGGTATAAACCCTAAATTGGTATTCATAAATTTTCTACAACTCTTTTTCCATTCAAATTTAACCTTTTCTCGAATTGCTCTCGAACTATTTTTATTTTAATCATTTAAGTACACATTTTCAATACAATGTCACGACTTATTCTCGTTCCTACGCGCTAACACACTTTCAACTCCATATTCCGCCCGAAACATCGCGCGCGACAACTCAACAGCCATATTACGTGAGTGCTTAAAATATGACCGTACGAGGACGGGTTCAATATATTTAGCCTTCTTTATCATGCTATTTCTCCCAAACCAAAACAGTTTCAAATTTTATTCAATTATCAATTAACTTACTTTTTAATTACCTAAACAGTCGTGTACATTTCTTTTTCAATTTTCCATCTTCTACAGAGATGATGCAATATTACGCAATATTGTGCAATCGATGAGTCATCATAGCCCGCACTGAATGTCTGGCTCCAACTTTCTAGAAGCGCTCGATTTACGGAGCACGAAAAATGAAACCAAACCCTACCAAACGGTATAAAACAGCGAACTCAACGCTCCCTCAGCAAATGGTGACCAACAGTGTTTGAGTGCGTACTTTTCAATATATCGATTGATCCAGTTCCTCCTGAGACACCCTGTATATCTTCATATCGAGTAAAAGCAACATTTTTTGTGTTGAGGATATACTTGACGGACGAGCGAAGCGACAGCCGAGACACAAAGAACTTGATATATTTTCTTCAAACGTCGAATATAAATTAAATTGTGAACAGCAGTAAAATACTTTTAGTACCCCTCAAATGGTATGTCAGAGGAATAACAGTTCCAGTTCGTGAAAATTGACATTAAAATAATGGCTCTTTGGCGTTTAAAGAAAAAATTATTCACTGATATATTTTGGATATATTGGTAAATATTTAACCGTTCGACACCGGTAATTTCACGACATTATTTTTCTGATTTGTAACTTAATCCGATCTTATAATCGAGACTTTATGAATGTACTACCTATTAGCTTTTACCTATTAAAATTCCATCCATCATCTATCAAAGTGGTTTTAAAATAGAAGGCAAATTCGAAGGAGATGTTGAATTATGCTAAGACGTCTATAGGCTTACGCTATGAGCATAAAATTGACATTATAGAAGCCACGTGGGAAGCAAGTATAATAAATTTAATATTTCAAAATATCACAGGGGTGTATTTGTATTCTATTCTCGGCATAATCTCTGAGACAAAGGCGGGATATTAAAATTCAGGCATATATCGACAGCACTGGCAAAGTCGGCTTTATTAAACAAATTATTTTTTATTAGGTTTTAAATTCAATAAGAACTTTCAACGCCAAACTCTTCAATATTGCTTGTGAGCAAACTTTTATCTAACCAGAAAATAAGTCTTTAGTACTTTTAAGAAAATAAGTAATCAATATTGTTACGTGTTTACAATCTCCAGCAAACACTCTGTATGTAGGTTCAATGATTACAACAAGAATCTTCACAAACCACTGATTCATTAATCACTTAATTACAATAATTAATTCCTTATACATTAGTACACACTAATTATACATGCCGTCTACTCTCATTACTATAATTCATAACTCATTACTGTTTTTATTCCATCTGTTCACCTGCTTGTCTAACTAGGAACTGTCCCAATCAATCAATCAATACAACTTTATTAAGAATTAAAATTTATATCTGCCTCCCCATAACCCACTCCGCGACCCACCATGCAACCACCGCGTTATTCGCTGTGGAGGATTGCAGGGTTGGGCGGAATGGGACTGGTTTGGCTAAAAGACAATTAAAAAAGTTAAACCCAAACACCTTCCATCGCAGATGGATTAAATTAGGTTATAAAATTAACATATCTGAAAACAGATTTAATAAAACTTAAAACTACACCTTTTAAAAACTCACGCACTGTCACTTATCAAATTTTGATTCTGACGCAGGCACCTCAACTTGTACAAGGTGCCTTCCGCGAGGTATGTCAATGCTGGGCTGCGCGTGGCTGGCCTAAACTTTGATTTTAAAAATTTTCGTTTTACGAAATTTTGGTTTGGTGAAAATTTTTATGTGAAATGAATTTAGAAAACAAAAATGCACAAAAAGAAAATAAACCAAAAATAAACCAACAGAACAAAAAGAAACAAACATAAAGAGAGAGGGAGACAGGAAAGATTTAAAGATACAAAAGGTATGAAATATCAGTAAAGGTGGATAGGGTAAGCGGAAGTTATAGTTGTTGAAGTTTGGCTACAGAGATTGCCGGAAGTTCGGTAACGTCTGGTATGGTAGGGTGTGTTTAATCCGAAATGGGGCATTATGCTGTCTAATTTGTATTATATTTCTTGTTAGCGGACTATCGCCCCGTTTTAAGGAATATAATTTTTGAGAGATTTCCTGGACGTAATCCGCTATTGGGGTTATGTCGTGGCAAAGTGCGTATAGGTCTCTGAGGAAGGTGTACCTTCCAGAATTTGATATGAGGCGCATAAATTTTTTAGTTTTTTCATTGTCGTGGCAGATGTGCTGCACCACACCGGCGCCGCGTATGTGATGGATGGTCTGATCACCATTGTGTACAACAATATTTTATTTTGTCGGTTAAGTCTGCTACCCCTGACCATGAGTGGATACAGACTCCTGGACAGGGAGTAGACCGTCCGTACTGTCTCATTTATATGCGTGTTAAACGTCAGTCGCTGGTCCAGTCTGACCCCCAAGTACTTCACGCACCTTTTGGTTGGAATTTTGTTTCCCCTGATCGAAATTGGAGTTATGATTTTGTTTTCAATGAAACGGCGCGTGAAGACTATCGCCTCGGACTTCTCAGCGTTTACCCGAATCTTCCACCGGTCATAATATGCCGTGGCACGGGCCATGTGCGCTTTCAGCAGCATATTCGCTACTTGGGCGTTATGTGAATGCGCGTACATAGCTGTGTCGTCGGCATACTTGGCCAGGTTCGTATTGGGGAACTCTGGAAAGTCAGAGACGTACAGGTTGTACAAGTTTGGTGACAGGCACGATCCTTGCGGGACTCCCGCGCGAATGACCCGTGTGTTGAGAGTTTGTTATTCACTCGAACCTGCAAGGATCTACCCGTCAAGAACGAATGAATGAGTTTAATGAAGTAAGTCGGGAAGTTATAGTCATGGAGTTTGTAGAGTAACCCCGGGATCCAGACGGTGTCGAACGCCTTCTCAATATCGAGGAGCACCATGGTGGTGTTCTTCCCGAGGTTTTATTGCACTTTGACGTCGTTAACTATCCTAACGACTTGTTGCACCGTGCTTCTACCCTTCCTAAAGCCAAATTGGGACTCATCGTTGATGTGAAGTTCCTCCTGAACAGTGTTGAGTCTGGTTAGAACGACCTTCTCCACCAACTTGGAAATCGTCGACAGCAACGAGATGGGCCTGTAGCTGCCGGCGAACTTCGCATTCTTATTTGGCTTAAGAATGGGTACGACCACGGCGCACTTCCACTGGCTAGGCCAGTGTTGTAGCCGTAGGATCGCGTTAACGATGTACGTTAACTGCACACTACCTTTCCTCGGAAGATATTTGAGTAGTTTGTAATCGACGCTGTCTTTTCCCGGGGCTTTATTGTTCGGTAGGTTTTTGACAATATCTGCTATTTCCGAGAGCTTGGTCATGACCTTTATAAATTCTCGTCTTGTCATTTGTACGTCATGACCAATGATTTCGTTTATGTCATTTTCGATGCGGTCGTGCTCAACATTATTAGGAATATTTGCGTTATGTATGTTCTCAAAATGTACAGCTTAAGTCATTCGTTTTTTGCGCGTCTGTCATCGCCGTCTGTCCGTTTGCGCGTGTCAGCGCGGGTATAGCCTCCCGCGTATTTTTCAGGGCCCTCGTCAGCTTCCACAGCGAGTTGTCCTGTGGATTTAGCGCTTCCAGTTGGAACTGTCCCAGTGCGCCAATTCAGTCCCTATATATACCTCTGTCGAATGTAGTAGAATATTCCAGAATGTTCCCCAACATTCGCAACTTTTCTGGCGCCGTTCTCGAACTTTCTATGGTTCCAGTGGCGTAGTCATGTTCATAACAATATCTTATTCTTTGTCATTTTATAATTTAGCAATTATGAAAGAAATGTATTTTTTAATTATATATTATTTCTGAACAATAGTGCATAATCTTTTTGATAGATATCTACTTCAACTCGTACCAGATGTTGAAGTACCGTTACCTAGTTTTCTTTATTCAGATTTTTTTAGAATTCTTTGCGCCTAAAGGATATTATTTTTGGAATTTCACGAATTTTTTTATATAGACAACAATATTATTCAACAATAAACTAATAAATATGATATTTCTGCAGATAGTAAAATGCAACCATTCCCCGATTCAGCGAATTTGATTGATCACTACGAGCCATTACTGTAAAGTCAAATTTGTAGCAATCCATTATGAATTTAATCCTGAAAGTTATTTTATTACACTAAAACTTTTCTTTAAAATAATTTCACATGTTAGGCGATTTATTGTGTTTCAAGAAGAAATATCGCACTTTTATAAAACTTTATTTAATGTAAGCGTGATTCTGGGAAGTTTTTATTGCGTTTTACACAAATGTGGAAGCTTTCATGGTTGTACAAGTTGGAATATATGGCCCGTAGTTTGCGAACTCTTTAAAATGTTGCTGGAAAGATTACTTAAGGAATGTGCGAACCACAGTTTTTGTTTCAACAACCCAACAACCACCGCCCCCCCCCCGCGAAAGTCACACGGCTTATTAATAATTTTTTCTAAGACCGTGAAATAAATAACACTGGTGAATATTTGGAATATAATAGAATATTTATTTATCAATTTGACATGTCAGGATTAGACATATTACAATATTAATAGTAAAGAGCATATTTAGGTATATATAACATAATATAAGAGACTTTATACAAAATAAAGCAAAGTGTAAATTAACATGTTAAACAATAATTGTAAATAAAACTCTTACATAAAAAACATACATTATACACGTGCATATACGTGTACCTACATCCATATGAATATTTCATACATGTGCATTCAATAGTCGACCCAAAATTTTCCATTTTGTAAGTTGACAGCATCATGAGAAAGCTCCACCTACCTATTCAAAAACTCTTCAATACTATAAAAGGCATTTCGTAGCAGTAAGTTCTTTACTCCTTTTTATACGAAGGTAGATTCATATCTTTAATTGATTAAATAAGACAATACAATTATAGCATAAAGAGTTTTTGAAATTGGCTGTTTTATGAGTTGGAATGGACAATAATTCTTTATTTTTTATGTCATACATATGATTATTGGCTGAGGTAGGGAAAGTATGTAAATTATTTTTTGCACAAACATTTTCGCTCATATAAATGCCTCTGCAACTATCTCTTTTCTTTAAGTTAAAATTCAATCTGAGTAACCTATTCTGGGAAACAAAGGCTCGCTGCAAAAGAGCCGATCTCCCTCAGGCTAGTGTATTTAATGAAAGATGCGAGTAAGTCAAAGCATAATAAACGCTTAGGAGACTAATCTCTGCAATTGTGTCGTTTTACTGTAAAACTGCAAAATAGGCTTTATTAAGCAGTTTTCATACATAATCAATGTGTAGTTCCTATGTTAAACTACTATCAATTATACTTAGAAACTTGGTTCTCCTGTAGTTGAAGTTTACAAAAAACTGTTTTATCATCATTTAAGATGAGCCTGTTCCTCTAGCACCAAACGTGCATATCTTCAAGTGCTGTATAACTTTTCAGATTTAGTTTCTCATATGCAGCAGCTGACATTAAAATAGTGGTATCGTCTGCATATATTTTGGTAATCTAATATTTGATGTGATCTGGTAAATCATTTATGTACAACAAAAACAACAGAGGCCCCAAAATCGAGCCCTGTGGAACACCCAGAGTCACGTCATGTATATCCGACCGGCAATCGTTCCAGTTTACCACCAGCTTTCGATTTTCCATGTAGGAGTTAATACAGTTTAGGAGGCATCCTCTTGTACCGATATTTTGTAATGTTTGTATCTTATCCACGCTATCGAGTGCTTTGGGTAGATCGAAATAAAGAGATACAACATGTGTACGTTTATATACTTCTTTACAGATGTGCATTAAAAAATATGCAGTTACTGTTGCCGTTGATTTAGTTGGTATAAAAACATGGTGACAGTCGGACAGTAGCTTGTGTTTTAGCGTAAATGACATAACACGGTCATAGAGAGTTTTTTCTATTTTTAGATAAAGGGCTCAATACAATGCAATTCGAAACGTATATCTGTATTGCTCAAGTTGCAATAAAAATTTTATTACATTATAATAAAATGGTATCTATAACATATTGAATCTCAATTATTTACAACTATAGTTCAAAAAATTCAATAACATAGAAAATACATATTAGGTACAAAATAATGTTATCTTTAAATTAATAGTTAAGTTAGTTTTTTTCGTAGACTTCCAACCTCCATGGCGTTTACAGCTTAATACGATATGCTTCCGCATCAGCAAGAAATGTTGCGAACGATCCTCTAAAACAGTCGCCTGTGTAAAACCGCATTTTCCAAATGTCTGGTCGATAGCCGAGTGGGTTAAGGCGCGAGATGGCAATCGCGATTAATCGCACGGACATCGCACCACCGGGTTCGAATCCTGGCTCCGGCACTGTCGGAGGAAATGGTTGTATGTCCGCGTTTTTTCAATGTGTAACCCCCTTCCGCACAAGCCCTGGCTTCTGGAATTGGGGGTTGTCTAATTTCTGTGGTGGTGTTAAATTTAAATAGTTTGCAACCACGCAGGGAAAATTGATCATTTACATCATTCCTTTATGTTAACTGCGTAAATTTTTTCAGAAATATTTCCGAGAAAATTCAATACAGCCATCAATGGTTTCAAAAAGAGATTATCTTGGGAAAATATTTTTTGATTTTCCCGCTATTTACAGCAGTGAGAATGTTCTGTGTGCGACTAAAATCACCCATCTTATCATAGAGGAAGTGGTGTGGCAATTTCAGTCACAATTTCATTGAGATTTAAATAAGTTTTTTCTTTCTCCTGAAAAATTAGATGAACTGTAGAAGATCCCGGTTCGAAATGTCTAATTCAATCAAAATAAAACCGATTTCTATGTCATCAATAATCATTTATTTAAATTCATCTCTTCAGCAGGCTCCACCTATACGAAAAAGAGCCTAAATATTCATAAATATTTTTATTCTATATTTGTTTTTAAATGAAATTTTGAATTTAGACACCTACAGTTTTCCATCAAATATTGTATTTCTGGTACCTGCTTAAGACATTTGTAAATCCGCTCCCTATTAAAAACTTTTGATCCATTGAAGTTACGCTTCAATAACGCTGTTACACTTACATATTCTTTAATGTCCACATCATATATCTCAGAAAGCGATGTCTTCACCATAGAATATTTAGGTCAAAGCCATGAAGGCTTTACTTTTGTTGATCTTTTGTTGAAAAAATTCCAAGGACACATTCTCTGTAAGTGTACCGCCCTTCTGTCGGCACACCATTTTCTAAAAATAGGATGCAAAGCATACATTTCATACTATTTTCAGGAGGAGTACAACAATCTTCCGTCTCAGTGGCTCAACGCTTACGTTTTAGACGTGGCGTGTTACCGAATTAGTAGCAGTGGATTAGACGTGGTTGTATGAGAGACAACACACCTAGTCGTTGTACCACCTCTGAGTTCGAGTCTCAGCTTCGGCAAATGGCAACGTCGCGTCGTAAGGACTGATCGTTGCGTAATTGCCTGTGTGCGTCCTGGATAAACGGTGGAACAGCTAAGGTAAACAATGCCAGAACAATAAATAAGGCGATAAAATAAAAATAAAAAAAAAACACCTGCATCTTAATTACCACTTCCATCACACATTTTAGTTTATAACACTCAAACACAATCACGTAAACAAGCACCCCTAACACTTGATGACGACCAATGGAAACGATCATGGCTATTTTGACACTTAATGTAAGATAAGTTTCCACTGATCGGCGTCGCACGGACGGGATGCACCGCACGGATAGGATTTTTTAAATCGCTCGAATCGCACTTCGGTATTTCCGATCGGGATTCCGAAGATTAAATCAAAATCCGTTGCATTCCGACACTGCCGATGCTGATAATACCAATACCGACAAATGCACGCAGTGTATCGTCGGTATTTACATATCAGGATTTTATTAGGGGGTAATATTATTACTGATTTCTGTTAGTTTTTGACGTTCGTCTGAACAGCACAAATGAAATAATAAATATAGCAAGGCTTGTCATGATCTCCACTATCACCCCCCCCCCCCCCCCCCTCATTACCAACCACACGCTATTATGAAAGAGGGAAATTTGACATTGGACCGCTAGATGGCGCCTGCTGACTATTTTACATGTCGCTATTGTAAAAATACCGGGATGTACCAAATAGTCAAAGGATCCTCGTGCCGGTCGTCGCATGCCTACCTTGCACTGACGAGAGCCAACAGCTCGAAACTGCAGTCTGCAAGTGGTGTGTGACGACTGGCAAGAGAGCTCCTTTAAGTAGGATCAGTCTATCGACTGGTGTTTGTTGCAATCGAAGCATTAGCGTTTTGATGGCAATATGCGATTATTACACTTAACGCGCCAGGCTTGTAACTTGTAATTCAGCGCACGGCGGGGCACATAGCCCGGAGAGTAGCTGTTCGTTGTAGTCTGGTTATGTTCCTTATAGTAAAATAAGGATTTTATAGAGGAGTTTACGACTAAAAATATTATATTTGTTAAAAGTATAATTTGTTAAAAAAAAGTTTTTAAGACTCTTTGATAATGGTCGCAAGGCCGAAACATATATCAGAGAAATCTAAACAAAACTAATGAAACAATAAATCAAGTGCGTATTGTAATTATTCTTTTGAATATTTATAATTATTCTATTATTATTTATAATCACTGACAATTTCTTCAGGTTATAACACAGTCCCTTATCTACCATAAATTCATTTACTTCCATATGATTTTATTGGACATTATTTCCATTATGGTACAGAATAAACCCTGTGCGTATTCCAGTTCCGGATTATATTATCCTCAGGTCAGATGTAGCCAATATAATCTCCGTCGAGGGAATTCGCCACAAAAATATGTAGATAAGCATCAGACGCTGTACGCTTTATGGGCTGAAACTAGAATTAATAGATGGGTCATTACACTACCAATATAACTACCTAAGGTGTATGGACTTGGGAACACTAGATTAATATAGATAGATAGGGCTTTGTTATGGAGATTATCTATCATCCATAAATTTATAACATTATGAGTAGGTACTAGCGGAACACAAGGCTAAATTAGAGCAGACCAGGTAATGCTTCTCTAACATTATTAAAATAGTAGTTTATGTTTCAAACTATTGTTGCTGGTCCAGATATTTTACGTGGTTCCAAAATATTAATCAACTTAAAATATTTAACGTACTAGAGTTTCTGCAATCGTTTGCTATATTATCTGTATTTTATGCGCTCTTTTCTGTCTACAACTGCTACGCGCATTTAATATAGAATTTATTTGCATATTGTGCGGAACACGTTGTCTATTAACCGAAAATCTCTGTAATTTTGCTAGGTCTTAAGTTACGCCTCTGTACGTGAATATTAACAGTAAACTAGTTGCCAAGCACGTTGCGGCAGGGCATGATTCACTCTAAATCACGTTGATTGCAATACAATCACGGATGGGTTTAGGAATTGAATATTAATTATTAAAAATGTATGGCTTTCATCCATATTGAGCGATTGCTTGTTTGTATGTCCTTATATTTTATATTAATATGTTATTGCATTGCAAATACGGGATAGACATTTCTGTACAAAAGTGTATAGGTTTATTTTCTAATTATGAATTAAGTATTGGATGTTTAGAAATTTCATTTTAGAACACTTAAAATAGAGTTCATCCTTACAGATAAATAATTATATTGCATTTCCAATTGACCTAATTATTAATGTACCTAATTATTTATTAACTTTGATTGATTGATTAATAAATTGACCTAATTATTATTATTAACAAGCGTGTTTGAATATGAAGCACTTCTAGATGCTTTTGAAGGTCTACCTACACTTAAAAAAAACACAGATTATTGATTTGTGGCGATTTTGATGTTAAGTTTAATTCTGATCAAAACGACGTCAAGGGTAGAGTAGTTGATAACTTTATGAGTTTTCTAGATACAAGACAATACAATACAGTATTAAGTAATAATGGTAGATTGTTGGACCTGGTAAAGTCGAGTTCATCATTGTCACTTATAACAATGAAACACTAGATAGAACCCGCAAATGATAGTTGACGGTTTTGCAAACATTTTCTCGAGTGTATATTCTCCGTCGGATTCAAGTCACACAAACGACAACATATTTTACTCATCCAAATTGATAAATATTAACTGTATCATAGAAAATTAAATCTTTGAAACAATAAAGAGACTGAAAAATAAAATGACAGACGGTATTGACGGTGTTCCCAGCTTAGTAATTAAAGACTCTGCTGTGGTGTTTGTTACTCCGCTGCGTATTATTTTTAACATGATACTATCGTGTCCAAGTTTCCGGATATCTAGACAATTGCCAAAATATGTCCAATTTTATATAGTCATATTTACAGTACAATAAAATCGTCCATATCACCCATGCAACAAAGATTCATGGCAAAAAGATCCACAATAACAAATCTAGCTTGTATTGCTCAATTCATATGTGACAACCTGGATTCAGGGGGGGCAGGTGGATGTCATATACGCGGATATCCAAAAAGCCTTCGATCAGATAGATAATTATTTGTTATTATCCAAATTAAAAGCTTTTGGATTTTTGGATACATTAACCTTGCTGTTTACATCTTACTTGTTCTCGAGGAAGCAATTTGTGAAACACGGGGGTCACAAATCTCCTAATTATACAGCAACGTCAGGCGTCCATCACGATCCCAACTTGGGGCTCCTGCTGTTCCTGATTTTCATAAATGACATAACATCAGTAATTAGTTGTCATCATCTACCTTTTGCGGATGATCTCAAAATTTTTACAAATATAAATAGTCTCAGAGACTGTATTTACTTACAAACAGAAAAAAATAAAGTGTTTACGTGGTGTTCCAACAACTTTCTTAAATTAAACATCTTCAAATGGAAAATCGTGACTTTACTCGTAGGCACAAGTCTATACAATTTGATTAGAATATAAACAATTTTTCACTCGAGAGTTGTTTGGAATTTAAAGATTTCGGTGTGATTTTCAACTGCAGAGTTAGTTTTCTAGCCATATTAATCACATGCCAAAGTCAGTTTCAAAGTTGCTCAGGTCCTTTGTCAGAAACTGGAGCTGTTTCTCTAGTGTTGAAAGTTTCAAAATATTATATTTCACATACATTGGATTCCAGCTAGAATATGCCGCTCTCATATGGTCTCATATATACCAAAATTTGATTTTGTTAACCGAATCTGTCCAGAGAAAATGTGTAAAGTTCATGGTTTTTAAAACTAACGTTTTTTTTCTACAGCGAGGCACTGAAAATAACCTCCTATTAGATATGTTTAATATGACTTCACTAAGTAAAAGAAGGAACTGTGCTGCACTTTCATTTTTGTACAATCTAGTTAACAACAATATCGATTGTTCATCCCTTGTTAATAAGCTTTGCTTTCTGGTTCCTCGGTTGCATTCTCGTGACAGTGATTATTTTATACCCCCTTTAGTCGTACTAACCTTATGTGTAAATCACAAATGTTTAATATGTGTAAGGTATTCAATACAGTTTCCGGTCCCTGTGATAATAATCACGACATCGACAGTTTAAATAGTGTAATTGCTCTGCGCGTTCTGATACTATGCGTTTTGCCTTATTTTTATATTTATATACCTTTACTGCCTCATGCATGGCTTACTGCATTTTAAAAGCCATTTATTTAGGTTTTTATAGGACAGAATATACAATGTTAGGGTCCAGTTCATCATTTTATTGGGAATTCTATTTTTTATTTCATAATATTCTGCTCACTTGCCTATTTTAATGTTTTTCTCATATCTTTTTTAAATGTATACTATTTTATAACTTTAGGCTTACTTCTGTATTTAAATATTTTCTCATCTTCTTGTAATTTATATTCTCATGTTTTGTGTAACAATTCTGTTTCCTGTAATTGGATATTTATCTGTTGGAAATAAATGCACTGTTTATTTATTATTTCGTTTTGGTTAGGTGTTATTTGTAAGTAAATCTGGTAAAGATGGATGGATGGCATAGTCCCTCCATATTTGAGATAGCAATATGCTCTTTAAATCTAATTAATTGCTCGTTTAGTTTGTCGTTAATAACAATCCTTGTATCCTTGGGTTGCTTAAGAATAGTAATTTATTTCTGGAAGGATGAACAACCCCCATACCTACGTTTTTGAAAGTTGTTCAATCGGAGGACCAATGAAATTATCCGATTTAACATTTGCTGAAAATAGTTTTGAACATATCATTTCCCCCTCGTCGCAGTCACAACAAAACTTTTAAAGCTGAACAATATCTAGCAGGTAATAGACGCAATCAAAATTGTAATCAAAAGCAAAAATTTGACCCTCCATTCACGCACGGGTAAGCGAAAACTTTCAATTTGACTTTAATTAGGGTGCCGCTAGAAAATACTCCTTTGTGAAATAAATTTAAATACAGAGTAGATTCCATCGAAAGGAAATCCCAGAGAAGTTATGTGAGCTCAAAAGCGAGCAACTGGTTGCCAATTTTAAGTTAACTTTGAAAAAGTTTTCCGCCCTTATTATATCAGTTCTCATGTGGCATGATTTCTTTTCAATATTCCTTCTAGAAAATTTAATGGTATGTTTATAAAAATTCCTCTTGCTTCGATATATCGGAGTATTATGATTATGAGGTTACGAAAAGTATCTAGCTAATGGTTTTAGTGTGATATTTACCGTGAAAAAGTAATCGAGTTATTTCTATTTTTCTGTTTATTACACTAACTTCAGAGATATTATAGAATAAATAACAAATTGCACATTTGCTAAAAACAAAATAGACTTATATTATAGTTTTATACAATATGAGACTAAAAGCAGATATTTTCTAAAAATAAATTCATACATACGTTTTGCATGTATTTCTATAAAAAGTAGAATATTGTTTAAATATTCATTTCATGAATTTTATATTGCTAAATTTCATTGATAATAGTATATTGTTTTATTAGGAGTAAAAGTGGCTTTTACTCCGAATAAGACATGTTATTTTTTTCTTCAAACGTCGATTAGCTACAAAAAAATAAAGATAACAAAATTTAGCTGTGGGTTGCCATTAGCAACGGAAGTAAAAGTCCACTCGGTGGAAGAAAAAGTACTTTTACTTTCGTTGCTAATGGCAACGCATAGCTATCTCAACTGTCTAACTTTAATGTCATGAAATGAGTAAGAAATTTCATGATTTTCTGACGTTTGAAGAAAATAGTATATTATTTTATTAGGAGTAAAAGTGGCTTTTGCTCCGAATAAGATATGTCATTTTTTCTTCAAACGTCGATTGCCTATAAAAAAAGATACAAAATTTAGTTGTGCGTTGTCCACTTGCAACGGAAGTAAAAGTACTTTTTCTTCCACTCGAGCGAATTTTTACTTATTGATTATGTGCAGACAAAGAGTCATATTATACATATAAGATTTTTAGAAGCAGAAAATTATAATTCTTTTAATTCAGATATGTGGTTCATGACCATAAGAGAGATTTGAAATATTATTTGTAAAAGTCCTATCTGAAACGTAGTTATATTATTAATTAGATATTATTTCAATATTTACTTGTCGAATAATAAAAATCAGTAAGTGACTTGTTGCTGTTAGGATTTGAGTAGAATCTAAATAGCAGGGGAACTGAATTTAGCAAGGGGTATAAAACACTCTAAAAATACTCTCTGGTGAATGTTCCAAGAGACTGCCTCGATTCTCAAACTCAAGCATTTCGATAAACTCTTTAGAAAAATAACGGCCCGGTCTGTATCAACTTGGGATTTCTCTAAGTAACCATTACATCTTTCACTCGGGAATAAAGCGGTAAAGGTTTATCCTGATTTAATGTCAAAAAACGTAGTTGAATACCTTGACAAAACTTCTATATGGAAGAAAACTTCTAATAACATACAGACTGCATCAGAACTTCAGGACAGGGTAGATTGATTAAACTAATGCCAGTGCTTCATATATTTTTTTTCTACGGACCCTCGTTGCTGATAAGAGATATTCTCTCTTGTGATCTGTTATTTTTTTTTAATTATAATATTTCACGCACTCTGACATTCGACAGCGCGGCCGGCAGCGAGTGATCGGACGTTTCATCCTTTGAATAATGAAATTTAAAAAATCATAAATGGTTCACATTAAACTAAACACAGTTTTGATTTTTTAATATCTTCTTCAAAATCGGGGGTATATGAAATAAAGTGTGACGACTGTGATGCCGTATATATAGGTCAGAGTGGCAGTAGCATAGATGTGAGGTTAAGAGAATACAGTCTATTTTATATAATAAAAAATCAACTGGTTTTGCCGAACATTGCATTGAGCAAAATCACGTTTTTAACGTTAGTAATGTTAAACTTTTGTATAATGCAAACAAAGGAAAAATCCTAGACATGTTTGAAATTTTATAAATTAAGAAGGCCCTAAGAAACCATAAAAACGTTACAAATACACAAACAGAATTTATGAACAATCCTGTACTAGACACAGTAATAAAATTAAAATTAAGTTCGTAGTTCCGGCCTGTATTGTTAAATTTTAAGGAATAACAAATCAAGTTATTATCCCCCTGTAGGTGGGTAGAGGATTTGTAAGATATATACTGTGAACCACCACTTTCAGGTTAGTTTTTAAGACTCTTTGATAATGGTCGCAAGGCCGAAACATATGTCAGAGGAATCTGAACAAAACTAATGAAACAATAAGCCATTGCGTATTGTAACTATTCTTTTGAATATTTATAATTATTCTATTGAATATGTTTCATCAAGAACCTACCGCAGATTCCATCCAATTAATTTATTTTATATTTTTTGTGAATGAGAATTAAGAGTGATATAATTATTATTAATCATTTTTTACGTAGAGTTAAAATGCAGTTAAATTTGTTTTTTAAAAGTAATTATATGTATGCAAGTTAAAATAATAATGAACGTAATAGCATAAAATATATCTTTTAAAATTACTTATCTAATATAATTCATGATCTATAATAAGTACTTTTTTATATAAAAATGTGTAATGAAGTATCGTGAAGTATGCATGAAATACTATGTAATATGGTGAAGTATACTGCAATCCGGTGAAGTATTAATGTAATATATGCTGACCACCTTTCGAAGGAGTGATTACCCCCTCGAATTGCATAGTATCTACGAATATTTTACCATTTCTTAGTTTTATATTTTCAGAATTGGTTTCACATATTTTTGCATTATATTATCTGTACATAAATGTCTTACATAATTTTAAGTATCTCCAATGTTAGTAGGTAATATCATTTTATACGGGTATATAGTTTGCCGTGGCATATAATTTTTAGATAGAAATTAAGTAGAACATCTAGGTAACATGTATGCGAGCTATAACGACGTTAACTCTATTATGCTTGGTGTCGGTGGTGTAAGCGTAATATTGAATATGACATCGTTTTCTATATTACAATATAAAGCGAACTAATTCTATAGCGCACATTTTCCCATTTAATATCGAGCTTCATTTTAAATAAATAAAGAGCTAATAACATTTATGTATACAAAATTTATGTACCCATTACTTCACGTTTAAAAGTATATATAATAGTCCTAGTTCGCTTCCAAAGCTCATTTTCCGAACTTTGTAAATTTGGCGAAATGATACAAAATAAATTGTTATATTATTAGCTGATCATTAAATATTTTTCTTAATTCCATGTGGAAGCGCATGACATTTAAAGTAAATACCGATATGGCGTAAATATAAATTTTATAAAAATTGGTGTTTTAGCCTGATTGTAGGAACGTAAAATTCATTTATTGCAATACACAAGTATAAATTTCATTTTTATAGTTGAAAACTTTCAACGATTCGTAGATATTTCCACCAACAAACTATCACAAACGTCATTTTAATAAAACCACTAACGCTCCTTTATTTTGATCTTTCCTATGAACTGAAACGTGACCAATATTCGATAGTACTTGAGTGCTGTTTGTAATGGAAAAGAATTTACGACATGATGGTAATATGTTCAATTTCAAGTGTGGGGGCAAGTAGGGCATGAAATTTCTCTGTGAAAATAAATCAGTGAGTAATCTAAACAGTATATATTCCATTGAAGTGCCTTCATGGAAAGTAATCGATATAAAGTATTTTAAAGAGCCCTAATTTATTTATTTTTACTTACATTTTGCAAACTTACAGTACTCTCAAATTGGTCTACTATACATCGTTCACTGAAAAGAAAGAATTAAGCCACTGCCCATTGATTTTGACCAATGTATGCAATGACCAGTTTTATACGCGTCAAATTAATAAAAGTGTCAAAATTCAAAGATAAGATGATGTAATTTGATGTACCTAATATTTTTTGAGGAATTAAGGTTATGAAATGCATATATTTTATCCAAAATATATACTAATATAATTTCTACATAATATACCATGTCATACACATGTTAAGGTGGATTCATGCACGACGATAAGCGGTTAGTGGCTAGGTACCTAAAAATTAAAATACCACAACGAAACGAAAACGTTCACGCTGCAAGTCAGAGTTGCCCAACTTCAACTTAAATCTTTTTGGCCTGTAATAGCTCCTTAGCGGTTGCGCATGCGATCTTGCGAACCACTTTTGACAGCGAACGGTTATTTTATTTTCGTGCCCTGCTCTATGCTTTTGAGGTTATAAACAAGATTTTCCCATCATTTTTGATAAATCTGATAAATTTTACAAAGACAATATGGCCCGGAAAAATGCTTTCACAAGTATTACGCCTGTATTATATCTCCAGCTTAGTACTACGAATGCGAAGTTATTTAAAATATTACTTAATGTATAATTTTATTTATATACTTTTTAGAAGAGTAAAATGAATTACACTGGCCTTACAGAAGTGAGAAGAAACATAGTCCAAACGCCATCAGGATCTGGAGTATCTAATTACTAGTGACCCATCTTTAGGGTAATGCAATAATTGAATATACACACACCCATACGTTGAAGATAAAGTAGCAAAGCATATCAAGTTAAAGGAAGTTTAATGCTCTACAACTTTGTTTGTTGATAATTTTTTCTGAAAAGCGATCGTGGATGGCACCAGAAGCAAATGTTTGACAAAAAGAGTTAGATAAAAATGATTGTTTCTAAAATTATCGATTTTTAATAACGTATATACGTATATACCGAAAACCATTGGAAATTCTACAAGTATGTATAGAAACAATTTTATCGGAAATTTATTCTAACACTACACTTTTTCCATGTACTCTACACCTCTCCTTTGAGCACTCATTTACTCGAGTATACAAATTGATGTTAAAATGATGACTCTTGTATGGAAACTGAACTATAATATAAATTGTATGAGTTTTCAATCAAACTAGGTATTGGGAAAAAATAATAACGTCTCTCCTTAAAATCATTATAGTGGCTTCAGAAATACTTCCAGCAAAGTTGGTATTTCAATATTCTGCTCAATATTTTCCGATTGTGCGTAGAATAGTTGACAAAACGTAATTTGTCAACTCGCGGGAGGACACGAACTACATTTTAACGTGAAGGGCCTCACGAAATGATGAATAACAATTAATGCAGATAGTGATATTCGAACATTAAAATTGGATGTAATATTCTACTCTCGACCGTCACAGCAGTTTATTGAAATTAAATTAATTTTTAGGGAATATGTAAATCTAATAACCTCCCGATGATGCCAGATTTGTTGGTGAAATACTCATCAGTATATTACACAGCGAATTTGTTTTTGTCTAATCATACCAGAGATTGCATCATTGTTCGTTAAGTCAACTTTTTGTTTGTATCACATTGTTTTTGAAAATAATTAGATTTAATTTCAAAACACTAATTAATATTTGAATTCAAGTCTCAAAGTATTCTACCCGAACAAAAGATAAAAGTTGCCTCAGCCACCGCAATTAAATGATAAAATGGTTAGGTAACGAAATTTGACCATCCGCTTTCGATTCACTTTGTTAGATGTAGGTAATGGAGATGAGTATACCGTTTTAGACAGTGTGTGATTCGGCATTGAACCCATTGCCGAAAACTGCAAGCATTTAGTATTTGTAACGTTTATAATCAATATTTTTTCTTATGCAGAGAACACTCCGTTTTTGTTAATCTCAGGAGACAGAGATGATTCTCTTCACAAGGAAAAGGAAACTAGGAGCACTGAAGGCACTTGCCCTCTTGGATACAATACTAAGTTTCGCATCAGAAGCGAAATACCTTGGGGTAACCTTCGATTCCAAACTAACAGGGAATCTTTACATACGCTTACATTTCTTATGAGCAATGCCGCAGGACCTTGGGAAAAACCTAGGGAATAAAACCCAAAGTAGTCATGTGGATATACACTGCTGTCATAAGACCAATGATAACTTATGGTGCTGTGGTTTAGTGACCTAAGAGCATACAGACTACAGGTAAGGACAAGCTCAGCCAAATGCGGAGAGTTGTCTGCCTAAGCATAACCGAAGCTATGAGAAAGAGAGCTATGGAGGTAATGCTGGGATTGCCACCACTAGAGATATTGCTATGATTTACACGTACATAAACAAATAAATACGTTGGATATTAATGATTATAAGATATTACATAACGAAATCACTTGGGCTACTGTAGCGTAGCAGATATCGCAGGAACTACTTAACCCGGATAAGTGATGTGCGTGCCTACGATAAAATTTCTCTAGCTCAGACTATCTCAGGGCGTTAAGCCCAAGTTTACATAAACTATGACAAATTATTAGTTTACTTACTTAACAAATCACTGAGGCTTCCATACGTATTGGCCGCAGACGAAATAATGACACTTTCTTTAAAAATGAAATGCACTATATTAAACAATTTACAGATATTGGTTCTCTAGCAGGTAACCTGGCGATGTTCAACAGGTGTGGCAAATTTCTCGATTAATAAGTTATAACATTAATAAAATGCATCGTGTAGCTACACATCGGTTTACAATGTCCTCATAAATAGTCATAAATTCTGCCACAAGGGGTCTGATTTAGAGAACCTCCTTAGATAAATATAAATGCATAAAATCTTTAAATATGTACAAGTTAAAATACAAAAAAAATATGAATCGAATATAACCGAGTCGAACCACTGAAGGTGGTCCCCGGTAAGTAAAAAAAAAACACACTTATTTAGGGTGGTACGATACCGACTTCGAAGAACCTGTAGCCCTATGGAGATGTCTTCGGGACAAAAGAAATGGACCCAAGGATGGTGTTGATTGTAGCCTCTCCAGCCCTTGAACTTTCCACTGTGTGTGGATGCCCCGTCCGTGGAACTTCACTGACGTGTGTAGAAGCCCCGTCCGTGGAACCCTAAAGATATCACGATTTAATTTGCAAAGTCAGAAATGCACGTGAAGCGTGCCTAATGTGAGCAATTCAAACATAACCTACAAAAGAAACATAATTTACCTCACTCATGAGGGAACAATCCACCAATACTCCTCGAAAGCTACAGTCGGATGAATGGGGTCGAGTCCGCCTTTCAAGTTGACACGGTATTTCCAAAGGAGAGCCTGCAAATTTGCGAAACACGTGGGTAGAGAACGGGTAAGATGGCGTGAAGAGGTTAGCTTACCTTGTGTAATTAAATATCCTGCTTCCGCGGATAAAATTTACTCACAACCACAAAATATTCCGCTAAACGGAACAACAACAGATTGAGGAAATTTTCTTGTGTTGATAATTCCAAAATCCACCAGGATGCCTTGGATAAAACCGAGGTTCACAGAATTATCAACTACCTACGCCAGCAAAAATGGTTGCCTACCGGTCTTCCGCTCTCTGCTGATCACGTGCCGCACATATATCGCCCTCCCGTGGAGAATAGCGAAATGTGTTTCGGACGTAGCGGTTGTTATTATGCGGCCCACAAAACGCTAAAGCGTATGGTGGGTCGCATACGCTAGAGGTCCGCAACAATATATCTAGGAGAAGTGGCTCTGACAACAATGGCGCGTGTAGCGTATTAGGTAGAATGAACTAATACTGACCCATAGCCAACTTTTGGGAACTCAGATTTTGGATGGTTGCCAAGGATAAAAAATTATATTATTGTGAATAAAAAAACATAAACATTACAATTAATTGTCTCCATCAAATCAATTTTTTTGTCAATCACACTTTCTAATTTATTTCTTAGTCAACCGACTACAGTGCGCCTCAAATCAGTTAGCATACAACCAGATGTAGATCATGGAGAGGCCAGCAGTCGCCTGTGGAATGAGATTGTCAGCAAGACTCCTCTTCTACAGGTGTGTATAGATAGCACTTCTCCCCGGTTTATCTTTGACAGACCCTACATAATACAGACAAATAGTGAGAGCGAGGCTACTGGCGAAGGTGTGATCAACATCTTCACAGACGGATCAAAAAATAAGAATGGGGCAGAATGTGGAATATACTCCAGAGGTCTGCAAATCCAATATAAATGAGCTATGGATGGGCGGGCCAGCGTAGTACAAACTGAATCGGCGGGCATAACCATAGCTGCAAAAGAAATTGTCCGTATACAAACTACGGGAAAACAATCAGGATCTATACAGATTGGAGACAATCATTACTAGTGTTACCTCCTTTCCCTTATTACATATTTTTGGGAAAGAATTGAGGCAACAAATGCGGACGACTAGCTGGTTTAAGCCGGAGTAAAGAATCGTAGATCTGGAGTATTCGTAAGAGTTGTGAAACTTACCCTTCTCGAATGTATAGCATAAATAACAGATTTTTGTTTAGTTCGAGAAAAGGAGACAAAGAGAAATTGATGTTAACTGGGTACCATCTATAGTGAAAATTAGTAGAGTTGTCTCTTTTTCTCGTATAATCAATCTCCTATAGACCAGACTGAAATTGTTGGTAAGAGAAATAAAAAGATAGTGTAAAATGAATGGTAAATTATATTACATGAATAAATAAATAAATTTTATAACGTGAAATATGAGATTTTAAGTTATTTAATGATAGCAGCAAACAAAGAATTATTAATGCTAAAAAATTCAATAACAAAATTATACCAGTTTTTTTAAAGCCCACAATTGTCTCTTGCAGAAATGGAATCTAAGGGCTTTCTTTACGTCTCTCGAATGAAGTGAAGTTTAAAGATTGTAGAAATATTGTCCAACTGTATGATTTTGAAAACTCAATGAACGTAAATGTAGATGCAAATTTACGTAGCAAATAATGTGAATGTAAAAGGACTGGTTATAGATTTCAATATGTAGAAATAATATTCTTTTAACGTAGAATATAAATTTACAATTAATATAAATTCTTAAGAAGCTCAAATTTTAATTTGAAGAAGCTCAATTTTCAATATAAAGTATATAGTTGAATTTTCAATATATTAAATATATTTTCTACATAAATATAAAGCATAAAGCCTGAAGCATTAAGCATAAAGTATAAAGCTTAAATATAAATATATAAAAACCATGAAATATATAAATCTTAAAGTATATAAAGCTGAATTTCAAGTTTGAAGAAGCTGATTCGCAAAATACAAATTGAAAAAATGAAAAGAATATTTTATAACCATGCGGTACATATAGTATTTTAATTGTTCAAATGTGCTTTTAGAGGGCGGAATATTAAACATAATATTTTTAGTCGCAAACTCCTCTATAAATCCTTATTTTACTATAAGAAAAATAACCAGACTGCAACCAAAGTTACAAGTCTGGCGCGTTAAGTGTAATAATTGCATATTACCATCAAAACGCTAATGCTTCGATTGCAACAAACACCAGCCGAAAGACTGATCCTACTTAAAGGAGCTCTCTTACCAGTCGTCACACACCACTTGCAGACTGCAGTTTCGAGCTGTTGGCTCTCGTCAGTGCAAGGTAGGCATGCCACGACCGGCACGAGAATCCTTTGACTACTTAGTACATCCCGCTATTTCTACAATAGCGACATGTAAAATAGCCAGCAGGCGCCATCCAGCGGTCCAGTGTCTATTGCAATCGAAAAATAAATAGCCTGACTTGGCTTAGCATAGTTCAAATGTGCTTTTAGAGGGCGGAATATTAAACATAATATTTTTAGTCGCAAACTCCTCTATAAATCCTTGTTTTACTATAAGGAAAATAACCAGACAGCAACCAAAGTTACAAGTCTGGCGCGTTAAGTGTAATAATTGCATATTACCATCAAAACGCTAATGCTTCGATTGCAACAAACACCAGCCGAAAGACTGATCCTACTTAAAGAAGCTCTCTTGCCAGTCGTCCTCAGCAAAAGCACATTTGAACTATGCTAAGCCAAGTCAGGCTATTTATTTTTCGATTGCAATAGACACTGGACCGCTGGATGGCGCCTGCTGGCTGTTTTACATGTCGCTATTGTAAAAATACCGGGATGTACTATAGTCAAAGGATTTTCATGTCGGTCGTCGCATACCTACCTTGCACTGACGAGAGCCAACAGCTTGAAACTGCAGTCTGCAAGTGGTGTGTGACGACTGGCAAGGGAGCTCCTTTAAGTAGGATCAGTCTTTCGGCTGGTGTTTGTTGCAATCGAAGCATTAGCGTTTTGATGGTAATATGCAATTATTACACTTAACGCGCCAGACTTGTAACTTTGGTTGCAGTGTGGTTATTTTCCTTATAGTAAAATAAGGATTTATAGAGGAGTTTGCGACTAAAAATATTATGTTTAGTATTTTAATTGTTTAATAAATTAAAAAGATTTCAATTTAAATTTATTTGGAAAAAAATTGAAATTACATTAAAGACAAAAATTGAAAATTACTGACAGTTTAAATTACTAATAAATAAATTTTACCTGGTTGATTAAACACTTGTAAAGTGGGTTCAAAAATGTAATATTAATTACGGATGTCACACAGTTAAGTTTGTATAAGTTTGAATCAGCTCAAAAGCAACAGGCAAATAATTTCTTGGTGAATGTAATTAATAAAGTAAACTATTTTATCCCACTTTCTGCAAAATAATACCAATACATAAACTTGAAAAATCTACTTTTACTAATTAAATGGAAAGGTATAAAATATAGAAAAAGGTACAGGTATCACCATCTGCCAATTGGTGAGTTAAGCGCACAACCTGCAGGTCTCCTTAGGTAGATTCCCTTGCTCAAGCAAATTACAGAATCTATATAGGGAATCTATAATTGATATACCAAGCTTGACTTGACAGTGAAGCTAAGAACGAACTGCCCTATTAAATAATATATGTATTAAATAGTAAATCGTATACAAACTATTTTGTGAGAACTCATTAAATACATTACATCATGTAGGATACAATACATAACAGGTTAATTAGAAAGTTAAAGGTAAGAAAAATAACCAGATGTATTTACATAGTAAACAAAATATAAAAATTGAAGTATATATGAATGTAAATAAATGTGTTTGCAGACTTGAAATCAACAATTGTTTCCTGAAGTGCTATAAGAGAACGGAGTTACATAATAGTGTTAAAGAAACATGACTGAGTTCCTAAGATATAAAAATATGTACATAAAACAATGTGAAATGATTGAGCAGTTATACAAGGAAAATTCTGATAGTCTCGCTTACAAAAACTGAATCAAAATGCTATACAGATCGTGATAAATATAAATAAAATACTAGTTATTACATAGAATTGTTAAATGGACTAGGGCCATGTAACACTAGCCCTGAGAAGTTATAAAATTACCACAGGAGCAATAAGGGAATGTCAAAAAAGTACTTGTGGCTGCCTCCAGCATGAATAACATACTGGTATGCTGGGTGAAGGGACATGCACAGTGTAGTGGAAACAAAGTAGCCGACAGACTGGCCAAGAAGGCAACAGGCCTAAATATCTTTGGACCAGGCCCGGCCAGTCTGTTATCGATAACACAAATAATTAAAGAGAACACCCACAATGAACTCAAGAAACTATGGGATGAAACAAACAGCTGTCAACTTACTAGGAAACTATTAAAATATTCCAACAATAGTACAGCAATGGACTGCCTGGCAACGTCCAGAAGGAACCTACGTTTTATAACGGAAATCCAGACTGGACCCTGTCCATTAAGGAAACATCTACACAGCATGAGATTAAATGAAACACCTCTCTGTAGAGATTGTCAACAAGAAGATGAGATGGTTCAACATGTACTCTGTGACTGTTCTTCCATCTCATCAATCAAAGAATCCATTTTGGGAGAACGTTGGCCTACTTTGGCCAATGTAAGGGAGATGCCCCTAGGCAGCATCACCACCTGTCATATTTAGCAAGCTAGGTTAGTTAAAGGCCTAGGCGACGGTCTGCCTACAGGGAGGAAGTACAAGGGGTTCAATGGGGACTAAGTGCTGTGATTCAATGATTTTCATTGACCACCCACCCAACCAATTCCAATCAATATTTTTCTTGTTCACATTTACAACTGATAATAGATAATGTAAATTTTCATTTAATTTGTAATTTTATTTGTCTTAAAAAGTAGGGCGTCATTATAAATTCATAACGGCACTAGTGTTGCTCTTAAACTTATAATGGCACGAAAATCACTCTGTAAGGATTCCATGTCGCACTATCATCACCGCTATTTTAGTTTAAATAATAAAACACATCCCTGTGAAATGTCTGAAAATATGTCTAGGATATAGACAGCGGGAAAGATCAGGAATTAAATTATTTAGTTGGAAACAATTTTCTCATTTCAACCTGGACAGACAAAGAAATGGAATTGCATTCATTGTCTTACCTAGAACAGCAGAATTGCTTGGATTCCAGTTATAGTGGAAACATGCAGGATGATACAATCAACTGCTAATGAAAATACATTCGTGTTTCATCTTAGAGATTATATTTGCTACTTTCAGTATATTGCAATTTGTGTCATTTTGATACTAGAGCTCCTCAATTAGGCAAATCAAATTAGGACTGGAAGGAATTGTATTAGAACAAAACTCGAGCAAATATAATTTCTCATAATAATTAACTGGCTACTGGTTATTCCTACTCTCAGCGCCTCTCTTTAAACAAAAATAAAAAATGCAAGTACAACGGTGTTAAATCTCGAACCGGACGTTTCGAGGTTTGAAATAAACTGATTTAGTTTGAATAGACCAACTTCAAATTGTTTGATCACCTCACAAGTCCTGAATTTCCTTATCAGATATATTCCGCCACTTCCTAATGCAGGCAGCAATGGTTGGAAACAGAACTTCTTCTATTTTTTAAATTTCAAATCAAGTTATTTTTCTACACAATGTAGTCCCTTTTTTCAAATTTTCCCATGCACCAAGAATGTCTAACTCACCTAATATGATTAGATTTCATCCCGAAAATCAACGCCTTTCAAGCGGCAGTTGCAGCCCCTAAATTTCTAATTTTCTAATTTTGTATACCACACTTTTCACATACCTCCTTAGAAAGAATTCTAAGGGTGTAAGATCAGAAGAACTTGCTGGCCAATCTAGCGATCTTCGCTTCCTTATCCACCGATTTGGAAATATTAAGTCGAGGTATTGCCGGATATCAATTCGGTAATGTGGTAGTGCTCCATCCTGCTAGAACCTGTGGGTGAGTGTAATAATCGCATATTACCAACAAAACGCTAATGCTTCGATTGCAACAAACATACTATGCGGTTATTACACTTAACGCGCCAGGCTTGTAACTTGTAATTCAGCGCTCGGCGGGGCACATAGCCCGGAGAGTA
Organism: Leptura quadrifasciata; assembly: GCA_963675555.1. Lineage (NCBI taxonomy): Eukaryota > Metazoa > Arthropoda > Insecta > Coleoptera > Cerambycidae > Leptura > Leptura quadrifasciata. Next base: position 150,034,881 of record OY776677.1, on the reverse strand, counting down.
GCTGTTGGCTGCAGTCTGGTTACATTCCTTATAGTAAAATAAGGATTTCATAGAGGAATTTTTGCATTAAATATTAAAACCATAGCCGTGGAGAAGTATGATTAAATAAAACGATAAAATAATTCAATAAGTTGTTCAAATCTTTGCTATAATAAAACATTAACACAATTAAGAAGAATAAAGTAAATTCAGGTAACAAAAACAAAATAATAATCAAGAAAGCAATGGAGCAATTATAGAAAGAGTATTCGCAGTTATGTCAATGTATAGAGGTCCTCCATAAAAGCGTCACTCCTTGCTCAGAAAGTTAAAATGTCTTTACCAATTAATTTAGGTATAATATCCATTTGTTGGTATTTCATGATTTCACTTTTATTTCAATTATTTTAAAATAGTTGGCTATGAACAAACTTGACAATTTATTTTTTTGACAGATCATCTCAGTTAATACTTAAACTCTCACTCAATCACACCCGTTTAAGAATTTAGGATTTTCAAAAATGATTTTCACTCACATTGATCGTTATAATATGTTCGTTACATATTGCCAATGCAATTTTAACTCTGGATTAGCTCAAGTAGAATATAGAAACAGATTTCCACAAGCACTACAGCCGAATAAAACTCTTGTTCAGAAAATTAGCTACGAAACTGAAAAATAGTGGTCCATTTTTAAAGAAGAAGACAAGGTTGAACAGTGTTACTGATAATGTAAATAAGGTAAACCGAGTTATTAATTATGTAAGAAATAAAAATACAGAAAATTTGGAAACGTCATTAAGAGAAATTCAAATTGCTTGTCATATAAATAAAGCAAGTGCTAGAAAAATTTTAAAGAAAAATGGTTACCGGTATTATAAAGCCTAAAAAAGTTCACAATTTACAAGCGGGGGACAAACCAAGGAGGATTTTTGTAGGTGGCTGTTGGAAAAGAAGCGTGCCGATCCATTTTAATTTGTAGTAAAATACTTTGGTCCGACTAGGCAAATTTTTCCAATAATGGATTTTTTAATCGCAATATTCATTACAAATGGACTTCTGAAAATACACACTGGCATAGACCGACTGGGTTTCAAAATCATTTTTCAATAAATGTGTGGATAGGTATTTTAAGCACCAATTTAATAGGTCCTTATTTTTATGATGGTCACCTCAGTGGTCAAAGGTACCTAAACTTTTTGAGAATTGAATTAAATGAATTCTTAGATGATCTACCTTTAGAGAATCGACACAACTTTCAATATTTTCAACAAGATGGAGCTCCTCCCCACAATTCCCAGATTTGCATAGATTATTTAGACAACATTTTGCCTCAACATTGGATGGGTACCAATGGATTTATTCGATGGCCCCCTCGTTCTCCAGATATAACTCCAATGGATTCTTTGCTATGGGGGATACGGTGTTTTCGGCGACACCGCAAAATGTAGAGGACCTAAAAGCTCGAATTCAACAGGGATGTATTACAGTTACCCCCGAAATACTGAGTAATGTTTTAAATGCAGTGCCTCGCCGCGCTCGATTGTGCATAAGAAATCGCGGTGGACACTTTGAACACTTGATATGATATCTTAAAAAATATTTTGAGGATTAGATAAATGGTAATGTGTGCTATATTCTTTTTATTATTAATTTGTTTTTGTTACCTGAATTTACTTTATTCTTCTTTATTCTTCTTAATTGTGTTAATGTTTTATTATATCAAAGATGTGAACAACTTATTGAATTATTTTATCGTTTTATTTGATCATACTTCTCCACGGCAAGTATAATGCTTGTTAAAAAAAATTTATTAGTTTTAAAAAAATGTTTTTATAATTACTAACGTAGTACCAATGAATAAATATGGCATGTGATATATCATTGAAAAGGGAGGAAAATACTCTATTTAATGCCGCCCGTTTCAAAATATTTTTTTAACAGCCTGAAGAGTAAATCTCAAAATACAGCGGTTTTGAAAAAAATAAGATAAAACCTCGTTGAAACACTGTTTTGAAAAAATTTTCGCCTTAAAATTTTTCTCGTATCTCTTCAAATAACGGAGATATTCTTAATTCTTAAAGTAGGCCATGGATTTCAAAGGTCTTTAAACCATTTTACAGGTTATATAAATTGGCATAATTTTCGTAAAAATATATTTTTTTGTACGACCGATATTAAGTGAGATATTCTCGAGTGCCCTGATAAAACGGACAGCCTGTATATGACAAATATTTATTGCTGTCAATCGCTACGGCATTTTCAATAAAAGTGGTAATGCCAGATAGCTGTAAGAATTTTGATGTTTTTATGTTTTATTTGATAATGTTGAAAAAGAGCACCGAAATTGTTTTTGCTAGCCTGCAAGAACAAAACGCTGTATTTAAAACTAATATTTCAGTCGAAAAACTCCTCTATAAAATGCATGGCATGTGACGAACGACACGAGGATCCTTTGACTATTTGGTACATCTCGGTATCGTTAGGATAGCGACATACAAAATAGTCAGCAGGCGCCATCTAGCGGTTCAGTGTCTGCTACAATCGAAAAATAAATAAGCTGACTAGGCTTAGCATAATTCAAATGTGCTTTTAGAGGGCAGAATATTAAAATATAATATTTCAGTCTAAAAACTCCTCTCCGGGCTCTCCTGTTGGTTGCAGTAGCATTTTTGAATAGAGAATGAAAAGACCTGTCAAATGAGGTACCACAAGCCCCTACTTCTCATTTAAAAATTTTGGAATTGCACCTGCAATTCGAAGGGGGTTGAATTTAGGAATGAAATTTGTACGCTGCAGGATGTCATTTCAGAATCCAAAATCGACATGTTTCAGATATTTTTATAAATATGCACAATAATTGAGATACTGAATTTATTCTATTCCACACTGTTTGTATTTTTCTTTAGCGCCTGCCATTAGATAGCGATGCGAAAAAAGTGGGTATCAGTTTACATTAGGATCTTTGTTACCAACATGTTAAATTTCATGCTTTCATCGCTTAGCACTGTTGCGGTGAAATCTACAAAATCAGCTTTAAGGTAATTCCACTAAACAGAGAATAAAATCATGAACACACATTAAGGTCAAATTTTATCGCCAGATTTCTTTGCTACCTTATTTAAGAGCTGACTTATTCAATCAAAAAAAGGAGATTGATGAGTGCGTAAATAAAAACGTTGTTTACCCGTATATTAAGGGTTGAAAATGCAAGCAAGATTCATGATTTAACACTGTGCCTTTGGTAACAAAAAAATTATTATGTATTTTAAGCAGGTCCTTTCGAAAAGCGCTATAAAAGTTTTCCTGCATTTTGTGTACTCTGCCAAACTTACATGGAAATTTACTCAGAGGCAATAAAACTTGCGATAAATGAATTAGATTTAAACGAATACAATTCGACGAAATTGGATGTTCCAATTGAAAGTGTACACCTCGGGGTAAACGAATTTCTTTTTATTTGAATTTAGTAAAAAGTTTGCTTTATTTAAATGAACAGGGTGAATTTAGGAATATTAACATATTATTTCGTGTTTTACTCATTTTTGCAACTGTAAAGTGAAATTATTCGAGTCATTATGATTTCATTTCAGTTTACAATATTTGATTTGTAATAAAGCTAAATTTGAAATTTGGTACATGTTTTTATTTTAACTTTGTGTCTGAAATAATATACTTTTATTATTATTGATAATTAATTATCAAACCAGGGATGAAAGAGCGCTCCGGATATAAGCCGGCAAGATGCTTTGATATACTCTCATATAAATCATTATTTTAAAAAACGGCTTTTACTAAAAGAAATTAAAAATATGTTACAATGTGGGATGATGAGAGAAAAAAAGTATGTATAAAAAATATAATTTTTTTCATCCCACATAGGTATTATTAAAATAAACATTTTCCCTTTTGTAATAAATTTGTACAATGTCATATTCTATTTCATCTCTCTCTCTTTCCAAGCACACCGTACATTCGGCTGCGTCATATTATTGATGTGAAGTCATTTACAATTAAAATTGGAAGCATGGATGACTAATACACTCCGGAGAACTCTTAAATTCGGTTCTTTTCAGTAACCAGGTAAAATTTTAATTTTAAACCGATTGCAAGCAGTGTAAACCGCGAGAGTTAATTGTTTAAATTATTTAACGCTCGAAGTTAGCATTATAAACCAGCCTTAAGAACATCAACTTGATTTATAGTTATCATGTCTGGCCGATAGTCGTGTGTTGTTAAAGCGCGATGTGGTAATCGCGATTGATCACACGGATATCGCGCCACCGGGTTCGAATCCCGGGTCCGACACTGGCACTGTCGGAGGAAATGGTTGTATGTCCGCGTTTTTTCAATGTGTAACCCCCTTTTGCTCAAGCCTGTGGCTTCTGAAATTGGGGTATCTAATTTCTGTGGTGTTTATTTATTTATATTTATTGTTAATTCTGGAGCTGTAAAATTCATTTTTCTCCGAGATAATATAAGTAATTTATTTGCAATCAATCCCAGTCGTCTAAATTGTCAAGAAATTATTATTTACATCAATTGACGCTACCGGTTATAAATATTTTGCTACCACGTCGATTGATGATGACTGCCTGGTTCACATGTGACCACGCATTGGTTGGTTTTCCGCGCTCGACCTGACGAGTCAACTATTTGCCAAGAATTTGCTCTTTTGAATTCGTATATATTTTGTGGTAATTTTGGTATTTTCTTCGAATAAATTTTAATTTGTGTTTATCATATTTTGGATAAATTCTGCCTTCAGCAACTGGTAGTAACTTTCAATTAACCGATTGTGGCTAGTAATTCTGAGAAGACATATTATCGCAAGTAATACCCTATGGGGACTCCGCCTTAAAGTGGGACGCTCCAGAGGTGTTGCGTCGAAGTCTTATACTCTGAATTGGTATTTTTATTTTATGTTGTCAAACGACTCTTTTCGTGACATAACTCCTTTGGGGACGCTGCCTGTGGGACACTCCAGTTCAGTCGAACTGTAATAAATTACTATCATACAGGTTCGTTATAAGCAAAGTCCAATTGATAGCTGGTAAAATAAAATTTGTCGTCCGAACCTGTTTTTTAAATAAATTTTCTAAGCATTAGTATTTACAACGGAATATATCTCCGAAAAATTTTCTGCCCTTAAATGGGATTCTCCAACTTAGACGTATCGTATTGTACTTTGGGTAAATTTTTCGTGAAATTCTCAGTAGGGGACGTTGCTTTTAAGTGGGACACTTCGACTGAGATGTGCCGTCTTGTTTAGCAATTAACCATTCCATCACCAGGTTTACAACGTCAAGTTCAAAAATCAATCTATTTCGTAATATTCACAAATTACTTTATTTTTGTTAGAAATTTTAAAATTTGAAAACTATCTGTCTGTCAAAAATTTGGTCCAAATTACCTTCTGTTGCAAGTGTGGAGTCACCATTTTGCTCTGCTAGTCATACCGTCTGATTCACTTTCATTTCTGCTGCACGGGTATATCATCGACTACGTGCATGCTGTCATTTGTATATTAAAACTTAGTTGACTATCATAATGGAGTTTATTGCTTAAAAATTAGAAAGTTTAATATCCGTCTTAATACTACTTGGTAATTAAATTTTTTTAATTTGCTTGAATGCCAAACTGTCTGTATAATTTAGCTGTTTTATTGTAGATTCACTGATTCTATCTGGGGCCTCTATCATATTGTTGATAGAGAAAGTGGTGTTACCACACTTTAAATCAGAAACTGACGCTCGAGGCAAAAACCGCTTACATTGTTCATAAAATGCAAGTAGCGGCGTTACAGATGATACAAATTACCTAAATTTGGAAACGCACAGATCAGTTAATTTATAACGAATTAACTTTTCTTATCAGCCACGCCACTGTATACAGAGCGATATTAATGACATCGCTTTTACAAGTAAACTTCTCTGATCCTCAGAGAACCTTTGGCGCATACATAAAATTTAGAATGTATAGCGCTAGACTTCTAAATTTTAAATTAAAATTTGTTATATAAAAACTTGAAACATGTGAACGCCTCATGAATTATTCGTATCCCTATGGGAAGTTCAATTTAAAATATCATTGACAAGATGAGAAAATCCTTTGAAAAACTTGGTTTAGTCAGCATAATCGATATCTTTTTTATATGTGTAACAGGTACACTGAAATTGGATAATAAAATACAATTAAAATGGATTTGGTTGCCAGTAAGTAATATCTTACGAATCTTTTTATAATAGAATAGTGCCGGACAATAAATGAGAATTGTAGAAATGGTGAAAAGATAACACTCAGTGGCTTAGTGTTTGTATATTAGGCTTGGGACCAAGGAGTTCCGGGTTCGAATCCTGGCTAGATAACGGATGCTTAATTGCATTTTACATATGTTATCGAGATGTAGCAGTAGGCTACACCACGGTTGTGTAAGAGAACACAGCCTTCCTGTCCTGAGTTCACATCTCAGCTGCCAGATATGAAAATGCCGCAGGGAATGGTTGCTGTGTAGCTTTCTGAGCGGGCGTGTATCCTCGTCATGTGGTGGAATAGCTAATGCTCAACTTCACAAAGACGTTAATCTAAATAACACGTGAAAAAAATAAAAAAAACAAGGACTTGAGTTTGAGAAGAAACCATACAAAAAATGTTTCATTTATTTTATTTTAGTGTACACCATCCAACAGTACTTAAACCAATTATAGGATGGGCAAATACAACAAATAATAATACATACAAATACAAAAATCATCAAAGCTAAATACGATCCGTGACAGAATACATACCTATATACAGATATGCAGTATGCAGTAAATATCATTACATTGAATTTTGTAGCATTTAAAGTGAGATTATTTAAGTGACACTAGTTATTGATTGTTGACAAGTTATTTTGCAGTTTTAAGCAATCTGAGATATTGTTTATAACACAAACATTTATTTATATCATCTGCATATAATACATAGTAGACATCGAAGTCATTGATAATATCATTTACGAACAATATAAAAAGAGTGGTCCAAGAATTGACCCTTGCGGTACTCCAGAATTCACAGAGATTTCATTAGAGACAAACCCACAACATTCAACGTACTGCTTCCTGTGATATGATCTAAATAGATTCAGCAAAGGCAAGGACAATCCAGCTTCTTCTAATCTTAAAAGTACGGAGTTATGATCCAGCCTATCGAAAGCCTTTGAAAAATCAGTATAAATTACATCTATTTGACTATTTGCGTCCATATACTGTGCAATGAATTGAGTAATAGTAAGAAGGTTAGTAGTCGTAGATGTCCCCTCATGATGTTGTTGGGTCGTAATCTGCGTTTGAATGTACGAATGAATTATATTATATAAGGCTATTTCAAAAACTTTGGCAAAATTGCATTTTGTGGCAATACCTCTATAATTTTCAATGTTGCTTTTATCACCCTTTTTGAATACAGAACAGATCCGCGATGTTTTCCATACATCTGAGATTAGACAGATGCGCAGCAATAAATTAAATAGGATACTTAGAAGTTTAGCGAGAGCATAGGCACAATCTCGTATAATGAATGCAGAGACATCATCAGGACTTTTAACAAATTTAGGTTTTAGTTTAAGCAAGGCTTTGAGAACGTCACCTTTAGTAAGTCTTGCAAAATGCAGATGTTGACTCTGAAGCAATAAATTTAAATTGCTATTTATAAAGGTTAGTTCGATTTGTAAACGCGTTACTAAAAAAACTAGCAAAGCCATTGACTATATCTTGCATATATTCCAAATTGCTTCCATCTAGAGTTAAGTTGTTTGGTATAGTGGAACTATACTTTTTAGAATTTACATAACCCCAAAATGACTTTGAAGTACTTTTTAAGTTTAACTCAATATTTCTAATATAATTTTTATAAGCATTATCTATATCAATATTAATTCTAGTTCTGACATCTTTAAACTGATTGTAGGTTTCTAAACTGTGAGTACTCTTGTATTTTTTCCAAAGTGAGAATTTGGTTTTTATGTTTATTATAATTAATCCATTAATCCGTGAAAGCTGGGTCACTTACCGTCGTCATGTGAAAGAATTAGAACGTTTTCAGCAAAGACACCTCAGAGGTATGATGAAAATCCGTTGGTTCCATCACATATCAATCGTGGAAAAACTCAGGAGAGCAAACAGCCTTCCAATTGAGGTGCTTATTTCAAGAGCACGCCTAAGATGGGCAGGTCACGTTCATCGTATGCATGATAACCGCCTTCCTAAATGTACACTTTATGGTGAATTGCTAAGCGGTAGAAGAAGGCGTGGCGGTCAACGAAAGAGGTTCAAAGACGCTCTCCATGAAAATCTAAAATCCTGCGGTATTGCAGACGAGCAATGGGAACAACTTGCAGCGGACAGAACCGAATGGCGAGGGGTTGTGGCCAGCTATCAAGGAAATGTTGCTGCAAGAAGGCCGAATCCAAGACCTAACCAGGTCTATGTTTGTCCTGACTGCGGTCGACATGTGCTCTCCCGAATTGGCCTCTATAGCCATAGTCGTGTGCACCGTAGATGAATGGGAATTTCAATAGACTACACCTTTTACTTGTTTTTTATTGTACACAATTTATCGACTGTAACATTTTTATACTCGGACTCGAGTAACGGCTAATAATAATAATAATAATAATAATAAATTAATCCATTAAACCATGGAGGGTATCTTTTATGTGTTGCACGTGGGACATGTTTAGGGATACAACTATCAAATATACCTACTAGTGCTTCATAAAACCTTTCACACATCCTCGAAATTATTTAAAAAGGACCAATCAAAGTTTGTTGCTAACATTTCTTTATTAATTGTATTCATTTTGTATTTTCCAGACAGAAGTTTAGACATTTGTTTCTATAAACCTTTGGGTGGTTTAAGACACATATTCTTTATTTATCTTAATACAAGAACCGTTTAAAGCGCTGGTTTTCCTAACACTACGTATATCGTACATGTTTCGAAAAACTCATCTACCAGCTTCAAAGAAGTGTATTTTTAGATTTAAAAATAAAGCATCGAGTTGGCGTACCTTTTGTAAGCTATAGCGGCTCAGTGGCTCAATGCTTACGTGTTATGCTTGCATGGTGTTCTGGGTTCGAATTTTGGCTAGGGTATGTATGTTTAGTGGATTTTTTATGTGCTACCGAGTTGGTAGCAGTATACTAGAAGAGGATGTGTAAGAGACAACACGTCTAGTCGCTGTACCATTCCTGAGTTCGAGTCTCAGTTGCGACAGACGGCAATGTCGTAGGGAATGGTTATTGTATAATTGTCTATGTGTATGTACGTACAACTCTGTATCTGGGAACATTTTGTCTGTAGAGTGGTGATTAATAAATAAATACATAAATGTCTCGTATTATGTAAAAGGATAATATTCGGTCCTTTCTACCCTTTAATATCAACTTTGTTTTTCTACGGTACATTATTATCGTAAATCGCAAATATACATGTTTTATTCACTCGTGCATAACGAATAAATCCAATTTTGTTCCGTTGAAAAAAAGAAAATACAAATAAAGCGAATGGAAAATAAATTGCATTGGGATGTATCATTCAATGTTAAAATACCATTGAAGGAAATTCCGCACAATGTCTCAAAATTGTATGTCATACATCTCTCTAGGGTGCTCTGCTTGTTATCTGCATGCACTTCAGTTAGTCAGAGGCAGCTATTTTTTGTTTTATTCGAATATTATGAGTATATGTAATGTAAAACTACTTAACATGTATAAAGGGATGTTTGTGAAATAATCCATGTAAATAATTATGCAAACAAACTGACTTTTACAATATTTGACCAAGACTAATTAGTGCTTGTTGTGATGGCACTTATTTTGTTATGAGAATTTCTTTCTTCCAATTACATTTAATAGAGGTATTGTTGTAGTCCAGAAAATAATTCACTTTCAGGAATTATCTGGTCGATAGCCGAGTGGATTAAGGCGCGAGGTGGCAATCGTGATTAATCAGACGGACATCGCACCACCGAGTTCGAATCTTGTCTCCGGTACTGGCACTGTCAGAGGAAATGGTTGTATGTCCGCGTTTTTTCAATGTGTAACCTTCTTCCGTACAAGCCCCTGGGGTTGTCTAATTTCTGTGGTGTTTATAATAGGAGCTTGTGAGTTGATTTCCAGCATACTATATAGAATACCTCAAGGATAACGAGAAGAATTTAAAAAATGCAAAATTATAATCATGCGGAGTGAGATAGAAGGTAGAAAATTAAAACAATTATATGTTCTGATTTGTTTCCAGATGATTATAGATGAATTAAAAAGTAGAAATTTGGGGTACTTAAAGTTGAAATCACGAATGTTGTCGTTATCATCCTCAAATTTCCGAATCAAATCAACTCAAGGTTACACAGAATGGCACGCATGGGTGTATCAATGTTTGCCAGACAAAAGTATTTTAGAATGAAAATATATGGACAATAATAGGTTGCGATACAAAGCATTTTAACGTCCATTGCCGCATATAATTTTACAATTTACCTAATAAATTTCTTGCAAATGTAAAAGGGAACATCCGTTACATTTTTCCTGATTAAAGTACTAATTTAATTTTACCACCATGTCCCTGGCTACTGCATTCAGTCCCTTATCCACTACAAGTTACCGAATTTATAGAGAGCTGACAGAGTGCTCAACGTTGGTTGCGGCTACGACTACGGTTTTAATATTCATTTGTAAATTCTATCGTAGCTTCAGGAGACGTGACTTTCTGTTATTTACTTCCCATACGCTTTATATTTACAAATATAGAACAATCGCATGTCGTTGATAAGTACATAAATTAATGATATGAACGACAACATTCGTGATTTTAACTATATATAAAGTACCTAAAAATAATGGGAAAAATTCCAAAATTGTAATCATGAGTGAATTAAAAAGGTTGAAACTTCAATGATGTATTTTTTCAATACTAACTCACATTAGGAGAAGCTGATGTAGTGAAATTTGACACGCTTACAAATAATACCAAAAGAAGAGGTATTCATTTTCCATTCAGTATTCTAAGATATAACACTTCTTTTCAAATATTTAGCTATTCCTCGACAAAATTTTCATGTCACGGTGATATCATCCTCTTGTTTAGGAGATTATTTGCAAAGCGCTAATTTCACATTATTGAAAGACTCAGTATAAATATCTGTAATCGATTAAAACCATTAATTAGAAATGAATTTCCGTTTGCATAAAAGCATCTAGGGATAATGAAAATTTAATCGTTTTCACGATCATACTGATTAATTTTATTATTTAAAAAATTTCTATGTCAGTTATATGCTAAACTTTTTAACAAGTTTAAAACGGAAATCCTCTCCTCTTCCTATCATTACTCCTCCGGTTTCCGTTTCCATAAATTCTATTTTAAGTGATATATAAAATAAGCTTTTATGAAATTCGGAAATTTGTAAAGGAACTAATTTTGTTTAACGCTTATGCCCTTTTTTCCGCCCTTGTTTGAAGTATGATGATAGTATATTGAGGTTGTACAATGTTTCCTTTTAATTGTCATAAACTCTGTGTAACAAATTTCGAGTTTTTGGATTCACCTGCAGGTTCTCCCTTTTTTTTACGGTGTACAATGCCAGGTATTTGCATACAACTATATCCATAAAAACTGTGTAAGCCGTTATCAGGAAACCACGAGCTATTTTTGAGGAGTTTATCCAGCATTGCGCATGCACATACAGGTCGCCCAATAGTGTGTCAAAGTCCAATATCTTCTTTATTAGAAGACTTTGGAAAATTATTTTTTTATGGCAGTGGTATAGCGTCAAAAGCGCACATTTTAAAAATATTTTGAAATATACAGAGTGACTCGCTACAGCGGAGCATCTTCAGGGTCATTTTTTTGAAAGGAATACCCTATGTATTTTATATTTATGAATTCAGTGTAAAATTACTTTTCCAAAGACATCCAGATTTATTGTTTTTGACATGGCGTTACCGAGTTATTCGAAAAAATATGAAAATTCTGATCAGAACAACGTTTAATAAATTAATCGCTGTGTGTGTATAACTATTATAGATAGATAATTATAGTTAGATATATTTATTGGTCACAGTTATACAAAGTGTGTTTTGACAAGTCAGCTCGATACATAATACAACTATATAACGAAGATATAAAAACCAGTACAATTAAAAACTAATAATATGTATAACTAAACAAACATACTAATGCGGAAAAACAATAAAACCATTTAAAATCTAGCAAATACATAAATATAACATATAACATAAGTATATAGTTAAAAACAATTGTGATGTAATACAACCAAAGTCAGCCAACAGAAATTCTTAGAAATCATAGAAAACATTGTCCAGCAAGAAGAGTTGGATTACCTATTTAAAACAATTTAAATCAAGTTCTTGTACTGTGGTTGGCAGCATGTTAAAAATTTTTATTAAAAAATATCTTGTGCGATTTCTTGTCTTTGTCAACCGCAAAAAATCATTCATTCAAATTATTTTGCAGTCATGTAGACAGGGATGTACTACAACGACACAACCACCAAATATTGATTATAATTATACAAGGTGTATTTTATACTAGCGCTATTCAGAGCATTTCACAGAGAATTTTCTCAATTTTTTCAAATGGAACGCTCTGTATATTATTGTATTCTTGAATTGGCACGTTAATTCTCTGCGATTTTTGTGTCGTTTAATATTACAAAAAAGTTGACATAAACAATAAGAACAGAAAATACGGTATTAGATACAGAAATTGGCACTAAGTTATTTTGAACCTAATTTAATGAAATAAATAATACTTAGTGTTTATAGGAACTGTTCAAATTGGCTTCCCACTACATCTATGCATTTCTGTAGACAATTTTCGAATGATCTACCGACGACGTTTTTTAAAATATCTGCAGTAATTTCCTGAAAAACTTCCTTTATTATTTCATTCATATCTTCTTTTGTAGTTATATGAGCTTTGTACACTTGCTCCTTAACATAGCCCCACAATAAGAAGTCTATTTTGGTCAAATCAGGTCTCCTGGCAGGCCAACTATGGGGTCCTTCTTTTCCTATTCAGCCATTTGGAAAAGCGTCGTTTAAATGTAGTGTGGTGCACAGGTGCTCCATCATGGAGGTACCCTCCCTAATATCTCTGGGGACATCCTCCAGTAAGTTTTCCAAGCTCTTGCAAACATTCCAAATAAATTAGACCAAAATATGTGGTCCTATCACATAATCCACAACAATTCCTCCCCAAACACCATCTGGTTTAGCTGTTTGTTCGTAAGATCTAAGGATTGGTTGTGTCGTAATAATGAAAGTTATGATGATTAACATGTCAATTTTTATGAAATGTTGCTTCATCGGCAAACAAAACAAAGTCAAAAAAACTTCTTTGTTGTCCTATTTTTTGTTTTGCCCATTGACAAAATTTTATTCGGTTTTCGTAATTCCTATCAATCAGTTCGTCCATTAGTTGAACGTGGTAGGGACGATTTTTTTTGTAGGCTGTGATGGATTGAAGATCAGCTTATATTGTTTTCACTTGTCAATTTTCTTATACTGCGATGAGGATCTTCTATCACGCTCAAAAGTATGACTGTTTTGTTCTCTTCATATTTTTTGTTCGTTCCTTTTCCACTTTCCCCGTATTGTCAAATCGTTCCAGCAACCTCTCAAATGATTTTTTAGAGGGCTGTCTTCTTTCCGGACAGTTGATAGCAAACAACTTTTATCACTCGCATCCAGAACCTAAACCATATCGACCATTTCTTCTCTCGAAAAATTCATTATTGGAAAGTGCGTATTTTAAATTAATTTATAACTTAAAATAAGTGTAAATACTTTGTCACAATAGTTAATAATTGAATGTCAATAAGACAACTATCAATTATTCTCACTTTATGTCTAAATCATGGCCACTAGATCAGTTCGAAAAGTTAAAATATTTCTGGAAATATCGATTTTAGGTATAGACCAGGGCCAATCTTGTTTAAGGCAATAAAAATTCTTAGCAGTATACGAATGGTCGGAATGGTCGGAAAATGTAGTTAATGGTGTAAATAATTAAGGAAAAATCGTCCAGACCGAGTAAAAGTTCGGGAAGGGGGGTTGGGATGGTAATATATACATTTTTAGGGGTTGGTACTCGTTTTTTGCGATTTGCAGCTAAACTATGCATCCTATCGAAAAATGTTGTAGATAATGAAAAAATCTAAAACTTTCTAATTGATCATTATTGACCATAACCTCAAAATTATCGAGAAAAATGCAAAAAACCGTTTCTTCGGTTTTTAATTTATAGCTATCGCAAAAATGTTTATATTTTCATGAAAATTGGTGAAAATATTCTCTTTTGTGTTTCAAACAAGCTCAAATTTTTTCAAAGCGAAATATTTAATTTTCGATGTTTTGAAGAAAATAAAGAAAAAAGACCTAATTTTCAATCGAAAAATTTGGTTAGCAAATTTTCGATTAATGAACTTTACTAGTGCTCATTTTTTTCGTTGAAATCTCAACTTTAATATAGAATTAAAATATAATATTATTTATATACAAAAATATCGTTAAAAAAGCGAAAAACTGAAAAACTACTTTTTAAAAATCGAGTTTTCGGTGAAAATCATGAATTTCTTTTTCTTTATTGTAAATAAACGTTTACATTCATAAAAAGCGTTAATTCTCATACAATACTATGTTATACAAGTAATGTACGTGTATCTAACTATTCTCGGCCTTCAAAGTCCCAAAAACATTATTTAAACTGCAATTAAATAGGTAAAAATTCAAAAAACACAAAGCCTGTGAACTAAGAAAATTTGTTAATTATTTCTTGTGATTCGTAAGTATTTACAAATTATCACTTCAAAGTCTTATATTTGATTATAAAATACAAAAATTAAAAGTAAAATAATTTTATTGAAATCTTTTTTTCTTCGTGGGCAATTCTTCATCGCCAGAATTCAGTATCATTATTTTTATTATTATTTATTAGACAGTGGGTACTGTCTTCGTCTTCGATGTCGTCGAGACTACAATTTTATTCGTACAACGATTTTTCGGCATTAGAACATTTATCAGAACCGTGACAATTTGAGCACAAATTTGTGCACTTTAAGCCATGCTTGCGACACCCACATCTGCTATTACCGCATCCTGTTTCGCAGCTGCAGCAGATAATTTTCAATAAATTTTCAGAAATTAATTCTTGTTCTGTAAATATAGGTACGATCATTAACGTGATGTTTCCATCCCCAATCTGTAGCTGTTAATTGATTACCAAGCCAACTTTGTATTTGAAAATACACCCTGTAACAATGTTGCTTAGCTGCCCCTTCAGTTGGAGGTAATTTTTTCAAATGAAATGAGGATTTAACAGTAGCCGTTCGGTAGAGTTCAAATCTTTTGTAAATAGAAGCTATTATTTTTAATCCATTTTCGGTAATCGTTTGTTTGTCTGCATTTGTATTGTAAAAAATTTCTGCAGCAAGATTAGGTAAATGTTTATCGGCCAATAATGATTTTATAATTGTTTTTTTTTCTTTCCCAGCAAAACTGGAAGTTGTATCGCAGCCTGCTATCGCCTTGAGATAACTGTACTATTTAAGTTGGGCGCCACTGCTACGAGTTGAACGTACATAAACAAATAGATACGTTGGATCTTAATGATTATCAGATAATTACGTAACGAAATCACTTGGGCTACCGTGGCGTAGCAGATACCGTAGGCACTGACTTACCCGGAAAGTGATGTACGTGCCTACGATAAAATTTCTCTAGCTCAGACTATCTCAGGGCGTTAAGCCCAAGCTTACACAAACTATGATAAATTATTAGTTTACTTACTTAACAAATCACTGAGTTTTTCCATATGTAGTGGTCGCAGACGAAATAATGACACTTTCTTTAAAAAATGAAATGCACTATATTGAACAATTTACAAAATTGGTTCTCTAGAATATAACCTGGCGATGTTCACAGTTGTGGCCTATTTTACGCTTAAAAAGTTATAACACATTCTTAAAATGCCTCGTGTAGCTACACATCGGTTTACAATATTATCATAAAATTGTCATAGATTCTGCCACAAGGTTTGATTTAAAGAACCTCCTTAAATATATGTAAATATATGCATAAAATACTTAAAAAATGTACAGGTTAAAATGCCAAAAAGTATAAATTGATGTCCAGCGGAACCACTGAAGGTGGTCCCCGGTAAGTAAAAATAAACACAACACAAACACACTTATTCAGGGTGGTACGATACCGAGTCCGGTGAAAGAACTGAAGCCCTGCAGAGATGCCTTCGGGACACAAGAAATGGACCCAAGGATGGGGTTGATCGTGGCCTCACCAGCCCTGGAACCTTCCACTGTTTGTGGATGCCCCGTCCGTGGAACTTCACTGACGTGCGTAGAAGCCCCGTCCGTGGAACCCTAAAGATATCACGATTTAATTCACAGTCAGAAATGCACGTGAAGCGTGCTTAATGTGAGAAATTCTGACATAACCTAAAAATGAAAAATAATTTACCTCACTGATGAGGGAACAATCCACCAAAACTCCTGTAAGCCACAGTCGGATAAATGGGGTTGAGTCGCCTTTTAAAGTTGACACTGTATTTCCACAGGAAAGCCTGCAAATTTGCGAAACACGTGGGTAGAGAACGGGCAAGATGGCGTGAAGAGGTTAGCTTACCTTGTGTAATTTAATATCCTGCTTCCGCAGATAAAATTTACTCACAAACACAAAATATTCCGCTAAACGGAACAACAACGGATTGAGGAAATTTTCTTGAGTTGGTTATTCTAAAATCCATGCGGATGACTTGAATAAAATCAAGGTTTACAGAATAACAACTAACCAACAAGCCAAGCCAAGCCAACCAAAAATGTCTGCTTCCGTTGATCACGTGTCACAAATGTGTCGCCCTCCCATGGAGAATAGCGAAATGTGTTACAGACGTGTAGCAGTTGTTATAATGCGGCCCACAAAACGCTAAAGCGTATGGTGGGTCGCATACGCTAGAGGTCCGTAACAACTCCCCCTTTACTCGCAGGAAAAAAAAATCGAAGATTTTTTTTTCTTACTAGCTTCTCACCAGAGGATGGATAATTGGTGGGGAGACTTAATATGCACGGGGATGGCTAACCCGCCTCCCAAGTTACCATCAGGCATAACAATGAAAATAATGAGACTTAAAATGCACGAGGATGACTAACTCGTCTCCTAAGTTATCATCAGGCATAACAACAAAAATAATGTCAAAAAAATAAGGAGACTTAAATGCACGGGGATGGCTAACTCGTCTCCCAAGTTACCATCAGGCATAACAACACAAATAAAAAAAAAAAAAAAAAAAAATACATAGAGAAAAAAAAAAGAGAAGAGAAAAAAAATAACAAAAAAAACGCATAAGGACTTAACAGCTAGGAAGTAGCTCGCCCCAAGGCTACTCCACCAGCAAAACAATGAAGTACGGGAGTGTTCCCCGTCACACCACGACGACCACCCTTGCTAGACAACGAGGTTAGTCTGAAGCCCAGTAGTGCCTACCCGGGTAATGATAACCAGGCCTAGACCAGGCTACCTCCAAGCAGCACCTCCCAAGCTCGAGCCCCTCCAACGGATACCTTTAAAGGCAGCTGCCAGCAATGTGAGCGCCCCCAACGAGACGGAGTCCCTCAAGACGCAGGCGCCACACAAGACCATTTTGGGGACTCTTACCCCTCGCAGGTATAACCACGGTGATGGTATTCGTGCATCCCCCATCACAGAGATCCAACAAAGACACTTCCTCCCGTGAGGCGGAAAGAGGTGAAAACTTACTCAGTGGGTTTCAGCCACCTGAGCAAGACCAATGAACCAGAAACGGAAATGTTACTACCAAATTAACGAAAGAAGTAACCTACACAAAAAAAACGAATTCGTCATTGCCTATTCGGATGCCTAAGTACGTCAACGGAACTAACAGACCACAACTAGTTGTCATCCGGAGGGTGTGCTTTCAGATCTTTTATGTGCCACACCGAACGTTTACCGTCAGAACCTTCGAGCTCGTAAGTCCATGGTGAGAGAATTTTTCTAATCGTGAAAGGACCCACAAATTTAGGTGCTAACTTTGCCGTGAAATATTTAGAGGCATCAGACTGGGCGTGAGAACGTCTCCAGACCTTTTGCTTCAAAACAAACTTATCGGGTCTGCGTCTTAAGTTATACTGTTTCTTACTGGATTTATGGGCCTTTAATATTCTACTCTGAACATCCTTATAAATCTTAGCGAAAGCAAGCTTACGGTTTTCAGGGTTTACAACTGGATACTCAGACTCAGAAGGTACGTACTTATCACTGTTGCCATCTAACGAAATTTCACGACCAAAATTGACAAAATTAGGCGTTAGGCCTGTAACCTCATGTTTGGACGATCTAATGGCAAAACCTATTTTCGGCAAAAATTGATCCCAAGCCCTGTGATTATCCTTTACATATGCAGATAACATAGTCTTAACAACACGATTTACCCTTTCAGTCAGGTTGCATTGAGGGTGGTAATTTGCGGTGTACGCTATTTCGATGTTGTAAGTTTTTGCAAGATTTTGGAAACGGTTACTCTGAAACTGACGACCATTGTCTACCACTATAGTCTTCGGAGCGCCAAATAAGAGAATTACATTATCCTCAATGACCTGCGATATGCTATTAGCGGTAGCTGACCTCAACGGAAACACCATGGCAAACTTACTAAAATTGTCACACACGACAAGAATAAACTGATAACCCTTAGCCGTCCTGGGTAATGGACCCATCAGATCGGCACTAACTAGTTGCCAAGGTTTTCCAACAGTAGGTGTCTTACTCAACAAATTTCCCATAAGTGACTTCTGTTCGGGTTTAGTACTTATGCAAATCTCACATTGCCTAACGAACTTAGCCACATCGGCCTTTAATTTCGGCCAATAATACCTATTTCCCACTCGAGCCACAGTCTTATGGACCCCTGCGTGTCCACAACTCGCATCACAATGCAACGACCTAATTACTTCTAGGCGTTTCTCTTTCGGTAAAACCAGTCTCCAAGTGTCGGCAGGATCTGCTAACTCGGGATAACGCAAACGTACATACTTGTACAACTGGCCATTCTGTATACGCCATAAGGGATAACGCATAGGAGACCTTTCGACTCGCTCCAACATTCTCAAATACCATTTATCGGTGGGAAAATCAGCATGGTCCGTGACCGACAATACTTCGATGGATTCCACCGTTACTGGTACTGAACGAGACAGAAAATCAGGGACGGTATGTTCAGAGCCCTTGCGATGAATCAGTTCAAAATCATAAGGTTGCAGACGAAGTGCCCATCTGGCCAATCGACCTTGGGGATCTTTTAGCTGCTGCAACCATAGCAAAGAATGACAATCCGTTATGATTTTGAAGTGGAAACCTTCCAGATAGTGACGTAGCTTCTCCACTGCCCAAATTACGCCAATGCATTCTCTTTCGACCGAGCTATATTTGCGCTCCTGGCTAGTCAAAGAACGGGACAAATAGCAAATTACCTTTTCGCCATCATCAAATTGCTGCGTGAGCACGGCACCAACACCGAATGCCGACGAATCTGTCTGCACATAAAAGGTACGCTCAAAATCAGGGCAAGTCAAAATAGGTGCAGTAACCAAACACTCCTTAAGAAGTTTAAAAGATTTCTCGCACTCAGGCGACCAACACCAACTAACATTCTTCTTTGTGAGGTTCGACAAAGGAGCCACTATTGTAGAAAACTGCGGTACAAACCTTCGATACCAAGATGCTGTGCCTATAAATCTACGAATTTCCCTAACATTTTTCGGAGAAGGTACACTCAAAATCGACTCTACTTTCGCTGGGTCAGGACGTAAACCGTACTTATCAACAACATATCCCAAGTACTTAAGCTCAGGACGGCAAAATTGACACTTGTCAAAACTAACTATCAGCCCAGCAGAATGCAAGCGATCAAAAACCTTCTGCAACGTTTCTAGGTGAGATTCGAAATCCTTCGACACTACCACAATGTCATCCAAATAGACCAAAACCGAAGGCTGTAAATCAGCTCCAAGCACGGTGTCAATAAGACGCTGCCAAGTCGCAGGCGCATTTGACAAACCAAAAGGCATAACTCGAAACCTATACAAGCCATTAGGGACAGTAAAAGCGGTATAGTCTTTGGAAGATTCAGCAATAGGAACTTGCCAATATGCACTCTTAATATCTAATGAACTTAAATATTTGGCATCCCTCAACTGATCTAATATGGAGGAAATCAGCGGCAGAGGATAGGCATCCTTTTTAGTAACAGCGTTAAGGCGCCGGTGATCTACACAAAAACGCAGAGTTTGATCCTTTTTCTGCACTAAACATATTGGGGAAGACCAAGGACTTTTACACGGTTCGATGATATTTAACTCTAGCATTTTCTTAATTTCATCATCAATCAGTTTTTGTCTGGCAGGCGAAACAGGGTAGTATCTCTGTTTGATAGGTTTGGTATCTGGGAGTAACTCGATCTCATGAGAAACGAGATGTGTACGACCAAGGGAAGTACCCATCAGTTTCCGGTTTTCGTCCACCAAACTATCCAGAGCTAGTTTCTGTGATACACTTAAAGAAGTTTCGTCAAGGACACTGTTAACCTCAACGAGTGGTTCCTGCTCAGAAAAATGCCAAACATCTTGTCGTAAATCTGGTATAATATTCATCGCCACCCAAAAATCTATCCCTAGAATTAACTTATGCGGTATTTCCGGAACTACTAGGACATCTATTACATGAACCTTGTCACCCAAGCAGAAAGGAACAGATACATAACCTATAACGGAACAGACTTGCCCGTTAGCCACTCTGCACTCAGTGACAGAAGGCTTCAAACTTAAACCAATCTGCTGGAAGACCTCAAAACCAGATGATCCTACCATTGTCCTGGTAGCACCTGAATCCAACAAACCCATCATAGGAAAACCTAACACTGAAAGTTGTAAGTAAGGACGCTGATCACCAACCACATGAGAAATGACATAATCGAGAAAAATTTGTTGCTTTAAGTCAACAACATTGCTGGTCGACTCACATACACCGGGAGAAACTGTTCGACCAATTAGTGTCTCCCTGGACAGTTTTCCGAACGCGAACACTTAGAACAGGATCTAATCGTAACCTCTGCTTTACCACATTTATAGCAGAATTTCTTCCTAGGAGCCTGACACTCCCGATGCCCATGACCTACTTGACCACAATTAAAACATTTGATTCCAGAATGTTGGACTTCATCCAAGACGAGACTAGAACGAGAGGTTGAACGAGAAGTAGTAGAACTAGTGGATGCATAAGCCAACTCTGGTATAAGAGATTTACTCTTAGGCGGAGGAGGAACATATGACTTAGCCAATTGTCGTTTGGAGTCAAGCATACGACAACATTGCAGGAGTTGCGTGACAGAAGTTATATTCTCAAAAGCAAGAAAAGGATGATAGTATGGATCTATGCGCTCCAAAATGATTTCGAGTTGGGTTCCCATAGGTATTGGAGTGTGCATCTTCTTGAACAACCCAATCATACTAGCGATGTACAATCCTATACTCTCCCGACTACCTTGAGTACGTCGCTTAATCTCCTCAAACAAGTCGCGGTCAAAAGACTCTGGCATAAACTGTTCTCTCATTGCCTCCACTAAGGATGGCCAATCGGTGGCCCAGTCTTTCACCAGATTATACCAATTGTAGGCATCTCCCTCGAATAAATCAACTGCATCTTTAAATAACCGTGCTCGTGAAATACCACGAGACCTCCGTTTCTCCTCAACACGTTCTAAGAAAGTTGAAAAAGACATGTCGCCCTTTCGGCCAGTAAATTTCAAGCCCCAGTCTCTAACCGGTACGGGTTTAGGTTTCGCAGCCTCCTCCTCATCTGAACTAAAATCAGCAGCTATTGCAGAGCTATGCGCATCAGGCTGAACCTGAGCCATGGCATTATGCAACACCGACATATCGAGGATGGCTGACTCTTTAAGCTTACGATCCCCGCGGGCCTTATCCTTAAGTTTATCAAAAGCTAACAATAAATTAATCCGAGTACTGGACTTCACACCTTTTTGCTCGTCATTAGTGGGCATGGACCTGTTAACACGACCCAACGCATGAGCTATCTTGGAAACAATCCCCTTGTATTTACTATCGTGCTCACTACCTACAAATTCATCGATATGTTTTTGAATAGCAGCTAGGGATGCCGTTAGAGCTTCAGAATCGACAGTGAATTGGTACGGGTATGGAGGACTTTTAATAGCCAAAGTGGTTTTCTCTAAATGTATGGCTTCTCTTAAAACGGTACGCAACTCTGCCACAGTAAGATCACTACCATCTCCTAAGCCACGTACTTGTAATTCATAAACAAGCTCATCCCTAACTAACCTATTAATATCTAACTTAATTTGTGAACTAGCCATACTGAATTTTCAATCAAACACACGAAAAAAATGACAAAATCAGGTAAATTAACAAAACGACGCTGGGCGTCGGTACGTATATAGACGCGAAAAAGTTTACCAACACTAATAAGTACTTAGCAATGTGTAATAACGACAAAATCAAGTAAATTGGCAAAACGACGCTGGGCGTCGGTACGTATATAGACACAAAAAAAACTGTTGGCTGCACTTAGGAATCTTTCCAATGGTTTATACGCAACAACTATTGTTTACTAATCCGCTCATGAAATAGTAAGACAAAAAAACGAAGTCACCCCCCTACCAAAAAAAAGCGAAGCGATTACGCTGAGGCAAAGTAACCCCCTTTTGATGTGTGTCACTTAATGTTGCTATTTATCTGACTATTATTTCGTATGCAAACCACCAACAAATGGAACACTCAATTTATCACCAAAAAAAAAAACTTAATTAGGGGCGATACTACTATCCCCTTGAGATAACTTCACTATTTAAGTTGGGCGCCACTGCTATCGCCTTGAGATAACTGTACTATTTAAGTTGGGCGCCACTGCTACGAGTTGAACGTACATAAACAAATAGATACGTTGGATCTTAATGATTATCAGATAATTACGTAACGAAATCACTTGGGCTACCGTGGCGTAGCAGATACCGTAGGCACTGACTTACCCGGAAAGTGATGTACGTGCCTACGATAAAATTTCTCTAGCTCAGACTATCTCAGGGCGTTAAGCCCAAGCTTACACAAACTATGATAAATTATTAGTTTACTTACTTAACAAATCACTGAGTTTTTCCATATGTAGTGGTCGCAGACGAAATAATGACACTTTCTTTAAAAAATGAAATGCACTATATTGAACAATTTACAAAATTGGTTCTCTAGAATATAACCTGGCGATGTTCACAGTTGTGGCCTATTTTACGCTTAAAAAGTTATAACACATTCTTAAAATGCCTCGTGTAGCTACACATCGGTTTACAATATTATCATAAAATTGTCATAGATTCTGCCACAAGGTTTGATTTAAAGAACCTCCTTAAATATATGTAAATATATGCATAAAATACTTAAAAAATGTACAGGTTAAAATGCCAAAAAGTATAAATTGATGTCCAGCGGAACCACTGAAGGTGGTCCCCGGTAAGTAAAAATAAACACAACACAAACACACTTATTCAGGGTGGTACGATACCGAGTCCGGTGAAAGAACTGAAGCCCTGCAGAGATGCCTTCGGGACACAAGAAATGGACCCAAGGATGGGGTTGATCGTGGCCTCACCAGCCCTGGAACCTTCCACTGTTTGTGGATGCCCCGTCCGTGGAACTTCACTGACGTGCGTAGAAGCCCCGTCCGTGGAACCCTAAAGATATCACGATTTAATTCACAGTCAGAAATGCACGTGAAGCGTGCTTAATGTGAGAAATTCTGACATAACCTAAAAATGAAAAATAATTTACCTCACTGATGAGGGAACAATCCACCAAAACTCCTGTAAGCCACAGTCGGATAAATGGGGTTGAGTCGCCTTTTAAAGTTGACACTGTATTTCCACAGGAAAGCCTGCAAATTTGCGAAACACGTGGGTAGAGAACGGGCAAGATGGCGTGAAGAGGTTAGCTTACCTTGTGTAATTTAATATCCTGCTTCCGCAGATAAAATTTACTCACAAACACAAAATATTCCGCTAAACGGAACAACAACGGATTGAGGAAATTTTCTTGAGTTGGTTATTCTAAAATCCATGCGGATGACTTGAATAAAATCAAGGTTTACAGAATAACAACTAACCAACAAGCCAAGCCAAGCCAACCAAAAATGTCTGCTTCCGTTGATCACGTGTCACAAATGTGTCGCCCTCCCATGGAGAATAGCGAAATGTGTTACAGACGTGTAGCAGTTGTTATAATGCGGCCCACAAAACGCTAAAGCGTATGGTGGGTCGCATACGCTAGAGGTCCGTAACAAGCCAGAAAAACAATGCAAAAATACAATATGTTTATGTGATTTATGTTTAAAACTATTACAGGTGTAATAAGTATCATTAATATTTCCTGCATCAGGTTTGTGGAAATAGATATTCAATTCATGTGAACTGAATTGATTTAAAAGAACTAAAAGATCTATGTCTTGACCAACAACTACCACTATTTTATCGGAGTTTTTTGCTACTTCAAGGGATGTACTGATAATTAGGGAATCTGCATCTTCTTCATATAACTATTTGTTGCGTAGTTGTTTTGTACATAATGTAAATATTTTTGTGTTATTTCATTAATTGTATCATTTTTTTGACAGATTACTTTGTGTAAGAGAAACCCGCCATCAACAACATGTACAATATTGCTCGAAGTTGGTAACGAACCGATACTCGCAAATTCTGTATATAAATGTGACTTAACATTTTTTCTGAAACCATTCTCTGTAAACAACGACACAGGAAATGGAACAAGCTCGTACTGTAAATAATTTTTCATATCATCTGTGCTGCTGATATTTCGCGAAATTCTCTGAAATAATAGTAATGGATCAATTGTAACAGTCTCCCCTCAGTTAGGTACATGTACATTACTTGTATAACATAGTATTGTATGAGAATTAACGCTTTTTATGAATGTAAACGTTTATTTACAATAAAGAAAAAGAAATTCATGATTTTCACCGAAAACTCGATTTTTAAAAAGTAGTTTTTCAGTTTTTCGCTTTTTTAACGATATTTTTGTATATAAACAATATTATATTTTAATTCTATGTTAAAGTTGAGATTTCAACGAAAAAAATGAGAACTAGTAAAGTTCATTAACCGAAAATTTGCTAACCAAATTTTTCGATTGAAAATTAGGTCTTTTTTCTTTATTTTCGTCATAAAACATCGAAAATTAAATATTTCGCTTTGAAAAAATTTGGGCTTGTTTGAAACACAAAAGAGAACATTTTCACGAATTTTCATGAAAATTTAAACATTTTTGCGATAGCTATAAATTAAAAACCGAAAAAACGGTTTTTTGCATTTTTCTCGATAATTTTGAGGTTATGGTCAATAATGATCAATTAGAAAGATTTATATTTTTTTACTATCTACAACTTTTATGTTCAACATTTTTCGATAGGATGCATAGTTTAGCCGCAAATCGCAAAAACGAGTACCAACTCCTAAAAATGTATATATTACCACCCCAACCTCCCTTCCCGAACTTTTACTCAGTCTGGACGATTTTTCCTTAATTATTTACACCATTAACTACATTTTCCGACCATTCGTATACTGCTAAGAATTTATCGTCTATTACGATATTTTAAACGGTTTGGCCCTGGTCTAGTATAGGAAAATCGTAGAGAATTAACGTGCCAATTCAAAAATACAATAATATACAGTGTTCCATTTAAAAAAATTGAGAAAATTTTCTTTGAAATATCCTGAATTAGCGCTAATATAAAATACACCCCCGTATAATTATAATCAATATTTGGTGGTTGTGACGTTGTAGCACATCCCTTATCCACATAATTGTAAAATAATTATTCTTAGTAGTAATAGTCTTACCAAAATGTTCATATTTTTTCGAATAACTCGGCAACGCCACGTCAAAAACAAAAAATCTAAAGGTCGTTGGAAAGGTAATTTTACACTCAATTCATAAATGTAAAAATATATAGGGTGTTCCATTAAAAAAAATGACCTTGAAGATGCTCCTCTGCAGCGAGACACCTTGTATATTTCAAAATATTTCTAAAATGTGTGCCCTTTCACACTATACCACTTAATAAAAAAAATAATTTTCCAAAGTCTTCTAATAATTCCGATATTGGACTTTGACGCACTATTGGGATTTTCCTGTATAATAATTATGTTGATTAGGTTTCACATTTGATATTTGATTATAATTACATTTACCAACATTATTCCTGTAATTAATCCAAATTTTAAATAAAACAGTGCTTGGGTATAATTATCATGAGTATAATAGGATCAGTATGGAAATTGCATTCTTGAATATTTGTGCATGTTAAATTACCTAAAGTGACTTGGAGATGGAGCACAACAGAACTATATTGCATGAAAATATATTACAAATTGAAAGCCGTTCCAGATATGATGAGAATAATACCTTTATAATGAGATATAAATGGCCAAACTTTTCAAGCACTACGATACGGTTACACCCAGGGTTTTGAAATGTATCCTCTCATACGTAGAGTTATACATGCAGATATTTTCAAATTTAATAACGTATTCCACCCAATTGCCTTATTTGTAATAGTAGATGATGCTATATTGCCATAGAATACAATTTCCATTTTCCAAAGTAGATAAGAATAAATTGTACCTATTCTGTATTTCAGAGAGCTCTCGAGTTTGAGTATCACTCTATATATTTTAATTGTTTTCTGCTCGAAATCTACCCAGTTTTCATGTAAAGATAAAATATCAAACCGACTGGTACAAATGTAAAAAAATATTTCGCGAAAGATAAACTATATTTTTACATATTTAATGTCTTTTCAATCTCAAGCATAACTTTACGAGTTGGAAAACAACTTCTATTTTTATTTTATATATTTATCTGCCAGAAGTCTTATAAGGGATTTGATCTTCAGGAACTACCTAATAAATATCTTGTATGGAAAACAGTTTCTCAGATAGGTCGTCCATAAATAATATGCAAAATATAAATTTTTAAAGCATTATATTAGGTATATTCTTTTTGTCGGTAGAAATTCTCAAACAAAACTATGTGGTTGGTGCCAAGTTTTGATACATATATTTTTATTTATAAACTTCGGTACAATTCACAACCACATATAAGTTATTTTTTCACTGCCGCTCACGAGCGGCACTAAAAGTAGTTGAAGAAGAATAGCATGTTTAGTATAAAGTAATTTTTTGTGTCTCGGCTACTCTTGCCGAGACACCCTCGAAACAAAAAATATCGCTTCTACTTCATATCGGACAATATATTATTTAAGTCAGCGTACGCTGTACTTTTTCTTATGTAAAGTTTATAGGTTTGAAAAATGTTTAAACTTTTTCATGACTTCCTGGTTAAATACACCTACATATATAGGGTAAGTCACATAGGCCGTTCGATAGAACTTTTTCAACTTGCAGTTGGACTACAAACTTGAAATTTGGTATGCAGTCATAATCGATCATACCCGTTCTGTCTAAAATATTTTCAGTCCTCCAGCTATACAGGGTGTGCCAAAAGCCGGTACCAACTTTCTTATTTTAAATGGAAACCTAATTTTTGTTTACATGGTGAATTATTTGGATATAACAGACTCCAATAGATTTCACAGACAGGTTATGAAATTATACTGTTATGTGCATGACTACGCCACTGGAATCATAGAAAGTTCGAGAACGGCGCCAGAAAAGTCGCGAATGTTATGCCGGAACATTCTGGAATATTCTACTACATTCGACACGGGTATATATAGGGACTGGATAGGCGGACTGGGACAGTTTTTAGATAGACAAGCAAGTGATAACATGAAATAAGAAACAGTAGCAAGTTGTAAATTAAAGTAGTGAATTTTTTTTTATACATTTATTTAACATCGGCCTATTTCCGCTACTGAGGCCTGTAGACGAGCTACCCCAAACCAGGAATTTTACCAAAACTCTCCCCTTAAGAAGAGTAGAGGTCTTTTACTTGCCTAATATTTAATAGACAAGGGACCGACGGCTTTACATCCCCTCCGAAGGATGGTATATCCCCTACACAACCCTCGCCTAAGGTTGCATACCTTTCGCGCATACACTGATATACAAGCCGCTGGAAGATGTGCGACGCGAGGACGCGGTCTTCCTTAACACGAACGGTACCTCAGGTTTGGGAAAAATAAAATTATTTCAGCTAGAGAGCCTTGTATGAGACTCTTGAGGCCTTCCGTGCACTTAATTTTAATTGATTTGAGTTTGGGGTGGATAAACTTGAAAAGGTTGGAGAGGGCCAACTGCTTCGCCCTGTATATTGTCAGAGCTTCTTTTGTACTCGAATTTAATCTAATTTTTTAACACTTTACTTAATATTCTTTTAGTTGGCAGGGTCGAAAGCTACACCCTGTATAATATAGTAGCTCGAATGTGAATTACACACTTCAGTTTAGAACGAAACTAACAAATGATTTATTTTTGATTAACAAACAGACTTGAATATTTAAATAGTAAAATCAGATTTTTATTCACAAAAATTTATTTTAACGTATCGACACTTGAAATTTGCGTCGGGTTTGTTGTATTTTATTTAATTAAAATTTGTTATTTATTATTTGAGAACATTCACTTTTTTTTATTTCACTTAAAAAACTAGGGCCGCGAAGGCGATTTAAAATGTAGCACTGGGGCTGAATAATAATATTAAAAAACTATTTTTCACTAGGTGTTGCCTAAGAAGAGGGGGCGGACACTAGAATGTTTATCGCGAACTGGAAGAATATTGCTAGATACACCGGAACACACAACTTGCCGGGGGCTTGGCACGCTCCCGTATTTATACTAGTGATGGGGCACGACTCTCGCTGGGATCTGGAAAAGCCGGAAAGGGAGCCAGACCATCATATGGCGCTCGAATTATGAAATATTGTGCAAGAGTTGCTAAAATTTTGAAAAATCGGGTCGAAACTTATATCATTAAATCGGCTGTTGAAAAGGAAATAATTTGATAAGAAAATATCAGCGGAATCTAATTCGATTTAAGAAATATGAGCTATAACTGTCTGAATAATTGGTTAAAATTTGAATTGGTCCCGTGAAGTAGCGTTGCTAGCCTTAATTTTAATCCATATTTAATGTTATATTTAGCCACATTGATGGTAAGCGATTGTCTGCGTCGAGCAGAGCGGGATCCAGATTTAGGGTAATAGGAGTGAATATAGGGACGAGTTGCTAGCAATAGTGGGAACACGTAAACTGGACTTATTTTTTAAATGAGCGTTTTATGATCTGACTGGGGAGATAAATGAGAGACGTTTTGAGATATTTTTGGAAATTGAAATTGGACTTTGAATAGAAGCGAAAGGGACGTGTAGACTTTTTTGGGAAGCGAAATAAATTAATATATATGCCTTAAATTGTTGATCAGTAAAATAACTATGAGTTAGTAATGAATAATTCACGAAGTCCATCATTGTAATATTATAAACTTCAAGCCTGTATTGCTCAGGAGGAATTGCTTAGGAGTCAATATTGTCAATAATCTCCATTATTTTATCATATCTGCACTTAATATCACCTCTAAAGGTTACATAATATAGACTTGGAGACATCTTGGGGAAAAAAATTTGTAAAAAATCACAATGAACTCAATCCACAGCACAACAGAACACAAAGACGAATGTAAACATACGGAACGCTTTGTATGCTATTCAGACAAAATGGCGGATCTGTCAAAGTCACGTTTTTTAGAATGGTCTATAACACGTACAGGTTACGTATATTCGTCATCAGCAGCTCCCCACTGCAATGTTACTCCTTAAAATAGCTAGCTATAACATAAAAGAGCATATGTGACAAATGTAAGACAGAGTAAATCCATATATCGTTTGTCAGAACCAGATTTGGAACTAAATTGCTAGAAGCGACGTGTGTGAATATTGGTACATCAGAGGAAGGACTTAGCGGACGACTGATTGTTATTAATGGTGTATATATATTTATACTAATTGTAGTCAGGCTTTAGCGATTGCCAATACTAATTTGACTAACTCTGACATCCCATAAGTCTTTCTCATCTAGGAGGTGACAGTTCCCGCGCCTTTGTATACCGTGAAATAATTTGTCAATAGATATGAATAGTAAACCACAACTTATTTATCTCCTAAATTATATTTCAACACGCTCTCCTCCACCTACCCATTTAGATATTATTATTACGAGTGATTTGCGTAAAGCTGGGATATTTCACAACAAAATGTCATTAATATTCTATACATAAACATGAAGTGCTCTCCAATGAATTATTCACAACCGTTTATAATCTAGTCTGATATTGCAGAGAGTTACCATTAGTTTTCAGTTTCCTACCAAGTGTATGAGGTTTGAGGTCTTCCCTGGCCTGGTTTCAGCCGCTAAGGAGTTTAAGGATTTATGCAGCGTAAGCAGGGTCCAGCAACAAGCTCAAGATTTAAATTCCGTACATCTTCATGGTCTCTAATTTAGAGGATTTAGAAAGTGCATAAGATTATTTATAAATAGGCGAATTTGCACGAATGCTTCAGCGGATATTAAAGACTTACAAAGTAAAATAGAGCACACTGCAAATACTTACAGGGTATTTTGTGAAACTGCGCATGCATTTTGAACGCATTTTTATTATTATTTTAATATTATTATTTTGCGGCTAACACCCAATGAACGAACGATTTTTCAAAAGTGCTATTGGCGAGAATTTTATTTTGAACACGCTTTTATTAGCTGCACTTGTATGTTTGTTTGTTTGCTTGTAATGGAATCATTGAACGTGATTCTCACCCACTTCAAAAACGTCAGATTAAACTGAAACTTTGCACACTTATCAAAAACTGATGACAATATAATAATTTGACAACTTTGTCCTAATGTCCTTATTAGGATCATCAGCATAAAATAAAATTTTAAAAAATACTAACCTATTGACGAGATTTTGGTGGAGGCGCCGCTGTAAATATATATTCTAACTAATAATAAAAGCGTGTTAATTAAATGATTTTTAGTAAGTCTGAAAAAGTCATAGTTTAAAAAAACTAAAAAAACATGCTTTAAAAACCGAACTAAAAAGTAAAAAATAATAATGTTTAAATATTAAGATTTTGCCCAACAGCGATAGATTATAAAAAGCGTGGGGTGCTTGATTTCAATTGTTATAAATATATTATTGGTAGCTATTGATAAAAGTAGAATTATAAAAATATAGTAAAAAGCACCCCATATTTTTTACAGTCTATCGCTGTGGGACAAAATCTTTACATTATTTTTTACTATTTGTGCTGCAAGTTCTTGATATTACTTTATCACATTCTCGATAAATAATAAACAAATTTAAAAAGTTTTCGTTGGTATAATTTAAACGTGCTGGCATTTTTTGACATAAGATAATGATTGAGATTGTTTCTAATCATGGCTATTTTGATGAAATGATTACAACAATTCATGAATTTCTAATAAAAACGCAAATATTTCAAAAAGTTGTAACTTTAACCAGCACAATGCTAATATCAGGAAAAAGGGAATTAAATTTTATACAACTTGACGTAAAAAAATACAGGGTGTTCCATTTGACCTAAATAAGTTTTCGCGGTTTGAAGTTGACAAAATGTAACGTGAAAAACGGAACATATGGTATGATATTATTGAATTTATTTCAGTTGTTCTTGCGAAGCGTTGCACCTGCCAAATTTTCTATAAAATGTCAAATATGGCTGAAACGGCTAGGTTTAGGTATAGGATATGCTACATATTTTCGACTCAGAATTTTATGCTCTTTTCGAAAACCCTAAAATATATAGGATATTCCATTTGAAATAAGCAAGTTGTTATCGACTTCCGGTATAAGTGGAAGTGCCAGCTGCTTGTAATTATTTTAGTTGGATTGGCCACACCGACATTAGTAATTATCTAAATTTTCAAAATTTTCTGATGCGTACTTTTCTCAATATCGATCGATTCAGTTCCCGGTGAGACACCCTGTATTTTTTATTTTATTTTATTTATTTTAATGCCTTGTTTATATTTACGTCCTGGCGGAGTTTAGCAACAGCTACTCTTCCACTCAACCAGGACGGCGAAATGAGATGCCGTTCACCCATCCAAGTGACGGCCTCGACCAACGCTGCTTAACTTCGCTGATCGAGGTCTCAGCGCTTAAACCGATGACGGTACCTCACTTCACACATACACATGTTTTATACTTCAATAACATGGTTACTACATGTAATACCTCATAAGTAAGCTTTAACGTATTATAACTGAATGAAATATGACTCCGGTCCTACTTAGCTTGATAACATTTAGTAGGGGATAACCAATTACATGAAAAGTGTCTTTTATTAATTGTTTCCCTATGTCATCTGTACTGTATTTTCTTTCTTGGTTACTTACTGGTTTATTTAGATTTCTTAATAAAACCAAATCAAAAGAAGACATAGTGCAGTTCATTTTAGGTATGGTTTCTAACACACTCTTCTCGTCAATAATATTTACACGAATGCTAACTATCACATCCTCTGTGCTACCTACATAATTAGTGTTAAGTGTATTAGTAATTTCGTCTATATCATTATATTCAACTCTACTACAATTTAATGTATTTAGCGAGGTTGAACTTTTTTTTATTACCTATTCATTCCTTTAAGTTTGCCCACATTTGTCTAGGATCCTTTTTGTGTTATCATTGCTTTTCTCTTAATGATTACATTTAGCAGTTTCTATTTTTTTACTAAGGCATTTCTCTATCGTCTAATGTATTCCAATCTTGTTGCTCTTTTGTGTATAGAAATTTTTTATAAGCAGCATTTTTGTTTTGTATTGTCTCTTTACGTTCATTGTTGAGCCATAAATTCTTTTTTCTTTAACTTTGATTTGTTTAAGTGGAGCAACCGTATTAAGAGACTCAATCATATTATTATTCGCATTGCTACTATAATAGTCCCATTATTTTTGTATCAATATGTTTGTTATCTCATCATAATTTATTTTTTCTCCAATGTTTTTTGTGATAATTTTATTTTTTTCGGTTTCCTTTAATTTAATTTGTACAACTGAATGGTCGGTTCTTGAGTAAGGCAGTACACTTCAAAATCATCAAATAGTTAATAAATAATAAATAAACTAGTTAACAAATTTCCGAAGTCATATAACATCTTACGCTGACGACACAGCTATAATTTTTGTGGATGAATCATGGGAAAATGTTTATTCTATAGCCGAAAGCAGCCTAAATATAGTTTACCAATATCTAAATATTAACATGCTCAGCTTAAATGTGGATAAGAGTAAATTTTTAACCTTCACCCCCTCAGCGGATGACCAACCAGTAAAGGGATTCAGTAGTGTGTAAATGAGAGAGGTTCGGTTCAGGAGCAGGAGCAGTGATCAGTGATCAGTGATCAGATTAGGGGTGGGGGGCAATTAGTGTGGTGGGGGTAAATATGGTGGTGGGGGGGCAATTAGTGTGGTGGGGGTAATTAGAATGGTGGGGGGTAATTAGATTAGTGAGAAGTAATTAGAGTGATGGAATATAAGTATGGTGGTGGGAGGTAATTAGACTAATATGATGTAATTAGAGTGGTGGGAGGTAATTAAGGGGCGGGGCTTAGGGGATGGGACGTTAGAGGGCGGGGCCTATGAAAGGTGGTAGTGGTGGGGGGCAATTAGGATGGTAATTAGATTAGTGAGAAGTAATTAAAGTGGCGTGATGTAATTGTAGTGGTGGGGGGCAATTAGTGGAATGATGGGTAATTAGAGTAATTGCATGATGGATAATTATTGTGGTGGGAGGTAATTAGAATGGTGTGATGTAATTGTAGTGGTGGGGGGCAATTAGTGGAATGATCTGTAATTAGAGTAATTGCATGATGGATAATTAGAGTGGTGGGAGGTAATTAGAATGGTGTGATGTAATTGTAGTGGTGGGGGGTAACTAGAGTGGCCTGATGTAATTGTAGTGGTGGGGGGCAATTAGTGGAATGATGGGTAATTAGAGTAATTGCATGATGGATAATTATTGTGGTGGGAGGTAATTGTAGTGGTGGGGGGTAACTAGAGTGGCCTGATGTAATTGTAGTGGTGGGGGGCAATTAGTGGAATGATGGGTAATTAGAGTAATTGCATGATGGATAATTATTGTGGTGGGAGGTAATTGTAGTGGTGGGGGGTAACTAGAGTGGCCTGATGTAACTGTAGTGGTGGGGGGCAATTAGTGGAATGATGGGTAATTAGAGTAATTGCATGATGGATAATTATTGTGGTGGGAGGTAATTAGAATGTTGTGATGTAATTGTGGTGGTGGGGGGCAATTAGATTAATAAGAAGTAATTAAAGTCGTGTGGTGTTATTGTAGTGGTGGGAGGTAATTAGGGTGATGTGATGTAATTGTAGTGGTGGGAGGTAATTAGAGTGATGTGATGTAATTGTGGTGGTGGGGGGCAATTAGATTAATAAGAAGTAATTAAAGTGGTGTGATGTAATTGTAGTGGTGGGGGGCAATTAAAGTGGTGGGTGGTAATTAAAGTCGTGTGGTGTAATTGTAGTGGTGGGGGGGGGTAATTAGAGTGATGGGATGCAATTAGAGTGGTGGGAGGTAATTAAAGTACTGTGGTAATTAGAGGACAATTACAGGTAATTTAAGTAAAAATAAAGGTAATTGCAGTAAAAATAATGGTGATTAAAGCAATTATGGTCAATCCATCCGTCTAGCCGTTCGTATGCAGACAGTTAAATAATTCTCTATTATGTTGTATTGTCTTATTGCACTTTGTATTTTTTTACGATGAGATAACAAACATTCATTCATGATTATATACCTAACCACTTTATTTACCTGCCTTATCCTTATGCTGATAAACAATTGCGACCTATCTGTCTTATCTTTATATCGATCAACAATTATTTTACCTGTCTTATCTTTAGGGACATCTGTCTTATCCTATGCTGATTTATGAGATGTACATTTACGGCCTGCCTGTCTTATCCACCGAGATTTTTATCAATGAATTTGTGAAAGGGAACATTTACATTGTTATTTCAGTACCTGCAGAGTACCCTCTTTATTTCTTTTGTGTACTTAACATCTTAACATGACAAGTGAGGAGAACGTGTAGCTGTTTATTTTAGTTTTTATTTTTTGAATTGAAACACATGATTTACATTTTCTTATATTATTTATTACCTATTCTGTCACATTACTATTTTCATACTATTTATTACCTATTCTACTACATTACTAACTAATTGTCTTTTTATTTTATCTTGCACCAAAAAATCCACCTTGAACTGATCCATCCAATGCATTGTAGGTCAAGTAGGTATCGTGAAGTATAAGTTCAGGGAACTTTGTCTTTCGTATCACAAATTCTATTTTTATGTCTAAACAGTTAATGAATATATATTACAAATCAAAATTATCGCGTTCTGATTCAGACTCATCCAAATCAACACTATCCCATCCCGCTTCAGGCTCCTCCGTGTTCAAACGTCTAGCGTATTTTAGTAAAATATCCAACCTCTTTTCACTATTATCTTCATCAAGTCGATGATGCCCCCAAGCCAAAGTATATACATCATCGGGTATAACATACCTCTTGTCATCAGCAGAGGATAGGGCTACTTTATTTTTGAGTTCAGTGTGAATCGTATGTAAGTCAGATTTAAATATGGACATTTTACGGAATATTAATCCGCCGTTCTCAACAACTTGAACATAATCAGAAAAATTAATTTGATGTTTTACTACACTTTTGGAAACACCTTTTGCCTTTTTCGTAATGTCGTCAGCTTTAACGCAGTAGGCTTTCGCACCAGTTCCATAAAAGCATTCTATTGGTCTTCCAGCATACTCATCTTTCATTTTCCCTACTACAGATATAGTTTTAGGCATGCTATAATTGTTGTCTGCACCATAATTTGAAGTGTCGAAGAAGTGAATGTTTTTCTTAATATCATCATAAATGTTTTCTGTGAATATTTCTAAAATTAAACTATCAGTGTCTGTGTATAAAACCGTCGCGTCATCTCCATACATGGGTTTAATGTAACCATATAAAAATTCATAGATTATGGTTTTGGAAATATCTAAAATTGAAAAACCTACATAAAGTGGTTTATCGTAAACAACTTTTATTTTTTCCAATTGCACTGCCACTAGATTTTCATCAAATACTGAGCAAGACTTAAAATGCGGCTTGGCTATTAACGCTCTGGCGCCCAAAGTACCTTTTCTGTTTTCCCAGAACGAACAGAGTTTAATATTTTGTCTTTTATCGACGTTTTCCATCGTTTTGCCGAAAATTGAATTCACCATGAGCTTGAATAGGTCCTTTTCAAACTCGTTTCGAGCGGAATTACGAAGTGTTGTATTTAAGTCAATATATGATCCAAGCCAGGCAGACTGAGAGAATTCTATTATCCTATGCACTTTCTTTAATATCAGGCCATATTTCAAACATTGTTTCAGATTTTTGTAGTGAATGATATATTTATGTTTATCTCGTAAGTTTGGAATTAATTTTGGAGCTTTACTTTTGGGAGGAATCATACTCTCTGGGCAAAACGGCAGTTCGTTATGGACATCGTGCAAGTGTAGAGGATATTCCAAGTCGACTTCTAAAACGTATCCTTTGGGTGAATCTTTTCCAATTAGGGAACAATCAAATTTTTCGATTTCCTCTTTCTCAAGCCATCTGAAGTCACTAGTTGGTAGCATTTCTTTCATAGCTGCTCCGTACAGATTTGTAGCATCAAGATAGACGATGTACGACGATTCTCTGGTGGGGTCATAGTTTGATAGATATTTGTTGTTCGCTATAGACTTTCTCTTTGAACATTGCGATACGCCGCCACGAATACCTTTTCTAAAGAAGTGTACAGTATCCACATCAGTCAGAAGTTCCAGTTCGATGTGTGTATATCGCAACATGGCATCCCAGCTCAAAGAAGGTGCTGTTAAATAATGAGCAGGATCTAACTTGTAGTGCTCCAAACATACCTTTCTAAAATTTTCAAACACATCTGCTAATAAAAATATATCTGATTTCAGGTAGATATCTGCGTATTCTCCCAATGTATTGCATTTAAAGACACTCCATACTTTATTGGCTCGTTCATAATCCTTATCAGAAAGAGATTCGTTGGTTAAGTAATTGTAAAATAGGTCTTTGGACGGTAACTGGGTTTCTTCCAATTTTTCAAAAGAGCTCATATAATTGTAAGGAAAAACACCCTTTTGTCTTATTAAATCGAATTCCTCATCGTTTTGAAAATACTTTCTAGTTTCAACACATTGATCGGACACTAAACTCTGACTCAATTTATCGAGGGACTTTGATAAAAATCGAAAAGAGTCCACAAATTTCAACCTCAGGTATGTGTGCGGTATATTGGGATTCACAGATTTCTCTACAATGATTGACTTTGAGAACGAAATATATTTCTCCTTGGTTTGTGCTATTACGGAAACTTGTTCTTTTTGGGATGCTAACTTCTTAATGAATAAATGACTATCATAGTTTGTCAAATTGTGGAAGAACACAGGTATAAATTTCGGCACTTTATAGTTTAAATTACAAATAGTGTGTGCAGCCGCGCGGAAGCGTCCTGTTAAATGGCAGTGATCACGCACTTTTTTGTCCTCAGGCTTGAAGGGTTTTGTGCAAATATGGCAGCATACCGCATTTTCATATTCGACTTCTTCTTGGGCTGAAAGAGGGAACATCTTTTTCACATGCTTTAAATGATTCTCATACAAGTTTAGAGCCGTTTCATCCAACCTTTTAATGAACACTTCAGCGGCATCAGGTCCTCTGTATGTTACAAATTTTGAGTACTTATCATCGAAATTACATTTTACATAAAAGCCGAAAGAATAGGGTTGGTGTTCACATACTTTAACTGTGAATGACTTATCATCACAAGGTTCATTATGGTCGATGGGTTTCAGTAAACTTTCGAAATCGGCATAAATCACAAATGGCACTGGTAATTGTCTTTCAAAGTTTATAAACTTAAGAATATTTTCAGGTACTGATTCGCCATATTTATTAATTTTTATTTCAGTAGATGGTAGTTTTGTATAGGTATGATTGCAGTCATTTTCTTCATGCAGTTTTAGATGTTCTTCTTTTCTAAACGACTGCAAACACCCATCACAGATATGTAATCGACTATTGTGGTTTGATATTTGTTTTGAAACCAATTTTGATAAATTTTGTATAAGACAATAATGATTGTTACCCACATCATCCGATATAAGTAACAGATTAACGTGTTTGGCTTGGTGATGTGACGTAAAATGTAATGGTCCCACAACTTCAGTAATAGTATTACCATCTTTGAATTCTGATTCAAGGCCAAACACATTCACGGAGATGTTATTAATTTTTTCAAACTTCGCAATGTCCTTCAATTTGACAGGAAATTCAATGTCTCTAAAACTTAACATGGTATCATAATGTGGATATGAACATGTCATCGTTGGAGCATGCTTTACAGGGGAAATGGCTGCAATTACTGACCAAGCAAAGCATGCATTGTCCCTGTTTTGTATATTTAAAACAGCGCTCTTTTGTTCTATGACTTTGGGTAGCCTGATATAAGATGACGCCGACATTGATGCAAACTTATTTATGTTTACATCGAGGAACATTATATGTTTCAGCGTCCACCCCGAATCT
Source organism: Leptura quadrifasciata (assembly GCA_963675555.1). Lineage (NCBI taxonomy): Eukaryota > Metazoa > Arthropoda > Insecta > Coleoptera > Cerambycidae > Leptura > Leptura quadrifasciata. The sequence goes on along the minus strand of OY776677.1, from coordinate 149,996,041 downwards.
TTCTCTTGGAATTCAGAGGCTTGTGTAGTCATCTCATCGCCAAACTCTTCGAAAATCTGATGTAGATCTGTAGAAATGGTGATTATTTTATTTTTGGTATTAAACGATTTGATATCGGATAACTCCTTTTCAGGTATTTCATAGAGCCCAAATATTTCAAAATTTATCTTGAGGGTCTGGTATTTCTGCAAGTATTCCTCGATTATATTCAACACTTTTTGCTCCACTTCTTTCAAAAAATCAGTATAATCGATATGGGTCCTTGGACTGTTAAAACGGTAGCTAGCTATTCTGTCTTTGAAAGCACTATGAAGTTTATCGACACCATTTCCTAAACTGTTATCAATAGGGCGGTTAATTTTTTTTCTGTCAATTAATAACGTATTTTTCTGACCGTTGCATCTATTATTATTAATATGTCGTTTTAAACTGGAAAATGTTGCAAAGTTCTCTCTACAATATTCACAAGTTTTTGAGCCACTCGGAGAATTTTGTTTTCTGTTCATTACAAACATCTCATTCAGCACGGCACATTTGTTATTATTAATATGTCGTTTTAAGTTAAAAGATGATGAAAAGATCTTTCCACAATAATCACAAGTTTTTGAACAATTAATACCACTTGTAGAAGGCATACTATTAAACTTTTGCTTCTTGCTTGGTGGTTCACTTCCAATCTCTCGTACTTTACCATCTTTTACAATGGTACAGTATTGGCGAATATGTCGAACTAAATTGCTTTTTGTTGAAAAAACTTTCTCGCAGTAACTACACTTCATTGTTGTATAAGAATTTTCACGATACTGATGAATGTGTCTAATCGTCCGCATTATATAGCATCCGGAGAATGGAGTGGAGGCGGTGGAGGGCAATTGCAGTGGGGGAAGGTAATTGAAGTGGCGGGGCTTTAGAAGGCGTGGTCTAGGAGTGGTGGTGGGGGTTAATTGAAGTGGCGGGGGTAGATAGGCGTTACTTGAATGTACTAATAAGCCACGCCTCCTCCACAATTGTATTAACAATAGATGAAGTATTTTATTGTATTATTTTTAGAGGACTTTATATTTCTAAACGTATATTATGTATTACTTTAGAGAATATAAGATTAAAACCAGTCATTTGTGTTTTTATTATTTATTTCATCATACTACTCATAAACATTTAAAGTTATAAAAAAAATTACACAAATTCATGAAAATATTATACTATAGAAGTTTTATCGATCCAAGTATTATGGCTATTTGGGAGTCCAAGCCATTTCACAAAAATCTTCTTTCCTCTCTTTTTTAAAACCGTCTCCACCAGACACACATCCGGATACTTAGCTTTTTGCAATTCCATTTCATAAAAGCCTCCCTTTATCGGTTGACCCTGCATATCTTCGATTAAATAAGTCCTGGGGTAGGTTACATTTACTTTAAAGACTTTGAACAGCTCAGTTGAAAAGTTAGGTGTATATCCTTTATCAAATACACCTTTGTATTTGCTTATTCGAACTATGTCGCCAACATGAAATTTAGGTTTTAAAGAAATCTTAATGTGATCATAAGCTTTTATGCGTGTGGTTGGTTTCACATCAGCAGGTTTCATACCAATTGTGCGATGTACTTTATTATTGTACATTATTGTAATGTTAGGCAGAATGTCAACCCATTTATATTTGCCTCTAGCTGAGAATTCTTTATAGAGCCAATTTTTTAGTGTCCTTATTACTCTCTCAGCGATTGCTGCTTTTTTTGTACTATATGTGGAGTAATGGTTTATATTGTATTTTTTCATTAGGGTGGAAAATGTTTTATTATAAAATTCTGTACCCTGGTCACTTTGGAGATTTTTAGGTGAGTAGTTTGATTCTTCCAATACATCTCTCATACCCTTTGTAATTTCAATACCAGTTTTATTTTTTACAGGTCTAGTCCACACATATTTGGAGTAGCAATCTATCACGACAAGAATATAGTGACATCCTTTATTATCATGAGCATATGGTCGCATCTCAATCAAGTCCATCTGCCATAAATCGCCATACCCTTTTATTATTGTTCTCCTTCTACGGAAATTTTTACGAACTGGTTTGTGTAGCTCCTCAACGACTGCTCTTTTTATAATACTGGACTCCATAATAAAGTACCTGACTGGTAGGTGTTCACAAGTAAACTAATTTCTAATAAGTTAATTCTTCTAATATACTAATGGACTTTGTTTATAGTTAATCCTTTTTTATTTTTAATATGTCCCAATGCAGCAGCGGTGTCAGCAATTTCATCCATCATCTGCTGTTTATCAACTCCCACCATCTTAACATCAAGTGATTTGGTTTGTGAAGGTGCGCTTATCAGACGGGATTCTTGAATAGTGCTGAATACCTTCTCTATTGCATTGGTATTGTCTTCAACTAATTTCTTAACGTCTGAAATTTCTGTGTTGATATACTGTCGCACTTCATTAATCATCTCGGTAATTTTGTTGTGTACAAAAGTCTGTTGGTTCTCGAAAAAGGCACTATGTAACTCTTTCATGCATTTTTCTACATAATTACGAGTTACACCATCACGATTATCCACTGGCTCTCCAATATTTTTTAAACGTTTATTTTGAATATCAAAGTGATTGTCTACGGTTACAATAAAACCAACGCCTGGTGGTCCACGTACAATCATTGACTTATTTAAGGCACTTCTTCGTCTCCCGAACTTGTCAATTGTGTTTACACCTACCATTTCTCTTTGCATTTGAGATAATTTCAACATTTCGGTGCTTTATATACTAGTTATGGAGGAAGTCATTTTTCTAATATATTATTTCTTCTTCCCGAAGTTCCTCGACTAAACTAACTATTTCGTTGTCGACATTGTTGTTACCTGCCATTTTTGAACTATACAGCAGTCGCAAACGATCCACCAGTTCTTTCGGTTTATTCCAATAGACATAATCCACGCCTCTACTATTATATAATTTTTGAAGAGGTATACGTGGAAAACCCAAACCAGTTCTGGATCTCGTCTTTACAGTAGAAGACATTAGTGGCATTATGAGTTCATTAAACTTTTTCCATTTGTTTTTATTTAAACCCTGCTTGAAATTAAAATCCTTATATGCTGCCTTTGTCTTTTTTAATATATCTCTATATATGTGACACTCTTCATCATCAATAGTGGCTTGATCACGGCGCAGAAATGATGGATACTTTATAAATATTATATCATACAACTTAGTACTACCGGGATACGTCCCCAGCTCCTTGTTACCACGCGACAATGTGATATTTCCACTAGAAAAGTGTATCTCGGCATCACCCATTTGTAACTTGGCTGTTTGAGGATCTAGGCGTACACCATACACAGTATCATATTTATGATCACCAGACTTTAGATTTTCTAGGTGTTGCTTGATTACATCACATTCTTTTTCTTCACTGCTAAGGAAATTTTCTGAATCTAACGATGATCTCGGCGGTGTGTCCATAAAATATGTTTGAATTGCACTTTCTTCGTCACTAGTTTCAGATGCCGCTTTTACACCCTCTTGCGGTTGTGTAGGTTTTTGTATCTCTGTAGTTGGCTGATTGTGTAATTTTACCTCTGAAGCGGATGATATAACTTTTAAAGGTTTTGTTATGGGCTCATACAATTTCTCGAGAGATAACCGAGTATTTACATTCTTACTTTTCAACGAGTTAAATTTTTTACGTATAGAATCAGTAGCTTCAACTAGTTGACGTTTCAAATTTATTTCACTGGCGTCCTTCATTGCCAATATTTAATTTCACTGATGTAATCTCGGCGCTGTCTATAGATCGACTAATGTTCTAATTATGGTGCTTTATGTATATATGAAACTATCAAGTCCTTTCCTGTATCTGCCTTCATTCACCTCTCTGTCTTTGTCAATCACAAGAAACCCATATTTGTCTTTCCAACACTCTGCACACATATCTTGAAATTGTTTAAAAGATACGTCTGGCGAGACATGATCAGAGAAAATGTGATGTAAATTCATATTGTCCTGTTTGAAGATTGCTATGAAATTGCTGTTGTCTCTTACCAGTTGTTTTGGCACGCGGGAATATGTTTGTGCTAGATAAAAACAATCTACATGTTTGTGACGTCCCATTGAGAAAAATGCACGAATTACATCTTGTTTTTCACATATAACATCATCAAATATAAATACAGAATCAGGTTCAGCGTCGGACGGTTGCACTATTTCTGCATTATTACTAAAGGTGTAAAATTCTAGTCCCTTAATAGGTTCTAATATCTTGCGTAAATATTCATACTTGGGCTGATGAAGAGACTTTGAATATAAGTATATATTTGCAAAACGTAATCCGAGGGGGTGAGTAAGTAGAGATATAAGTAAATTTGTTTTGCCGCACGCACTTGGACCGATTAATAGTCCGCGAATAGTTGAGGGAAGTAACGGACCATGGCACGGTTCGGCTTGTAACCCACTTCCAACTTTTTCATCTAAATTGTCTATAGAAAACTTCTGTCTCTGCTTCACGATGCGCATTGTAGCACGGTTGAGGACTATATAAATGAATGCACATCATACAATCGTTATTTAAATGTTGTCAGTCAAGCAGTGCACAAGTAAAAATCGCCGTCATTTAAAGGCTGGCAGGGGGGTAGTAAATTCCCTTATAAATAAGCTTCCATTTGAACTACATTTACCAGGTGGTTACCAGTATTGTGGTCCAGGCACCAAATTACAAGAAAGATTAGCGCGAGGTGATTCGGGCATAAACAAACTTGACGCTGCATGTAAGGAACACGACATTGCATACGATCGAAACAGGAGTGATTTAGCAGCCCGCCACAAAGCAGACTATCAACTTGAACAAACTGCGTGGAAACGAGTTAAATCAAAAGACGCCAATTTAAAAGAAAAAGCCGCTGCTTGGTTAGTTACATCTATAATGAAGGGAAAACAGCGTCTTGGTATGGGATGTGACTCAATTGTACCTCATTCTAAAAAAAGAAAAAATATTAAAAAGAAGAACCCTAAAAAGATAGCATTTGGTGCAGGAATAGTTCGTAAAGTGCGCGATGACTTACGAAAAGTTGATGACAAACGGTCTATAGCTAAGGACCCAAGAAAAATGACGTACATTGCACTTCAAGCAGCGCGACGTCACCTGAGGGCTGCTGGAGGAAAACGCAATATTCGTACGCCTAGGATCATACCAATCCCGAAAGTTGGTGGAATTCTACCTTTAATACCTATTTTTGCTGGATTATCTGCATTAGGTAGTTTGGCTGGCACTGCGGCGGGTATAGCTAAGGCTGTAAATGATGTTAAAACGAGCAGAGAAGAATTGGCCGAAAAAAATCGACATAATAGACAAATGGAAGCGATTGCAATAGGAAAAACTGGTAAAGGGTTATACTTAAAACCGTATCGCAAAGGATTAGGACTTTATCTAAGACCACAAAGTTCAAAAAACTACTAGACACCCTACCTCGAAAACCTCTCACCGATATAGATCTGAAATATTATGCTGAGAAGCTGAAAGTACCATATTTTCGAGGTATATTTATGCGCAACAATCTACCAAATTCAGGACCGCGACATAATGAATATGTAATCATAAATTTGGATAGTATAGATGGTCCTGGTACACATTGGGTGGCATTTAAAAAACTTGGCAATACAGTCACATATTTTGATAGCTTTGGTGATTTACCTCCACCTAAGGAACTAATTCTGTACTTGCGCAAAGGCTCAAATTCTACCAACAAAATCTACTATAATTATGATCGTCAGCAAAATTTCAACACAGTCTGGTGTGGTCATTTGTGTTTAAAGTTTCTTTCTACAAAGCAGACATAAGACGCGATGGAAATGACATCTATGACTCCTGCTATGGATCAAGAAAGCATTAAGCGAATGGGTCATTCATTAATCGCATTCTCTAGACTACACAGCTTGTTGAAGATGAGTCAACAACAACTCGCAGATATGCCTAAAGAAGTAATGATTGGTTGTGCCGCACATGAAATTGCATTAGTATGGGATAAACTACCCAGACATCTCCAGAGTGATATCGATATTTTAAAATACCAATACTGTCAAGAGCATTATTCTAATGAGAACGCAAGTGACGTTGATGTTAATGATGGACCATCGCCTCGAAAAGTATTCTGCTGTTACTGTAAAGTACGTGATATAAATGTAGTATCAAATAATGAGACACCGTCACCCAACAAGATGAGAAAGTTAATCCACGATGATTGCTGTAAATCACAATAAATTCATAGGTCAGTGCTCAAATTCATCAGTTATGTCGTACACTTTTACTCTGTCGAGTCACACAAGTGTGCTTAGTGCAGAATTTTATCCACCCATTGAATTAAATACTGGTAGTCGATATGGATTGGGATTAACAGGATTTTATTCCTACAACTCCATATTCAATGTGGACGAGACGAATAATCGATTTTGTTATAAAACTGGATCGAAAATGGCTCTCACAGCTCTCCATATACCATTCGGTGCATATGAAATTGATGAAATATATCGCACAATACTAAAAGCAATGCCGAATGATAAAAGAGAAGAAGAAAAAGAAAAATTATTCCAACTGCGAGCCAACAATAATACGCTGAAGTGTGAAATTTGGTCAAAATATGGAATTGATTTTACACAGCCAAATTCTATTGGAAGTCTATTGGGATTTGAATCGATATATTTACATCCGAACAAAAGACATGAATCAACGCTCCCTGTTGATATTATGAAAGTACGAATGATACGGGTGGATTGTAACATTATTTCTGGAGCCTATTTAAATGCTCTTAAATCCCATACCATATTCGAATTTGATATAGACGTCGAGCCCGGCTACAAGCTCACCAGGGAACCCGCCAACATCATATATTTGCCTGTTGGACCTGAAGGACGTCAGTTTATCGATAACATTACGCTGCGAATATTGGATGACAACGGACATTTAGTCAATTTTCGAGGTGAAAAAATTATTGTAAAACTAGAATTGAAACAGTTTTAATATGGGAGGTTTTCAATACAATCAACAAAGACCCCGTCTCCAATATAATGCAATCAATGATAAAAAGGAGCGTAATCGTGCAAAGCGAATCATTCAGCGTGAGCATCTTGATCAGTTCAGACGTAGATTGTCAGCTAAGGATCGTGCATTTCTTCAGTCCGTTGGATTAGAAGTCCGAGAAAATTAACAATGGTGCTTATTACATCTAGTGAAAAACTTGAAGTGTTCGACGAACCTGTTTTTGACCAGTCAATTGTTAGCTTACATGAACATACGTATAAGCCATATGGTTCGCAATATTATAAAAACTCTGATACAGTACGCATTCCTATTAATTTCCAAGACCTAATACTTGACATTGCAGAGAGTTACATATATATTGAAGGCAAGTTTACTCCTAGTGACCTCACCAAGCGGTGTTATTTATCCAATAATGCACTAGCCTTTCTATTCGATGAGATAAGATATGAAATGGGTGGCGAGTCAGTGGCCGTCGTTAGAAAGCCTGGAATCACCACAACAATGAAAACTATGGTATCATATGGGCAGACACATACGAGAGCACTACTAACTGCAGCTTGGGGTCTCACCGAAGAAAAGCAGTGTATTTTAGATACTACCAGTCATGTATTCAGTGGTAGACTACCTCTCAAATATCTCATGGGTTTTGCGGAAGATTATACAAAAGGTGTTTTAAATTCAAAGCAGGAACTAATTTTAATCATAGCCCGCTCGTTTAAAGACTCTTATATTGGTGAAGTTGATGCAGAGCTAGAAATTAGTAAAATTGAGTGGAAGATTAGACATATTGTACCTGAAGATAGACAAAAAATTAAGCTGTTGAAGAAAATTGATTCAGGCGGTAATAATGCCAGAATTAAGATGGTTTACCGTATGTGGGACCTTTATGAACTACCAATTCTGCGTGATACTTCTTCCGATGTATGGGCTGTTAAAACCACCAGCAGTCTTGAGAGACCTCGTTACATCATTATTGGTTTTCAAAACAATGCCAATTCCAATAATAGATCCAAAGATGCCATAAAGTTTATTCATGCAGACATAAATAATATTCGACTATTTCTAAATGCTGAAGTATATCCATATGAGCGTTGGAATTTAAATTTCGATAAAAAGCTGGACTCCGCAGTATATTATGCATACGAGAGCTTTCAACGAGGTTATTATGGTAGAGACATGGGGGAACCTATGATGGATCTTGAAGAATTCAGAAAAAATCCATTGTTTGTCATAGACTGTAGCCACCAATCCGAGGCATTGAAGACATCTACGGTTGACATAAAAATAGAGTTTGAAACACGAAAGACAAAGTTCCCCGAACAAACTCGTGTATATGCACTTATACTTCACGATGCCTACTTGACCTATAATGCATTGGATGGATCAGTTCAAGGTGGATTTTTTGGTGCAAGATAAAATAAAAAGACAATTAGTTAGTAATGTAGTAGAATAGGTAATAAATAGTATGAAAATAGTAATGTGACAGAATAGGTAATAAATAATATAAGAAAATGTAAATCATGTGTTTCAATTCAAAAAATAAAAACTAAAATAAACAGCAACACGTTCTCCTCACTTGTGATGTCAAGATGTTAAGTACACAAAAGCCATAAAGAGGGTACGCTGCAGGTACTGAAATAACTATGTAAATGTTCTCTTTCACAAATTCACTGATAAAATCTCGGTGGATAAGACAGGCAGGTAGTAAATGTACATCTCATAAATCAGCATAGGGTAAGACAGATGTCCCTAAAGATAAGACAGGTAAAATAATTGTTGATCGGTATAAAGATAATGTAGATAGGTCGCAATTGTTTATCAGCATAAGGATAAGGCAGGTAAATAAAGAATGAATGTTTGTTATCTCATCGTAAAAAAAATACAAAGTGCAATAAGACAATACAACATAATAGAGAATTATTTAACTGTCTGCATACGAACGACTAGACGGATGGATTGACCATAATTGCTTTAATCACCATTATTTTTACTGCAATACCTTTATTTTTACTTAAATTACCTGTAATTGTCCTCTAATTACCACAGTACTTTAATTACCTCCCACCACTCTAATTGCATCCCATCACTCTAATTACCACACCACTCCAATTACCCCCCACCACTACAATTACATCACACCACCTTAATTGAGTCACCCCCACCACAATAATTATCCATCATGCAATTACTCTAATTACCCATCATTCCACTAATTGCCCCCCACCACTACAATTACATCAGGCCACTCTAGTTACCCCCCCACCACTACAATTACATCACACCATTCTAATTACCTCCCACCACTACAATTACATCACACCACTTTAATTACTTCTTACTAATCTAATTGCCCCCCACCACCACAATTACATCACATCACTCTAATTACCTCCCACCACTACAATTACATCACACCACAATTACATCACATCACTCTAATTACCCATCATTCCACTAATTGCCCCCCACCACTACAATTACATCAGGCCACTCTAGTTACCCCCCACCACTACAATTACATCACAACATTCTAATTACCTCCCACCACTACAATTACATCACATCACCCTAATTACCCCCCACCACTACAATTACATCACGCCACTTTAATTACTTCTTATTAATCTAATTGCCCCCCACCACCACAATTACATCACAACATTCTAATTACCTCCCACCACAATAATTATCCATCATGCAATTACTCTAATTACCCATCATTCCACTAATTGCCCCCCACCACTACAATTACATCACACCATTCTAATTACCTCCCACCACTCTAATTACCCATCATTCCACTAATTACCTCCCACCACTACAATTACATCACACCACTTTAATTACTTCTTACTAATCTAATTGCCCCCCACCACCACAATTACATCACGCCACTTTAATTACTTCTCACTAATCTAATTACCATCCTAATTGCCCCCCACCACTACCACCTTTCATAGGCCCCGCCCTCTAACGCCCCATCCCCTAAGCCCCGCCCCTTAATTACCTCCCACCACTCTAATTACATCATATCAGTCTAATTACCTCCCACCACCATACTTACATCCCATCACTCTAATTACTTCTCACTAATCTAATTACCCCCCACCATTCTAATTACCCCCCACCACACTAATTGCCCCCCACCACCATATTTACCCCCACCACACTAATTGCCCCCCACCCCTAAACTGATCACTGATCACTGATCACTGCTCCTGCTCCTGAACCGAACCTCTCTCATTTACACACTACTGGATTCCTCACTGTTCATAAAAGAAATTGCCAAAATAAAAATGAATGTGGATGCCCTGAAATAAAAAAAACTAACAAAGTAAAATACCTCGGAGTAATGGTTGACCATCATCTAAGATGGAATGAACATATTGAATATATCACAAAAAAAATTAGAATACTTATACACAAATTCTACCAACTAAAAGGCATACTAAACAGAAAAAATGTATTCATTGTTTATGACTCTTTAGTTGCATCGATTATTAGCTACTGTATTGAAGCATGGGGAGGATTATTTAAAAACACTCTAAGCAATTTGCAAGTTACACAAAACAGTATATTAAAAATAATACTGAACAGAAACAGATTACATAATACCACCCTGCTATACGAGGGGGCAAAAGTCTTTAATGTAAAAAATGCTTACGCTTATCATTCTTTATTGTGGTATAATAAAGTATGGGATTCCGTATATATATCTCACGATTACCCAACAAGATCATTAAGAAATAAAAATCTTGTTATACCATTATATAAAAAAACACATACACAACGATTTATATTCGATTATGGTCCAAAATTGTATAACATACTACCCCTTACTATTAAAAATATACAAAAGTTAAATAAATATAAAATAGAATTAAAAAAATTTATACTTGATAACCAAGATAAGATCGATATTATTTTGAATCAACAGTTTATATAAAAATATTTGCTCCAACCACTATAGTTATAGCCTTGTCTTGATAGCTAGATCAGAATATTATATGTCATCTCTACGATTTCCTTATTTTATGATTCAGTATAAACACCTACCACTACCTTCTAAATTTAAATCTAAGTCTCAGGCTGTCCCAACCAACAAAGAAAGGGAAAAAAAGAGAAAAAAAAGACAATATGATGATAACTATATATAATATATTATGTCTATATAGATAATACACCTATCCTGTGTTGATACTCTGCAAAACAAGCCACAGCATGCTTAGGCGACTGTATCATTGCAGGATGGTGTCAGAATATGTAGAAAACTGTCTTTGATATTTTTTCTCACTTTCAGTTGTAAATTTGTTACCTGTCTTTGATTAATGTATGTATATATATGTATGTATATATAAGACATACGAGAATGTATATATTAATATAATATTAATACCAACAAATGTAATTTAATTAAGTATATATGTACTTGGAATTATATATTAATAAAGCAATAATAATAATAATAAAAGTTCTATAGGAGTTTATATAAATGTTACAATTTTTTTTCTATTTTATGAACCCAAACCTACATGATGTCATCGACCATATAATTAGAAGCAATTTATGGCTATTTCGTATTTTACAAATCATATTTTTTTAATCATTATATCGTGTATTGATATCATTAATGTTTTTACGAGTTGATTTTTGTTGTTAAAGATAAATATTTTAATATTATTTTAGTTGGCTTCTACTCTAATCATATAGATATACTAAATGGAAACTATTTAAACTTTTTGTTTACCTGTGAATTATAAATCAATGGTAAACTTGTTACTATATGTTTGCCACTATAATTACAATAAAACACAATTTATATTTTGATCACAGTTTATACGCTTACAGCGATCAACCTGTATATATTCCATAATTTTAAGACACTCCGTATTACGATGCTCTTTTACCTATGTACTAATGTGAAATAAAAAATTTCAAGTCTAACAAAAATTATAGTATACATACAGATACACAGCCATTTTTATTCGACATTTAAATGTAGAAAATGTAGATACGATACATTTTTCTAAATTCTTTTTCATGAAGACTATTACAAATTTTAATTTAAATAAGTTTAATCATTGTTTAAATATATTAAAAGTTTTAAAGTCTTTATACGAGCATTTTTTCCAATTACTGTATCTGTTTATTTAAATTGGATGTCCTGACAAAGATTTATATCATTTTAAATTTATGTACTGTAAGCTGACCGGTATTAAGATAAGGCTTGGCCCCCATTAACCTTTTTTGAAGGGGAATTTTCGGCAAATCAAGATAAATGAAGCAGGTTTCCAGTTAATTCTGAAATATATGTTTCTTTAAATATCTGTCCCTCTACCTTTTAATAATAAGTTAATTTGACGTTACGATATATTATAAGTAGAATTAGACATATATTCAAATATTACTGTTTTCTTAGACACTATAAATGTGGTTGCAGCTTGTATCAGAAAAGGGGTTGTAAACGTGTGTAAAGCTTATCCATACCAACAAAGAAACAGACAGGAAGTTATATTGACAGCAGAATGTTTCAGAAGTAATTACTAATTGTCCTTTGTTCTAATTGTAGCGGTAAAAGGTAAAAAACAAAGATATAAAATAGACAGCTGAAAATATTTAGGTGCATAAACAAATAGTTTTCTTTGTATAGATACCACGGTTGTGTACAGACCTGTACGTTTATATTACATTACTTAATGTCGACCCAGGTTTTTAGTGAACTGAATTTAAAAGGTAATATACAGCAGGATAAACCTGAAAAATTCCCGAGCTATAACAGTGACACTGTGCCTAAATATTATATTTTACAGAAGCGAGTTATATTACAAAATTTCATTGCTGTATGATAGCTGAAAAGATTGAAATGGTCATTTCATCAATAACTTGTTATAATTTGTTTTTATTCGGTGGTGTACATTTCAGAGAATCATCACTATTTCAGTCACTATTCATATTTTAATGTTGAAATTGTTCAGGTTATGATTAGATATAGTTTTAGTAACGTGTTGTCGATAAAATATGACTTTAAATTTATCATGATAAATGCCTTCAACTTACGCGAGAGCAACTTGCCAGATGCCTCTATAACACTCCACATTTCACAGCATCTACTGTTGATACGTGTGGATTGGGAAAATAACGCAAACGTATAATATTGTTTATTTCCTCACCTACTATGTTGAGTCAATATGACCGCTTTCTTGGAGGGTCCTGGAAAAAATAGTATATCTATATAAGTCCTACGTTTCCCCTTGCATGAACCACTTGACGCATTTTTTAACACTCGCTATATATATTTTTCTTTTTATAATACCTAGATACTCCTTATATTCAGAGAACACCTTAGTATTTTCTGTGGACGGCAATAACTTTCGTCGCGTCCAGTATTACCATGTAAATATAAACTTCGTTTATTTAGAATTATTATCCACTCAAGGCAAAGGATTGTAAGCATCGTCTACTTAAATAAAAAATGGAGTTTTTGCAAAGAATATATTAAATCCATCCTTTTCCTGTTGTAAACAGTGCTACAGAATGATAGCAGGGGCAATAAAGGGCGAGGCTTTATTGTAGGAGATAAATATCTCTACTTTAATAAATATGGAAAACATTGTTGTAGATAAAGGGAAAAGTGTATATATTATCTTCCTGATAACGTAGTATTGCGTTTTCCAGGTGGTGAACCATGAAAATTAATTATGAAATGCATGTTTTCGTTATGTCCGTGTAGAATATTATTCTATCCATTAACATTAATGAAATTTGTATGTAATTGTCTACAAAATAAATAGACTTGGTTCTTTTATTGTTGTGTTATAAAACAGAATTAACGTGCAGGGTTGGTTTTAGATTTTTCTTACGGATGCAGCGGAATCTGCCCCTTATGAAACTTTTATTGTTCAGTAAATCTTGTGCGGTTTACGCATCTTCCTTTTCTCTACTGGTTGCTATAGCAATTGCCATTCCTTTATATCACGATGAAATTTCAAAAAAATCCAAGGAGACCGATGGCCCGTCAACATAGCAATGTACCAAAATAACTGAACAGTTGTTATAAATCTGCACAGTTGTATGAATGGGATTTTCCCACGACCAGCAACAGTTGCCTCACCAGGACCTGCTCCAAAATCGATCATGCAACCATTATGCTGACGTGGTGGCGGATTGCAGGATTCGGCGGAACAGGCCTGGGTGGGCGAAAACAACAATACAATAAACTTAACCTAAACTCCTTTCTACAAAAATAAAATAAAAATAGGTATTAACTTTTAACGAAAATGCTTGAAAAACAAGCTTAACGAAACTTATAACTACACTAATTTTTATAAAACTCGCGCACAAAAAACACTGTTAAATTTTGTATCTGAACGCAGGCACCACAAATTAAATAAGGAGCCTTCCGCGAGATACTCCAATGCAGGGCTGCGCAGGGCTGGCCTAAACTTTGATTTTAAAAATTTTAATTTTGAAAGGTGTTGATTTTTTAAAAGGTTAATGATGCGGAATGGATTTAGAAACAAAAATGTATAAAAAGAAACTAAGAAAGAACAAACGCGACAAAAATACACAAATAGAAAGGAAGAGGGGGACAGGAAAGGATTAAAGATTAGCGAAAGGTATGAAACACTAGTGAAAGGTGGATAGGGGTATAGTGAAAGGTATAGTTGGTGAAACTTAGCTGTAGTGGTTGCCGGAAAATTGGTAACGTCTGGTAAGGTAAGGGGTGTTTGATCCGAAATGGGGCATTATGCTGTCTAATTTGCGTTGTGTATCTTGTTAGTGGACTATCGCCCAGCTTGAACAAGTAGAAGTTTTGAAGGATGTGCTGGACATAGCGCGCCATCGGGGTTATGTCGTTGCAGCGTGCGTATAGGTCTCTGAGGGAGGTGTGCCTTCCTGAATTCGATATGAAGCGCATAGATTTGTGTGTCAGTCTTTGGTCAAGTCTCACCCCCAGGTACTTCACGGATCTCTTGGTTGGAATTTTGTTTCTTTCGCTGCCAAAGCCGTCTCTTCGCATATGTCTCATGTGACCGTTTCGTCGAATCGGTCTCTGTTCGGGTTTATGGTTATAGTGGTGGCAACAGTCTGGTTGGCATCCTGCAGCAACCGTGCAAACTCTTCCACAACATTCTGCAGATCGGCGAGAGTGTTGATTGTGTTGTCGAGTGTTAAATTCGTGTTGATGTGTGCCTTATAGAAATGAGAGTCAGCGCCTCTATAGGATATGACTTTCCGTGTTATGTCTTCCCTTGACATACCGTTCAACTCGACCACATATTCACTCAATGTAATAGCCATTTATAGCCATTTAAGATAACAAAATCATACAGCTGTGCGTTATTTTCCTAACATACGTGTGTGAAACGTTAACTGGCAAAACTTTCACAGAAAACGTCATGTGATATTTTAACTTATTAAATTATCAAATGAAAAATAGTAGTTTGGATTTGCTATAAGAAAAATATTGTACTGTCGTGAGCAGAAAAAATAGGACAACTTTTTTTTCTAATGTAAATCTGTCTCTACTTGAATATGTAATGAGTAGCCGAAATAAAACAGACATTATTTTTAATTTATTTTTTATTTTAATGCTCTAGTTATTGCTATAGTAAATGATGGATGGTTAATTAGACAAATTGCACTGCGTTATAATATTGACAAAAATTCGGTGTGTAACATTTTAAGAAAGTGGAGAATAAACGGTACGATTAGTAGAAATCCTGGATCAGGGCGACGAGGGATATCCTACTTAACAAGAAACTAACTATTAATATTTCTGCTTTAGCAATAACTCCAGATTTAAATAAATAGCTTATATGAGGCATATTAGTTTTTTGCACACTTGCAATAAATTATGACAACTAACTGACAATGTCACAAAAATTAAAGTTAGATGTACACAACTAGATTTTAGCAAAATACCGTTATAAGACCTATTTTTTGGCTCACGACTGTACAGGGTGAGCAACTCAGAATGGCACATTTCAGAAATCAATCCTGGCATGTGTGTAGGGAAAAAATTACTTTCAGTAAAGTTTCTGGAAACTATTTTTGAGTTTTTAAAATGGCCGCTAGGGGGCGTAACAGCCATGACCGAATAGAAAATTAGGTTCTTCTCCATATTTTGCTTAAGTGGTATTGAAAATATATTCATCGTAATTCTGAGACAATTCCGAACATTCTTAGTTTTCCATTTTCTTTGTATTTTCAAAAATAAAGTGGTGGGGCGATGCCAAAAAAAATCTTTCTATATGTCAATTACTGCGATTAGCCTTAACGGAATTTAACAAACTTGATCTAGTTACAGAGCTTTTCTTAGTCTATCGAGTGCGGTTTACGCTGTTTTCATTTGGTTATTATCATCACCGCTAGAGGGTGTTATTTGACATTTCAACAAATATCGCGCTTTTTCTAAAACATTTTAAATGGAGTCGATGTTTATTTTTACACGGTAAAATACAAAATTAAAAGCTTCAGATGTCAGTGAAAACCGCAATTCGATTGCTTTTTTCTAACAGTAAATATTAGCAAACAAACTTGAAATTGTGAATTATTATCAGATCTTGGTGACTAAATTTTCAAAGTAGCTGTTGAAACAAGTAAGCTGTGAAAATGACACAATAAAGAAGCAACATATGTTAAAAATATTCAACGTGTCATTGTTGCTATTTTGTGTAGTATTTGACTTTTCTACTTCGTTTTGGAATTAATTTTTAAAATTATAATGATTCTTAGAAATGAAGAAGCATTTGACGTGTTAGCGATTTTCTTCGAATGCATGAGACATGTAACTCTTGCTGCCAGGGTCCACGCGGTGAAGTACCCTGAAAGACGTCATCACGGTGAAAGAGTGTGCAACTTCCTGTGTATCGGAGACACCGAAGAGGTCGCACCGAGGAAAATGTTATAAATGTATTAGCATATGTGCAATTTGATCCCAATTAAGTACTAGAGCAATAGCCAGGGACTTGGGAATATATCGAACCACCGTTCAAAGTATTCTGAGAAAACATGAGTAAGTTATTTATTTATGAAGATTTAATTCATTATGATTAGAAACAGTTGATTTATGCAAAAAAATTCTTATAAAGTTTTTAAAATTTATTTATTAAAGATAATGATATGTATGGTATAAAGCTTTTTGTTTACTGCTATGTGATGCTATTGCATCACGGAGTTGTCAACAATTTAGAGCAAGTATAGAAAATATATGACATGTAAAAACATATTTTTCATATATTGCTCAGAAGAAGAATATAATTTTTTCTACTGAGTTATTTGAAGAAACCTCTTTTTTTAAGTTTATTCTTGAATTTTGTAATTATTGCTCAATAAAACGAAAATGTTTGCAATTAACCATAAAATGTTCGTTTTTCATTTCTACATCACATCGTCGATAAGTATACAGGGTGTTCCTTTTAAAAAATTGAGAAAATTCAATTTAAAATGTTCTTAATTGAAAATAATGTTTGGCCACCCTGTAGATTTTTAGGAAATGAAAATGATTCAAAAACATTAATTAGAGGTCTCGTAACTGGTATTCACATAAGTTTTTCTTAAAACCCATAATTGTGACTGTGGTGATTTTTTTAATATCCATCTGCAGATTGCATTATTTCAACAAAAAAATTCATTACATCCAAGTGGTTTGGAGATATTCAATGCTAATATAGGAATAAATACAGCCTAGAAAGAGGCTTCAAAAAATGTACTGATATACATAGTATTCCATTTAAAAAAGGCACTTGGTCCTGTAACTTCTTCTTGGCTCGCCCTGTATGTTCGAAAATAATTTCCAGTTATAGGCTTTTTTATCTAGTTTACTTGCAATTTTTTAAAAAATTTACTGCTATCGTAGAACTCGACATATCGAGATCCGACGCACTATTGCCCCACCCTATATATTCTACTAAATATTTTTGACATAAGATATGTTGTTTCTCCGTTGTTACTTTCACAGCTTACTTGTTTTCAACAGCTACTTTGCAAATTCTGTCGTCAAAATCTGATAATAATTCATAATTTCAAATTTTTTTTTTTTTTATACATTTATTTAACGTCGGCCTATTTCCGCTACTGAGGCCTAACACCGACGCCTGTAGACGAGCTACCCCCAACCAGGAATTTTTGCCGAACCTCTTCCCTTAAGAAGAGTAGGGATCTTTTACTTGCCTAACATTTAATAGACAAGGGACCGACGGCTTTACATCCCCTCCGAAGGATGGTATATCTCCTATACAACCCTCGCCTAAGGTTGTATAGCTTCCGCGCATACACTGATATACAAGCCGCTGGAAGATGTGTGAGGTGAGAACGCGGTTTCCGTTGGAATGGTCACCAATCCAAGTACTAACCGCGCCTGTCGTTGACCGAAGTATGTACATAGTAAAGACGCACCTACGCTCGCCCCCCAATTTCAAATTTGTTTGCTAATATCTACTGTTAGAAAAAAGCAAAAAGTCTAGTTGCTGTTTTAACGCGACCAAGTTTGTTAAATTCCGTTAAGGCTAATCGCAGTAATCGACATATAAAAAAAAATCTGGCACCTGGAAAACTAACAAGATTCGAAATTGTCTCAGAATTACGATGCATATATTTTCAATATCACTTAATTGAACAAAATACGGAAAAATACCTAATTTTGTAATCGGTCATGGCTGTTATGCCCCCTAGCGGCCATTTTAGAAACTCGAAAATATTTTCCAGCAATTTTCCAGGGCCACTTTTCTTAAGATAATTTTTTCCTTAAACTTGTGCGATGATTGATTCCGGAGATATGACCGACCTCCATTCTTAGTTGCCTGCCCTGTATACAACTCGCTGGAGAGTATCTTATGCACGTAATTTCCATTCGTGTGTTAAGTTTCACTTTCCTTGCTCATTTTGTAATATTTTAACTTTTAAATATCTCGTAATTGAAAATAAAATAACCGTGTGGATTCATCGTCACCAGTCTCCGGTATAATCATAGAATTTTCACTCATCTTAAAACTTTTTATTATAAAAAAATTTATCTGTTACTTGAATGCCACTTTTACAAAATTAATATTTTGAGTGTGTTTTTTTTCAATTAGCGTTGATTATTGTCAATTTGCGTGCGCAAAGTGTAATTTACGCACGCAAATAATCGTTTGGCATACGCAAAAGTCATGTAGTAAGATAGTGGAACAGGCAAACAGATATTTACTGACTGAAACAACGAGCACTAAGATAGTAGGTACTCATCCCGCGTGAGTAATAAAAAATAAATTAATCAGTTATCATTACAAAAAAGTATATTCAACATTTTTGTTACATATATTAATGGTACATGTTTGCTGCTATGGGAATGTTGGAAAATGTACAGTCTAAGATCTTAATTAATCTAGATTAATATCAAACTTAGATTAATATTGTTAAATTTCCTGAATGTGAGAAATTGCATGCAGTGCAGTAAAATACGCTGTCGTATTGTTGCCTTCAGAGGTTAAGTTTCTGATTAAATTCACTAAGCAAGCTTTTGAATAATTAATATACGTTTTGATTTTGAATTTGAGTTACTGAGAATACATAATTAAGTGTAAATCCGGAGATTCATTCATTTCAATTAAATAATTTGAGATGATTTATCTGATATAACTCGATTTAATTAAATAGAGATTTAGCCCAAGAATAAGTTCTAAAAATAGATTTAATTGATTCTTAACGGAATCTTGGTATTAATTCGGGAGAACATTGTTTGAGATATTTCTAAACATAATCTTTCTAAGTGACAATTCATTGGCTCAATACTTTCGTGTTAGGCTTGAGACCAAGGAGTTCGAATTTTGGCTACGGGATGAATGTTTATGGGATTGTTACTGAGTTTGTTGCAGTGTATTTGATGATATTTTGTGAGTGACAATGCGGCTAGTCACTGTACCATTTCTGAGTTCGAGTCTCAGCTGAGGCAGATGGCAATGTCGCAGGGAATGGTCGTTGTATAATAGTCCGGTAGGTAAGCACAATCTGATTGATAGAGAGTTTATGATTTTTCTTAACTCTTCAATGAATACTTGAATACCCTTGTGGTATAGTAATTGTCTTAAAAATGTTGACAAAAATTAAGCTTATTCGATATGGATATACAGGTATTTTGATATTATCTGTTTTCTGCATCAAAATTGTTTACCTTAGATTAAAAAATTACAACATATTTTAGTTGAGTAAAAGATAAAAGCATTTTTATTCCACCGTACTGTAAATGGTATGTATATAGGCACTTACTGTCGGTTCTTCAATTAATCTAAAATTCACCCCTTCGAATACTTTGCGTTATTATCTGGTTAAATAAGTTTTAAAGGGGCTTCGTAACGCCTTCTAATTATTTACATTTATATATACTTGTTGAAGTATTACGAGCGATACCTGAAATATTCCGGCTCAAACGCGAGATACTAAATACGGGTATACATTTCAAGATACCTAATTATTTATTATGTTTTGACGCTACAAAATCCTTTTGAAATGACGTGGGTCTGTTACACATTCACCTGCTTCATTATTTGTAAAAAAAATATATAGGCAGCGTCATTAAGTATGCTTACATATATTTAAGAAAATAACTATATAATTTGTATAAATATAGTTAAAACCAATTACTAAGAGTGTGTTTGCATGTATGTGCATGTGTTTCTCAGTAAATGCATTCTTATTCGTTTAAACCTAATGTTTTACTTCAAGAAACGAATACAGGGTGAAGTTGTGGATCCTGCCAGATACAATAACTTTAAAATGCTAATCAGACAATTTTAAGAGAAGCAACGACTCCAGAGCTATACAGTGTGTAGCATTTGAACCTATCCAACGTTTTACGTGTGACCCACCCACTCTGCACAAATTACAAAATTAAGTGCACGCAGGCTCCCAGGGTTTCTCTCATGCTCTAAGGCTCCAAGCTCTGCCGATTTTTTTTATTTTTCATAAAACGGGAGTCGAGAAATTCTAAAGTCTGTCAAGATATTCGATCATTCCGCTCGCAGTAATTTTTCATATTAAAATCCGAAAAAATTTAGCCCCACTCGATAATTCCTAAAGATGCCTAAAATATCGAAACCTTCAAAACATTCAATCTGCCCATTTTACAATCAAAACTTTCAAAATATGCAACTTCAACAAAAAAGTTGCCCCTGTACATTTTCAAACCACTCATAATACTCTCCACATACCCCAAATATCAATTTTTAATTCGTTTAAATAAAAATTCTACATGCATTCAATCTCGCGATATAAAGTCTACCTGAAATTGCGTCGTAAATAATAAACGGTTATTTATCTTTCTACACGTCCTCCCATAGCCACTTATCAATATTTACTTCTGCTTCCCAAACATTCATGAGACAAATATTTTATATAAAATCTACCTCTTACAGCACTTATAATTTATATTTATCAAGATCTACTTTCGTCCCAAGCGCGCCAACAATAGCACTTAGTATGACCGCAGCCGTGAGTAAGTTCTGGCCTGAGGATTAATTAGTGCGGATGCTTGGTGAAATTTAAAATAATAACTTCCGAGAATTCCTCAAATACCATCTACAATAACGTAGACATGCTAATATCAGATAAAAGGGAATTCAATTTTACACAACCTGACGTAAAAAATACAGGGTGTTCCATTTGACCTAAACAAGTTTTCGCGGTTTGAAGTTGACAAAATGTAACGCGAAAAACAGAACACTTGGTATGATATTATTGAATTTATTTCAGTTGTAAAACGTAGTTCTCTTTGTGTTCTTTTTACGTGGCAAGAAGCAAATGAGGATCTTTTACACGAAGAAAGTTATAACGGTTCTTGCAAACCGTTGCACCTGTCAAATTTTCTATGTCAAATATCTCTGAAACGGCTAGGTTTAGGTATAGGATATGCTACATATTTTCGACTCAGAATTTTATGCTCTTTTCGAAAACCCTAAAATATATAGGGTGTATAGGTTTGAAATAAGCAAGTTGATGTCGACTTCCGGTATAAGCGGAAGTACCAGCTGCTTGTAATTATTTTAGTTGGATTGGCCATACCGACATTAGTAATTATCTAAATTTTTAAAATTTTCTGATGTGTACTTTTGTCTATATCGATCGATTCAGTTCCCGGTGACACACCCTGTATAAACTCGAGCACAACGAGGCTCGAGGAAGTCAATTCAGTGCCTTTTATAATCGCTCTCAAATTCTTCCTTGGTAGTTCAAGTAAAGACAACCCTAATCTCTGCCCTAGTGCACCTTAATTATGTTAGTGTATTTTTATTAATATTTAACCGGCACCTTCGCCAAAAAGTGAATTTTTGAAAATCTAAAAATAAAAATGAGTTAATTTTCGGCGAAACTTTCGAAGTTGAAAATTACCATTTAATCAGAATATATTTTTAGTTAATTTTTAACAATTTCTAAACTCTGTGAAGTAAATTAAATAAATATTTTAGTTTTCGTTTTAAAACAAGTGTGTTTTACTAAACCAGAATATACCGGGTGTTGGGAAAGTACCCTGCCAACATACATAAAGTGATTTTTTGGAACTCTCGACGAAAGTTAAGTGCTTTGCTACCAGCAAATATTTATTTCTCTGAAACAGCAACCAAAGTTCCTACAATAAAAATAAATGCACGAACGCCATCTGGGGTCTCTATTCAAGCTCTCCGACTGGCCGTTATTTTATTTTCCCAAATTCGAGAGCCCGTTCGTGTTCAGTGAACGGCATCTCATTTCGCCGTCCTGATTGAGTGGAAGAGTAGCTGTAGGTAAACGCCGCCAGGATGTAAAAAAAAAATATTTAAATATTTTAAAGTTCAACTTTTTCAAATGCTTTTAATTGGACTAAAGGAGTATAATATTTGTACCAAATTTTACCCACATATATGTACAGTTGTTCCAAAAATACAGCAGAGTAATTTAATCAAAAACTATGAATCAACCTGTATGTAAAGACGCCTACGCTACTGTCTCATAGAAAATACTAGAAAGATCTGGAATGATTCACTGGAATATTCTAGTATAATCGAACACATTCGACTCGGGTATATATAGAGTGGATCCAAGCACACTGAGGCCAGTTATGTATTAGATGAGCAAGTGATAAGATCAAATAAGAAACAGTATCAAGCTATGGTTTAAAGTAGTGAATTTATGTTAGATTAAAGTATAATTAGTTGTTATTTTTAAAGATTAATTATTGTAATTTTAAGCGATTAATAAATCAGTGGCTTGTGAAGATTCTTGTTGCAATTTATTGAACCTATGTACAAGATGTTTACTGGAACCTGTAAACACGTAACAATATCAATTATAAAGCAAAAGGTGTTATCTGGATAAATGTTACTAGTATATTTTTTCTAAATTGTTTATTACATCAAAGTGGCAATCACTTGGCATAAAATAGAAAGGTAGGAAACATAAGACTTTGTTGTTAATACTAAACACGCATTTATGAATAAAACAGTAAAATGAATTAAAATCTTAATTATCTCATCTTGTATTCCTTGCAAGTACTAATGGGAGTATTTGCCTAAGTCTGCTAAAAAGAGTTTAAGAAAATGATATTAATATTCCTGATGAAGCCTAAAACTTACTCAACAAATGCATTTACCTACCCTTTTCTCCCTTTATACATATTTCATTAAAATCTGGGTTGCTGGGATATTAATGCTTAAAGACAGTAGCGCCGAAATAGAAGCCATACTCAAGATATCAAACGTCTCTGTGTCTAGATTTCTTTAAAAATTTTATAGATTACGATATTGTAGACTGGCAGCAGAAATGTTAGAAATAAAAAACTATTATGCGCTTTGTATTAAACTTCTCATATTTACTAGGGGGAAGTGAAAGAGTATTTATTTTAAGAAATATATTAAAATACTTCTTTTTTAATATTCTATCTGATATTATTTCTGACGAAAATCGATTATTTTATTTCAGCTGATCAAATTAAAAAATTATCTTAAAAAGTGAAAATAGCAGTAATTTTTTTGTTGCTTTTTTAATTTCTAATATAGTGTGTTATCTTTCCCAAGCTGCATGCGAAATTTCTAGACTCTACTAAAGTTGTTAAAATGGCTCGGTTATAAAGTGGCTAAGAAATAAATATGGCCCAACTACCGCAAAGCCAAAAAAAAGGTTATGTGTTTCATAAATCTGTGAGTATGTATGCATGTGATTAGGAATATGTGACGTGTTGTCTTGTGGAGCCTGATAGCTGGACTGATTTTGACTGATGAGGTGCTGAAAGTTTGATCTCAATCACTCCAGAGTCTACGGGTATATGAAAATGTTTTAAACAATATAAAAGATGTACTTACGGTTTTTGATATATAATTTTTTTATACTTAGTCAATCTCTCTTTTATTTGATTCCAAACTTTTATTATCATTTCCAATTGAAATATTTTTTACAAAAATCGGGATTTTAAATTAACAGTATACCGTTTCCGGGATCCAACGCCCCTTTTTTAAAGTGATTACTAATAGGCTGAATTTTTATGAGTGGCTTCGTTTTGACGAATCTTCTAACTTTTCTCCAGGCGAAAATTCTCGGTAGAGGTATGCAAAGTTCTACGCAGCCGTTAAACATGTTGATCGTGGAACTGACACTTTCATGGCGTAGAACTGGGAAATCTGCCAGAAAATATGTAGGACAACTTGACCATTTGATTTCAAAAACATTAATTAAACAATAGTGTAAAAATCAATCCGTTAGTGTAAAAAAACAGAGAGCTGTGCTTGTCCTACTTCACTTTAAAAAAGAGCCATCGGACCTCGGACCAATATTTACTGGTTGATATTACTTGACATTAAACTTTCCATGCTTGAATAGAAATTCCCTTGTAAATGATACTGACAACAAAATTATCGGACTATAAGGTGCTTCCTCTATTTATTAACATTTCTTTTTCGTTCATAGTTCTAATAGAAATCTATAAAAGAAGACAGGCGCGCCGTGTTTAGTGTACCTAATTTTGTAAAGATGCTGTGTTATGTGTTTGAACATTTATTTTTTTTAAATTCTAGATTTTATTCCGCCGACACTGTGCGAAGGGCTCGACTCGCATAAGCCCAAAGAACTCCAATAGGATGTCCCTCAAAGCAGTTTTATCCCATTCTCTGTACTGTATAAATTCGAGTCTTAATCCAGACTTTCTTTCAAAAATTCTGCGATTCATGATGACATGATTCCCTTATAAACAACTTCTTTTATTTGGCAATTATTTACCCTTATTTCAATTTAACGCTAAAAGAAAGAACTTATATCTTAATAAATCTTTAGATGAGATACTCGTACATGAGCTTTTTAAATTTAATTCACAACACACTTAAAAATATACTCTAAAATGTAATATCTTGTGCTAATTTATTTACTGATTTATGTAGGAATAAAGTTAAAATTAATGTATTTATCCGGTTGGAAGTACAACGTTCGAACCCATTTCACATACAGGCTTCGAACCATAATATAGTGATTTGGGGCAACACCTCACCTAACCCGGTTAAGGTCCCACGTTATTAATTTTCCGCCATATGACAACGCTATCAAATCTCAATTAGCAATTAGAAACAATGACAAAATAATAGTAACTGCTACAGGACAATTCCGTGCTACTGGTCACATAATTGCAAATTGAATTATAAATACGATTTGTTTTGATATAAAATATTTTGATGAAGTATTATATATTTATGTAATGTTGATTAATAGATTACTATCATCATACTATGTTGTCATTGAGAGATGTCACAAATGAAGAAAGTAGGTACAAATTTAATATTAATAAGCTGTTTTGCCTAAATACATAATAAACTTAGAGTTTAAAACTTCAAGAACAAACACCTCAACTTCAAATTCTGTGGAAAAAAACGAGAAAACAACTAGAACGCTATTTCTGCGCTGTGTACCGCACTGTTTCATACACCTGCCCTGAATATTGAGGCTGACAAAAGTAAATTCTAAATCTCTTTGCGCTGCTCTTTTAAGTTCGTTTTACTAATTTCCACACAGAGATGTGCTGCTTAATGGACGAAAGCTCGGAAATCCGATTCTCGAGGTCGTATCTCATTTCTATGATATATAACACTTTCTCTGAAAAACTGTAACGGTTCGTTCTCTTAAAATGTCGATTAATTGTTTCTAAAACAACTGTCTAACAGTTCAAATGTGCTTTTAGAGGGCGGAATATTAAATCATAATATTTTTAGTCGCAAGCTCCTCTATAAAATCGTTATTTTACTATAAGGGACGTAACCAGACTGCAACCAACAGCTACTCTGCGGGCTATATGCCCCGCCGAGCGCTGAGTTACAAGTTACAAGCCTGGCGCGTTAAGTGGTGGGAGTTACCCCATAGAACAACTGCGTAGGAAAGTCTAGGATGAAAAAGAGAGAAGTAAGTATTTTTTAATAGGTCGAATTCAAGAACGCTTTTTA
Organism: Leptura quadrifasciata; assembly: GCA_963675555.1. Classification (NCBI taxonomy): domain Eukaryota; kingdom Metazoa; phylum Arthropoda; class Insecta; order Coleoptera; family Cerambycidae; genus Leptura; species Leptura quadrifasciata. The sequence continues at coordinate 149,969,581 of OY776677.1, read as the reverse complement.
GTTTCCTAAAAAGGAAGATTACGCTGGAAAGTCTTTTGTCCAGATGATCAGTATGGGTTACCCAACTAAGGTTATGACTTAGATAGATACCTAGGAGTTAAACGTGCTTGCCTTTGGATATATTTCTATTTGAGGATATTATCAGTCTCTGAGTTTTCTTCTGATTAAGTGTTAGTTCGTTAGAGGTGAACTAATTTTTTGCTTGTAGTTCATTGAGAGAAGATAGTTCCAGTAGATTGTCAATGTTACGATGGGAACACGAGAGAGTGGTGTCATCGGCGAACAGAGTGGATTTGCTGGGCAACATAAATTAAGGAAAGTCGTTCATATAAACTAAAAATAACAGTGGCCCCAAGACAGAGCCCTGGGGTTCACCATAATTATTGTTTAGAAATCCTGACGTTTCATTGGCTATGACAACACACTGGTGACGGTTAAGCAGGTATGATTTAAAAAGCGAGAGGGGTAACCCTCTAATTCCGTACCATTGCAATTTTTCTATTAACTTATTGTGGGAGACACAGTCGGAGGCCTTGGAGAGATCACACAGAGTAATCGCAGTGTGTTGACCCCCTTCAAGACCACCGACTATATCTCTCACAATCTTTACAACGCATGCGTGGCCGAACGTCCAGAACGGAAACCATATTGGTGAGGACTAAGGAGCAACTTGTATTCCAAATAACTTGACAATCTTTCTGTCAAAATAATCTCAAATATCTTTCCAAAAATGGGGAGGATAGATATGGGGCGGCAGTTGTCTAACAATAAGTCATCTCCCTTTTTAAAGACTTGTATAATTCGAGCAATTTTAAATATATCTGGGTAGATACCATCAGCGATACATCTATTAAATAAAGCAGCTAGCGGAGCGGCGATAATATCTTCCGTATATTTAATTATTTTCGCATTTAGGTCATGTATATCGAGCGAGTTTGAATTTTTTAGAGACTTAATAGCTGACTTTACTTCTTGTACAGTTATTGGATGCAAGAAAAAGGATAAGTTAGATGGTTGGTTAGGAGTAAAGTTGGTTCGAAAGTTATGGTTAATGTTAGGTAGTGAATTTATTAGGTTCCCTGCAACAGATACAAAGTGGTTATTAAATGTATCTGGTTGAATACTAGGATTAACGACATTGTCCCGACAGTTATTTCTTTTAGAGTTAATAATTCTCCAACAGTCTCTACCTTTATTGGCGGAGTTTTTGATAAATTGATTGCAAGCCATTTTCTTTACATTCTTAATATCGTTATTGTAGTCCTTGCGCAGAGCTCTGTAAATAGAGTAATCAGCAGGATTTCTTGTCACGTTACAAATTAGTTTAACAGAGGATAGGGTATCCCTTTTATTGCGTAATGAATCGGAAAACCAATTGATTGGCATCTTTTTATTAAAATTTTTTTTAAGGGAAATATTTTGTTTACCAGAACATTAAATCTGTTTACCAAAAGTTTGGACAAGTTGTTACTATCATAGTTAGTATTATAAAATACATTCCAGTCACTGTCAAGCAAATAGTTTCTAAGCTTTTCCAAACCATTATTTGTAAATCTCCTGCGAAGGACGATAGACGGCGCGTCCTTATTATTATATATTTTAATAAATTGACCGAAATGGTCAGAAATACAAGGATCTATGATACCCACCTCATAGGTATCCTCTGCCAAACTAGTAACAATGTTATCAATACAGCTGGCGGAATGGGCTGTCACCCTAGTAAACTCTGAAATAGTTGCTATGAGTCCGAAGGAATTTAAGAGGCATATCAGGTCATTAAGATTACCTGAAGCAGATCTAAAATTTATATTAAAATCTCCTGCAAGCACTATTTTATAATATTTATAAGAGAGAAATTCCAGAAGACCATCCAGTCTCTCTAAAAAGCTAGAGAAATCCCCAACACATGATCTATAAATGGTAATAACCGCCGTCTTTGTATTTAAAATCTCAATGCCACAAAATTCTGCATCGATTTCGCGGCAGAACTGTGAGAACGATAAAGGTTTAAATATGACATATTTTTTTAGAAAGATGTAGACACCACCGTGTGTTCTTGTAGATCTGCAAAATAAACTCGCCAGTGTGTAACCTGGTATATTTATGGTATTAAGGGCAGACTCATTAAGCCAATACTCGGACAGACAGATCATGTCGTATACATATTTATCGAGATAAAGAGATAAGTTATCCACTTTGTTTGAAACACATTGAATAGACGTTTGAAGCAAATAAGAAAGAGCCAATTAGAAATAGAATGTACGTCAATACGCTGAAAATAAACTCCTCTATGAACTACGTCCCTAATTAGGGGACAATAAAGGGTAAAATTACATTCCATTGTATGCAATTTGCCCATTCAGATGCAAAATATCTGTCACCGAGGAATTCGTCTGGCAAGTGTATGACATTCTAGTCTGGAGGCGCCTATTATTTACGACGAAGTCTTATTATTCACGCTAATAGAGCCATCCTAGGTGCCAACGGCAGGAAAAGTCAACTTTGCTACGTGCTTCGCCTCGCAGGCCTTTAGCACGGTGTAATAGGTCTATTTGATTTAGATTTTTTTACTCGTCTATTAGCAACGCCCCTTTGAAATTTTGCTAAATCACGATGTTGATGTCATTACAAAGTTAACTTAATTTTCAGTTACGAAGCAAAATGATAAAAGGTCGTTTGTTTTAATTTATCCTTTGACGAATTACTATGAAAAATACAGAAATTTGTTCATTTGCTTTCGTGTATACCTAATTGAGTTTTCAACGCGGGATAATTATGGAAAAATCATAATAACTGTTTTTAAGGAATGTAAAATTTAATCGGCGAGATTTTAAACTAAATAAGAAAACTATTCGAAACCCAGAAATAATTATTATCGGACAAGAAAATTGAAATCTTGGACACAATATTTGTCTACTGAATCAGCATTTAGCGTGTTTGTATTGGTATTTATTTCTATGGTTTGCCCAACAAAAAAATTCACATTTTTCATGAAAATAAAATTAATTATGATTTGAAGTATGTATTTTTTCGTTATTACCTAAAAAAGATACTGTTGCATGCCTACGCGACTGCTTCATGGAACGTGCGAGAAAGTGGCGGAGGCGCCGCGATGATTATAGAATGATCGAGTAAATTCGACGTGGGTATATATACATTGGATCTAAACCCACTGCGGACCGTTTGATATTAGACAAGCAAGTGATAGGATGAAATAAAAAACAGTATCAAGTTGCGAATCGTAGTAGTGAGACTGTAGTAGATGGAACTTGTAATTAGTGTGTACTAATGTGTATAAGGACTTAATTATTGTAATTAAGTGATTAATAAAGTAATGATTTATGAAAGTTCTCGTTGCAATTTATTGAACCTACATACAGAGTGTCTACTGGAAATTGTAAACACGCAACAATATATAGTAGTAGCAGTACTTGTAATAATAGTAAAAGGCTAGCGCCTGAAATCGTATATTGTTTTATATGGAGTAAAAGTGAAATTTTTTTGTGTCGAGGATGTGCTTGACGACATCACAAACGAAACAAAACAAATTACTTTACTCCACATATAAGTAGTTATCTATATGTGAAATTTTAACAAACATTAAAATTTCAATACCTGCCAAAAAAGCAACTCTAACCTGTAAAATATGTATTTATATTTTGACATCCATTTTAATATCAACCTATTAGTTCAAATAAATTGTTTTAGTTTTATTACATTCTATAATCAATATTGCTATTTAATATTGCTTTCCTAAATTAGAATATTAGAATAGTTTATAGCTTTTATTACTTATTCAGTGATGATGATCAATTTTATTTTCTATTTGGATTGTTTCGAGACTACTGAGAGATGGCGCTAGTTATGCTCTACTGCGGTGTCTATAAGATGCGAACTCCGGGTATTGAAGGTGTCACTTGCACTGCACTGACGAGACCCAAAACTAGGTCGGAACCGGTCTGCAGTTAGTGACATCCTGAGATGAAGGCACCTCGCATCTTCCTCGTAGCATTCGAGCATTCCAAGTCATTGTATTTTAGTGCTAACTGTATTTAGACAACATAAGCAAATTTTACCATAGAATTCAGCGGTCGTAAGGGGAAATAGCTGTGAGTCCTTATTTATATAAGGCACTTGCAGATAGGTTGGAATATTATAATGCATATATTTTATATTTTCATATTACAATCACCTCCTGCAACTACAAGTTTATCCTTAATTGAAAAATGCTCTAATAAACCATTATATAATTTTAGGAACGGTTTTAAATCTCCGTCAGGTGGTCTATACCGGGTGACACAGGGGACATGTCACATGAATGAATCATGATTTTCTGATGTTTGAAGAAAATAGTATATTGTTTTATTAGGATAAAAGTGATACCTTTGTGACTAGCCTGTAGGTTATTCTACAAAGGTCAGAAATAACATTTCTTACTCATTTCATGACATTCAAGTTTGACATTTCAGACGGCTGTGCGTTGCCATTAGCAACGGAAATTAAAGTACTTTTTCTTCCGCTCGAGCGGACTTTTACTTAATGGCAACGCACAGCTAAATTTTTTTCTTAAAACGTCAGAAAATCATGACATTTTTTATCTTAATTTTTTTATACCTAATCGACGTTTGAAGAAAAAATAACATGTCTTATTTGGAGTAACAGCCACTTTTACTGCTAATAAAAAATTTACTATTATTTTTATTTTTTTATATTTTTTTTATAACCATTTCATTCGCCTGGCAAACCTACAGACTCGACATAAAAGTATCACTTATACTCCTAATAAAACAATGTACTATAGCTAATGGTAACGCACAGCCTGTAAAATGTCAAGTCAAACTTTAATGTCATGAAATGAGTAAGAAATGTCATGATCTTCTGGCATTTGAAGAAAAATTAATGATTTTGTGACATTTGAAATAAAATAAAATTATTTCATAATACTACATGTATGTGGTTAAAACATTTGATTAATTCCACATCTCTTGCCCATTGTTATTAAGAAGAGAGAATGTGGAAGTGAAATTTCAAGAATACTTAAATTTTGTAATTCAAACGTAACATATATACGTAGATAAATGACCTGTAGTATTTGCCGTTTAACTGCATCATTACAGAATGATGAAAAATCTGGCCCAGCGAGCAAAAATTTCCGACAATAAAATCAAAGCGTGTTATTGGTCCTAAAACAGAGACGTGAAACTTTCAACTCGAAGTCATACCTCCATCATTAAAAATAACCTTTTGCATAAATGGTTAATGTGGTTAGTCAAAACTGTAAGTATTGGGCGACTGAGAATCCTTACTGGATGCAAATATAACATATATATATATATATATATAGTCTGTTCGTTAAATAAATAAGTTTTTGGTGGCAGTTTTTTAGGGAAAAAATAATACCTGTTATGGCTATTTTGGGTCCCAATGAAGATGACCCTATTCTAATCAGAAATAACTTAGATAATTACATTATTCTCCATACCCGGAGTAATTTGAGAGATATTCTTTCTAACCGAAGTATTTATTAACGAGGAGTGACTGGCCTGAAGTTTAACCACGCTGTATCTGTTCTTATGAAAAATATATATATTTTTAACCGCTCCACAATAAAATTGTGAGAGGTTACTAAAATTGGTTCAAAAACGAAAATTGAGATAACATCAAATCTTTACGTTTTGAGGTCCTACGAACCCAAAGAAGTGGTTTTTGAAAAATGTCTGTGTGTGTGTGTTAGCACGATAGCGCCGAAACTACTAAACGGATTTGAATGAAACTTTGCATGTGCGTTTCGTTAGTGCCTCAGAAGATCTGAAAAGGTTTTGGTTGAGATCGGATTACGTTTAGTGCTATTTTGACGCAACAAATTGTTTATTTTATAATTACTTCCAATTTGTAAAGAAGCCATTGAAAAGCAGCTAAAATTCTGATTTCAACGATATATCACACTGCCACCCTTTCGATTTGGTTTCCGTGAAAAAAATTGAAAACAAAGCAAATATGAAGCATAGATCGCATTTCGCATGACATGATCGATGCGCGTAGCCGTTACGTCGTGAAATTGGTCACATGACGTGTCTATTCACGTGTGAGGGTTTCTTCACTGCTCTAGAAGTAGAGCAGATTACGTTTAATGCCGTTTTTAAATATATATACAGACAAATCGAAGAATTAAACTACAAATATTTCTCTAAAATCTAGTAAAATTACTGAAATGCTAATGTTTCATTTAACAAAGACAGCCGCGAGCGATCGGATTGCAATGAGCAAATTTTGACGATTGTCATTGTCATCGTTTGTCACCCGATAACGTTGGTGTCATGTCATGTTAATAAGATTTCGACATATTTGTAACTTTTAGTGGATTGTCACAAACTTTAAAGGTAGATGTAACAATATCAATATCATATGCTTTCTCTGTACCTTCGTTGCTGAATTTGTTATAGATTATCACTTTACCAATTTTCAGTTTGTTGCTTTACAAATCTGTAGTATTTAGGATAACTAGACTTTCTTAGTCGTTCAAGTGATGTTAAAGTTGTTAATATCCTAATAGTATATTATTCAACGAGTAATAATGTAGGTAATAACTAGCATAGATGATTGTAAATTCATTAAGTTGAGGGTTTTTTTAGTGCCCCAGAAGATCTGAAAAGGTTTTGGATGAGATCGGATTACGTTTAGTGCCGTTTTGTCACACAATTTAATGCTCTTTTCGGCTTCAAAGTAGCTGCCGATTTTTATTTATAAAGACGTGTCAAGTAATTTGGAAGATTTAAACCATGATATATGAAATAAGTCTAATTATAGTATATTGCTTTATTAGGAGTAAAAGTGGCTTTTTACTCCGAATAAAACGTGTTATTCTTTCTGCAAACGTCGATTAGCTATAAAATAAATAAAGACAAAAAAAATGTCTGCAAATGTCATAAAATCATAACATTTCTTATTTATTTCATGACATTAAAATTTGACACAATGTACTTTTTCTTCCACCAGAGTTCCCGTTGCTAAAGGCAACGGCGCACAGCAAAATTTTTTATCTTTATTTTATTGAGAGCTAATCGATATTTGAAGAAAAAATAATATGTTTCATTCGGAGTAAAAGCCACACTTTTGTGACTCGCCTGTAATTGCCGGACTCATTTCGTTCGACCGGCAAACCTACAGACTCTTAAAAAAAGTATCACTTTTAGTCCTAATAAAACAACGCATTATTAGCTGTGCATTGCCATTAGCAGCGGAAGTAAAAGTCCGCTCGAGCGGAAGAAAAAGTACTTTAATTTCCGTTGCTAATGGCAACGCACAGCCGTCTGAAATATTAAACTTTAATGTCATGAAATGTCTTTTCCTTCCACAAGTTACTCATTACAAGGACCTTCTTTTAAACACTAACCCAATCATTAATAAGTCAAATATTTAAAGTTGATAAATAGAATCTAACTAGCATACAGCATTTTTCCATAGCCTTATCCAACTTTGCCGTTACAGTTCAGAAAAGTAAGAAGTAAACTTTACGAACTTTCTCCGTTTTTAGTTAAATGTAACATAAATTTATTATAATCCCAACTATGCAGGGAATGGATGAAATCTCAAGGAAAGAACATTCGTGAAAACTAAACGAGGCTTCTTGGCTAGAAAATGTGGTCGTAACAATTAAGTAACTGTGTGAGAAAACAAAACGTTTTCTTCGGCTCTAATTGCAAATGTAAATATACCCGTTCCCTTATTGCTACTACACTTAATAATATCCAAGATTCTGCTCCTTTGAGCGCTGTGTGTGGCATAATTGCCATCGGAAACAGTGACACTTGTGCCGTTCTACGCTCAAATGAAATTTTAAGATTATTCTCTGGAAACCCGTCTACTTCTCTCAGATGAAACTAACGAAGCTAATCAAAAGTATAATTAAGCGAAGCAGGCGGTAGGACAGGCATAATATAACTATAAAACAATCTGTTACAAACGTAATATCACGTACATGAATTAACGATCAGCAAAATACACGGTAGAACTTACAACAGTAAACTATTTTATGGGATTGTATTGTGCTGAAAGTTAAGGCGTCTCGAACTTTGAAATTATAATATACGACTGCTAGTAGCTAGTTCTATATTATAGTCGATAATGACTTCGTAGTGGAGAGGAGGCTGGAGAGCAAACAGTGAGAGCTTCAATATAGGATGAGAGCTGTCAGCTATTTTAGATATACAGGGTGGTGCAAGTGCGTCAGACCTCGATATCTCGAGTTCTACGATAGCTAGAAATTGTTTTAAAAATTGCAAGTAAACTAGATAAAAAAGTCTATAACTGGAAATTATTTTCGAATATACACGGCTAGCCAAGACGAAATTACAGGACCAAGTGTATTTTTTTAAATGGAATATGTTATGTATATCGGTACACTTTTTGGAGCCTCTTTCTAGGCTCTATTCATTTCTATATTAGCATTGAATATCTCCCAATCATTTGGATGTAATGAAGTTTTTTGTTGAAACAATGCAATCTGCAGATGGATATTTAAAAAAGTCACCACAGTCACAATTAAGTATGGGGTTTAAGAAAACTTCTGTGAATACCAGTTACGAGACATCTAATTAATGTTTTTGAATCATTTTCATTTCCTGAAAATGTCCAGGGTGGCCAAAAATTATTTTTCAATTAAGAACATTTTAAATTGAATTTGTTCAATTTTTTCAAATGGAACAATCTGTACATCTTTCGACGATGTGATGTAGAAATGAATAACGAAAATTTTTTGTACGTACTTCCCTATGGCTAATTGCAACCATTTTCGTTTCATAAATAAATAAGTGTCAAATTCAAGAATAAACTTTAAAAAAGAGTTCCCTCAAATAATTCATTAGAAAAATTTATAATAGATATTCGACGTGTTGCCCATTTTGATCGACATACGTCTTTATGCAATTTTGAAATGAGGCCATTTAGTAGGACCATTTCTTCCAATCCATTGAAATGAGTAAATGGTATTTAACCGGTCCTTTACTGTAATGTTTTTTTGTACATTCTTTTGCTGTTTTCGTTATTCGACAAGCAACAAAACCTCAGTTTGGTATAAATTGTCGAGTACAAAGGAGAATTTATCACACTTATCGGCCGTTATAATTTGTATTTAATTTAAAATATTTGGAATTTTACAACATGAATTTTAATATAGCGCAACGTGTAGACATAACTTTTGTTTTGGGTGAGTTAGATAGAAATTGTTTACTTGCCAATAGAATTTATCACCAACGTTATCCTGAAAGAAGGATTCCTTATATTAGCAGCTTCCAAAACATTCTCGATAGAATTCTGAAAACTGGAAATGTAGAATATAAAAAAAGTGAAAGAATAAAACGTGTTGTGAACGAAGAAAATGAGTTTTCTGTGGTGCTGGCAACGGTTGAGAATCCCTATGTTAGTCACAGAGAAGTGAGCTCATTAGTAGGAATAAGTAGACGGTCTGTGGGTCGAGTCGCTCTACGGAGCGATTTTTATGCAAACATTTCCATAACTCCTCAAGGAGCGTCATTTTAGAAAGTGTAGTATATGTCGCTGCACAGGGACGTCATGTCGCCCCGACCACCTAAATTTAGAAACTATAACAAAATTTCAGAATTTAAAACCCTTTTACGAATCCACGTTGTTAAGCACTGCAACTCATACAAGGTCTTAAATATGAGGACAAGTTAATCCAACTTCTATCCAAAGTATATCGTGAGTTTTAGCGAAAATAGCCCTTAGCGACATGGGACCTCCATCATTTCCTAGCAGTCGATTTTGACGGGGAAATGATGAGTTTTAACGGGATTTGCCCTAAACCGGTTCTTCAGTGATTCGGTGTCAGAAAAGTATCTTTACCATGTACTCATATGTATGGGACCGCCTTGCCTGAACGTATAAAATTGTAATTGCAGAATACAATTCGAAGTAGTAGCGCTTCAAGCATTTTCAAGCTCTGAGAAGCGACCAAAATTGATATTGAAATACAAATACGTGAACAAGACAGACAAGCAAAAGCCCACCAAATTTCAGAAACATTGAACTTTTCTTGAATATTTTTGTGTAATCGTTAGCTCACAAAACTGCATTTGGTAGTTGGTACATTTTGAATCGTCCCGTTCCTCATCATGTGTTGCACATGCGCCAGACTAGTGTTTGTTAAACATATTTCTTAAAAGTTGTTGTAAAAATATAAATTTTTTGAAGATTCAATATATATGTTTTTGAACTTTATATTGTCTTTTAATTGTGTTTTCTAACAAAATTCCCTTTCAGGTATAATTTTAAGAAAGTGTAGTACATCCAGTGTTAGGTTTATAGTGTTACGACGTCCAATAGATACCATTAGAGCAGCAGTTAAGCAAAAACGAACAGTAAGTATAAATTTTTATATTATTCTCTGTCTGAAACAGTCATCTTGAACCCTAATTTTGTGAACGTTAACATTCACTTTTGAAATATATTAAAAGTCCTTCACACTCCAAAAGATGAATCGTTCACAATAACACAGGAAACGTATCTTCAAATAATTCCACCAGAGCTTTTCGAGGAGCAATTTTCTGATGAGGAACTTAATGGATTAAACCCCTCAGATCTTATTAGAATAAGCTCACAAAAATTCTGTCTTCTTAGGAAATCTGTTTCTTTTAATCCTTGAACCATATGGAACGAAAACGGGTGAAACTTGTTTTAATAAGATTCTGTGAATTGAATCCTTGCATAGTCCGGATTCCAGAGCAGCTTGTCTTAATGTCATCCTTGGAAATGCATGAAAATATCCCAGAATGACTATTTAAATGTTTTCGTCATCAACAATAGGCTTTCTTCTTTGCATTCTTGCCTTGACAGAGCCATAATTTTTAAAATTTTCCAGTATGCGTTTTACAGTGTTTGGTGACGGTTTCCGTTTTTCTGGATATCGAGTAGCAAATGTGCTGCAAGTTCTTGATATTACTTTATCACATTCTCCATCAATAATAAACAAATTTAAAAAGTCTTCCTGGGTGTAATTTAAACGTGCTGGCATTTTTTTACGTAAGATAATGACTGATTGTTTCTAATCATGGCTATTTTGATGAAATGATTACAACAATACATGAATTTCTAATAAAATCGTAAATATTTCAAAAAGTTGTAACTTTAACCCCCACAATGCTAATATCAGAAAAAAGTGAATATAATTTTATACAACTTGACGTAAAAAAATATAGAGTGTTCCATTTGACCTAAACAAGTTTTCGCGGTTTGAAGTTGACAAAATATAACGCGAAGAATGGAACAGTTGGTATGATATTACTGAATTTATTTCAGTTGTAACACGTAGTTCTCCTTGTGTTCTTTTTACGTAACAAGAAGCAAATGAGGATCTTTTACACGAAGAAAGTTATGACGGTTCTTGCAAACCGTTGCACCTGTTATATTTTCTATAAAATGTCAAATATCTCTGAAACGGCTAGGTTTAGGTATAGGATATGCTACATATTCTCGACTCAGAATTTTATGCTCTTTTTAAAAACCCTAAAATATATAGAGTGTTTCATTTGAAATAAGCAAGTTGGTATTGACTTCCGGTGTAAGCGGAAGTGCCAGCTGCTTGTAATTATTTTAGTTGGATTGACCACACCGACATTAGTAATTATCTAAATTTTAAAAATGTTCTGATGCGTACTTTTCTCTATATCGATCGATTCAGTTCCTGGTGAGACACTCTGTATATATGTGTGTGTATGTATATATTTACAATTTTTAATTGCAATTTTACATGTATGACTTGTCCTAATCTAATGGATGAATAAATATTATTATTATTATTATCAAATTGAATATTTTAGGAAAATTGTGTGGCCATAGAAATATACAACTATCTTATCAGCTCCTAGACTATAGAGCTATAACTATAATGAAAGTAATTACAAGTGACGCGTTCACAAAATTTAAGGATTCGTAAAACTAATTTATATCCCGATGTATACTGAAAGTTTTGCGTGTTAGTACTTGAGTTTTCCAGTTAAAAAGTTCAAATTAATCTAGGATTTGTAATTCTGACCTAGCAAAGCATTTTCGGAATGGCTGTATTGCGACTCGAGGTTCGCTGCGATTCACATCTTGTCGGTATTTTCATGAATCAATCGATGCTATGCCACCATTTCTTGACAGCCCTGGACTATTGTCGGGTGTTTATATATTTAGACCAAATTTTACTGAACGTTGAAAGTATAACTTTTAATTATTTAAATTAATAGTGACAATAATTGTATCCTCTTTGAAGTGTTACTTCCACAACGTGTAGTTACAATTTTAGAGACTCAAAATATGAAATTGAAATTTCCATAGTCCGTAATAATTTCTGTATTGTAGTAATCTAATCTTTAACTTTTCCTAAAACATTTGGGCAGGTGTAATTGGAAACTTTCTAACTGGGGCTTTTATCCTGCAAATCGATTCAAATGATGAGGCTTTCTTTGAACTTTTTCGAAAATAATTTTGGGTGATATTCTTCCTCGTTTACAACACCAGACCCTATGGTTTATACAAAACGAGGCGTCGCTCAATTCACAAGTTAAAATATAGTAAGTCCAGTATTCCAGGTCGTTAGAGTGTAAAATCTAACATCGCAACATTATTTAGAAAGGTTGAGGGTTATTTAATAAAAAGGCTGCGATTATGCATTCTACTGCTGTAATACTAATAATTTTCAGTTTTTGAAGTTTGCTCATTGACATATTTTCCTACAAAGGTTTATTATATTGCTGCTATAAAATATGTTGCTCATATTTGAATAAAAATCTTTTAAAACTAACATTACCTTTGTTGTAGGTTACATGACAGCACATCACAATTTGTTTGAACGATCTGAAAACGATTTTTTGAAGTATTTAAAAAAATAGTACTACGCTAAAATTAATATTAGTCCAAAAGTTATAAAAGAGACTTTTGAAACAAGTACAATCGGAGATTTTTTTAATAATGTTTCTTCAGATTTGTTTTCTTTAAATTTAAAGAACGCTCCTGATATTGTGGATTTAATTTGTGAAGTTTATTTAAAAACACAGTGTATAACTGGTCCTATTATGAAAAATAACCTAGGAAATGGCATTTATTTCTTATTTCTAGTTGGCATTGGAAATCAGGAACAAATTTAAAACATTTCGAAGTAAATTTTGAATTTGAATAAAAGGGTATTTTTGAACAAATTAAATGTAAAATAGTTTGTATTTTGTACTTTGTTTATTTGCTTGGATTTAGAAATATTTTCCCCATTTTTCCATTTCATGGAAATTCAATTTGTCATAACTCCAGTTTTTCAAGTTGTACCCTGTAAGTTTTATTTTTTTATCGGATAGAGTGGTAAATTTGCTTTAGACTGGTTTTTGCCGATTAAAAATTGAATATAAATTAAAATAAATATTACGCTTTTTGTAGAAGCGTTTCGAATTATGTGTCCATATCTTGCGGTAAGCTATGAAAAACAGATGAGTTAGTTGTAATTATTAGAAAATATTTTGCTAAATATAACAAAAATCTTGATGAATCATTAGCAAAGAAAACAAAAATTCACACAATCAAAACCAATTTATAAACAATTATGATACCCATCTGGACAGCAATTTATAAATTTATAAATATTATAATTAGAACAATACAACACAATTAGATAACAAACCTATAACAGGTGCTCAAAATGATGCCCGTCCATTTTAGAACACTTGTTCACTCTTCGAATAGTTGCTGTCATAACACTTTGTAAGATGACTGGAATTATGGATTCAAAGGCATTTAAAATTTTATTTTGGAGCTCTTCTAATGTTGCGAACTACGCGGCGTTGAGTATACTTCGTTCTTCAGATAACCCCAAAGAAAAAATCAAGTGGAGTTAGGTCTACTGACCTAGCAGGCCGCCCAATGGTTCCATTAGTAGATATTACCCGATTGTCAAATTTTGCACTAAGGTAATTTCCCACAATACCTGCATTATGCGGCGGTATTCCATCTTATTGGAAGTACATATTTCTCAAACCTTCCAAGGAAAGTTCATCCAGTTCGTTTTCTATTTCATTTTGTAAAAAGCTTAAGTAACGCGCGCAGGTTAGTAGTGGTCCTTGAAATAGTATGAGACTAATAATTTTTATACCGAATATTCCACCCCACACATTCAATCCAAATCTATCTTGATGATTACCTTCAAACATTTCGTGTAAATTTTCTTTAGACCAATAACGTAGATTATGTGTATTGTATATGCAATTATTCGTAAAACGAGATTCATCACTAAATAGAATTCTATTGTTTAAGTATACGTGTTGAGTAAACCAATCACCAAAGATCAATCTTCTGTTTCCGTCGTTTTCATATAATTCTTGATGCAATTGTTATTTGTAGCATTTAAAACTATGTTTTTTTAATATACATCTTACTGTCTCACGACCAATATCTATCTCTTTTGTTAGCTCTCTTGTAGAAACATTTAGGTACACACGTGTGTAAGTCAATACATTTGTCTCAATTTCTTCGCTTACTATAAATCTGTCCTCTCTGCCACCTCAATATTTTTTGAATTTCGGAATGACTCTTCTAGAGTTTTAAAATACTGTCGGTATGGCTGACGTTGATCGGCATATCTTTCATAGAATTAATGCCACTAACTGCAGACCGGTTTCGACCTAGTTTTGAGTCTCGTCAGTGAATTGCAAGTGATACCTTCAATACCCGGAGTTCGCATGTCATGCGATATGAAGGAGGCCTCGCATCTTCCTCGTAGCATTCGAGCATTCCAAGTCGTATTTTAGTGCTAACTGTGTTTAGACAAAATACGCAAATTTTACCATATAATACAGCGCTCGTAGGGGGGAATAGCCGTTTTGGTTTAATTTGTTGAGTCCTTATTTATATAAGGCACTTGCGGATAGGTTGGAATATTATAATTTCTATATTTTATATTTTTATAAAATTTTCTTCTGCTATAAAATTGCTTATTCAGTGATGATAATTAAAAGTAATTCTACCTTTTCATTTTGTGCATATTACATTGCAAATCGTATCTTATTTTGGATAAGGCGCCTAATTATAAGTTTATAAATAATAAATACGCCTCTATTTCACTCAAAAATAACGTTTTGACAGATGCTGGGTGCAATTTTTCATCTGTTTTTCATGGCTTACTGCAAGTTTTGGACACAATTCGAAACGCAACTACAAAAAGCTTAATATTTATTTTAATTTATATCCAATTTTTAATTGGAAGAAACCAGTCTGAATCAAATTTACCACTCTATCTGATAAAAAAATAAAACATACAGGATACTATTTGAAAAATTGGAGTTATGACAAATTGAATTTCCATGAAATGGAAAAATAGGAAAATATTTCCAAATCGAAACAAATGAATAGAACATGCCAATTTTACATTTAATTTGTTGAGAGATACCCTTTTGTTCAAATTCAAAGTCTATTTAGAAATTGTTTTTTGTTCCTGAATTTCAAAGATAACTAAAAATAGTAAATAAATGCCATTTCCAAGGTTATTTTTCACCCGATTTTAAATCTGAAAAAGGCGTCGGAGAGAGAAATTACAGCTTTATGAGAAAAGCGACTTAAATATACAGGGCGCCATTTAAAATAAGAAAGTTGTGGCATTTTCCGACCACACTAGAAGGGATTTCTTTACCACTGAATGGTCAAAATGTGGTCATTGATACCTATATTTGATTTCCCAAATTTCAGAATATTATTTATAAAATTGTAGAAAAAAGTGGCGGGGTGGGTACTTTCTGGATCACCCAGTATAAACTACGGTTCATGCTTACATTCACACTTTCGTCACTTTGTATTTTTGAGAGAAAGAATTGGCGTGTTATATAATGAGATTTTATTCAAACTTGACAGCTAGATTCCATTATACTTTTAACAAACTAAATACGCCGTTAATCGAGATTTATTATACTCATCGAAATAAGCATGTGGAGTTTTTCCGAAACATTATCTTTGTGTTTCAGCGTAACATATTTTCAGCAATAAAAAAAAGATTGAATGTGAGTACCTATTTCACATCTGAAATAGAAAGGAATGATATATACGACCGAAAGCAATATAAAAAGGAACATAAAAATGTTTTATAAAAAAAATGGCCATAATACAAAACAGCGGATATCGTAAATCACTTTGCTACCTTCTAACAACAAGAACCTCACCATATTCATAACTGTATCACACGCGAATGTGAATATTTTCTCTCCAGTCGGCGTGTGCAACGTACCTATTGGAAATATTTCTCTTATTTTCCGTAAATGCCGTTTTCACAAATAACACACTGTTAACACACATGAGTTATGTCTATTTTTTAGTTTTTATGTTTGTTGCGCATTTCGTTTAGAGTGAATCCTAGGAAGGAAGATTTATTGTAGCGAGGTTCGCTATAACCGGAAACTCCGCCATTTCATTCACTTTTTATACTCTATTAATTTTCATCCAGTAATGTGATATTTGACCGACGCTAATAGATATGTATGTATATACATTTTCATAATTATTCATTAGTATTTTTGTGCAAACAACTAAATTATCAACACTGTAATATTGTGTATGTATACAATCTAAATTCGAAAGTACACAAGTTTGTGGAAAAATTTCTTTTTGGCTTGCCGTGAAAATGGCAGTAAAAATATAATTTATTTTTCATATGTAATAGCTGTTTATAGACTAGGAACATTTTTGAGTAAAACCGTTTTTTAAAAGCTTGCGAGAAGCATTTTATGTAACAGTTAGCAGATGGTGCTTTTAGGGGTTTTTGACCCCGCTGAATCCAAAAAGGCAAATTACTTTTCCAGCAACCACAGGTGCGGGTGGTGCATCCCGTCTTGCACCCACAAGTTAGTATGTCCTTGCAGGCTTTCGGAACTGATTCCAATGCCGTGAGAAGTGGAACAAGATTCCCATCTACAGTTTTCCATCCCCGAAGGTCTGGTAAGGGAGGGTCTGGCATGTGGGCGTTTTTCCAAACGCTGCACTGCAAGTGGAATATGTAATTAATGATGTGTATTAAGTGCTAAATATGCATGGTCTTTAAAAGAATATTACTTGATAATGACTTCTGAGTATGTGTAGTCTTAAAGCATCACTTGTGGGCGGAAGTCCCTCAGGCTTAACTGTCCCAAATAAAATGTGTCGTACTTCATCACCTGTGAAAGTTTGCGGTGTCACATGTAATATTAAAAAGAATGATTTTAGAAAGTTTCAATAATGGGAAGTAGTAGCGAAGTTTTAGTTAGATATTTATACATGCTGACCTTGTAGAGTTGGACGACGAATTTATCCACATAATAAATAGTCGGCTCCTCCAAGGGCTGATTTGCTAATCCGGAGAGCAGGTCAGATAACTTTAAGTACCGCGCTCATGCAGCCGGTTTACTGAGGTGGCAAGTTTGGATGTGGGGTTCGAACCGGTGATTGCATGGAAAGCTAAAATATTTTCTCTCTGCATTGGGGACAGAATTTCTGCGACTGCATGGACTAGAATGTATTTTCTGTCCTTTGCCGTTCCAGATATTAGCCAAGCTTCTGAGCATTAAATTGTGTGGAAATTAGACAAAGTTAAAGGTAAGATCCTATTGATATTGACATTTTTATAGCCGATGCCTTGTAGGTATCGAGTACAATTTTTTGCCAGTATACTTCCCAACGAAAAGTTTTCCTTCGATCAGACATCGTAAAATTGAAATACTAACTTTTTTGTGGAACTGCCTACCTTGCACTGATGAGAGCCAACAGCTCGAAACGCAGTCTGCAAGTGGCGTGGGATGACTGGCAAGAGAGCTCCTTTAAGTAGGATCAGTCTTTTGGCTGGTGTTTGTTGCAATCGAACTATTAGCGTTTTGATGGTAATATGCAATTATTACACTTAACGCACCAGGTTTCTAACTTGTAATTCAGCACTCGGCGGGGCACATAGCCCGGGGAGTAGCTGTTGGTTGCAGTCTGGTTAACTTTATGTTTTATTATTCCGCCCTCTAAAAGCACATTTGAATCATGACTAAGTTTGACATTTCAGACGGCTGTGCGTTGCCATTAGCAACGGAAGTAAAAGTATTTTTTCTTCCGCTGGAGCGGACTTTTAGTTACGTTGCTGATGGCAACGCACAGCTAAATTTTTTATCTTTATTTTATAGCTAATCGACGTTTGAAGAAAAATTAGCATGTCTTATTCGGAGTGAAAGCCACTTTTACTCCTAATAAAACAATTCTTGAAACGTCAAAAAACATTACTTTTATCACAAGTTTTGTGGAGTTAAACTGTCATTTCCCTGACACTTTAACTGACAGCTCCTGCAGCCAGTTCCATCATTGTAAAACGCATTGCACACATTAACGTAATGTTTTATTTTGTGAAATATTCTCCGCGATTTTTTAATTTAACCTGATAATCAATAGTAAAACTTTATTTATATTACTAGGCGACTACGCTCTAAAAAAAGAAAATTCAGCGATAAAATTCCAAGTCCTAGTAATATTTCGTGCGATAGATCCAGTAGAAAATAAATTACTTATAGGATTAAACATTAAAAATATATTTCCAACCATTCTGGTTAGAATAGCCTATTATTAAATCGTAAAAGTTTTTCTACATTTCACAAATTCACAGCAGTATTATGCCAAATATATATTCATCTATCTTATGTGGGTGAGCTGGTTTTGTGTAAAAGTTTTTAGTTTCTTTATTCAGTTCGTTCTGCAGAAGTAATTCCAGTATTGTTATTTATTTTAAATCTATATACAGTTTAATGTACCATGGAAAAAGAAAATAGAATTGTATATTAATAGTTCACTAAAAATAACTTTTTTACGATATAAAAGAAAAAAGTTAGGGGTTCAATGAAATTTGGCATAATTATTTATTTTTACTAACTCCTAATTTGTGATAAACAATTATGTTAAAACATGCTTATAACTTTATTTAAAGTATTTTTGACATATTTTTTACCTATAAAGAGCTATTTTATCCTAAGTATTGTTCAAAAAGTAAAAGAAGTTATATAATAAAAGCTAATGCGTTTTTCTAGTCATTTTCTGCATCGTTAAGTATAAATTTAGCATTAACAAATAAATAAAAAAGAATTGAAAAAAAACATTTTTAACCCCGAAATAAAACATATTCTATATGTATTGTTACCTTTTTTCCCTGATTGTATATTTTTGGGAAATAATTGAGGCAACATATGCGGACGACTAGCTGGTTTAAGCTGGAGCAAAGAATCGTAGATTCGAAGTACTTGAAAGAAATGTAAAACTTGCCCTCTTTGAATATATAACATAAAAGACAAATTTTTGTTTTGTTCGAGAAAAATTGATATTATTTGGGTACCATCTATAGTTGATAATTAGTTGAGTTGCCTATTTTTCTTGTAAAACCAGTCCCTATAGACGAGACTGAAATTATTGGTAAGGGAAATTTAAAAAATTGTATAAAATGAATGATATTACATAAATAAATAAATTTTATAAAATGAAGTTATTTGAAATATAAATTTAGGTGAAATTTTATGTTTATAAAATTTTATTAGCGAACAAAGAATAATTAATACAAAAAAAATAATAGTGAATAATATACCAATCTCCTAGATTTCCAGGCTAAGTATGGTTGAAGGTGGAAAGCTCTAGTACTGCAATTCAGGGCCCAATTGTCTCGTGGAACATCCATTGTAAATATATTAGGCAATTTATTCTTGCAGGGCGGCGATTTTCAAAGGAAGTTTATGTATGAAGATTGTAGAATAGTCTCTACAATTTGATTCGTGTAAAAGATACAAAATCGAAGGCTTAAATGCCTTAATAAAAGCAGAGAAATATTATCCAGCCATGCGGCTTGGAAAAAGTAATAAATACCAAAAGACTGCTAAATAAATCTGCTTAATACATAAATTAGACTGAATATAGATTTAAATCTATAATAAATGTAAATTTAAAATTAATGTAAATTTAGAAGCAGAATTAATATAAATTTAATGTAGGATAAAAAATGTAAATTTACTGTAGAATAAATGTAAAAGCTGATTTGCAAACTATAAATTGCCAAAAATGAGACGGAAAAGAATATTTTATTGCCATGTGGTAATATGTACTATTTTAATTACTTATTGAATTAAAAAAATTTGAATTCAAATTATTTAAAAAAATTGAAACTGCATTAAGTACGAAATTGAAAATGATTGAATTTTAAATTACTGATAAATATAATTTACCTGGTTGTGTTAAACACACGAAATGTGGATATGATCGTAATAAAAATTACTGAGATATCACAGTGATCGTTTGAAAGTGTAAATCAGATCAAAATCGGCAGGCAAATGATCCTTTCGTTATATATTACCTTCTACAATATAGTATCAATATACAAACTTATATACAAGTAGTGCCATCTGTTGATGGGCGATTTAAGCGCACATCCTCGTTTCTAAGTTAGGTTTCCTTACTCACAATTAAAATAGTGACAATCAATAAAAGGAATCTTTAATCAACATTAGTTGCAACCACAGATTAGATAGTTACTTTGCAATTTGTATGTATAACCAAAAATACGATCTGTCGTAATAAATTGCAAAATTGTTTACAAACTGTATTGTATAGATGCAGTAAATATATTACATCATATAGGATACACTATAATAACAGGAGAATGAGCAAGTTTCAAAGGTAAAGAAAATAACCACATGTACATAGTAAACAAAGTATAAAAATGAAATATAAATGAATGTAAATATTTTATAGGCTTGTAGACAATTGGTTCTGAACTACTGTAACAGAGATACATAATTTAGCGTTAAAAACATGACTGAGTTCCTAAGATACAAAAATTTGAAATAATTTAGTAATTATACAAAGAAAATTCTCATAGTTGAAATAGTCTCACTTACGAAAACTGAATTAAAATGCTACACAGATGGTGCTAAATGTAAGTAATATACCAGTTATAATATAAAATTGTTGTACTCCCTCATGCCCTGGCATCCACATTAAGGTAACCTAGTTGTTGTTGGCCAGTTGCTTCAGGGATTGTCTACATTTCCAGGCAATTTTAGACTAGAAAGTATAGGACCTTAGGGCTTTTAATGCTGCCTGGCTATTTGATAGTATACAGATCATTATCCTTCGAATGCCTTTATTTAGGCATTCCTGGGTACACAGTTCTGTAGCATGCATTTCTGTCCGGAAGATGGTTGGGGTGTTACCGAGGGCTCTGGATAGCCTACATTTAGGCTCTGCTACGGCCAATCCTACCCCTTCAGCTGTCTTAGATCCATCTGTATACCGGATGAGTGACCCTTGTTCCAATCGCAGTTCCTCCACCTTGCTCGCCTGACGGCTTTCGATCATCAGGTCAAACGAACAAAATCTTGCTTGAACGGCATAGACTCCGTGGGTTTGATCATTGACTCCAACTGGAGTAACTTCAGAACCCTTAAGTGACCAATCAGATCGCCTGGTTTAAATTTATGTGCCTGATGCGGTCGTAGCGCACTAAGTCCTCACATGCAAGTGCAAAGGAAGTAGGTCAAGTATTGTCTGCATAGATGCTGTGGAACACGAGTACATTGCTCCTGTAGTCCCTAAACAGGCAAGGCGTTGCAGTTTCTGTAACTTTCCTTGTGCTATGTGTTCTCTGTTTTTGGCCACCATACACACAATGCGCAGGTCACCATAGGTTTCACAACCGAAAGGTAAGACCAATGTATCATTTTCGGCCTCAGACCTCAAGTCTTACCAAACAGCCAAATTGTCGCTGTGGCTTTATAGTTGAGGCAAGAATTCAAGCGATGCACGTCACAGATCGATTCTTTAAATAAGACAATACTGCTAAGAATCATGAAGCCCCATTAAACTCTACCTATTTCTGAAAAAAAGCTTAATAACTGGGTGTCAAGAATTACTCTTTTTAACGTAATTAATGATTAAAAATTATGTTAATATTAAAATTTCTTTAATGAGATCACTCGTGACGTGCATCGCTTGAATTCTTGCCTCGACTTTAGTAAGAATCCTCTCCAAGTGTAAATTTCAGGTAAATTTTTGATCCAGGATTACTCGTAGATACTTGACTTCACTGGAAAAGTTTAGGATCGTTCCATTCAGAATAAGAGTTCCAAGATTAAGTTTTCTCCTTTTGGTGAACGAAACAATAACTCTTGCTCGGATTGACATTAAGCTCCTCTGAAGAGCACAATTTGGATATTATGTTTAAGGCAATTTGCATGAGGTTGGAGATCATAACCTTATTTCTGCCTCTCACAGTCACGACCAGGTCATCTGCGTAACACTGGACGTTGAAGTCTGAATGACTCATTTTATGGAGGTGATCTTCGACCACCATTGATCACAACAAGGGCGATAGGACTCCACCTTGTGGACAACCCCTGACTGCAGTCACCGTAGCCGACTCATCCCCCACACTTGTAGTAATTATTCTGCTTCTGAGTATGGATTGTATCCATTGTCTGGCCGATAGCCGTGTTAGTTAAGGCGCGAGGTGGCATTCGCGATTAATCACACGGTTATCGCGCCACCGGGTTCGAATCCCGGCTCCGGCACTGTCAGAGGAAATGGTTGTATGTCCGCGTTTTTTCAATGTGTAACCCCCTTCCACATACGCCCTTGACTTCTGGAATTGGGGGTTGTCTAATTTCTGTGGTGTTTATTTATTATTTATTTCATTTTAGGTGAAGTATTACCCTTTTTTCGGCTGTTTTTTGTATGGTCTCATAGGAGAGCGCCCTCTATGTCTACGGAAGCACACATAGCCACTTCCTTAGCCATGGATGTCTTTTCAATGCCTTGAACCAGACAATGTAGAGCATTTATTGTTGATTTGCCAGGAAGTTAAATTAGTTTACAGCTTTGGTTCAAATTATTTTTGGATATTAGTAGAAATCTACGTCATAAAAATTTTATTGCTATTCAGAATCTTCGTTTCATTTTCACTGCAGCATTATCTCACCTGGTTCGGAGAAAAATCTATAAGACTTCTTTCTCTATTTGGCCTCTTGTATTTACCAATTATTGTTCTTTTTGGATAACTACATGGTATATATTTTTTCTTCTATAAATATATATCAAATTTTCTTCTTTGGTGATAGCTTCCACTATAGTTGAAATCAAGAATGTTGTCGTTCACGTCATCAATTTATGTACTTATCAACGATATGCGATTTTCTATCTTTCCAAATAAATACAAAGCGCGTAGGATGTGAAGTCACGTCTGCTGAGGCTACGACAGAAGTTCCGACCGTAACGATTCATTTTACAAATGAATATTACAAGCATTAATCGTAGCCGTAGCCAACGTTAGACATTTTGTCAGTTCTCTGTTAACTCAGTAGCGTGCGGGGGATAAAAGACTGAATGCAGTAGCCAGAGACATGGTGGTGAAATTAAATGAGTGCTTTAATCAGGAAAAACGTAACGGATGGTCCCTTTTACTTTTGTAAGAAATCCATGAGGTGAATTGTAAATGATGTTAAAATTCATTGTATCGCATGCTATTATTGTCCATACATTTTCATCACAAAATACTTATCTTTTGCATATGATGATACGCCTATGTGTGCAATTCTGTGTGGCCTTGATATAATTTGATTCGCAAATAAAAGGATGATGATATGAAAAACAATATTTATGATTTGAACTGTACATTCTAAATATTACTTTTCATCGTAATTTCTTCATTAATCAATTTTTATCTTCACCGCCCTGTACATTATTTACAAAATATGGGATGTGTGTCTGTCATATTTTTCATTTAAGGTAAACCACTTGTCAAATATTGCCACTCCTCGGCAAACAGTCTTTTAGATTCAGCCATGACGGACGGGCAGTCAGATGACAAACCGTTAGATAGACTGAATTGGAAGACCTTAATTTGCGTAACGTAAGTAATCTGTTACGTAATATTGCTCAGAAATCTGGGACATTTATTTAGCTGCATACATTTATTTAATGCAAAGAAATTTACTGGCTATCCTATCTGTTTCATTGCCATCAATATTCTGGGTTAATCAAGCTAATCGTATTTAATCTTCTCTGTTTTACTTATTAATTTAATCTAGCTTATTCCGTTCTTGGTTCCAGTATTGTCGGATACAAATGTTCTTCCGGAATTACCCTAATTCTGAAGTTGTCAGCGCGGAAACTATATAGACGTTTCTGGAGAGCATTAGTAGACATTTTAATAATAAGTTTTAATACTTTTTGTTCGTTTGTTACTTAGGTACTTCTCAAAGCCGCTCAGAAAAAAATTTCCAACTTTTAAAGTAAATTAATTGGAATGCCATTCTACTCTATAGACATTACGAAAATTTAATATAGCTGTCTTTAAGGGTGGGATATAATACGCCCACATGGCAGAATTAGAGTAATTTATTCCTCGAAGTCGGATTTTTCTGGGTAAGTAACTTTATGTTACTTTTACGGTCATCAATTTTCTAACGTTAATTAGAGAAACAAAATTTTATTTTATATACGGCCTACGGTTCTAGAAAAGATTGCATGAATATTCGTACAGTAAGAAAGAAGAAAATCTGTAAAAGTATTTACATACATACATAACGCTTCTTAACTTATTCAAAGTTAAAGTTTTCTTTAATAATGCCAATGTCAGCTTCAAAAGTTATATTGGCCTCTGCAAACTCCCCTTTTTTATTATCGCCCAATACAGTTTTCATTTGTTTGCCGCATATGTTTACTCTCACCCCGACATATACCAATTGTTTGTTTAAAATATGCTTTTTTTCTTGTCTAGTTATTTGTATGGTTTTATTTTTCTGCTGTTTGTAAACTGTCCAGTCATTTTCTAACTGTGTATTTTGCGTGTGCCATATCACGATCCTTTTGAGCACATTTAATTTTATTGCTATACCATTTGCTTCCTTTGTATTATAACGAATCAATTTAATGTTGCTCGTTGCACTTGACGTCTGTATCAACTTGATTGGTATAGAATGAAGTGAATTACGTCGAAAAGAAAAGGTAAGAAATTCAACTTTGAGTGACTACCATTTTGTGACTATTGAGATTTTCAATTTGTTAAGGAATGTATGAGTAGAAGAATAGAAAATTAAAAAAATGGCAAAATTTGTCAAAAAATTATTTACAGACAGATATTTTCAAAGACAATAAGGTTCGTTATCGAATCAACATTAACTTACTGTCAAAATTTCAATACAATCGAATTTTTGGTACTTAATAGGAAGCGTGACGGATATACTGTATAGATCATTAATTGTTTAATTGACAGTAAAGTATCCTTATGTTTGAATTTTATTCATCAGTAAACTACTCTTTGTAGATTTTCCCGAGACAAATGAACGAGGCAAGGTACTAAAGATGTGATTAGGGGTGAAAAATGAAGATACCTTATAAAAGTTTTTAATAGCTGAACAACATTCATCACATTTTAGTTCACATTTGTAAAACGCATCAATTGTTTTTGTGGATATTCTGTCCTTAATGTTGAGTAAGTGCCCATCATTAATTTTCATTCTCCTGCATCACGCATAATACAATGGAATACTGTTGGGAAATCGTTAAGAAATTAACAGTTACGCTGCTGGATTGTTTCCACTGCGACATACAAGAAAACAAGGGTTAACGTGAAGCAATTACTATGCCTTCCCGCACAGCAAAACAAAATGAAAAAAAGCGACAGGAGTTGGAAATAGAATGACCTGAAACTTACTTACACAGGTTAAATTGCGCTTAACATGAGCGTTCACTTGTAGAAAATCGAAGGTAGTTAGCAAACTATTTCATGATATTGTTTTATGCTCTTTTTGATGTTATTACTAAAAGTGAAAGATTATGTATATAGGTGCAATGTTTTCTTAAAAAAATGTTTTCTTAAAATGTTTTCTTAACCGCCTCTCAAGTTACCGAAGTAACCCCCTGGAAGATCTCAAGGATCTTGTGCTAGGTAAAGAGAGGCGAGGCCCTACAGTTTAATGTGGACTCCGAACCACTCTTGGGGCAATTTTTTTAATGAAAAATTGTTTCGCCTTGTGGGTATCGAACCCACTTCGCTAGGCAACTCAGTTTGCTAGCCAGACGCTTTAACCAACTGAGCTACCATTCCCCCATGTGTGTCAGAAATCTTGGCGTTATTCCCAAATTCTAACAATAATTTATAAGTAAACAAAATACATTTTCTTTTTAAATTCTTTACTAAAATGTGCTAATGAGGAAAAATAATATTTCTTGTATCAGTTGATATTGTGATACTTAAAAAAATAAAAACTTTCAAAAGGTTGCTTTTCTTACAAAGTCATACTAAAATGTAAAAAATATTTTTTCTTCAAACGTTAGAAAACATTTCTTACTGTTTTCATTTCATGACATTAAAGTTTGACATTTCAGACAGCTGTGCGTTGCCATTGGCAACGGAAGTAAAAGTACTTTTTCTTTCATTCGAGCGGACTTTTACATCCGTTGCTAAGGCACAGCAACATTTTTTATCTTTATTTTTTTTATAGCTAATCGATGTTTTGAAGAAAAACTGACATATCTTATTTGGAATAAAAGCCACTTTTGTGACTCGTCTGTAATTGCCGGACTCATTTCGTTCGTCTGGCAAACCTACAGACTCGTCACAAAAGTATCACTTTTACTCCTAATAAAACAATATACTATTTCATGTACGACTGCAAGAAAAGCAAGGCGTGAGAGTACTCTATCTATTACACTACAAACGATTATTTACCAATTAAAGAGGAGAAGAAAAACCAGCCGTGTGGCAGTATCAGAATTTGCTTTGCTGAGGTTTTGTGTAAATTGTTTCTATTATTTATGAAACCTTGTTTTGTTAAATCTAACGGTGAATATTTGCCTAAGGCGAATTATAATACAAGAAATTCGGCTCAAGTACTGCGATTATTTCAATGTTGAATTTAACACTGTGACACGTTTCTCTCCAACTCGCACGATGACGTGGAGAAAAGGGCGCGACCATTCTTTGACACACGAGCTTCGGAAACAAGTCTTCAGTTTGCTCGGGCGCCAGTCATAGTTTAAGTGATAGGACGCACTACCCTCAAGCCGAGTAAGCGAGGCTGAGTAGCTCAAGTGGAGAAATTTTAACTCCAGAGGGTCAATGTATGGGAAATTAGACGTTCGCACACAAATAGTCTAACTCAGAGTTTTTCAACAAAATCAGTATATTACGATAACTTAAAATTACTTATTATGAAAAAAAAACCATTAGTTGTTAAGGCAAGTATAGCAACAGAAATACCAGCAGCACCAGATGACTCAGGCGACCGGGACAGCAGATTCTTTGTCTGGAGTCAGGCAGGATCGGCCAGATTGGACTGACTCCTCTCTCAGACCAACAAGAACTGTTCTAACCAGCAAACAGCTTACAGCGGGAGTGGGAGTCCAAAATCATACGGCTCGATTATGACAGCTGGCACCTGGGTTCGCTTTTCGGAGTGGACACGTCTGATCCCGATGAGTCGCCCTGGCTGACCCTCTTCTTGGCTTCACAGGAACTTCTCTGTCAGCGACATCTCTTACCATGGGAGTGAGAGTAGGCGCCAGACGGATGCTCTATTCGAAGACGTAGGCTGGACTTAACAGAAATTCCACGGCTCGGAATTTAATATCTTACAATACCTTATGTTCACATCTCGGAGGGTACACATCTGCTTGCTTCGAGTCGCTCTGGCTGACTGCCAACACGGTATGAATTTAATTACTTCCTTCAGATATGAAGGAGTGGGAGAAACAGCGGAAAACAGATGCGCGATGGATCACGGTGACGTCAGACGGACTTGACAAAATATTTTGGGGAAATAACACAAATGCGGATTTGTGGACTTAGATCAAATTTACCTTACTCTGGTACCACAGGACGGAGAGCTCTGCACATCTAACGTGGTCGGGCGCTGGGAAGGCACTGACTCGTGCGTGGTTTGGCTTGTGTGAAATGTAGAAATGATATTTTATACATATTTCGGTAACGAAAAACACTTCGTTACAAACACTGTGAAGAGTATCAGGTCATTTTCACTTATTTTTTCTTAGCTCCATATAATTCTTGTTTAAGCAACTAAAAAGGGCTCGGCAAACCCAAGATTAAAACATGTTGTATTTTAATATTTTACTACAATTTCAATTTGTTCAAATTTTTATTTATCTGTCAAATTGGAAGTAAATAGTACTTAGAAACTTTAATATGTGATATTTTACTTTTGCATCAAAAAAGTTTGGAGATATTTACCCTCTTCCTGTGGATAAAATTACAATTTCCAGATCGCTATACTTTAGTAACCATTAACTTTTATGAAAAATTGCATGTGATCTTTCTGTCTTAAAATTCGATTTTTTATTACCATCCCCAACTAAAGAGTGGAATTAACTTCCTAGAAAAAATCAAACTCCCGTATATAGTGGTATAGTCGAGTTCATCAGTTTTCGGCACTCAAAAAACGCAACAAAAACTTTACGACCTCATTAAAATACCGGTACTCCCTGTACTATTTCGTTCACAAATTGATTCGTTTATATTTATAGGTTTTTGATGTGCGTCGGCTCGTTTGATGACAGCATGCCGCTTGGCTCGACGGTGATAATAATTATATCGTAAAATTTCTGTTGCGTTTTTTGAGTGCCGCCAAAAGATGAACTCGACTATAAAGTTTCTAACATCCATTTACTGCCAATTTTAAAAAAAGAACAAAATTCGATCAGTACCTTTTTTTCCCAAATTAAACCCTGACATACTGCATTAATCTGTGGGCAATATAGCAATTATTGCTACAAAAATGAATGAATGAATCATTATCCAAGATTTTCATTTTCGTTTTTCTTTGTTAGTCTTGCATGTTTACGTTAATTTGTATTACCATGAGAGACGTGCATTTTGTGGGCGCCTATGGAGACTGGTCTTTTATATCGCAAGTCTCTGAATTGCAGTAACTCGGTGAGAGGATAATCTCCAGAGCGTAATAAAACTTTAAAATTGAAGACTTAACGTTATGTGTGATTTGGTAAATAAATTTCCTATTCCAACATGGAGCATTTTGATCAAGTTAAAAGCTTTGCGGGGTCGGCAATTGTATTAGGGTTTATAGATGAATTTGTTAGTAATTGATTTTGTTTAGGAAGAATTAACACGTAATTCTATTGACGGTTAATAGCCTTGGAATCAGTAAAACATTACTTTGTATCCACGTTTTTGAGATTGCATTAAATTATAAATACTTAATACAATTATCAGTATGGGATTGTATCAAAAATACTCTAAATATAATGAAAATTTGCTTTTTTACGAAAGGCATTCAACACAGATGATAATAATAATAAAAGTTCATTAGTCCCGTAGAAATACCCACTTACAGGATATATATAAAAGTAGATAAATCACTAAATAATACTAAGTACCAATACGCAATCTAAATGGACAGAACTACAAAATAAACAAGAACATAGTGTAGATAAAAATAAAACATACAAATCCTACAGTGAAATAAAAGAATTTTATCATAGTAAATTTAAAAAGAAAATGAAAATTAAAAAAAATCAAGATATGAAAACACAAAAGAATATTTTTATATGGAACATCATAACAAAAATGCAAATATAAATCATGATACTTACTAACACCAAAAGAAAACACAGGTTGCAAATAGTGGATCAAAATAAAATAGAATTACTAAAAAATACCATCTACACGGCAGGCAACATATTTTAAAAATTTTCTTTGTATAGACACTTAAACTATTCATATAAGACACGTAACGTGGATACCAGACTAAGGAACAGTACTCCAGTTGAGATCTAACAAAAGCTTAATACAATATTTTCAATGTATCCACATTATTATACTTACTGTTTCTGATGACAAAGCTAAGTGATTTATACGCTGCAGATCTTATGCATTTCATGTGATTTTTGAAACTCAAAGTGCATCAAAAATTATCCCAAGCTTTTTACAAAATTATATCTATTGAGAATCTCAGCATTAAGCTCATAATCAAAAATAAGGACGCTCATTCCTACTAAAGGCGAGCACTTTACATTTTGCTATGTTTAAATCAAGCATGTTAACATTTGACCAAGTCTGTAGCTGTGTTCGATTTTGCTGCAGTTTTAGGCAGTCACGCATACTGTTAATTGAAATAAAAATCTTTACATCATCAGCCTTTCACACTCTAAAATTTTAGCTAAGTCATCAATAAATAAGAAAAACGTAAAACGTCCAAATTGGAACCCTGCGGTACACCAGATGTAGTGTAATATATTTTACACTTATAGCCATTGAATGTGACATATTGGGACCTATTAGATAAATAAGATGTAAAAAAGTTTACTAAATTCTGACTAAATCCAAATGTTACTAGTTTGTTTAATAAAATCCCATGACGTATCCTATCAAAAGTCTTAGAAAAATTAGTATAAATACCATCTATTTGTCCCTGATCATCAAGTATATTTGGTACATATTGCGTGAAACAAACTAAATTAGAAACAGTGGATCTGCTTGACATAAAACCACGCTGTTCCAGTTAAATAATATATTTTACTTGGTGCATATGCGATTATATACTGACATAATTCAAATGTGCTTTTAGAGGGCACTTATTTTACTATAAGAAACGTAACCAGACTGCAACCAACAGCTACTCTCCGGGCTATGTGCCCCGCCGAACGCTGAATTACAAATTACAAGCCTGGCGCGTTAAGTATAATAACTGTGTATTACCATCAAAATGCTAATGCTTCGATTGCAACAAACACCAGCCAAAAAATTGATCCTACTTAAAGGAGCTCCCGTGCTAGTTGTCCCACACCACTTGCAGACTTATGTTTCGAGCTGTTGGCTCTCGTCAGTGCAAGGTAGGCATGTGACGAACGACACAAGGATCCTTTGACTATTTGGTACATCTCGGTATCGTTAGGATAGCGATATGCAAAATAGAGAGCAGGCGCCATCTAGCGGTCCAGCGGCACATTTGAATTATGCTAAGCCCAGTCAGGCTATTTATTTTTCGATTGAAGCAGACACTGGACCGCTAGATGGCGCCTGCTGACTATTTTGCATGTCGTTATCCTAACGATACCGAGATGTACCAAATAATCAAAGGATCCTCGTGTCGTTCGTCACATGCCTATCTTGCACTGACGAGAGCCAACAGCTCGAAACTGCGCAGTCTGCAAGATAAACTGGCCAAGGAAGGCACACTCAAGGCCCCAATAGGACCTGAGCCCATTTGTGGCATAGCAAAGCCATGCATACGAGCAGCCACTAAGGAATGGGTGCAAATTAAATCTCTGGAATGGTGGAGGAATCTCCCAAGACAGAGACAGGCCAAAGAGTTCATTAAAGAAAGTTCGGCCAAATTCACGGAAGATCTGCTAAGCCAGAATAGGAAGACCATCAGAGTAATAGTAGGCCTTCTAATTGGGCACTTACGGCTCAATAGACACATGAGTCTAATGGGCCTGGCAAAGGACGCAATATGCAGGTTCTGCCAAGAGGAAGAGGAAACCTTAGTTCACGTATTGTGCCACTGTGAAGACCTGGCGAGACTGAGATTCCAAGCACTCGGAGCAGAAAAACCAATGGCGGACAGCTATACAAAAGGGCCTTTATCAAACCTGTGGAGTCTAGTATAAAGGACAAAACTGGATGAGGTACTATAAGGAATGTATTCTAGGAGCAATACAATAAATCTGAAAATGTCGCGATGATAAAGGCTAAATAACTACCTCCTCTGTTTATCTATCTATCTATAGCTTGCGGGTTTTTAAACATATTTTCACTTAGGTGTACAACGCCCGGTATACAAATTTTTCCGCGTTTGCTATTAATAAACGACTAAATGTTTTACTGTCTGAATGAACAGAGTTCTCAGCAGATGAGTTACATCTGAATTAGTTTTGACATTTTCGGCACTTCAACACATTAATCAATACTTTATCAACAAAATAAAATTTATAATTTCTTTGGATACTTGTCGTATAATATAAAAGTCTTTTTCACTATAGTCGGTTTGGCGGTTATGTAACTTTAGGTAATTTTTAAAAATATATTCTTGTTATACAATCGGAAACACGAACAGACACATTATGGTTACAAAAATTTCCAGACTTTTCTCATTGCCTTATTATCATACCTTTATATAAATCCGACGCTTCGCTCCTCATAAAATTTAGTTGTGTCTACATCTCGGAAGTAAATCACAACTACATATTTTCCTTGGAAATATGTGCCTTGTAGCTAACGAACGTTACATATTCTACATGTAAAGTAGATAGCTCGATGTAAAATAAAACAATAAATTGGAGTTGATAATACCACTTAACTGTTGTGTTATGTGCATTTCAAAATTAAACTAGTTGGATTAATTCTACATCTACAAAATTGTATTCTCTACAGCATAGTTCATTAAAGACAATGCAACGGCACCAAGTACTCAAAAAATAAAACAAAACGATCACGATAAGAATTTAAAATAATAATAAATTTTTTGAATTTTGTATAATATTCTTCATCAAGAAAATTAAATTTGAAAATTTTTAAATGTATTTAAAATGTATACAATCAAATTGTCTAATTGCTGTGGTGTTTATCATTTATTTAAATGTACCTTAGACTATTTTATGTATCAAATATCTGTTAAATCTGACTTTTTCTATTAATTTTGTGTCATAACATTCAATTTAAATGTATCATTTTTTTCTGATACACAGGTGGCAAAATACTCAACAAAAGGAAAGAAGTAAAAACAATTTCTTTATATATATCAGAGAAAAAATATAACTTCTTTATTTGCTACATCTGTGCAACTTGATTCTAGTTGTTTATCGCTGATTATCAAGTTGATAATTATATTAACAATGAGTCTTTCGGTTACTAGGCCAGTGCAATTAGATTTTGACCTATTCGCATACTTTCCCCTTCAGGGTTGCACATTTTGGAGCTAAACCAACTCGCCATCAAAATCCTACCCGCTGTATCTGTAAAGCAAAGAACACTGGATCTGCCAAATTGTTCAATAATCACAATTTGGTATCTGTATTTACTTTACAGCTTCCTTTTTAAATGTTTCTCGCTATATGGCTCCTCTTCTGGGGAAGACCTCTGCATTAATTCCATCAACTCAGCAAAGGTGTACTGGCATTCGTCGTTACTCTCCAAATACTCACACAACTTATCGAAAGCTCTAAACTTGCTGGAATCTTTGGAGCGACCTGCAGTATTCCCGGAAGAAAGTCTCAACGTCGACGGAAATTGGCGTGGAATGTCAACGTATTGTACATACGTAAAGCACTTACGGTAATATCGACCCTCCACTGCCACTAGGTCAATCACGGTGTTCAACTTCAATAACACTTTTCTGCCCAAGCGCCAGAACGTTTTGAAGCCGTAGAACGCACAGTATCAATGACGCGGAGATCAGCAACTTCACTATAAGGTTCTTGTCGCTATGAATGTATTTCGTTACTAACCTAGCACTCGCAAAAGAAGCACTGTTATTTAAAATCAAAATTGTCTGGAACTTTCTTTTGATAGGTTCCTCGTACGTAGCATTGGATGGAGCCCCAAGTCGCCGTGTATGCTCTGTTCGACAGTTATAATGAATTGGAACTGTTTTCGAGTCGCCGATTAGAGCGGTCATACCGTCATTGCGACCCTCACTAAACCGACGAATAGTGTTAATGCCTTGTCTACCCTCGCAACTTTACCATTCTTTTCGCCCTGACACAAAATACAAACCAAATTCTCCATTGTGACAAATAAAAAGCATCACCGCGACTAAATCGTACGGAAGCGCTGAGGGGCCATGATAAACTAATTTTTTTGAGTCGCTTGCTAGAAACGTTTAATTCGACTAACAGAAGCGTTACTGTTAGGCGAGTTTAATATCAACTAACAGATGCGCGACCTTTAGGCTGTTATAGTAATTATTAACAAGATGGCCGATGAGAAAATTACTAAAATTTTCCAAATAATTCAATCGTCAAGGTCAACTTGTCAAAATACATAAAAAAATCATTAAAACACTCACAAAACTAAAAAACCACAATATTCAACAAATAATTCTGAGAAAATTCACGCAGCATCAATAATTCTATTAATATATCAAAACATCTTTCATTCAGCTTTCCAACCAACCCATAAAACATTTGTCCCAAAATAAGTCCAGTTTACACGTTCCCCACCGAGTGCTAGCAACTCGCCGTTATCTTCATTTCGATTACCCTACAATTGGCTTCCACTCCATTCAAAAATCATAAGTCCAATTTGCATGTTCCCCTCATCGAGTGCTGGCAACTCGCCGCTATCTTCATTCGGTTTACCCTAAAATTGACTCTCGCTCCGTTCAACACCGGCGATACCATACACTCAATATGACTTAATATAACATCAAATATGGATTAACATGACTTAATATAACATCAAATATAGATTAAAGTAAGACTCGCGACGTTACTTCACGGGACCAATTCAATTTACCATGTTATGCAGACAGTTATCGTTCATAATTCTAAAACAAAAATAGATTCCACTGACATTCTTATATAAAATTGTTTCATTTTTCATAGCCGTTTTAATAATATAATTGTCAACCCGAAACTCCAAAATTTCAGCATTTATTGAGCAATATTTCACAATGCGAGCCCATTGGAGCGGCTGGCGCCCGATCCGGCTTTCATCCAGACGTCCGCAACCCAAGTCCCCATCAATATAAATAAGGGATCACGCCAAGTCCTCGGCTAGTTGTGTTTTCGGCGTAGCGTGTAGCTTTTGACCCCGCCAGCCGGAATAAAAATCACAAAAGTGCCAAATAAATTAAATAAAGTTAATTTCGAGTGTAAATCAGCTCTGAAAGTATACAGGGCGAAGCATTTGGCCCGTTCCAGCCCTTCAAGTCTAACCACCCCGACTTCGAATCAAACAAAATAAAGTGCACGAAAGGCCTTAGGGTCTCTCACAAAGCTCTCCAGCATAATTTTTTTTTTTATTTTTTCCAAATCAGAGGTACCGTTCGTATTCAAGGCATATTTATCTTGACTCTTAGATGTGTTTAATTTGACTAAAAGATGCGCGACTCTCAGGCGGGTTTATCTCTACTATTAGGCCTGTTCATTTTTCTGCCCTTCCGAAGAATGGTATATTCACTACGCAATCCTCGCCTAAGATTTCATAGCTTATGCGCATACATTTATACATAAGCCGCTAAAAGATGGGGCGAGGACACTGTATTTCCATGAAACGGGGAAACCATCAAAGTACCCATCAAAGTAACACGTCCATATTTACTGCACAGGCGCTAACTTCTTATGATGAAGATGGATTCAAGTATGGAGTGACAAGAACAATGATTACATACGCCTAATAGTTGAAATTAAACTCGCCTAAGAGTAACGCTTTTGTTAGTCGAATTAAGCGCGTCTAACAAGTGATTTTAAAAAAAGTAGTTTATCTTGGTACCTCAGTGCTTCTGTAAAATCGCAATCTGTTTACAACACAAGCGCACTCAGTTTGCCCGTGATATTAATCCCGCCTGCGCGACTCGCGGGAATTTCAAATATAGGTGCGTTATTAAATTCTTAACACAAGACAATGTCTTCTAAATAAATGTATATAGGTAGTATAATACAGATTGGGGTACGCTACATTAATAGTTATTTAAGATACAAGTGGGTCTTATAACGTTTTATCATCGATCGTTCCAATTATTGTAAGAAATGGGTAATTTTTCATGAATATTTATAAAACTGTATCAACTTTTTGTAAATGCCACTTTGACGGTTAGTATTATTCGAGTTGTAGTTGAAGTCTCCATTCTAATTATGTCACTTCGTGGTCGTGACTGAAAATCTGTGATGATAGTAACTAAGGAAACGATATTATAAATAAACTGGCTTAGTTTTTAAATTTTTTAGAAATCGTGCAATAAAAGCGTGCAATAAAAAATTTTATTGCGCAGTTTCTTATAAAAGGCCAATTTTTATACTGGAAATGATGTAAAAAACTGTTACTTTTTACACGGTCGTAGATAAATAAATTTATTGAATCACGAAGTGAATGCCCACCATAGTACATTTTAATTATTTTTACTTTCTCTCCTATTAAATAAATATCCATTTTAACAGGTTAATATTATTTTGAGTCAAATAATACTTAAATTTCGTAAGGTCTCAGTAAAAGTTTGTAACAAAAGCGTTGCCGCATATCAAAGGTCGTCGCTTCTAAGTACCGACTAGTTGCGTAGGTCCAATATTTTTAATATATAATTTTTAATATTAATTTTTGCGTAGTTTCTGGAGTCCTTAGATGATTAATTGTAGTACCTCCTAGTATTATAATAATCTACGTAACATGGGATTCGATTAAAGCATGGTAAACTGTTTTCATATGAACAATTTTAAGAATTTTAGATAAGTATTTAAATTTATATAAAACTGATCTTAATTTTTTTATTATAAAGTTTAGGTGTATGTCCCATTTTAAATTCTTATCTATGTAAATTTCTATATTTGTGCTGCCAATTTTTACACATATTTTTTTATAAGTTTGTAAATATTTCGAGTAGGAGGTAAACAGTATGTGTAGTAAGTTTTATTAAAGTTTACAACAATAAATAAATAACAAAATATAATATTTTTAGTCGCAAACTCCTCTATAAAATCCTTATTTTACTATAAGGAACGTAACGAGACTGCAACCAACAGCTACTCTCCGGGCTATGTGCCCCACCGAGCGCTGAATTACAAGTTATAAGCCTGGCGCGTTAAGTGTAATAATTGCATATTACCATCAAAATTGTTGCAATCGAAGCATTAGCGTTTGGATCATAAATTACAAAAGTCATCCGCCATATTGGCGCCGCCATTTTGAATCTCCAAATTTTGACCAAGAATTTATAATTGGCGATCTCGAAAACCCCCAGATATCGATTTTGTGTCGAATCGGATCATAAGCGGTAAAGTCGTCCGCCATCTTGTTTTTTTCTTATATGAAAATGTTAAAGTGTATTGTCACCGGACTTATACACATGTGCAAAATTTCAAATCTTTAGCTTAATTAGAACTAATCGAAATTTTGATTGCAAGATTTGACCTAAAACTAACAAACAAACATTACAAGTTTAATAAAAGCTTTTAAAAATTAATGAATATTAAGTCATAGATAGAATGGGGTATTATTTTCCAAAATTTCTTATGCATTGTTCTACAAGCATTATGGTCAGCATGTTAAAATTTTACTACTTTAGATATATTTTCTTCCCCTTTATGTTAACAGAAAATTGACTGCAATTCGGATTTTTCTTAATGAATCTAAAGGCCGAAAAAGGACTAAAAAAAATAATTTCATATTGGAGTCGTGAAAAAGTTACACTCAAAAAATACCGGCTCAACCGGCAGGAGTTGGTAGAAGTGGACTAGACGAAGTTGTGTGAGAGATAGCATGTCTAGTTGCTGTACCAGTCCTGAGTTCGAGTCTTAGCTGCAGCAAATGGCAATGTCGTAGGAAATGGTCGTTGTATAATTGTCTATGTGTATGTGTCCTGGTTGAGTAATGGGATAGCTAATGCTAAACACCGCCAGGACGTTATCTAAATAAGGCGTTAAAATAATAAAACAAATAAAAATAAAGTTGCTTGTAATAGATTAACCAGAAGTAGAAAAAAAACCGTTTAGTATGACAAAAGTAACGGATTAATTTCTTTATAGACATCCAATTCTAAAAATTATATTTTGAAGAATAAAAAAGTTACTAGACCTGTTACCTGCTCTTGTGTCACCTGATATATGCTCTTAATACCCTAAAGATATAGTGTTATGAGCCCAAATATGCATTTTCAGATATACGTATACATGGTTATGGTATCTTCCTTGAGAAGAAATAATTATATGCACAATCTAACAATTCATTTTTAACTTCTAGAAGATTAATTCCAGTGTTTTATAAAAAAAATGTAAATAAACATTATTGACATTGTTTTCGTTTGCGGTTTGGCCCCCGAAAGTGATTTGGCCCCCAAAAGTGTTTGGCCCCGTCGGCCGACCTGCCGACTGGGCCAGTCCGACCCTGTATACCATATCTTTTTAGATAGCAATTAATCCTATTTCAAAAATTTTCACTATATTGGAGATCAGAGAGATTGGCCTATAATTAGCCACATCAAGTTTATCACCACATATAGCAAGTGGTTTTATCACAACCATTTTGAATAATGATCGACATATTCCTATGTTAAACCTTCTATTTATTATGTATGTTAGTGGTTTAGCTATTTCTTTAGTAATATCCTATAATGTTTCTGACCGTATGTCATCAATACCAGGTTCTATTTTATTTTTTAAATCTTAGATAGCTTCGATTACTTCCAACTCATTAGTCTCGGAGAGAAAGAATGAATTAGGCAAGGTTCTTATTGCCTCAGTTACACTGTTTTTTTGTGATTTAATTAAAATGTAGTTTGAAATAACGAATCATTATTTTTATGAGCTGTTAAAAATTGAGATTCCTTATTTTCTTAATAAGGAAAGCCTGAAGGTATAAATGACTATGTTTTGTATAACATCTATTTGCATATTGAGATACGTTTCAATACCGCAAACAAATTTCCGATATTCTCTCTCATCTACAACATGGGAAATTTTAATTGACTACGCAATGCTCTAATTGTAATTATTTAACCAAACAGCCTGAAGGCGAGAAAAAATTATTGCGGCGACTCAACAAGAATGCGAGTAATTAACAAGAATCGCTGTAAAATGAAATACTGAAACTGAAAGTTTAATCATTAGAACTACGAATATAGATACCAACCCCTAACGAATAAAGATAGTGACAAAGATTGAGATTATCCGATCCGAGATGAGACACCATAGCGATGTCTGATGCCATTTTGAATATCTTCTCTATTTGATTTATGTGACATTTTAATCAATGTCAGAACCTGTTCTAACTGCTCGTTTAAAACGATAAAATTTATTAACAAAATATGAACTAACATTCATCAAGATGAAGGTAGACACTCTGACTTTACTTACAGGCATCTATTCATTGTTTAAAGTGAAGTGTTATTAACACCTGAAATGTGCTGCTTTCCTGAAAAATTAGTCATATTTCGGTATATTGCACAGAAAGCAATTAGAGACGAAATTTAATGTAGTGTATCATGTAAACTTAACATGACAGGATTGAATTACTACACGGTAAAATGTATGTATATCAAAACGAAAAGAGTTAGATATCCTTTAAGTAAAATAGATAAAAAAACTGACCAAGATAAGAGTAATTGCAACAAGGATTTTATATTTCAAGTACTGTCGTGAGCAGAAAAAAATAAGACAATTTTTTTTTCTAATGTAAATCTGTCTCTATTTGAATATGTAATGAGTAGCCGAAATAAAACAGATATCACTTTTAATTTATTTTTTATTTTAATGCTGTAGTTATTGTTATAGTAAATGATGGATGGTCAATGAGACAAATTGCACTGCGTTATAATATTGACAAAAATTCGGTGTGTAACATTTTAAGAAAGTGGAGAATAAACGGTACGATTAGTAGAAATCCTGG
The DNA here is from genome assembly GCA_963675555.1 of Leptura quadrifasciata. NCBI lineage: Eukaryota > Metazoa > Arthropoda > Insecta > Coleoptera > Cerambycidae > Leptura > Leptura quadrifasciata. The sequence continues at coordinate 149,930,001 of OY776677.1, read as the reverse complement.
ATCAGAGCGACGAAGGATATCAACTCAACAACAAGATTTGCAATTGGTAAATGCTTTAGTAGAAAATCCATTTTACTCAGTTTTCAGGCTGCTGAAAAAACGAATTTTCCTGGATCGAGTAGTACTGGTCGCCGGCGAGTAAGAGAATCAGAGCTACGCTGTCATGCAGCAGCACAGAAATACTTACTTAAAGCTGAACATAAAGAAGCTCGAGTCGGATTTGCGCTAGTATTTTTAGCGCATGATGTAAATTTTTGGAACAATGTAATCTTTACAGACGAAAAAACTTTCCAGTCAACACACAGCGGTCGTATTCGTGTATTCGAGTAGTCCCCATACTTCTTCCACAGGGTTAACATCTGGACTATCACTGGGCCAGTTAAGAACATTGATGTTGTTATCTTGAAACCAGTTAGTGAGCAGTATGAACGGAACAATTGTCTTATTGAAATATGAACTCATTATTAGGAAATAATTGTGACACAGAAGGGAGCATAATATTGTCTAAAATCCTAATATACGTTTCACTATTAAATCGCTCCTCAATATGCCACAAAA